>OX104064.1:179752971-179877920 GCA_944474145.2 Dicrocoelium dendriticum
CCAAATTTCACTACAGGCGGTAGCATACAAAGCGCCGAAGAAGTAGCGCATGTCCTGCGGCTACAATACGCCCCAATTTTCGAACTCGTAGCCTCTACCTGTCCCATATTGTCATGCACATTACCGACACTATTGTTTATGAATGTTATATTCAACCCATCAATTGTGCTAAGGAAGTTACTCTCACGGCGTGAGCATAGTTCTCCAGGAGCAAACAACATCCGACCGAAGGCACTGAAGGCTGCGGCCAACAATATAGCTGAACCACTGTCACAGTTCTTCTAAAGGTGCTTCGATGAACAAAAAGTCCCCACTATGTGGAAGGGTGGCATTATCAACCACAATTTTAAAGGCGGATCCTTCCAGAGCCTGCAAACTATTACCCAGTGACTCCCTTTCCTGTGCTCGCGAAGGTGATGGAAGCGGTCCTCGCTGAGGCTTTAATTGACTACCTAGAAAAACGCAACTTCTTGGCACCGGAGATGCATGGCTTCCTTCAACTCAGATCATGCACCAGCCACCTGCTAATGCAACAATGTAGTTGGACGAAAGTGGTTGATGATGGGGTCGGAGTTGACGTCATCTATCCGGACTTCTCCAAAGCTTTCGACCGCCTGGATCACCACATCCTACGTCAACGGCTACAGAGTTACGGAATCGGAGATCCTGTGATTGGTTAGGTTGGCAACTTTTTACTAACGGAAGCTTCAAGTACGCAATGGAAGGTCACTCTCTAACCCGACTGATGTGGAATGTGGTGTCCCCTGGCTCAGTGCCGGGACCGCGATATTTCTGGAGTTTCTCAACGACCTGGCTAGAGTTATTTTTTCAAACTTCCTGCATTTTGCCGATGGTCTCAAGAAATGGCGGGGGATTATTAACAATGAGCAATAAACAATTATTTATATCGGTCAAAAATTATTTGATTGACATCCCGCAAGTTGGTTAGAGGAAATCTACAATTATCAAAACATAGGTGAGTTGTCTGTTTGAGCGTTTATCTAGCAGATACGCTGCTGAATAATAGTAGTGTAAGTGGGAATTGAATGCGAACGACGATACAAAATTGGACAGTTATAATTGTTGTACACTGTGAGAAAAGTAAGAAGTTAAAACGAGAATATTCACTTCTGTCCCACATCCTCAGGTTTATGTTACCTGTTGATCCGGCTTGGAGAGATTGTTAATATATTCCAAAGTTGCACAGTTTAGGCAACGAAGTTATGGGGGGCCAACTGCATGATCCAATCTATTGTTGAACATATCCAAGGTAGGGAGGAAACAACAAAGTTCGGGTTGGCAAACCCGAATTCCAGGCGACTGCATTTTGAACACAATTTCAGAGGGTTACCTCTGAGATTTGTGTTATGGTTTACTTTCACAAGTGACGGCATACGTGATTAAGGTCACCCAATATTTAGTAGACTAATATGCGATCGCCGCGCAGCCTTCGTTAGCGGCCACTTAAACCTCCCAGTGAGTGCAGCCTTTTATGGTAGGACAGATTTCGTAGGCCCTTGACGTTCGTTGTAGTCTTGTGTTGTGGTTTCTCTAGCACTTGTAAGTCGCGCTTCAATTAAGGTTGCCAAGCTCGGATGGCGTATTCAACGTGAGGGCGCACGTAAGAACTGTACATCATGGGGGAGATGGATGGGTTGAATCATCCAAATACTCTCCGCAGCAAGCCGACGTGCTGGTTCGCTTTCTCCACAGCTGCCTCTGCCTGTTTTGAACAGTTAACGTCACTCTGAATGAACACACCAAAGTCGCGTTCTTGGGAAGTTGTTTACAATATATGTGACCCAAGCCTATACACGTAGTCATGTCTATGGCACAATTGAACAACGTTGCATTTTTCCACATTGAACGGCAGCGTATTCAAAACTGACCAGGTTGTACCCGTGTTGAGGTCACGCTGAAGCTTTTCGTCGTCGTTCGATTCTTTGATCGCCCTCCATAACTTGATCTCGTCCGCGAAGAGTAAGAAACCGGAAGTAATTTCCCTCGCCAGAGCGTTTATGAAAATGAAGAATAGACGGTGCTCGAGCACCGAACCTTGTGGTACGCCGCACTCCACCTTAATTACTTCGGAGAGGGATACTCGTACTCTCACTTCCAAGCGACGTTCGTGCAGGGACTTGCCTATCAAACGTAGCAGTAGGTCACCAACACCATAGAACTGAAGTATATAGAAGGACTCCGGTGGTCTAAGCGAGAAAACGCTTTTGAGAAGTCCAAGTAAATGACATCAAGTCCTGTTCCACCATCAACTGCTTCAGTCCAGCTTTTGCGTGCAATTAACAGGTTCGTAGTGCATGATCGTTTTGTCGAAAGCTATGTTGTTCTGGTGCTATCATCTTATGAGTTTCCAGATACTGAATAAGTGTATCAGCGATGATAGACTCCAAAAGCTTGGAAAGCACAGGGAGTAGCGTTATAGGACGGTGATTATTCGGATCAGTGCGACTACCTCCTTTATGAATAGCAGTGATGATTTCACGATCCCATATTGTTGGTATATGATGCTCCTCCATACAGCCCTGATAGAATATAACCAGAAATACTGCCAGATCACTGGCTGCTTCTTGTAAAACCTTCTGACAAATGTGATTGACACCGGGAGAGCTGTGGATACTCAGGGACGACAGTTTCTTTGACAAACTTTCTGCAGCAAAAGTAATGTTAGTTAAAGCTGCTGATGGCACAGTAGAAACAGAGATAACCGTTAGGCCCGTTACTCGCTGGAACGTTTGTGATTAATGGAACGGTAAGAGATCGGATGCTTCCGTTGCTGATCGCATGCATCCGTCAGTCTTGATCAGTGCAGGAATTTCGCGATGCACCTTACGAAGGCAATTAATGTGCTTGTATAAGAGTTTGCGGTTCGTGCAGAATCTCTTCATTAACTGCTGCTGATGCGTCAGCCTGTCCTCGCGGATCAACCTTGCACAGGAGTTACGCTGTGTCACATAGGCAGTCCAGGTTTCCGAATTCAGGGAGTCCTTGTGAGCTTACTATGCCGAGTCCCTCAAAGACGTGCGTTTGCGTGTTCTACTCCTCAGAAATGACTTCCTGCTCCTCTGATGATTTTAAGGATTACTGCTCAGACGTGTGCGTTACCAGTGTGGTGAATGTCCTTGTAAAAGCGTCCCAGGCGATTTCTGGGGAAATTCCGTTAAGAAGGTCCAAGATACCTCCTTAACAAATGCGGGTAACACTTCGCAGTACGTGACCTTATACACTTTATCATCCTCTTCCTCAGGATATTCCGCATGACATACTTAATTGAACAGTAGAGTCACATGGTCACTGCGACCCAGTGGTGTGCTTGTAATTATTCCGTCTACCATGAGATGTTCGTTGGCGAGTACTAGATCAAGTATCGACGGTCTGTTGGCAGTTCGAAATCTGGTGGGATAGGTCACGTGGTTTTACGGAGGGTAGCTGGAAATTACTTCCTGTAAACAGGCTTTGAATTGTACGCTATCGGTCGCTGCTATTTCCAGATCGTGCACATTAAGGTCTCATGCAATGCGAATGTGACTGTATGTCTTACACAACGCAACTTGAAGAATGTGGTTTAGTTTGGAGTCCATTTCACATATAGGGTTTGGTGGACGGTAAATCACAGCTATGTGTCTGTTTCGCAACCATAGCCGACATCAAAGCGAATCTGGGGCTCGGATCTCTGGGTTGTAAATAATGTCACATCGGAGTTTAGCCTCGCAATAACAAATTACGCCACTACCTCTTGCAGCTCTGTCATTCCGAAGTAGTGACCTACCAGGTAAATTTACTTCAGAATCTGCAATCTCAAGGCTTAATTAGGTCTTCGTAATCATAATGAGGTCCCGCGGTTGTGACGACTGACGATCTCTAACCTAGGCCAAATTACTAAGAAAACCTTGGGCGTTAGTCTACAAACATGATAGTGTTTCTGATGTTAGAAGTGTGTGGGTGGACAACAAATTCGTGTTTAGTTTTAAGCCGACCGTTCGTCAGTTGGCCGCTTATCGCTTTTTTACGTGGGTCTTTACTTCTTGCATTTCAATCAGGCTGCATGGTAGCATGGAGTATCCCAGTCCTAGATGTTCTCTCATGTGTCTCCCTAACACATCAGGTGTGGCTAAATCTATGTTGTCTACAACTGTGTAGGATTATGCAGGCAAATCTTTTACTGAAGTTGCATGTTCCAATGAAGTGCTGAAAACTAGTGGCCGTGCTCCTGCTATCTTTAGTCTAATCTCGGTAGGCAACCTGGAGCAATGCTTCAAGCAGCTATCCAATAGGGCTTCTGTCATTCCATCAGAGTGTAGCACGATCGATTCCCTTGAGGACCGTTATTGCAAACGAACGTTTCCCTTGTCTGCTCACGTAAGGTAGAGTGCCAGTGACGCTCGCGTTCTTTGTCCGAGTGGTGTTGTAGACGTCAGTTGCCGTAAGCGAGTGTGCACGAGGAGGACACACGTAGACTGAGTTTGACCAGCTTATTGATCCACACTGGTTCCTGTAGGACAAAACCGTTGGAAGTGGCTTGTAGTGGGTGTTTAACATCGGAAAGCGCCGGCGATGGGCTAATGCAATTTAAACCACAGATTGAGTCGTAGCTTCGTTAGAAATGATCCTATTGACATTAATCTAGGACTACCAGATAGCGCGGAGAATCCTTAATCGATCACAGTATCGCAGCCGAAATAACTATTAAAAACAACAGTGTGGCGTTGCTGGATAGAAGCAAGAAGCGCGCTAAAGCAACTTTTGTAGCACGAATCACTTTCCGTAGGAAACAATTCCGGAAAAATATTCTCACTGAACACGGGGAGTAATACCGGTTCGAAAGTGTGTATGACGACTGCACTAGGTGAAGACGTAGACGTAAAACTCTGTGCCAGACTAGAGCTAGTTTACTATGCGACTAGCCAGGTTGGTGGCTCATCCAAGTGCTCCGTAGCGCGAAGCTTAATTATGAGATTTGTAACTTCATGTATATTACCCCATTCTTTGTATTGTCTCCCAGTAATCTTCCCTGGACTACGTTTTGATTGCGTGATCAATTAAACCTATTTCCAGTTGTGGTGGCTTGTCTTGATTTCATTGCTCGTACGCATTTTGATGATTTCACGAGTATTTTTTCTAAGATCCTAAGTGACCACTCTTATCCGCTGCATACTGCTCTCTCACAAACGTTATCTCTCCGTAACACACGCTTGAAATTTAGGATTTATTCTCTCACACTTTTCTTATCGTAACGCAAGCTTGCCCTATTTGTCACGCTATTTTTTCAACCCAATGAATGTCCCAAATGCTTTGTACATGCCGTTGCTTGTATGACATTCACCTACCTTTAACTATTTAATTCTACAATCTGTGTTTATGTATGCTTAACTGATCCCATTCATTTAATGTATCCGCTGATGCCGCACCTATTTAGGTGTATGAAGCTTATTTTTACTTGAATCGACTTGGCCAACAGAGGTAAGTGGCAAAGCTAACAAATGAAAATCAGTGGCATTCAGTAGGATATCACTGACCAGCAAATTATACACATTAATTTGCGTTCGCAGGACGTAAAATGAACAGATGTCGGTTATGGTTCAAAGTTAGGACAAGAATTGCATGTCTGCTGTAAAGTATAGTTATAATAATGGGTATCTTCAATTTCACAACACTTGTCTCACTCGTCATGATTAGGTTGGTACAAAATGGGTGATATCAATGAGACAGTCATCATTATACACGTTAGCTATAGGTGTAAAACACCATAGCTACTGTGACGCAATATATAAAAGAAAAAGGAAAATAAATACAAAAGTTGCGTGGCAGCTGAGCTACCAGCAACGGATGGGCATCGTTCCGAAAAGCCACCGGCCGGCTACTAGGCTACAAGCAAAATTATCATGTAAAATTATATTGTGCCACGAAATGAGATAATGGTTGATGGGGGAGACTAAAAGATAGGGGGATGGACAAAGAAACTCACAGCAGGAACAAAACTTAGGTCGGCTCTCAGCCATGTCAGCAAGTGTATCTAGACACACGTGTTCATCCTCTTTTGGACACCAACCAGGGAGCCGTGAAGCTCCAACCGATGCCAGCTCCGTAGTGAGGGCCTTCATTCCTCTGGACCAAGTCCTCGCTTTGCCACCCTTCCTCTTGTTCCATCCACAACCCCGACGAGCAAACAACATACTTCGCGGAAGTCGGTGGACTGTCATTCCTAACACGTGGACTAGCTACCGGAGCCTGGGGCGTGAAATAACGGTGGTGAACGATTCAGTTCCTTTTCCTGTGCCGTAAATAAGGGCCGAACACGCTCGTTACTTACTCGGTGTTCCCACCAGATGTGAGCCAAACTGCGAAGGCATCAGTGGTCAAACATAACTAGCCTCTTTATGTCTGCTGATCTTAGGGGCCAAGTTTCTCAACCATACAGAAAGGTCGAACGTACCGCTGCATTGTACACACTACCCTTCAGGGAGAGAGTGATGTCGCGCTGCCGCCATAGATGGAGAAGACTAGCAAAAGCATTTCAAGGTTTTGCTATGCGGTTCGTGATCTAATCTTTAATCCCATGGGCGTTGATATGACTTCCCAGGTAATTGAATTTCTATACGACTTCTAGCTGATCCCCACCAAGAGTCAGTGCAGGAGGTGATCTCTGCCAATCTTGGAAGAAAGCTTTGCGCTTCGGTGGTGCAAAGCAAAGCCTAAAGCGGCTGACAGCCAGCGCTAATTTGTCCAGTTCAGCTTGGCACGTTTGAAAGCTGACACAGATGACGGCATAATCGTCTGCATACTCCAAGTCCAAAAGTCGTTCTCCTGGAAGTAGCTCCACACTTTCTAAGTCGGGTCCTGTGAAGGCGATTTCCATGACTTCGTCAATAGCGAAGTTGAAGAGGAAAGGTGACAGTGGGCATCCTTGTCTCATACCGCTGGTGATATTGAAGAGCGGAGACAGCTGGCCGTAAGCCCTCAATCTGCCCGTGCTACGCGCGTATAGTGCGCGGCTAATATTTACATATTTCTCAGGCACACCTTTCCTTAGTCGACACTCCCAAAGGGCACAACGATCAACTGAATCGAGGGCACCTTTGATGTCGAGGAAGACGACTACGGTGGAGCGCTGATATGTGTGACGGTGCTACCACAACTGACGCAAATTGAAGATGTGGTCGATGCAGCCACGATCCCGATGAAACCCGGCTTGCTGCTCACGTATCTGGCTTTCACTGGCGCCAGTCAGTCTGTGAAGGATTACAAAGGCAAGTAAGTTGGAGGCCATGGGGATCAGACTGATTCCTTCATGGTTGCCGCATTCCGATGGTGAGCCTCCCTTGAAGATGGGAACAACAACGGAGCTGCGCCAGTCGGTTGGGACAGTTTCCTGCTCCCACATTTCACTAGTGATTTCCATGTGAATCATCAACAAGAGCAGGGTCCTCGAATTTGGAGTGGGCTGGCGGAAGACCATCTGGTCCCGCGGCTTTGTTCAACGTCAACGGTCCGATCTCACGTTTGACTTCTGAGCGAGGAGGTGGATCCAAATGGACAGCCAACGGAGCAGGGCGATCACTGGCCGGCGGAGAATCGAACAATTCTAGCCGATTAAACCGCCTTTCAAAGTGCTCAGCCCAAAGCTCCAAGCGTTTTGACAAGTTGTGGATAGGCTGTCCACTCTTGTCACGTGTAGTTTCACTAACGCCAGGTCTTCTGCTGCCCGTTTTCCGTATCAGACGGAATAACTTACGATGGCTACCAAGGGAAGCAGCCACTTCCATCTCTGACGCACGAAGAGACCACAGTGATTGCCGGTCTCTCTTCTAGCTAGCATATAGTTTTGCTCGGAGCTCTTTGAGACTTTCATTGTGTTCGCTTCCAGCTGGAATTTACCGGCGAACATCTTTAAGTTCCTGAGACCGCCAAGAGACCTAATGTTCATGTTGGCTGGTAGACTCACCACATGAGGATTTGCCTTCTGCTACTAAGGTCTGGTGAACATGCGACGAGTGACCTCCAATTGTCTCCAGTGAGCGCTTACTCAACTCGCATTTCAGCGTACTTTGCTAGGCATTCAGAACAGCTGTCTTCGCCGGTTATCTGGTGACAATGCGCTCACAGTGTTGTCGTGGGCGTCCGCCAAAACACATCCGGATGTCAGCACATACAAGTGCATGATCGGTGTCCACACATGTGCTCCAAATCGAGCGACAGTTCTTGATGAAGCCTCTCCAGTGGTAAATGAATGCAATGAGACCGATCTGCATCCAAGGCTGGTTCGAGTCTGGTGGGTGCCAAGTCAACCTCCGGCGGGTGCTGTGTCGGAAGTTAGTGCTCGTAAGCAATAAGCGGGCATCTTCACACAAATGAAGTAACCGCTCACCGTTATCATGACATCAGCCTACCCCGTGCTGACCACCCTGATGCATTTCATCAGTGGACAACTTGCCAACTTGTGCGTTCAGATCCCCCGCCAGCACAACAATGTCCGTGCTTCGTCTGTGGCAAAGGAGCTCGGTAAGCTTGAGGTAGAAGTCCTTTTGTACCGAATCATCGCTACAGTTTGTGGGCCCGCAGGCAGCAATGATGAATAGACACATAATAGTCTCGCGCGACTTCAAAACTTTGCACGATCCAGCCAATCGGACCGCACACATACGGCTACTGACTGGCATCCAATCAACCAGAGCAGCTTCAGCCCGGGGACTTAGGACAATGCGAATACCAGCTTGGCCGGTGCTCGAAGCTGTATGGTCATTGAATAGGCGCAATGAGAAAGTGCTATTGGTGTCAACTGAAGTGAATCACAGATTGAGCACAGAGCTCCAGTCTTGCAGGCGGGTCTCCGATAAGCAGCAGATATCGATCGAGAGGGTCTCTGATGTTCGGGCAAGTGCTGCCTGTTGACCGATCTGTAGTAATGTGCGTACATTGGGGCGTGCCAATCTGAAAGATGATCGAGGGTTCCAAATGGAAGCCGATGAACTGGGCTTGACTGCTTGCCTGAACATGGGCCTGTCGACGGGGCAGGAATAATGTTCCACGTTTGCATGTGAGTTGAAACTAGAAGATAAACGCCTAGCAAAGCACGTTGGGGGAGGGCCGAGAATCGCGGGTTGAAAACTGGGGGGGGGATAAAAGTGAAGCTGGAACGGGGACCAAGAGGGAGAAAAGCGTAAGAGGATGAGTAAGAAGACAGGAAGGCTTGAGCAGTAGCATCCAAACCCCTATCAACCCTGCTCGATACAACAGATAGGGCACCAATGATTATCCTCTGCGGTGACCAGAGCATCAAGCATTTGTTTGACCTAAGGTTCATAGTATTGCGTCGGCAGGATACTGTCACGGTGCTCAGGCCTAGACAGGAGAACCATTAGGATTCTCAACCAAAGTATCTGGTTCAAAACCTGACCGCAAGGTAGCGGGTTTTGAGTTGGTCTAGAAGGAGTCCGTTTTATGGAATAAGTAGCCATCCTCATTCCAGCCCCAAACTGGAGGACCAGGACACTGAATTTGTCTGGCCCCTAACTGTTGAGCAATCCGGTATGAGTGGCTCTGAAGGTTTAACAAAGCACCACCCAGCATAGCTCAATGGATCACTGAGGCACACAAACCATCGCACCACGGTTAGGTAAAGCCTCATTGCGACAATAGGAAATTACAAACAACAATAAAGAGGAACAAGAGTTATAGTGGATTCAAAGCTGAGGGAATTAAAATAAGAAAACGCAAGTGAAGCATTACATTCCTCCGTAGAACCTTCTCCCTGGAACCCACTTCCATAAGGAGTAGTATCTCGAGAAGTTTCATCCGCACCGCCACACAACATCTGATCTTGTGCCGACGTCGATTAAAAGCATGTATGCCATCAACGCTTCAACTTCTCATTCGGCTATTTATGCCATTCAGCCTGTTCGCAATTTATTGCTTCAGTTAAGAACTATAACAACGTGGGTTTCCACATTCAGCTGACCTGGAATGAGGAAGTTGTTCATCCAACTCAGAACAATGCCGCTGATTCCATAGCTCCGAAACTTGTGAAGGCGAATGCATACTGCTAGGCAACTAAAATATTTTGAGAAGTTCAGGTAGACCACCTCGACTCCTAACCTGCAAATAATAAATTCTATGCAGCCATTTTAAGTTAAGCGGAAGTAAGAACACATGAGCGATTGCGGCGGCACCCGTGCTGTTCAGACACTGTGATGTCGTTGCTCTCGAGATATCCCGTTAGCAGTTGTGCGATAGCTCCTTCCATGATTTTGGTATCAACGGATGCAGTGATATTGAACGGAACTACTAGGGTTCAGCACGATTGTCATTCTTGTGAATAGGAGTGAGTATTTCGTGTTTCCACATTGTGGGAATAGACATTTCATCAATGCCTGGTTGAAAGATCAGAGCTAAGATTTCGGAGGCTAATGGCGGCTGTCTTTAATGCCTTCTGTCTCATGTCGTCCACGCTAGGCGAACTGTGCAGGCACAGTACATTCTTAAATAATCCTTAAATCTGTAGTGAAGAATAATCGGCTTACCTTTGGACGCGTTGTGAGCTATGTAAAAGCGTGCGAGACGGCCATTCTCCCTGGAGTGTGCGGATGACCTGTTGCTGAAGCACGTTTGGCGCTTGTTTTGTACTTAGCGCCAGACCAGCTGCTGCTAGTGAAACGGGGCTTCCGTGCTCAAAACTGCTGGGTTTATAGACGTTTCTACACTGGATTTAAGATTCGCAGCGCATTTCATCGATAAAGCTTGTTGATGCATGAGTGTTTTCGTTGAACATTAGACATAGTGGTTTGGTAGATTTGTGTATCCAATACAAGAGTACCCTCCCTGATAGGCTTTATAAGCTCGTCCGGCTGAATCTCTTTAGGTACGACCTTTTCTAGTCGGACCCCTCAGGAAGGACCTCGTTTGTTTATCTCTCTGCTTCCACGACAATATTGTATAGTTTCTACCCGCCGCTTCCTTACGAGACTATGTTCAAGCTTACAAGCACTCACTCAAGAATTAGAACTGCGAGGTGTGGCCACCACGTAAACGGCTTCGGCGGCATCCCATACCAACTCCCATATATACAGTGAGAAATTAGTCGAGAATTAAATTCAGTCCATTGAGACCATAAAACGTGTGGTATTTTCTAAATTGGAACAAGCTTCCACGGGCTCTACACAGGGCTTCCCAACTCCTGGATCTAACCTGTGTGGATTATACTCTTGCTCCAGTTCCCAGTTTTCGGCATATTCTTTGCCGAATTCCACTTGTGTAACTACATCAAACCGATCTTTCGGAAAACATTTTGGTCTCATTCGAAAGAAGAAGTTGAGGGCTCCCAAACTACGCGGCAACCATCCCTGCAAGCTGCAGCATAACAAAGTTACAGCCTTTTTGCTCCGCTCATCAACTGAGCAGCTCTAGGGACGCTTATCAGCGCTCCACCTGCATGGTCGTTTAAAGCAGGCCGATTAACACACGCTGCCGCTTTGTGTGGGTGTGTGTGTACCACATCGAGACTATTGGTCGCTGAATCCGACAGTCTGCGCGTTACGACCTCCATCTGCCTCTCCGCCTGACCTTGGTGCGGTTGAACAACTCTCAATTTGGGTGCATGTTCTGACCTATACGTGCGTCACCCCTTTCGCAACGTACACTCATCAAGCTGAGCGCTTAGATAGGCTTTGCTGTAAACAATAAGAGAACGACTAACATTTAAATGGTTTGACGTCGCCTATGTTGCGCAGACAACTACAGTAAGGTGCTTAAGATCAGTATCACCTGTTCTAGCTGCATTAGATCGTACTTTCCGCAATGTGCAGGCAAATCCGTCCGAGAAGTGCAAAAGATAAATCAAGCTGCTTACACAATTTGGTTTTGCCCAACACGTCAAGTCATTCCAGTTGTCAACTGTTTATCTTTGCTCATGAAAAGATGCGATAGGATGGCTGAAATAATAGCGCAATTTGTTAATACTAAGGTCGCTACGTCGGAAGTAAATATGGCCACGATAATACCTCACCCGGCCAAAGTAGGCTTGAGTCTAAACCGAAGAAAAGAGCTAGACGCTCCAACCGCACTGCAGCGTCTGTGACTCTAAATCCACTGGGTCACCTCACTCCCATAAGTGGGCAAGCCTCAAACATACCTGCTTCCACTTCTCCAACCATAGAGGCTTCACTTGGAGATGCATCTATGACGCCGACAGCTCAGTGCCGTAGGAAATCCAGTGCAGATAACAAGCAGGTAACGTACGCATCGATTGCCTCGACAAACACACCGGGAGTGACACACATAGGTCCATTTGCAGTACCGAGCACGCGTGGCGCTAAGAAGTTTCCACCGTCAAATCCAGTGGTGTCCTCTAAACAACCCGAATTGCCGGTAAAATGTATAAAACCAACACTCGATAGATAAAACCACGCTGCGTTAACTCTCGTGTGCACCAACTTTCTCGAATCCAAATCTGGCAAAATAAAAACCAAATTACAAGACAATCGCAAACAGTGTATTTCCATCTGCGAGGCGATTGGCATTCGGGTTGAGCCTGCAATGCTGCAACGAGTAGCGCGTCACCCGACCTCAGTGCACTCTGGTGAGCCTCGAATTCTTCGTGTAACACTAAACTCAGCAGATGAGACAGAGGCTGTCCTGCTCTCAGCAGTTCGTCTTCGCAACTCACCGAGCGGAGTACGCATATTACCTGATCTACCTTAGAAAGATCACCCAAAAGCAGCAGTTGAGTAACGCGGCATTGCTAAGAGGGATAACCAGAAAACAATATTTGTTCATGGTGTTACTGCGCTTCTGCATTCTTCTGATCACGATGCGCAAACACATGACCGAGAGCAGTGGTGCTACATCCGCGAAGCACTCTCTGTAGACAATGTTATTGCCAAATCCCTGACAAGAGTTCCGTCATCACCTTACTACAAGGGCTGCTGTCCAAGCCTAATGAAAGTAATACTACACTCGGAGAGAATAACGCAAGTTCTGTTGGATAGCTGGTTAATGTTTAGAGCTAGGTTGCCCACAGAGATCCGGCTAAAGGCGACAGGCGAACGACAGGAAGTCGGAAGCCATTCAATGAAACTTGCAAAAGTAACAAATTCCTTATTTGTACAGTCCTGCAGAGAGACCGACACAACAGCGCCCACGGCACACAGGAGGACAGAGCACAACACGAGTGAAACGTCTGTTCAGGAACGCTCAATAATGCCAAGCAACACGACTGAAATACATAAACTAAAAAACGATTAATGGCCGGCCACCTAATGACCGGCTTAAAAACTAACACAAAGTTGAAATCTATCAATGAACTTCTAACAACAAAAGCCCTATCTTGCGTGTACACAAACGCCCAAGGCTTTCTAAGCAAGTTGGCCGAACTTAGGGAAGTCCATGCTTTACAACCGCGGAACCTCGTCATGATTACAGAGACATGGTTAAATCCTGAGAAAACCAATTCTGAGATCAATTTACCCGGTATGTCGCTGCTTCGGACTGCTAGAACCGGAAAGGGTGGCGGTGTGATTCTTTACTATAATACAAACCACCGATGTGAAGTTATCGATCACTCAGCAATCCGAGCTCCTGATTCGCTTTGGTGTCGCCTATGGTTGCGAAACAAGGACACATGTCTACTAGCCGTGATTTATCGCCCACCAAACTCAACGTCGGAAATGGACTCCAAACTGAAACACGTTTATCAGTTTGCTTTCAACAAGTCCTACACCCACATTCTTATCACTGGAGACTTTAACTTGCACGACATAGAAACGCCGGCAACCGACGGTATGCAGTCTAAAGCCTGCTTGCAAGAGCTTATTGCTGGCCACCCTCGGTACAACCAAGTAACCTGTCCCACCAGATTTCGAACTGCTAACAACCCATCGATACTGGATCTTGTGCTAACTAACGAAGAACTCATGGTTGACGGGATAGTTACAAACACACCACTGGGTCAAAGTGATCATGTTACTCTACTCTTTGACTATATATGCTATGCGGAGTACCCTGAAAAGTTGGATGATAAAGTGCATACTGTCACACACTACAATGTGTTGTCTAAGTTAGTTAAGGATACATCTTGGACTTTGTTAACCGAATGCACCCAGATGTTGCCTGGGAAACATTTACAATGATGTTTAGCACACTAGTAGCGCACGCATCAGAACAGAAGTCCTTCCAACTCAAAAAACAAGCGTAAGTCACTTCTGAGTAATAGAACACGTTAATATATGTCCCGGAGGGATTTGGCATGGCGAGATCACCGGGACTGACCAGAAGCGGAAACCTGGACTGCATACGTAATATATCGTAACTTCTGTGTGAAACTGATCCGCGAAGACAAGGTCACTCATCAGCAGAAGTTAATGAAGCGATTCTGCACGAACCGCAAACTCCTGTACAGGCACGTTAACGGCCTTCGAAAGGTAAAGCGAGGTGTTCCAACGTTAGTCACGGCTGATGGGTGCACGCCATCAGCAACGGAAACAGCTGATCTCCTACGGCTTCATTACTCCCAAATCTTCCAGCAAGTAACGAGCCCAAACATTCTTCTCATTTCTATTACTCCACCATCGGATTTAGAAAACATCACCTTCACTGCGGAAGTTGTGCTGAAGAAGTTGTTATCCTTGCGTGTCCACAGTTCTCCCGGAGCTGACAACATCCAACCAAAGGCTCTACAGGCGGTAGCTGGTGATCTAGCAGAACCACTGGCTGTTTTCTATCAGCGATGTCTAGAAGAGAACCTTATTCCACCAGTATGGAAGCGAGGGGTCATCACTCCTATCCATAAAGAAGGTAGCCGCACTGGTCCTTCCAACTACCGTCCAATAACACTACTTCCCGTACTATTCAAAGTGATGGAATCAATCATCGCAGACGCACTGATGGAATACCTGGAAAGCCACAATTTAATATCCCAAGAGCAACACGGTTTTCGTCAAAAGCATTCGTGTAATACCAAACTATTAATTGCATGTAATAGCTGTACTGAAGCTGTTGATGATGGAGTAGGAGTCGATGTCATCTACCTGGACTTTTCGAAAGCGTTTGATCGCTTAGACCATCGAATTCTCCTTCAGAAGCTTCGGAATTACGGCATTGGCGACCCAATCCTGAGTTGGATTTGTAATTTTCTACAAGAACGACGACTAGTGGTGGGAGTCTGAGAATCATTTTCTCATGCAATCGATGTGGCTTGTGGATTACCACAAGGCTTGGTTCTTGGAATTTGTCTATTCTTGGTCTTCATTAACGATTTGGCGAGATCAATTACTTCCGATTTCCTATTTCCGCTGATGATATCGATATATGGGGAAAGATCAGAGGACCGGACGACCATGAACGGCTCCAGTGCCATCTTAACACAGTGTCGAACTAGTCAGCTCAAAACGCCCTACCATTCAACGTAGACAAATGTCGCGTTGTACACTTGCGCCATAGACATAACTACACCTATCTACTTTGGACAAACGGATTGCAGAATAGCTCCCAGGAACGTGACCTTGGAGTGATCGTACAGAGTGACCTCAACTGTTCAAAAGAGGCTGAGGTAGCTGCGAAAAGAGGAAACCAGCACCTCGGCATGCTGCGAAGGGCATTCGGGATATTTGACCCATCAATCTTCCCAATGATGCACAATTCCTACGTGCGACCGCAGGTTGAATACGCAGCTCAGGGGTAACTGCTTAAAGTTGAAGGAATAATATAGCTGTCTACAGTGTCGACGGAATTACTTTTTTCCTTCGGGTTTGCCAACCCTGGAACGCACTCCCAGACTCAGTTGTATCTTCTCCTATCTTGGATGTTTTCAAAAAGCGACTAGATGTTGCTCTTAGCTCCCAACATTTTGTTACCTAAACTTCTCTATTGTGGATTGCGCCAAGCATGCTTTTCAATAGGATTTATGTATCAAATGGATCTAAGTGAGCGACCATATTTTACTTTTCTCACTCCTGACCTCAACGATCACTGCACTCCAGTGTCTTTCTGAAAGTTTTCGCTCGATATTTTATACTGATGTTAATTATCAAAGTATTCATCTCGGCAGACCTTCGATAGATAACCCAGACATATTTTGATTTCATCATATTCAGCGCAACCATCCTACGGGGCGTGTCAAGCACTTGCTTTTATCCCGTGATAAATCATTGTTCATTGTAAATGATACCACTTGGGTCTTGAACTTGAGCAAACTTGCGTGTTAATTGCTCACTTGTGCACCCACAGTTTTTTAAGTGTGGCTCAGCGACATTTTGTTGCACATCTTTGGATCTATACTTATTCGTCGTGCTTTTACAAGCTGTACTTCGTGGTACTACTTTTCCCGGGTATACTCCAGTGCACCCTTCATTTGCGGTGAAATCGAAATTCCGGGCCGTGTTTCACCGATATCCAAGCGCCAAACATCGCGTAACTCCAACCATTAGAGACATTGTTTGGTCTCACTCGATAGAGCATTTCAACTGCTTTTGAATGAACCCTCACTCGTCAAAATCCAACATTGATTGGTGTAGCTACAGGTCCCAATCCAAATTCAGCTGGCGCGATCCAAAGGCCTAACAGAAAATTCGGTCACATTCTTGTGTAATCAACCCCACGTTGACACTGACACATTCGACTAACACACCAGACAGGACAGTCTGCAAACACGCGACTGCCAAGTGAACGCCACAGCCGCGCCCAAGCTTGCATAGATCAGTGTCAACCCGTGCTTCATTTCAGAGCACGTGACAGCTCTTTTACCATCACTTCGTCCAACCCTATTGGTGGAGACTTGAAAAGGTAAGTCACTAGACCTTAACGAAGTTGGTTACCCCAGAACTCACGCTGGGCTACAGCATATACTAGATAGCTTTTATCGGCCCATTTAAAATATAGGTGACTGCCATTAAGAACCACGCATTCAGGAAAGAGTGCGAAAATCGGGTCATCACGGTAAGCAATACCGTTGCGGTCACGAGTGCCGAGGAACCTGTACCCTATTGCACATATTCTGTGCAACCTGGCATACAAGAGCAGGTAAATAAGTCAGCAACCAATGACAGAGAGTTCAGTTAGCGTTGTCGACTTTATATCTCCACTGTCAGACAAAATAAAGAGTTTGGAGAAAGTTAGCCGAACAAAATGAGAAACTAAGTTTGATTGATTCAATTGAGAATATCCTTTATATTTCATTCCTAATTCAGGTTCCGGCTAAATCGGAGCAAAAGCATAAAATTGGAGCAGTAAACTTCCTAAATGCAGTCGCCTATGAGGTTACCCAAAGATGCAGAAGGGCAAAATCGCCATCGTCCTCAACATAGCTGACAATATCACAATTGACATGATTAGGCGTTCCGTTTCGGGGGCGTGCAACATTTCTGAGACCGATATTAATTGTAGAAGATTGAGGAAAATGTGTACATTTTCGTTGTCTGACTCCAATCATCTTTCTTAGCGAAAGTCTCGCAAGTCCATTTATCAAAAACCGGAAATCTTCCGAAATTTTGCAAAGTTACAGGTCACCCTTGCAACGTGAACTTCAACACATGAGTGCAACTATTGTCTCGCATGATTCGAAGCAGATTAATCCCCCACGCGCACCTCCTGGAGTGCCAAGAAGGAGGTCATACAACAGCTTTAGGATCTCCACCTTTAAAACGTAGATAAGATTGGCAAGGTCACTCTCCACACAAGCGATGCTAACCTTGGCAACAGCGTAGTAGAAATTGAGATGCTCACACCTCTACACGACATCGGTCTGGTAGTCATAGGATGTAGTGTAGATTCACTGGATGCACGTTCTGACAAATCAGTAGGGATTGGTAACAATCCCCCACACCGCGATTGAAACAGGTACAAGTCCAAAAAATCCAATGGGACTATCGATAGCTCCAGTGAAGGTGCATTACGGCCCATTGACATTACGAGTACTCATAGCAGCGGTGGCCATGGCTCACACCCTAAGTTTGTTAGAACAAACAGGGGTCTACATACTGGAAAGATGACTCCCGTGTCCCAGTGACATTCGTGAATAATAACGCTTCTACACGGAATGGCATGCCACACTCCCCCACTGTTCAAGCGATGTGCCACGAATGTTCTGGCAGGCCACTACATAGGTTTGCTGAAACACAAACCACCTATTTATGCCCCTGTCCATACTCTGCTACGCCTCCTCCTCTCACAATGCCTTCTGAGAGCCCTTCGGCAATAACACCTTATCCACTTAAACTCGATCGCCCTACTTAGTGCAGCATTCTTTTTGCATTCCCCAACCTATTCCCTTCCCCCCTCTTATCCCGGTAGAACTGGCGAATCTCACGGTAAGGGATGTACTGCGGAAGGCTATAGAAGTAATGTGATTGCAAGAGTAAATATGTGGGAATGATGAACACCGCCAAGACCTTTTAAGACTGATGATGCTTAGTATCCGTTCTCTGTTGAATAGGCTTCATTTACTTCGCACCTTTATATACCCGAATAAACCTGATATGGTTTTACTCACTGAAACGTGATGTCAAGATCCTATGCCTAGCCAGCTGCTTTCTATCGAAGGTCACAACTTGTTAGAAGTGATCGAAAGCAAGGCAGAGAAGGTGGTTGCATAAGTTACTACTCACAAAACCTCCTTGTCTCTGAGTTCACACTTTCACTTTTATGCCCCACTATTGATACCGCTTGGTTAGTATTGTCCTTCGGTACGAAGTGAACTCTTGAGGCTGCAAATACCGCTCACCCGGGATCAGCTTCAGTGATGTGAACCAGTTGGTTGACACCTTCAATTACCTATTGGAACTTAGTTCTTTTGATAAAGTCGTTGGCAGAGATTTCAACCTACAGGATATCTGTTGGTCCAACATAGTAACAAACGCGAAACATACTGAGTTCATAACCACCGTCATCAATGGTGGTTGGAAGTAACATGTTTTCGTGGCTACCAGGAGTAAAAATATACTAGACCTACTTTTTACCTCAGGCACGCCCCCGATAGCTATTGATGTAACTGACGATCTTCCAGGATCTGACCAGAAAATACTCGGATGTAAACTTATGGCTAATTCGTCGCGCGTGAGGTTAACGGTGGTCCCACACTTCCTGCAAAATATCAATTGGGTAGCTTTCTCCGCTCTGCTTAGGGTCCAGAATTGGGACCACTTCTTTCTTTCGGCTAATATTCAGGGAGCCTATGACATTTTCTATGACATTGTGACTATGTGCTTAAGCATGCTTGCCTACAGTAATAATACGAAAGCCTCTTTCAACTAGGTTATCAATGCAAAGACAAGCGGAAAATACGAGTGTTAACTGGAACATATGAACGTAATCACGAATTCAGCGTATCACTGAAACTCCAACGCCTTATATTTGAAACGGACGTGAATCACCAAACCCGTCTCATGCAGGAGGAACAACGGGTTGCAAATCGTAGTAATACCAGTCAACTGGTGACTGCATTACTGAAAAAAGGAGAGGCGGCAAAACTGACCTACTGTCCCACATCATCATGCCTGAAGGCGGCTGCAGTGATTCCCCAATTGCAATGGCAGAAGCCTTTAACTCATACTTTTTCAAATCCTTTAATCTTGGAAAAGCAATCCTGGAATTATCAATCTCGTTTAACTTCTGTGAAGAAGTCTCAGCTATCGGGCTTAGTGTCCTTACGATAAAACGCATGATTGCCTGTCCACAACCAACCTTCAGACCAGGTCCCGATGGGTTCTCTTCTGCCTTAGTCAAACACTGCGAAAATGATAACCTTTTTCGCTTTTTAAATAGCTTCTCTTTCTCTCCCCAGGCTGGTCAATATACCGAAGGTTTGAAGACGTCAACAGTCATACCGAGACATAAGTCCGGCGCAAAACTGGCATCCGGAACTGGTGACCCATTAGCCACACTACTATTCTCTCACGCATGCTAGAGAGGATTGTTAAGGAACATTTGGTTTCGTTCCTATTATCGCACCAACTTTTCTCACCTTCACAGCGTGGCTTTCTGAAGTCCCGCTCGTGTGTTACCTGTCAATTTGACTTCCTTAACCATCTAACTGAAGCAAGTGTCTCAGGTCGTAAGAACATTGTCATCTTCCTTGACATGCAAAAATCGTTTGACAGAGTCCCACACATGAGTCTGCTAAATACATTAATTAAGTACAGTGTGACAAATCCGCTTCACTCTTGGATCCAATCGTACCTAGTAGGACGGCCGCAACTTGTGGATATCAATGGTTATATCACTTCCCCTCTGGTCACTAGTGGAGTGGTACAAGGCAATATTTTAGGTCCGTTACTCTTTCTACTGTATATAAATAACCTAGTTTCTGCTACGCAATTTGGCAAGCCTCATTTGTTTGCTGATGATCTAAAGGTTGTTTACATGTTCTCAAGTTCCCAGCGTACCGCTGAACTTAACAGTATCCAAAGCGACTTGAAAGTCATTGCGAGATAGGATGACATGTAGCAGACGACGTTTGCAACATCGAAGTGTAGTATTCTGGCGTATGAAAGTCAGATAGAAGCAGAATTGTTCAGGCTTCATGACGAAGTCATTCCCATCAGCAAGTCTGTCCGCTACTTAGGTTTGCGATATTGTAGTTCGTTAAACTTCAGCGGACGTACAAATCATATCTTGAAATAGGCTAAGCAGTCGGTCAGGCTCTTATATCACCTGCTAGTCTTGAAAGAAATCAGACCTTCGCTTGAATATTGCTGTGTTAGGTTAGGTAACCTAAGAAAGTGCGATTTCCGAGCCATTGAAAACGTTCAACGCGCCTTCAGGAAGCGTTTATTTGGGTACTCAAGCGATATTTCATAAGGAGTTAGGTGCAAAGAGCCGAATCATGAACTACCGTGGTTACGAAGTATGTAATTAAAACTGTGCCTCCTCCGCAAACTCGCGCGTCGGAAAGCATATGTTGGAACCTAGCAATTGCACTTTCGGGAAAACACCAGTTACGTATTGCAATATAGTGAATGTATATTCTCTTTACCTACATTCAGACCAGCCCAAGGAGAAATTTCCACCTTCTTAGGTATGGCTCCATATGAAATAAACTACCAATGAGATTGGATGTATTGTATTGTGTGTTTCTGATCGTTTTGTGTTTGCGACTGAGGAAAACAATCGAAATGTTGACATATCGCAACCTCTGTCTTCTCTCTGCCTTAACGAAATGGCTGAAGGGGACCCACTGTTTTACTTTTCTGAAAAGAAGACTCCCCGCTACCGTTGCGAGAGCATTAGACCGGTTGTTGTCTCTACGCTGCAAGTTAGCTGTTGAACGCGTCCGTGTGAAGTTTTTTGAAGAATGCATCCGCTCAGGTTCTTTCCCGCCGCGATTCGCCAAGACCTTGTCTAGGAACAGGTTGCCGATAAACAACACCAATCTGGCCAGGATCGCGTCGGCGCATATCGACGCCTGTCTGGAACGAGAACGGAAATTTCTCGAGTCGCAGAGACGATTTGCTTGCACACTCAATGAGTTGCCTTTGGTTTGTCGATTAAAATTTGAGGCCTTTTCCGCTAAAGTTCTCCGTCGCACGAGAGCAAAAACAGTGCGCAGTCTGCAGGGTTCTCTTGCTAAAGCCACCAATGCTTTCTTTCCTACTGATTGCTTGAAGCACGTATACAATTTGTCCTCTGCTCAGTTCACGCTCACTCTATTGGAAGTTCTCTCGCTTGGAATAAAATACCGACTGCCGCCAAAAGCGATAGACAAAGTCACCATGCAGGCGCATTTTGAGTATCTGAATGAACAGCTCAGTGACCTCACGCCAAGATCGACAGAAGATGCGGGTTGCTTTCGGGCGAAATTGGTAGACATTGCGAACCAGTTTCTGTGAATGCCGATAAGTCAGAGGTGCTGTCTGCAACCTGAACACTATACGGCGATCAAGGTGTTGAAACAAGTGAAGCACTTAATGTTCCTGTAGCCAGATAAGGGAGCGGGTATTGTAGTAAGGAACAGGCCTGACTACATTTCGAAGATGGAATCCATTCTGGGAGACACTCGGAAGTTCCAGCTAGATAATACAGCAGAAAACAACATACTGGTGGAGAAGCAGGTGGCAAGGAAGCTCCAGATTCTCCTGCTACATGGTTACATCAATGAGTCACAGTACAGGCACTTAAAACCGACCGGGACACAGACACCTAGAATGCGAAGCGCTCCCAAGATACACAAAGCAGGATTTCCGCTACGTCCGATTACGTGCATGAACAATTCACCTTACCACAATGTCGCGCGGTGGCTGGCCAAACTATTAGATCCGGTGCGTAAACTCCTCGCTACGTATTGCCTGAAGAACTTTGAACTGGCTGAGACACTGGAACAATTGTCACTGAGTGCAGAGCTTATGTACTCAATAGAAGTGGACTCCTTATTCACAAATGTGCCTTTACTTGAAACGGTTGATAAGTTATGTGATTTTATCCTGAGTCAAAATATCTTTGTTGGCCTGCCAGTGGAGTATTTAAGGGATATGATTCTATTGTGCACCGAAAACATGCGGTTTGAATTTGAGGGGACCACATACAAACAGATCGACGGGGTCGCTATGGGCAGCCCGCTGGGATCAGTTTTAGCCGACAGCTTCCTCAGCCTGATAGAAAGACAAGTTGCTGAGAGCACTGGTGAAGCGAAATTATATAGACGATATGTGGATGACATTTTAGTCTTCACCAGCGGAGAACATTTTAATCGGCTGCTGACCATCCTAAATTCGATTCACCCTAATCTGTCAGTATCCCATGAAGTGGAAAAATACCACTGCCTGGCGTTTTTGGATATACTCATTAGGCGACAGGCTGAAGGTACGTTGCAGCGCACTGTTCACCGCAAATCGACTTGGACTGGACAGTACCTTCATTTTTCAAGTTTCGCCCCGATTGTATACAAACGCGGGTTAGTGAGAACTCTCTTCAACCGTGCTAGGCGTATTTGTAGCCCCGAAACGTTACAAGCTGAGGAAGAATTTCTACGCAAGACCTTAATTTCTAATGGATATCCTGAGAAGTTTATTCAGGTACACAGCAGACCTCCCAGTGTGAAAACACCGGTGTTGACGGCTGAGAATAAGTATGTTTATTTGTTCTTGTCGTTCAAAGGGGGCCATGTGGCAAATGACATCGGACACAAGCTCCGGTCCGCCCTAACGCGAACCTGCACGACAGCCCAGTTGCGACTCAGGCATACCACGCGAGCACTTGTTCTTCATAACCGTCAGAGCATCTCGTCGGGTAGTTCGGCCTCTCACCTTGTTTATCAGTTCACCTGCGGTTGCGGTGACATTTACATAGGCAGAACAAACCGTCAGTTAGCTCAGAGGGTAGCTGAACACTTACCAAAGTGGTTGGGACAAGTGATTATGTAACAACATGGAACGAATCTGAGAATCAATCGGAGCCCGGCATCGTCTATCACCAAGCACCTCATGACAACCCGTCATCGCGCAAACCCCAAACAGCGTTCAAAGTGTTATTACGTAACAAAAACCCGATAATGCTCGCAATTAGTGAAGCGTTGTTAATTAAGGCTTATCAACCTGTGCTATGTGCACAGAAACTCTTGAGGCAATCCATTCGGTTGCCATGGTCTCGACTGTGACATTTTGATTGGTGGTGCCCTTTTTTCCCATGTATATAATCCCTTAATTGTTTCTGATCGTATTGTGTTTGCGACTGAGGAGAACAATCGAAATGTTGACATATCGCAACCTCTGTCTTCTCTCTGCCTTAACGAAAAGATTTATCTGTCAACTGTCAGAGTGAAATGGATCTTAAGAATGCAACTTAAAAATTTGGATGAAAAAAGGCCGGATCATGTATGATACAGAAGAACATCGACTATAAACATGTTCAACAAATACACCAGCACAAACATGTTTATGTAAGTTGAGCTGTTACAACCGCTTCTCATGCTATTCTTTAACACAACTTCCCATGCGGTTTAACTGCTTTCAATCTTTATTCATACCAACTGTCTTATGATTTAAAACTGAGAGCAAAATTATTTACTGGTATGGGGACAGGCACTATCTTCGTAATCCTCCTCTTAAACTGACTAATTCGTAATACTTGTTCTGCGATTCCCTTTGCTACATTTGTTCTGTACTGCTACATATATTTCCCACTTTTCTGGGTTAACAGCTCAGAAGCATATATCGGATTTAAATGGTTGGTGAGATCGGAGTGCTTAGTTAATTCTTTGCCTCTGGGCAACGCATGCAGTTATCTGTCTTCGAATGTCACGCCGCACAATTTGCTTGTACGACCGGCTCACAGCTGTATAATAATAATCATAATACTAAGCATAATATATCCGCGTAGTTTTAGTATTAAGAATATTATACTTATGGCACTCAATTTTTCTTATGTAACATTCTTCCTTATTTTATTGTTGGCCACGACTGTTCTGATCTTCTGTGGTGATGGATTTAAACTCCCAGATTATAAAAGACTATACCTATGCAAGGCACATTGCCACCAACTAACTGGCGTACAAAAGTGCCATAACTGAATGATCCGCATGACGGACCGGGCAGAAGCTTCATCGCCCATAATGCATGCAGAAAAGCAGCCCTAAATGAACACTACATATGCACACCAGGTGATGACGTATATGCCATTTTTCCGCACCGGCACGCGGTCAGGTACAGCATAGAAGTGCGGACGAAATCTTTCGAGGGACTAGCTTGCATGGGACCAGGTCCTCTGGGGACCTATCCACGGCTGGCCAAATTAGTTTACTTGAACATTTGTTTTAATCCGAATCTGTTATTGTTCCTGGTTTTCCAATTTTTGTTAATACCTTAAACCTTCCAATTACTTTAATAGCCGTTTTCAGTCCAATGGATAAAGCGTGAACAATGGTTTATTTTGTACGATCCTGCTATACACTTTGATCAGACCATATAGTTTGTCTGTGCTTCGCATCGCCTAGGAATATACGATCTATTTATTTATTTATAAGAGTGGGAGTATCATTAATATGGTCTCGGAGTGTGTCACCGCAATGTCGGAAAGTTGGGCTATTCAAGTCATTTTGGTTCGACGATGCCTGCGGTAAATTCGCTTGGTGGAAGTGCAGTCTGTGGGAGAAGTTCCTCCTCTCCGGTTATCTCAACGGCTACGTAAAATAGACAACGAATTATTTGCAAGTATCAAATTGAGCAAGCAGCGGCATTGCGAAGAACATCTCGCAACAATGTCACAGTTCGTCCGGAAGTGAATCTTTGCTTAAGTGAAGCGGCGTCTGAAGCCAGTGGGGCTTGGACGGAAATCCCCTAACACCCAGCAGCGTGCCTGCATCCGCGTTGGCAGCGTACTTTGCTTCCTGGTTCGCAAATGTCCAGGTATCTCTAATGAGTTCCACGTAGACCGCTCTTCCTGAATTTGAGGCAGCCTGTGTCTGTCAACCCCAGAAACCCCACTCTTACAAAGTGTGGTTTTTACGGGAGTTCCTCTGTGTTATATGATACTCCATTGTTTCTGGGCTTATCTAACACTACTAAAAAGCCTGATAAATACAGATTCTTTGTGGCTGCATGCACACCATTAGCAAGTTACAGGGTATGTCTGAACCTACCCCAAATAGCTATTGAAAGGACACGGAAACCAATGCGCCTCAAAGAAGGCCCCTTATTATGGTACAAGAGAAAAGAAGCGCGCTGCTATCCGAAGTTATTAGTACTAGGAGAACGCAGAACTAACTGAAGGTAATTTGCTCTAACGTGCGTGTATCAATAGCCAACTTCAGCAAAGACAAATTGATAAACGAACGGAAAAATTGGGATCCCACATGCCAAGCAGCAGGAATGCAGACCAGACAGGCTAGTTTGATTCGCATCGTCCGCCACCCAAACTCAGCTAACTACAGCGAACCAGGGCCACTGCTGGTGACATTTCAGTCCCGTGACGAAGCGGAGACCTCCCGGTTTCCCGCCCACTGTCTTCTTGGTGCATCATGCGGGGTTCGTAGATTCCCTGACATCCATTAGAGAGGGTCGGCAAAGGGAGCGAAAGCTAACTGAATGCCGCAAGTAAACCGAAGAAGGATAGATATTTGTTTATGGTGTCCCCGAAATCTAGTGTTCCGGCGAGTCATAGCATCAGCTCATGACTTGGCAGAGTGGCACTACATCCACACATCTTTCTCTTTCCACGATGTGAGTGCCAAGTCAATGTCAATCTCACCCATATCACCCAAATATAAGTGACGTGGTCCAAGGACGCTGAAAGTAATGCTCTACTCCAAACAAAGGGTTGAAAGGGTGTTCAGAAGGGGGCAGAATTTATGCACAAAAGTACCATCAGTGACATATCTGAAGGCAATCAAAGTCAGACCAAGATTCCCCAAGAAAAGACAAAACCAGCGAAATATTGTCGAATGCCCAGCTGTCTGCATATGCGAACTGGGGAGCAATGCATATCTCCAGTCCTTCTGAGAAGGAAAGAAAAACACGCCGCCGCAAGTTGCCTCTAAATGGTTATGTTATGCTTACTCTATGCCAGAAATACATCAAAAAACGATTATCAGCTGGCCCCACAACAGTAGGTGCAATTTCGAGGGAAATGTTTGTTGTTCAGATACGCCTCTGGCATTCGTTGCTCAAGATGTCGGCGTACAAACGCACAAGCTCAGCCCAGCAAATTGACCGAGCTTCGACCTAGTCAAGCCTCAGTATTGTAGTACTTCATCATGACAACCGAGTCATGACTGGACCAAATGATTCCCGATGCCAAGAAGGCACTAGTTGGTATGTCATTTACGCGCAACGACCGACCCACCATTCAGGTGGTGTAGTTCGTTACTACCGTTTCGACCTTCACCTTGGACCGCTTAAAAGACCCAGGGATTCAAAAAGTAGACTCTTGGCGTTGCCACCTAGGCCTGCAGCAGGAGAATATGTGCATCGTGGCCATTGTATACCGCCTACCAAAGTCCACATTGGAAATGGACCGGGCTCTATCCACCGTTATGATGAACCAACTGCCACGATCATGAAGCAAAGTTATCGTGGTTAGAGATTCTACCTGCACACCCCAGAAACCCCGGACACCCTTGATGAGCAATACAAGGCGGAACTGCAGCTGGTAATCGCTGGTTCACCGCTGTACAAACATGGTACTTCTCCAAAGTGTTTCAAGACAGGAAACAAACCGGGCAGCTTGGACCTCGGTTTTAACATGGAGGAACTCATGTTCAACATAGTATCGGCGTGCGCCCCTTCCGATCGCAGCGATCATGCCATACTAACGTTCCGTTACATGCGTTACGCAGAAGATCTTAAAGGAGGTCCCGAGGTATCTTAATCGAACCTGTCCGAACTCGTTAGTGCAACAAGCTAGCCTTTCATGACCAAATGGTCCCTTGAGGGGATTCGGTTGAATCACCCAAGTGATTCATCAGGCAGTAATAAGCCCATCAGAGAGAAAAACGCACCGCTCGATAAATGTGAAATAGTTCTTGAGGAACAGGACTCGAAAATGTATGGCAATGAGGCACTCAATTTGGTGCTCTCATAACCCCTCGAGCGAGTACACAATAGAAGCACTGTACCAAATCCTTCCGGGAGGATAGCGCAAAGTACCAACAATACCTGGTAATAAAAGCTTGCTCTAGACTCAAGCTGATATACAGACAGGTAAACAAATTTCACTAGGTTAAGCACAGGGTTCCTGCTTTGCACACAGAACGTGGGTAAACGCGAACGACACAAGAGGACGCCAACGATATATGACAACAAATTAAGCCGTACCTTACAGAGTCTACCATCATCCTGCCTAGGCAGATCAAGCCGCAAACGGGCCTTAACCACCTAACCTTTACCACCACAGCTCTACTGAAAGGGCTGATGTCATTGCGCGAGTACAGGTCGCATGGTACAGACGGCCCGAAGCACGGGATCAGCACTACAGCCTTCAAAATTGGTAACCGTGCAGAACCAGCGAATTGTCGCCTGATAACACTACTTCCAGTGATCTCCAAGGTTGTGGACGCCATTGAAAGTAAGGCGCTCTTGGGTTACCCGGAGTGTAACAGACTTCACACTCCGGTGCAGCACGGATTTCATCAGAAACGGTCATGTACGACTAACCTGTTGATAGCTCGTGCATGCTGGGCGGAATCTGTGGATGCTAGTTTAGGAGTAGAAGGGGCTATCTGAATTTCACGAAGGCAGCTGACCGTCTGAACCATCGCTTTCTATTTCACATGCTTCAGAACTGTGGAATCGTTGATCCCGTTCTGGGCTGGTTAGGATACTTAATCGCTCTACGTTACTTGGATGTGTGGCTTTGCAAAACCCTATCCGAAGCAGTCGAACTCCAGTGCGGTGTACCTCAGGGCTCGGTATTGGGGCCCATGCTGTTCCTGGTCTTCTCAAGTGATCCTGGGAGATACTTTCTTTAAACTGTCAACTATTCCCCCTTGATTTAAAGATGCGGTGTGCTATCACTACTATGGAGGATCACACAGCCCTACGATATTAGCTAGACTAGGCATACACATGTCGCATAGTGAACTTGTTGCAGGTCAACGCCGTCACGCTCAAAGCTCTGAGCCTGGGTATCAAAGCACTCACAAATACCGGCTAGCTCCACAACCTATACAGTAGCTTCTCATGAGTGCGATCTAGGCGTGCTCGTGCTAGATGACCTAGGTTGTTTGAGGTAGACTGAAAATACAACAAATAAAGCTAACCTGCACTTCAGCCTCTTTCATATGGCGTTCCACATCTTTCCACAAATGTTTAGCGCCTACGTGAGGCCGCATGCGGAATACACAATTCAATCGTGGCAACCGTGGCAAAAGCACCACCTCACTGCGCTCGATACGGCACAACTCAGGGCGACGAAGAAAAGGCTTGTCCTACCTATTCTGTCCACAGCCTGAAAACACTAAAAGTCTATGGCAGGCGTTATCAGTATCTACGGTGAGATCGCATAATGATGTATCAGATCCTAAACAATCCCACCCACGTACGCCACTGTCTGTTGAAACTCAACCAAAACCCGTATCCGAAGGGTCATTAGTTTAAGTTGGCTACGTAGTGCAACCGGCTGGAATGTCGAAGAAAAGTCTTCTCCCTCCGTGTGTCACAGACTTAGAACTCTCTTCTGGTGCATGTAATTAATGTCCCCACGTATCACTATTCAAAAAACACCTTGACGGTACCGCGACACATTAGCAATACGTGACTTATCACATGACCATTAGATGATGACATTGATGAAGGGCAAACAGTGAACGGTGCAGTAAATCGCTTAAAATCCAGACAGGAATGCTCACACATGTGTGATTGCAAACCCCTCGAAGAGTTATGAGTTTCGCGCGTTCTTTTACCGTCACTGTCTTTATCTTGTACTTTGTACTCCAACCATCCTACGGAACCTGTCACGCATATGGTTTTATGCCCGCTATGAACCAATGCTGCATTGTACCCGGACCCCTTGGGCGTTCTCCATCTTTGGCTTCTGAGATGAGGACATGACTGTATCTTGGTCGCAGGACCCTTCCAAAAGCTAATGTCAGACAGCAACTCATCACTGAGGTGGATATTGAGGGAAGATAGATAACTGCCACACGACAAGTGTTGTTATGTCTCAGTCGTAGACTACATTACAGTGAGTTCATGATCAGCATTTCCGGATACTCCACCGATTCGCACTACAGGTCACTGCGGTAGTATATAAGTACCTAATCTTACTGGGATGATAGTTACTAATAGGTGACATACCATGTATCGCGACTTCGGCGTCGGTAATTTATGAGTGCAACCAAGATTCAGTTACGTATTTGGGGTCCCAAGCGTATGCCGCTTGACGTAGATGCAGCTCAACAATCTAGTTCAGGAGAAATTTTGCTTTGGTGTACATAAATGAGTTTCTCTGGTATCAGTATTGAGTATGTGGATGTGTGTTTTCGGTGTAATGTTACGCCGACTAGTGAAACGTCGGTCACTCATCGTTTTTTGCGTGGGTCCGTGACGAACTCATTTGTGTAAGAGGCAGGCTTCCTGCCATTACCTTCTTGCTCCTATGTAGGTATATAACGTATGGGATGTTTCCACCAGTTTTGTCAGCTAGCTGTGAGAGGTTTTCAACCGTTTCGAGAAGTGGTTCGATTACACTGATGTTCTCTTTTGTCTGCTAAGGGAAGCTACGGTTCCGTCCGGTGTTCGACCAATTCGTGATTCTCCTGTTTGCGTTTGCCCCACGGAATATCCGGGAAGATGCGGTTGGAACATGACCCATTCCGGAGGCCTGTTAGCATTTATTGAGATGCTGCTGCTTTCTCGGCAAAATTCCATGCAACTCGGAGAAATCTCGGTTCACTGTAATGATTTGAGTTTGGGTGGCGGGTGACCAGTATAAATTAGGCGGGCTAAAATACGACAATTAGGAGGCCACATGATGTTCCGCTGGTGCACTTCGTCAAGTTGCTTTTCTACAAATTAATTTGGCGTCGATTCTGAAATGTTGGTGCAGATTAACCGTGCTACACCGTGTGTAAGTTGGATTGAGGTCGACCGCCTAGCTTGTTTGCCTACAACCGGTGAAGATTGTGTAAGTACAACTTCGCCTTCTTCTTTTAATTTAGTTACAGTTGGAGTAGCTAGAGACCCAGGTTCCCTGTCGCATTTGGTCAACCAGCGCTAGTGTTGAGGACCTCCTGAAATTTCGGAACAATGTAGAGTGGGAATAGGCCACAGCCTACTTACTCCAATCGGACTGGTGGCGATTATTTCAGGCATATTTAGAGCACTGGTGGTATTGACGTCCAAGCCAGGGGGTTGCAGTTTTAACGTGCTGCTCAACCCTTTTGCTTAATTCTGAAGCGGAACCTAATGGGAAGGGTTGGGGTGGCTCTATGTCACACCTTCTATGGAAGTGATTTCGGTGTCTCTCATTTGTTCAATAGCTGTCACAAGCCTTTCGCGTTTCTACATAAGATAATGTGCAATTTTTACCAGTAGGATGACTACAAATACTGCACAGAACCACAGAGAATCTGGTCTACCAGTGTGTTATTTTAGCTGGTTTACTGTGAGCTTAAAACAATTGGGATAATACTTGCAGAAGCAAATGAACACTGGATTCCTCAGCTAAGTTAAGGAAAAGACCAAATGACTAGCCTATATCAAACTGGTAGTAGTGTTTTGGATAGTGAACTTCAGATATTCGCTTCCATTGTGATTAACCATTGATTTAAATTGCTCCTCTATACCACTGCTGCGGAGTGACTTATCCCGTTTGCCTTTTGTCAAAGTATGTGATTGGGTGAGACCATCGGTGTTGCACCTACACAATCGCTGCTAGTCTCGACATGTCCGATAATAGAAGACAGCGTATGAGCGTTTGGTCTCAGCTGAAGCATCCCTTGCTTGGACTGACTTCCAACGGGCAACACTTGAAGCGCCTACCGACCAGTATGCGTTTTGACAAATTCTCCCCTGCTACCGCACATTCGGTGTTGGATTATGCGAAGCAAACTATTGCTCGGCGTTTACCTATGAGACTTTTGGTGGGTGGTGACCTCCCCCCTCCAATCTGAGGGCTCTGCGTTTTTAGCTATCAGTAGTAATGATAAACATTATCGTCATGCCTAGATTAGCGTAAATCCTTGATTGAAGGTAAAAGGAAGTTACTTGGGCGATGAAGCGGTTGAGTTTTCGGTGCTAATCACCAGAAAACACTGCATTGCATAACCGGTCTGGACATTATACGATCTTGTCAGGTAGAGATTTCGGGCCTTGAATCCGGAGTCATCGGCATGTTACTTAGTTACTTTGACAATACTGGAAGCTGTCGCTCAAACTTGCCGCTTGTTGGCCGCATTCAGAAGTGGTTAATAATGCTTGTGCAATGCTCGAGCCGTTTAATCAATCTGCTAATAATAGTTAGAGAATTTATTTGCAAACTAGTACACCTTAAACTTCGATTAACTATCTACCGCTGCATCAGGCTGAACATAATGCATTTGTTCGGTCTAGTGAAAAACGCGTCCAGCTGAAAATAATCAGACACCACATCGGTAGCCAAGGGAGTTTACTCAAAAGGGAACTGCTTCTTCTGATTAGCTGTTATGTGTTGGAGTGTTTGTTTCAGAAACACAACGTGATCTGACTGGTTTCCTTAAGCAGTTTCTTCGTGTCCAGTTCGCTGTGTACATCAAAGCCAGTAGCAAAAATTGCCAGCTACCGTGACAGTTATAGAGACAGGTAGGCTACTATTTATTCTACTACTATTCATTCTGCACACAATCAAAGTTCCTGCCTCACTTAATAAAAAATTCAAGGCTAACTAGCAAAAGGTAATCGGCGAGGTCCCACTGAACAATAATGTCACCACTCCCACCAACTTCAGAGCGATGACCAATTATCTGTTTTGGACCTTGTGCTTGCTAAAGTGGAATTAATGGTCGATGCCGTAAACATGCGTGCATCCCTTCGCCGTAGTGGTCATGCGACGCTGCTCTTCCGATACATCTGCTCCGCGTAATATATCAGTAGAAACAGAGAAAGCATACATGGTCACCAATTACGATATCCTTCCAAACTCCTACAGGATAGCAACGCATCATTCTAAGCAGGGAGCCTCCCGATGTCGACTGGAAAGAGTTTGTCACGCAGTGCACCCGACTAGTGGCAAATGCGTCGGAAACCAAAGTTTCTCAACCGAATTAAACGAAGTGCTTGCTGGTGAGCCGAACTCGAAGAAACATATTTCCAAGTGATTCAGCATGACACGCTTATAAAATAAATCCCGGTGTGCAAGACTTGGGCGCCTTGATAAATCAAAGAAAAAATGGAGTCTGGTTGGCCCTGAAGATAAACTCCAGCACTAACCCAACGTAGAGATGGAATTCAGTACTATTGCGAACATTCTGCATAGGCACGTCAATAGACTCAGCAGAGTGCGGCGCAATAGATAGTCCCGAGCAGACTAAATAAGAGGCGGCAAAAATGCTTCAGCAACAGTCGATGCGCATTTTCCAGAGTGATTCATTAGCTTACTTGTCGCTGGAACAGCTAATATCGCTCCCAGGTTTAAGCCGCGTGTCCTTCACAGCAACGAATATGAAAAATATACTGTGCTTGCGTGTATACAGCTGTCCTGATGTAGACAACGTACGTCGGAAGGCAATAGAGACAACTTAAATAAGAATATTGCCGGACCGTGAGTAACAACAACTAGGTAGGTACTTCCCCCGATGCCTTGAAGAATGCTGGTTTCCACCATGTGAGAACATGGTATAGGCACTGCTATTTACAACAGTGTCATTCGTAACGGACCCTTGAACTACCATCAAGTTGCTTTCCTTCCGATGTTACTCAAAATTATGGAAGGCATTACCGCTGAGGAGCTCATGTGCTAAATTGAGAGCAACAGCATCATAGTCGCACATAAGCAGGATTACGCCGAAATTAATCAAGCACAACAAAGTTGTTCCTAGCCCGAGCAAGCTGGACGGAAGCAGTCGATGCCACAGTAGGAGCAGACGTCGTCTACTTGGACTTCTTAAAAGCGTTCGACCGAATGTCTACCGAGTTCTCCTTCATAAACTTCAGAGCTATGAAGCGGCGACCGTGTTCTGAATTAGGCTAACAACTTCCTCATTCAACATGAGTTAAAGGTGAGTGTTCGGAGCTCAGTTTCCGAACGAAATGAAAACCAGTGTGGTTTACCCCAAGGATCCATACGGAAACAACGTATAAGCCCAGACTTCGTTAGCGATCCATCTAATATTCTCCAATTGAACTTACTTCTACTCACAAAACATATAAGGAGGTAGCATGACATCATTAATGTGGACGGTCACAAGTTACTGCAGAGAGATATCGACAGGGACTATATGGGCTCATCGAAAACCGGCTGCAGTTCAACGTGGCAAATTGCAAAATATTAAGCATGCACCATGAGAGTACCTAAGTAAATCAAATTCGGTACCAGCAGTCTCCACGTGCATCCCAGGAAAGAGATCTCGGAATAACTGTGCATGATGACCTCAGCTGCTCGAACATGTCGGAAAGGTGCCGAGAAGTGTTGGTCAGCACAGTAGACTCCTACGGCGTGCATTCAGGAAGTTAGAGCTAACCAACTTTTCTCGAATGCTGTGCGCCTATATGAGACTTCATGTGGATAACGCTATCGAAGCTTACCGATCCTGGAGCAAGCACAAACTTTATGCTCCTGTATATCAACAACATGGAGCGGCCAGAATAGTCAAGAGATTATTTTATTTCCCCTACGAACTCAGACTGCAATACCTGGGATAGTACGGGGAGTGAGTATCGATGTCTGCCAGGCGACATCAACATGGCTTACCTAATACTAGAACACCCCAATCACGCCTGTCGCAACCTGACGCAACTCAACAGGAAAGCAAACCTGAGCGGGAACCGCCTCAAATTATCCATGAAATACAGCGGATCTGATTGTTGACAAACTCTTTTCTCTATTCGGTTGTCCTGAATATAGAATGCTCTTTCCACCAACAAAATTTTAGCCTGTATTGACGCTTTTCAAAAACGCCGTAACAAAAGGCTTTCCCATTTGCGTTATTTGACACAGTCCGTTTAAATCGGAAGACAAAATTATGCAAACCAAAAGGTGGACACATGTGCCCTGTTTGTGACGTTGCTGCGGGGAAATCTTCATCTGTGTTCATATGAATATGTTGGTGATTCCCTCTGAGTCTTGAGTCACTTTATCCTTGTTTTATTTCCCTTTTTACCATTGATTTTGCAATCCTCAATCCAGTTATCTGGGGAGCTTATTATATAGTCGCTCTTCACCCGCTGTACAGCACTCTACTTTTTCTCTGAATTGAACGCCATGAGCCCATTTATCACGTTTTATGTGAACAAATCGGTTACAATGTTCAAAAACCATTAAAGTTTTTACAATCTTTGCCTGCAATCTAAATTCCAGAATTGTGGCATTCGTGACGCACATGTGAGATGAATCTATAATTTCTCCAAGAGTTATAATTCACAGTGAAGGTCTGAAAACTCCGCCTCCAACAATGAACAATGATTTATAACGGGTAAAATGCGCCGTAAAATATATCGTGGTACATGGACCTCCTCAATTGTACATTAGCATAAATCAGCTGAGTTAATGACGCCGTTTGCTTGGAACCATTTAAAGCTTACTACTTAGGAATCTTTGGAGTCAATGTCCGTTTTGCAACATAATGCAATACTGTCAAAGTAACAAGGTTAAAATACTAAGACAGTTCCTAGGGGTGAAGGTTAAAGGCACTTCAGTGCTCTGAAATAGTTGAGCATAAATGTGACGTGATGTCTGGATGTGAATTTTGATCTGTTTTCCGAGCTATTTGATTTCTTTGCAGGCGTTCCGTTGCCAGTATGGGCAATATCACCATTGTGGATTCATGGGGTTAAGAATGTTTTCAACTCTTTCAAAGTACGGCGGGTGCGACCAGCTGAAATCGGCTCGCCGATGGCCGATATTTACCAGCCAGTAGTCTTCAAATAAGGAATAGCTTTATTTTCCTTCACGAATGCTTGCAAAGTCAAGTTTTGCCGCCGAGTCTGCACTACAGTTGTCAAATCTACCAGCTTTTGACTCGAATGAGAATGGAACGACATGGAAGGCGAATGTTACGCCTGTTGATCATACATGCACACAATCGGAAGCCTAAATTTCAAATGGTAATGAGCAACCGAACTCTATTTGCTTCATCAACGCGAGATCACAATTGACTGACGAAATGGAAAAGGGGATGGACATCAAAGCGCATGACGAAATTCAACACAAAATGGTAGCTCGATGAAAAGCTGAATTCAGTCTCGTAACAGAAACCAACTAGTGAAGATGATGTGTGGATTACGAACCAATCCGAAGGAAGTAACTGTGACGAGGAAATAGTTATCATAATTTCCGAGGTATGCGACTCAATGTTACGGACAGCAGCCCCATCGATTTTCTCACTGCACTAGAATCAAGGCTGAATCATACAACATCGCATCTTAAGCACAAGCGATCAAACATAAGATCACTCCGGCTCAGTCACAAAGTTGAAATTAGCATTCTCAACTTCAATGAACAAAAAACGCTAACGAACCGCAATCAATACAAGAGTATAGTAATACTCGTAGTCAAAAGTGACACCTTACCTACCTAATGAACAAAGCTGATTACGCGATGAAAGCACATCACCTACTCAGAGATATCAACATAAAACAGCTGCTAAACGAAGAACTGACAAAAAACTTACAAGTCAACATCCGACACTCTGCAATAACTGAAACAAATGGGCTAAATCAGATGACTGGAGCTCGAAATAATGAGACAACAAGATTCGGTGTTACCGCGGTTCAACTGTCTGCCTAATGCCAAAAAAAGCGTAGAGCCTTTTCTCTCCCTCGTGTCGCTACCTAGAACATCAAATTACAGACTTGCAAACGAGCTTTGGAGACCGCTCTAAAATCTATTAGCAGGATGCAAACGCTCGATCAGCTCAATAGCACTGTTTCTTACAAAACGTCAAAGCACAACCATAGAACAGGATGAAGCAATGGTCTCCTTAATGTAACCGCGTTTTTCCCATCAGACGAATCCAACTTCTCGAAATAAGTAATGACAAACCTACTGGAGAAAAGTATATTTTCGGGTATAAGCAACAAGACGACAGACAGATGATGGAGTTGCTGGGATTCTGTCTAACAACGCTATCACGTTTAAGGACCGAATTTACAAGCCGACGTGGTGCACAACAATGGGATACCGGTCTCTGGGTCGGTGGCCGAGGCAGTGATGCAGACCATCGCGAGACCGAAAGTTCGGGTGTTGTCAGTATATGACAACATCATTATTTAAAATCGTACCAAATCTGAGAAGACACATCAACTAATCAACGGTGTGCTCGATTGCATCTAATACATCAGTGACACGGAAAACAACTGGTAGTTACCATTCTTAGACCTTTTCTAGGAAGGACTGGCGCTAGACGACTGGAAACGACAGATTATCGGATGTCAGAGTACAGGGACTAGATCCCCAAATATGACAGCAATCATCCGGCAGTCCACAAACGTATCTGCGTGTAAACTATGCAGACGAGCACAAGCACATTGTCGCACAGCGCACTTGAGATAGATGAGATAAGACCAACTCGTCAGTCTTCTCAAGCGGTACTCGTACCCAAGTATTCATTCTACGTTGCTTGGCACCACAAAAGGTTCCACCATACACCTCAAAAATGCAATAATTTAAAAGGGAGCCGCGTTGCATAATGTCAGCGGAACCACTGAAATTCTTGTGAGACTTTATTACCTACTGGAGTCAGTGTTGCATATCAACTAACCGACAATCCGCAGAAGACTATGCAAAGTAAAATATAAACATTGCAATGAAGAAACAAGTGATGATATCTATAAGCTTTGCTATTGGAAACGTTAGTAACACTGACTGCGCAGTCATATTGACCTGTCGCTTTTCCCATGTTGTGGAATTTCTATCGACAAGCTGCCACACACCATTGTGATAACGTCCATTCGACTCGGATTTCTCAGCTATAAATTATATAAGCAGTTATTTATTAACTTATTCCTGTCTCATCAACGCCTGCTCAAAGTCTCTGTGACGCGATTGTTGCAGAAACCTACACGTTAAATTCTCAAGTTTCTTGTACGTATTTGAACCTATACACCCGTTTGAAAGCATTTTATAGTGGCAATGGATTTAGCTGGAAATGTTACTTTCCCAAGCCTAGTTGCAAACGCTGTCTTGAATTTTGCTGTACGTTGCTGCTCACCCAGAATTCAGTCCAAATTCGTCAATCTCACAATCGCTCGTCATCCATTTAACGTGTCAGCCAGTGTATCTGCATAACCTTTCACACTGACCAACAGCCACAACGACCGCTCAACTGCACGATGTGCGCCGCTATAAAATTCAGTAAATTACAGTACATTAGCCAAGGCAATTGGTCAGACAGGGACGCCACGTTGAATGACAAAAATCAAGTAAAATTGAAAACCAAGGGGCTCCAGACGAAGGGTGCTTGTGGGTCAGAATAATGTAATTGATAACTCAACTTAGGTTTAGCCTGCTCGCATTGTTTCAAATAGTTTCATCCAAGTTGTGGTAATTCCTCCCAACAACAGGTGCGGCAACGCACTTGTGCCTGATACACCCTTTGGTTCTGTACTGCGTGCTCAACCAGGCCAGCACTTAAGTTTATGCTTATCCTAGTCAAGAAGTGGGACCGGTCAGTAGCAGAAGCCAAACAGCTGATAAACGCCAAGGTTACTTCACTGGAAGCGAGTCCGCACCACAGAAGCTTAGTGGGCTTATAGCATAGCAATGGCGAACAACTTGCTTCCAATGGAATACAATCAGCCAGGTCGTCATCACCGTTGTCTCCTCCAACTTTGGCAGAACGTCAGGCAAAACTTGACCGTAGCTACCAAAGTAATACAATACACGTTGCAACGGAAACCATGCTCGAAGCGAAACACGTAATTAAGCAAATTCCACCAGTCTTGAATAAATCCGCCTATAACAAAGATGAGACAACTGAAAACCAGCCATCTGTATCTGCGGCCCAAAGGCCTCTTGTCGCGCCAAAGTCTCTCGGAACATCAGTTAAAATGTAGAGGTTGCTGCAAAGGTCAACCGGGAGACTACTCTTGCTGCCACTTCCTTTATAAACATCGCTAACGTGAATAGAGAAACAAAAATAGACAACCATCACTTAGAAGCATGTCAGGACGAACGATCTCGCGACCTTGCAGCTCAGTTGTGCCTTGACATTTGTGTGTTTAAATGTCCCCGAGCCTACAGCAATAAAATTTTGCCGTAAGTAGTCTGACGACTAAGAGCAATGGAAATCAATGTGCATTCTGATGAACGTCAAGCCAAACTCACACACGCGCTACGAGTTACGCGTCAACCGAATTCTGCACACTAGGACAAACCCAGACTTATTCAAGTAACACTAGAATCCAGCACTGTATAGAAACGTTTTACTATCTGTAGTTGCGCTACGACAAGGATCCTGTGGAATGCGCATCTATCCTGATGCCCCCTGGAGCGTGCGACAATCAAAAAGAATTACCGAAGCACACAAGAAGCAAGATCGCATCAACACAATCTTCATCCATGGCGTCCCACAGCTTCCTTCCAACGATATTCAAGCGGCGAAAAATCACGATGTGGAACAGTGGTGCCTCATTCGTGAAACATTCCCTTAGATAATATTGTGGCGCTATCGGTCAGCAGGATACCCCTCTCACCAAAGTATATAGGAAGCGGTTTGGTAAGAGCAAACAACCACAGATATTATGGATCGATGGTGTAGAAATCGGAAAAGCTTTGCAAATTCCAGCTATGAAATAATCCGAAATAGCAACCGTACAGACGTTGAGGCGGAAGTTTTACTTGACTGCTCCTTTAATCGATACTAACGGAGGTCTAGACGAGGGTTGGGACGCGCGCTGGGTAGAACTAGTTGCAGCTAAGTTATGATTATTCCATCAAATTAACGCGTAAGAGCGGACACCACAAAGGTCAGCATTTTCAAAAACCTGTGTTCTTAAAACCTCTGCGACATCATAGCGACCGAGAAACTAGCTTGCTTGTATTTGAACATTCAAGAGATTTTCAAGAAGCTAGTCATATCGAAAGATCTCCAAGATTCCGAGCCATATGATAACATTGGCATCACTGAGACTTGGTTAACACCGGAATGACGGCCGCTCCATTTTCGTTACCGAGCATGTCGCTCATCAGGAAACACAGACTCAGAAAATGAGAACGGATATTACTGTATTGTCGAATCGACTTAAAGTGCAAGGCAATGAGGGATTCAAAATAGCAGTTCTCCAATTGTTTTTGGTGCCACCTGCAGTTAAAAGGCCTTATTGCCTTAGTGTACCGCTCAATAACTCCACATCCGAAACGGACCGAAACCTTGCAGCTGCTTTAAGACGCACCCTAAATGGAAGATACACTCACATCCTTATAATGGGCGATTTCAACGTACATTGTTTAGAAACTACAGGCACGATCGAGAAACAATTAAAAGACGATTTGCTAGAGCTCGTAACCAGCGCTCCGCTTTATAATAACGTCGTTTTGCCTACTCGGTTTAGGACAATTAACACGCCATCTGTGTTGGATTTCGTGCTTACGGAAGACGAATATTTCATTTGTGTACTGGTTGTAGACTGCCAGTTGGTTCTCAGTGATCATACAGTCCACAGTTTGAACTTCGTGTGCTAGGCAGGATATCGGACTAACAATGAAACGGTGAACAATGAACGATGAATTTATACGGGTTAGGAAGCGTTGCTTTACAAGCCTCGTCAGATAACTGATGTGGATATCGACATAACAATAATGCTGATAATGATAGTAAAGCAGTCAGTACTTTAAGTATGAAAATAAGGACTTATCGTTTGCTCCGCCGTAGTCCTGCAATCCACTTAGATTCACAGCACTCACAGTTAACAACAAATAATTCCATGATAAACTCCTGGTGTAGGATTGAAACGTAGTGCTCAGTGACAAAGTGTAAGTGAAAGAGTGCATCATGCAACCGTCCTTTAAATACCGTTAGTGTCGGTGCAGAAACGACCGATTCTGGGAGAGCATTCCACGGGTGACAGACACGAACGGGAAAAAATTTCTGCGACACATCAGGCGGCTATACCGTACAGCGAGTTACAACGAGTGGCCCCTCAGGTTTGTATTGTTGCTGAGTTGCAGTAACGGGCGGCACACATGATGTGGGTCTCACAGAATCAAGTATGCTATAATCAGGTCGCCTCCTAGTCTGCGATAGCTTCCGCTGAATCCCCCCAATCTTTCCAGCCTCTCCTGGTATGAACGATTGCGCTTTCCAATTACGTTCTTAGATGTCCGAGGTTGTGGCTGCTCCAGTGCATTAAGGTCGTGTTTCAGCCATGGATGCTAGGCTTGAATTGCTCAATCGACTTGAGGGAAAACATACGAACTGAGAATTTGTCGAAATATGGAGCTGTTTATTTGTCCAAACGCCCGTCGCAACAGCCCGACGTGTTGGTTCCCAGTCTTCGAAGCCTTTTCGGATTGCTTGGAGCAACCCAAGTCATCTTGAACCAGGACACCCAACTCACGTTCGAGAGTTGATCCTTGTAGTATATTCGTTCCGAGCCCGTAAGAGTGGCTGCTCTGATGTCGGATGGAATGTACCTTGCATTTACAAACGTTGAAATGCACTAACTTTTGGTTGACCATTGATACACCGTATCTAGGTCACTCTGAAGCACATGTTGGTCGGCGTTTGTCTGGATCCTGCGCCAGCTCTTGCTATCGTCGGCAAACATTAGGAAGTTGAAGCGATTCCCTGTGCAATGTCAGTAATAAACACCAAAAACAAACGTGGACCTAGAACTGAGCCTTGCGGCAAATCACACTCGACCTGTATGGGGTGATACAGAGCTCCGAACTCTGACCACTAATTACCGTTGAAGTAGAAAGTTGGCAATCCAGCTTAAAGAAGTTCGCCGATCCCGTAATGCAGGAGTTTGGAGAGCAGCATCCGATTATCTAGACTATCGAAAGCCGTGGAAAAATCCAGGTAGATCACAGCAACGCCTTCTCCAGTGTCAGCCGCCTCGGTTTAACTACTGTGTGCGATTAGTAAATTCGTTGTACATGACCGCTGTCGACGGAAACCGTGCTGTTCAGGCGTGGTGATGTTACAGTTTTCAAGATAGCCCACCAGTGCATCGGCAACTATGGATTCCATGAGCTTGGAGAGCAGAAGAAGAAGGGATACTGGGCGGTAATTGGAGGTATCAGTTCTGCTTCCACCTTTGTGAATCGGGGTTATTATTTCAAGCTTCCACATAGCGGGAACTTGATTCTGGTCTAAGCTGCACTGGAAAAACTGAGCTAAACGTCCAGCCAGTTGACTTGCTGCTGCTTCCAGTGCCTCTGGACAAATGGTGTCGACACCCAGAGAGCTGTGATTGCGTAGAGAAGTCAGCTTTTGCAATACAGCCTCCGCGGTAAAAGTGATGTGGGTTAGTCCTGACGAGGAGACGACGAAGTTTGGTAGATGGCTTGGTGGCAAGACCCTATGAAAAGTGGACATATTACATTCTCAGCGCGTCTGCTGCTTCCACAGTCGTTCTTGTTGGGCCATCAGCCATCCTTAGTGGAGGAAATCCTTGCCTCACCTTTCTTGGGCTATTGACGTGCTTGTACAGCAGTTTGTGGTTAGCACTGAAGGTTTTTGCGATGTTCTGCTGATAGACTGCTTTGTCTTCTCTTAGCAGTTGAGTGCAGTGGTTAGGTTTGACAACGTAGTTGTTCCATGTTTCTGGTGCTGGAGCTTCTCTGTACACTCGACATGCTGCGTTGCGTACTGTCATCCATTTTTGAGTTCTGCTCTTAACAAAAGAAAGTGAGGTACACTTATGCGAAACTCTTATCTCTGAAGCCTCTGCAATCGGCTGACTGAATTTGTTGACGAACTTGGGCAAGGCGACTTCCGGGGGTTCCGCGTCATGGAACGACCAAGTTGTGGCGCTGACCAGCTGGGCTAATCAACCGTAGCTTGGGATGCTTCTCACAGTCTCATCCTTCTCATTCCGAAATTCTGCATAGCAGACGAAGTTGAAACTGATCACTAAGTGATCACTGCGACCCAACTGGCAGTCTAAACTTAACACATCATTCATATGCTCCTCGTTGGTAAGCACAAGATCCAGTACAGATGGCCTGTTACCTGTTCTGAACCGAGTGGGCAAAGTGATGTAATTGTGAAGAGGAACACTGGTTACGAGATCTTGTAGCTCGGCGTTGAATTGTTCTCCGGTCGTGGCAGGGATTTCTACATAATGTACGTTGAAATCACCCATGATAAGTATGTGAGTGTACATTTTTTGTAACTTGCATATTAAAGCAGCCGCTAGGCGGCAGTCGTTTTCGGGTGTAGAGTTAGGGGGCGGTACACCAGGACAATAAGGCAAGCGTCCCTGTCTTTTAACTGCAAGCGGCACCAAAGAGAGTCGGGGAACTGCGAGTCTGAATCCTCCACAGCTTCGCACTGTAAGTCGCTTCGGTAATATAGGGTTACCCCACCCATATTTGTGAATCTGTCGTTCCGTATCAGCGACGTGCCCGGTAGCGAAACTTCAGCGTCCGTCATTCCCGTGTGCAACCACGTCTCAGTGATACCAATGACATCATATGACCCGGAAGCTTGACGATCTTTCAGTTCGGCCAGTTTATTAAAAATAACTTGAGCATTTGTATACAAGCAGGCCAGTTTCTCGGTCTTTAGGAGCTCACAGAGAGGTGAAGGGGTCAAGCGTGGGAGAATGTCGACCGATGGGAGGTCGGCACTTACTAGTCTTTTTGATGGAATTATGATACCTCATTTGCAACTTGATTCGGTCAAGGTGCGTCTCAACCTTCATTTAGACCTACGTCAGAGTCAATTAAAGCAGCAGCCAAGTTCCGCTTCTGTACATTTGTCGGTATGCTTGCTGCTTTAGGTGCATTAATATTTCAGCTGTGCAAAGCTTCTGCGACCTTTAACCGAAGTTCAGAAGGAAGATGTTTCCGATTTCTCCGCCATCGATCTAAAACAACATTTGCTTGTTGCACTGACTGAACCACAAGTTTTAAGATTCTAGGGCCGCATCCTCTATAGTTTGGTGAGAAAGGTATCCCAGTGAGTGATAAAGCCACAATATTGTCCAAAGAAAGTGTTTCACGAATGAACCGCCACTGTTCTAAATCGTGCTTTTCGGTCTCTTGAACATCGTTAGAACGATGTTCCGGTACGCCATGCATGAAGATTGTGCTTAGCCAGTTTTATTTGCTCTGTCCCTCCGGTGTTTCTTTTTGGCTGTCGCGCGCTCCAAGGGATACCAGGATAGATACGTATCCCACAGGATCCGTGTTTTAGCGCACTTGCAGACAGCGAAACGTTTTCTACGTCGGTGTGGGATTCTAGTGTTAGTCGATTAAGTCTGGGTTCTCCATAGTGTGGCGAGTTCGGATGACGAGTAATTCTGCACGCACAATGAGTTCCATTGGTCTTGGTCGTCCGATAACTTATCCCGCAATGTGATGACAGTAGATTCAGGGACATGTATGCATACAACAGTTCGGGCACTATCGTTGGATCCCTTTTTCGTTGATCTACAAGGTATACTACTCGTTTGTCCTTACCTGCTGACAAGTGTTGATTGTTTGCTCTTTGTACCCCTATTTGCGTTAACGGTGGTTGCAACAGAAGAGGCCGCAACGGCGGCCTACCAGTGGATCTTTGCAGCAATCTCTGCATATGTAACTGATGTTCCGGGGGCTCTGTCTCTACAAGAGATATTTGAGTAACAAGTACCGAGGATTGGTGTTCTGCTGCTTCATCCTTGTTGGTGCTAGATGTCACGACTAGTGGAATTTGAGTAAGCAATTGTTTCGAGTGGTGCCTGATTTTCATTGCCATGAGTGCTGTTTGACTCTCGTAAGTACAGTCTGTTTTCGCGCGGTGTTCTACCAAAGTTGGAGAAGAAAACGCAGAAGGGGACGTAGCTGATTGCGGATTGTGCAGCATTCTCTTGGTTAGAAGCCGTTACGCTTCCGCGGTGCATACTCACTTTTATTGAAGTAATCTTAGCGTTTATCCTCTGCTGGGCTTCTGCGGTTAACCGGTCTCACTTCTGAGCTAGGATAGGCAAGCACTTAACGAGTGGGATTGTGGAGCATGCAGTACAGAACCAACCTGCACCTTGGGAGCTATTTCGCTCTCGTACCTGTTGTTGGAACACATTTGCACATTTCGGATGATACCATTCCAAACAGTGCGGGCAAGTCAGACCGATTTTAACTACTCGATGAGATTCTACTAACACGGAAATGCCTTTCGCTTAAAGCTTTTCCGGTTTCGCATCTCTGCCATTCAACCTGGTGTCGCTACTTCAGCCAGTGGGTTGGTTAGCGTTCTGTACATTTTCAGCTTTGAGAGCGGCGCACATCGGTTAGGCGAGTATGGTGGTTGCAAAGTCAAATGAGCGGTCGGCGTGGTCGCGAGGTCCATGTAATGGGTTATGCAGGGGCACTGGCACGCAAGGTCACAAGCAATGGTGAGTAACTGGAACTTGCCAACTGAATCTGAATACAGGGCTGAACACACATTGAGAGATAACAAATTCTTTCACAGCTGTGTTGAGAAACGCTTGATCCGAATAAGCTTGGGCTTTTCTGCCTTCCTGGAAAATTGTGCATCGAATGGTGTCACACAGAAAGGCACTCGGCTCAATGTGATTGAGTTAAGCGCTTGCGCTTAGTCACGGATGCCAATGAAAACGATTAGTGATGGCCCAGACTCCAAGTGTAGAAGATATTTCCACGTATGATGGATCACTGTGTAGGGCTGGTAAACCTGATTCCAATGAGCGTACAGTGACAACGCTGCGAGAAGATGGAGAGAGGATAGAGGGGAATAATCCAAATGAACCAGGAGCACGCACGTCACACGTGTGGGGATGACCTTGAGTTATCACACGCTACGATTGATTAGCCCAACTCGTCAGCGCAACAACCTGGTCGTTCCTTGCACAACATTCCTCATTCTGGGAAGTCACCTGACTCTAGTTCGTCGACAAATTCAGTTAGTTGCTTAAAGATACTTCAGTAACCAGAGGTTGTCATGTGTATAAAACAGTTTCTTTCCTAAGGAGCAGAACTCGAAAGGACTCGAGAAGACGAAGCCGCGTATCAGCAGAGCATCGCATTGACCTTCATCGCTAACCATAAACTGTTGTACAAGCACATCAATGGCCTGCGAAAGTTAAGGCATGGATTTCCTCCACTCAGGACGTTTGATGGCCTAACAGGAACGGCTGCAAAATCTACAAACCTGTTGCGTATATAATGTGCTTCCACATTTCAGATGGTCATCCCATCAAGTAATCTTCCAGCTTTTGTCCCCCGGCCGACAGGACCGACCCACCTTTTTACAAGTGAAGATGTCTTGCAAACACTGATATCTCTGGACACTCGCAGCTCCCAATTGTCAATACCATCTGCCCAGAAGCACTGGGAGCAGCAGCGAGACAATTGTCATAAATGTGGTTCAGTTCATCCGGCGCTACCTAGACCAGATCCAGGTTCTTGCTATGTGGAAGCTTGGAATTATAATACCGATTCTCAAAGGCGGAATCATGATTGAACATCCAAAGTACTTACAGTATATCTTCTCCCTATTCTGTCAAACGTCATGGAATCCCTTGATGCGGATATATTGGCGATTTATCTGCAAAACTGCAACATTATTCCTCCCAATCAGCAAGGCTTCCGTCGACAGTGATCATACATAACGAATTTATAAAGCGCAAGGAGTAGTTGCACCGAGTCAGTTGATGCTAGGGGGTGTTGACGTGATGTGCCTAGCTTTTGCGGTCACATTCAATCGTCTAGACAATCACATACTCCTTTCCGAGCTCCAATATTACGGTATTTGTGACCTTCATCTTAGCTGGATTGCCAACTTTCTCCTTCAACAACAGTTAGTGGTAAGATTTCAGAGCTCTTTATCTGACTCTATACAAGTTGGTTTTGGCATGTCTCAGGGCTCAGTTCTAGATCCAGGATGGTTTTTGGTATTTATTCTTGACGTCGCACAGGCATAAACTTCAAACGTCTTACTGTGCCTGGAAGGAGTATCACCTCTGGTAGGGGGCCTGCCGAACCCTCCGGGGTAGTCCTCCTATCTTTGATCTCCATCGGTTTCCCAGCTCTTCGCTGTGGCTCCAAACAGCTGCCTGCACGCGGAAGCGGCACATCCCGGTCAACAGTTGGGCAGACGGGATAAACCATGTGATGTTAGCGGGGAACACTGTTTTCGGTGAGTTCGTACCCGCCTACAACGTCAGTCCTGACGACGGGGCGGAAGTGATCGATATCTGATCCAAGGACCAGAATTTAAGACAATTTCTCAGATCCCTGTTGCCGTGCAGGTAGCACTTGTCTGTGCGATGGCTAGAGGTGAACCCTCCAACAAAAGCCGGATGACGTTGGATCTTTATACAAACCCATATTCCCCATGAAATTTCATGACATGTCCGTTACCCTCGATTCCTCTCATGCTACGGCGTTCTCGGTAGGCGACACGCTCTGCGCTAATCCAGTGCCTAAAGTAACAAGTAAGCTAGATGTGTCCCTCAATCCCTGGGAGCCATTATTCTTTGAATGCTGGAATGTCAGAACCCAGTTTGATGTCGGCAGCCAAGCGTTAACGATGCGCACACTACATGACTACCAGATCGACATAGCAGGCCTGTCAGAATGGTTCTATGGTTCCATGGTTCTATGGTTCTCAACAAATAAAGCTTCCTGGTGTGGACGCCTCATATTGACTTTACCACATTGGGCCGGAAGATAATTCTGGCCATCATGGGGTCGTCATTGCTCTCAGTTGCCAGTCCCACAACGCCCTTCTATCATGAAAGCCAGTATCAGCTAGAATAGCACTTGCATGTTTCAAGGGTCACCCGATGAATCTGGCCATAATCTTTGTCTACGAACCAACCTTACTCCTCAGCGGAAAGGGATAAAGACAAATTTTACGATACTCTATAGAGAGTGCTAAAACATGTTCCAAAATGCGATATCGTCGTTATTGCTGGGGACTGGAATGCACGAACAGGGCCGAGGAACCATCAGACCCGTCACATACTCGGGAGATACGCCCTTGGAGAGCGCTTGGACAGCTTCTCTGACCTTAACTACTTGTGCATAACCAATAGTCGGTTCCAGCGTCCCAGGAAGCAACTTTAGACGGGGTACTCCAATGATGGTCGTACAGCAAATTAGATAGATTACCTCTTGATCCGATCCTGGTGGACGTCCTCCATCGATGACTGTCAAGCGTACAGTGAGGCTGAAGTAGGCAATAAAGTGGTTCGGACCACGTTGTCCTGCGCGCCAAATTCAGACCCGCTTAACAACGAGCCGGAAGGCCCTTCCACAAAAGCGTATCAACACTGCCCCACTGGAAACTACTAACTGCTGCGGATTCCTTGCGGTAGCAATAGATGCCAGACCTAGAATTTGCTGACGATATCGCTAGCCTTGTAGAAGGTCCTACCTCACTACAGACACTGCTAAATCGGGTAGACCAAACAGCCTCTATGATCAGCCTAGAAATTAAGATCAGCAAGACGACCTAATTCCCATCGTCAGCCACCCATTTTGCCCAGTCGCTGTCCTTACATGAACAACTCGTCGAGTCCCTTCCTGTATTCAAGTATATTGGATCCACTATGCTCCCCAATGATTAGCCTATAGCCGAAATCCGGAATCGTATTTATAGCGCTAGAATAGCCTTCTTACAACTGAGAAGCACTTTGGTGCGAACGACACAAATTAGTTTGGGAAGGCTAATTCGAGTATTCTCAGCAACCATTCGTGCCATTTTAATCTATGGTTACAAAACATGGCCACTGCGATCCGAGGACAACCGGAAGCTGGAAATCTTCGACTATTGGCATCTAAGGCTTAACTTGAAAACGCAGCGGCATAAGCGACTCACTAATAACGAAATCCTTAAGGGACGTCACGGTATTCTGAAGCTGTCAGCGCTCACCCAATGCCGCGAACTCCAGTGATTATGTCACATCCTCCACAGACCAGACACGGTCTTCACCAGGGCCGCGTTTTCACCTTCGCCTTGTAGGGTTGGTGTCGTCGCCGTAGTGGACAAGTGAGAACGCGGCTAGCTGCATTGAAATCGAATGTGGACCTTCTGGGACTCCATGTTGTGCACGGTGCCCGTCACTGGAGAAGTCGTTGGATCAATATCTGCTTGGAGCTTGCCGCTGACCGCCGCGCTTGGGCAGCTGCGATTCGCGGCATACATAAAGCTGGCTCCTCTTGTCCCAGGAGTCAGCCGCAGTAAAGTAAAAATGTAAGCCTTACCGTTTGCCGACGACGTTAACATTCAGAGCAAGATTCAGATGAATGCCGACCAGCATCTGCTTCAGAGTGACCTCCACACGGCATTTCAATTGTCAACCCAAAATTTACTGCATTTCAACAGGAGTAATTGCAACACCAGATCATCTGTTCATAAAGGCACGGAGCGCATGTTCTGTAGCAAACATCCGTGGAATGAAATCTGAGTATACTAATACAAGATGACTTGTGTTGCTGCGGGCAACCGGAAAAGGCATTGAGGGCCGGAAACCAACAGATCGGGCTGTTGCGATGTGCGTTCGGACAAATAAACAGCCATTTATTCGACAAATGCTCAGGGCGGTTGTTCGCCCTCATGTTGAATACGTTACTCAAGCCTGACATCCATGGCTGAAACATGACCTTAATGTACTGGAGCAGCCCCAACCTCGGGCATCTAAGTACGTAATCAGAATACGCAATATTTCATACGAGCAAAGGCTGAAACTATTTGGGGATACTCAGCGGACGGTATCACAGATTACGAGGCGAGCTGCTAATGGCACACTTGCTTCTGCACGACCAACATTATCCGTGCCGCTTTGTACTTCAACTGGGCAGTAATACAAACCGGAAAGTTTACTGTTTGAAACTCGCTGAATAGTATAGTCGTCTGGAATGCCGCAGACATTTCTCCTCTATTCGCGTATACCACGCGTGGTATGTACTTCCTCATTCGGTGGTCTCTGGCCCGACACTATCTTTTTTAAAAGAGTGTTGCTTGACGCACTCATCCGATTGCACTTTGGTACTTGAAAATATATTTCCATCCTACGCTTGAAATATACCTTAACTTTATTTTCTGTTGCTTGTTGGTCCTGTGCAACTATGCAGATTTGCAAGACTACAGCGGAACAACCGTTAATTCTTTACGCTCATACATAAATACTAAATGTACCTATGTGATAACTCATTAAACTACCCAACGTGACTTGTAAGACAGGGTTTATTAACCCATACAGCTTCCTGAATCATTGTTCATATACTACGTGGGTGGGCTTGGAAGAAAACTTGGCAAAAGATATCATGTACACAGTCTATTCATTCGTCGTCATGATCAGAACTCTTTGATCTACATGCTTATGGATGCCGAGAACCACAAAGTTGACCTGGTGTACTCTGATATCTTCGGAAGCACATGAGTTCACGGAAAACGGGTATTCAAAGCAGAACTAATAAATAAATAATAAATAAGTAAACGCTTTATTCTTCGACAGTGTTAGGCACAGAGCAATTTGGTGGTCTGATCAACTTGTACAACGTGATCGCATAATATAGTTAATTTTATGTGTTTCGTACGATGATTCCCATATGGGTTTTTGAAGTGCTTAGCAGTTTGAAAGTATAAGAGCGATTAAGAAACTTGGCACAATAACAAACGTAGATTTCACGGAAAGTTCAAGTAAAGTAATACGACCATGCATGGAACGGTCCCTAAGCGACCTACTTCCATGCAGAGTATTCCCACGATGGGTTTCACCCGCACTTTCCATGCCCCAACTGGCTGTGTGGCGGTGTGACACAATAGTAAATAGGCCATCAGCTGGGCAACAAATGCTTTTTAAGGGCTGCTTTATGCATATATTTTGGGCGTTGAAGCCTCACTCCGTTCCGTCATGGAGACGAATCAAGTACGGCAATTTTGTTTTAAGCCAGCGAGTCAGTAGCAGTATGATTTGCATGGGTATAATTTTTTTATAGTTTGGAAGCTATAACCCATCCCCTCAAGAGATCAGCCCAATCATGGCCAACAATGAAACAAGGAAGCATATAAAGTACAAGGAATTAAAAAACATAATAGTGAATACAATCACTTGCCGATAGACCAATCATAAATCGGTGGAAAATCTTGGCAAGTCATCATCATCTTCATCATCAACAGCAGTACATCAGCCATTTGAACTGATGCTTCGCTGCCATACAACCATGAGCACCTATGCAATAGAATAAGAGGATAGAGAGAAGAGGGACTTACCTGGAAACCTTAATGCCCTATGCAAACATTCAGGGTCAAGGCGCCCACACCTTGTGTAGACAACATTCCGTCACATGCAGCTGGCTATCGTGCAAAAATAAGGCGGCATCGGCGAGACTGCTTCCCTGCGGCTTTCACTGCCGCGCATCATAATAAGCCATTAACCCGCAGATAACTCAGCAACAGACAAACTTTAAACAGGCAATCCGATTAGAAGACGGCAGCAGACGCACCACTGGTGTCGGTTGCGAGCCATGTCCTGTAATGTCTCGAGCCAAGCACAAGCCGAGTCACGTGGACTCCAGCCCGGAATGTGAGACGAACCGACGGCACCCAGTTTGGTCGTCAGTGACTTCATTTCCCACTGCCATGTCAACTTCTGTCCACCGCGAGCCTTGCGCCACCATACACCTAGCAGACTAAACAAGGCCCTCCTAAGTAAGCGGTGACCAGGCATACATAGCACTGCCCGAGCCAACGCAACTTATTCAGTGCTATCTGTTGTTCTAGTGATTATCACTTCCTAGTACTCGCCTACACAAATCATTGTTGCGGACACGCTGGTGTCATCCGACTCCAGCAATGCTTCGCAGACAACGATGATCAAAGACTTGAAGACGTCTCAGGTCTTCAGGCCGAACGGGCCAAATCTCATTAACACAGAGTAGAACGCCCCTCACTGTGGCCTTGTATACACGGTCTTTCAGACGGAAGGAAACTCCCTTCTGTCGCCAATGATGCCACAGGTTTAAGAAGGTATCTCTGGCTTTTGCAAGGCGTGAGCCGACGTCAGTTTCTATGCGTCTATCATTGCTGATGCAGCTGCTAAGATAAGTGAAATGATCAACCACCTCGAGTTCCTCATTAGCAAGCGTCAAGGGGTCATCGAGTGGCTGGTGGTCCTGCATCAACAATTTGCACTTTGAAGTTGCGAAGTGCGCACTAAATAATGGGACCACTACAGAGAGGCTATTCAGGGTTGCTTGGGCAGCCCTAACATTGTCGAAAAGCAAGACGATATCGTCCGCATAATCTAGATCAACTAACCTTTCACCAGGCAGCACTTCAACGCCTACATCGTGAGGTTCCGCAAGAAAACACTCCATGATAGAATCCACAACGAAATTGAGCAGAAATGGGGAAATCGGACAACCCTGAGGAACGCCACTTGTAGTCGAAAAGCTGTCCGACAGGATACCGCAGACCGTGACGCGACCTGTAGTGTTCGAATGTAGAGTACGAAGGATGTTCACATATTTTGTAGGAACACCTTTCCGCGCAAGTAATTTGAACAGAATCGATCGATCGACTGAATCGAACGCACTTTTGAAATCGAGGAACACAGCTATTGTCGGTCTGCGGTATGCGTGGCACTGCTCTAGCACCTGCCGCTAAGTGAATATATGGTCTATACAGCCACGTCCTGGGCGGAAACCGGCCTGCTCTTCCCTAATCCTAGATTCCCGCTCCGCAGCGAGGCGACGAACGATAATCGAGGACAGTAATTTTGTGACAACTGGCGTTAGGCTAATACCCCTGTGGTTAGAACAGTCTGTGCAACTGCCCTTCTTGTATATTGCCACTATAATCGGTTCGCTCCAATTAGCCGGGACACTCTTCCTTCCAGATACATTAGAATAAGGTCAGTGCTGTGCAGAGGACCTCACCTCCATCCTTAAATAGTGCAGGTGGGAGGGAATCTGGGCCAGCGGCACGAAAACGATTGAGAGCTGTGATCGCGTTTCGGACCTCGGCCTCTGACGGACGCTCTAGACTAAGCGTCCATGACTCGTCCTGCATCACTTGAGTTGGAAGAGGTCCGGGAGCAGGAGGCCAGCTGAACTGATCTTTAAACTGTTCAGCCCAACGAGCCATACGGCGCTCCTTATTGTGTATCAGCGCACCCGCGCTGTCTCTGATTGTCACACTGACGCCTGGTTTTCTGGGACCAGTGGCGTGGATTAGCTGGAAGAGCTTGCGGTAATTGCCTACTGCTCCTGCCTCCTCCATTTCTTGAGCCCTATTGGTCCACCAGACTTCCTTGTCAGCACGTAGGCTCTGCTTTAGTTCACGCCTAACAGCCCGTCTGGTCACATTGTGTTCAGAGCCAGCCGAGAGGTGTCTTCTAGATTCCAACACGTTCTCTGACCTCTCGGATATCCAGTGACTAGTGCGAAGACGATTGATGGTGCCACAAGCAGCTGCTCCTGCGTCATGCATGGCGTCCGACTTCCTATTTCACTGAAGCTCAGTGTCATTAGGACAATACAGCGGAAGTTCGGTATGTAGTGCTTCTTGATAGGCTTGCCTGACCGAGGGCTGAGACAATTTCTCAGTTGCCAATCGCAGGGGACGCTTTGTGCGCCTTCCCTTAAAGTTCATGGAGAAACGACAGCGTACCAAGGCATGATCAGAGTCGACACAGGTATTCCAGTATGAGCGGCAATCCAGGATGGAACCATGCAATTTGTAACTTATGGCTATGTGGTCAATTTGGGTCCATCGCTGGCCAGTTACAGGAGGACGAAAAGTGGCACTTCGGCGCACACTATGGCTAAAAGCGGTGCTACTAATAAACAACTGGTGCTCCGCACACAGTTGCAGCAGGCGCTCATCATTTTCAGTCCGTTTGGAGTTAAGCCCACAATTACCACCCACCTGAGCCGCTGAAAAGCTCAGACGTCTCACTTGTTCGTTCATCTGCCCTGCAATACTATACTATCTGAACTAGTAGCACTGCGTATTAGCGCTTTCAGTTGGTGATAGAATGTGTCGACCCAAGATAGTAGCACACGAGTAAGCGTTGTCCTTGCTTTCTCTTTTATTTTTTCTCACCTAGTACGTGATCAATTACCACTCCGCTTATTGATTGGTGTGCGTACATTCTCATTTCAAACTCCCTTTATACGACAGTGCAGTTAAATCTGTAATCGCCCGAACTGACGACCCCATTATCCCTTGATCTATCATTTTTTCACACTAAGCAGCCTACGGGACATGTCAAACACCTGCTTTTTTACCCGTTATAAATCATTGTTCATTGTACATTAATAGATTTTAGGTAATAGGAAGACCGAACTCAATATGGGATGTTCTTAGTAGGAGCACCCAGGCATTTTGCTCAGTTGTGTCGAAGGTGTTTTATACATTGAGTGACCATGTCAATTGTGGATTAGGAATAGCCAACTAGAAAACCAATAGAGTCTCGCACGACTGAAGCACAAAATTTGCCAGATGGTAATAGCCCCAAAATAGGCAATTTCCCGTGGGTTTTTGTTGGCATGATACAACATAACTTCAGCCAAATGAAGCGAAACGGTTTTTGTGCAGGAAGTGTGTAGTCAGTTGGCTGACGCATGACAAACTATTTTCCTATCAGGATGCATTATGGATTTCAAAAGTCTAAAATCTACCCGTCTCCAATTCTACCCAGGGATCTGTCAAAGTGTTCGGTATAAAGTGATTGGTTTTCTCACTCATGGACTAATAAGTTCCATTTTGTCCCATGATGATTACGCATCCGTGACAAACGATGAAAACGTTTCTCTGATAGAAGTATTAACAAATTTATCGTGCGAGGAACTACCTGGTTTATTAGTTGACAAATGGAAAAAATCTGTGCTGACGTCTGCTCGATGTCCAAATCAGTAAAAGCAATCCTATCAATGCTCAGGTCCATAATATCGACCCGTTCAGTTCCAAGGACATCTCTCTGCAATATAAAATCTTACCACAGCGTCACTGTTGAAGACAAATATCGAATATTTATACCGCTGCCATTTAGAACAAAATTAATTAAAGCAGTCGGTAAGCGAATGAAACGAAAGAAGGAATTATACTGCCGTGTGCCATAAACGTGTCATCAGTGACAAGGATGGATCTCCGTGACCCTCATCTTCAATTAAGTTCATTTGACGTGCTTGCGTCCCATCTGGAAAGTAAACGTAACTTAGTATACACAATAAGAGGGAACTTCATGCACTCATCTCACTACATTGAAGCTACAGTGGCCCTTGTTCTGGTGTAAGTAGTACACTGTTCCGAAATCCTGAACCTAAGTATAAATGGGTTTGTTTATTCACCATCAATATACTGCAAACTGATTTACGGGTATATGTGTTCGGTTGATAAACAAATGGCGTTGCTCCTCAGATACACTAGGTTAAATAATTCAGCACAAAAATAAACTCACACTTACAAACGACTGTTCATCTGGTGCAACGAAAGTACTAAATAAGAAAATTCACTTCTTATTGATCTGTAAAATTAGGCAGAAAGGCACAGGTTAATTCAAGTGCATGTGGTTAAAAATTAATCTTCTTTGATTTAGAAATCGTATTTCATCTGCTTGTACACTAACTTGGTAAACTTAGATAGTTTTACACCAAAAGAACTATCACTGGTAATGTGGTGGTGTAAACGTGCTGTAAGGTGGAGGAACTAGTATTATCGTTAAGCATTTGCTCCCTGGGAGGTAGACAGCCTAAACGTCAGCAGAAGGAACGAAAGCAGAAAAACCTTTGTATTCAGGCAGAGACGACTTCTGTGGCATACCTAGACACCGGTACTAGGACCAGCACAAGTCAAGGTTTTCATAAGTGTTCTGGTTAGTGTATCCAAGAAGACCCTCACGTCTAATATTCTGTCACCGTGTAGTCGCACCGTGTTTGAGGCTTTTAACTTTGTGGATTCAAGTCTCGTCATTGCGGTGCACGCGCGATAGCATTTAATCTACTCAGATGCACGAGCGGCAACTAAATGATCTATAACCACAAGTTTATTAACTTTGGAACTCTTTTCCAAGAAGGTGAAACGGCACTTGAGGTCTGCAGGTGGCCTAGCAGTGTTCAAATACTCTAACTGACAGCCGCAACCTATAGCTGTAATGAGTGCGACCACATTGGCGTACACTTCGCTTCCGACCCTGTAAATGTCCATGGGTCTGTAACGAGTTCAACGTGAACTGTTCCTACCGAACTCGACAGCGTGGATTGCGGTGTAGGAGATAGACGCAGTTGACTTTCTAGACTTAAGGGCATGTAGCTTGCTGATCCTGACGGGATCAAACCGTCGGTTCTCAAGTCGTTATTATCCACCACACTGCCTTTATTGTATGAGCTATACAAAAGATCCTTATCCAAAAGAGAACTTCCGATCGAATGATTTATGAAGCATTTTCCAAAATGCGATAACCCAGGTTAAGTGGAAAGTTACCCCGAGATTCGTTCGACCGTTTTAGTCTATGCAGTCGGAAAAAGTCATGAAGAACTCTGTATTACAACTGCTAGAGACAAAAGACCTGATGCTAGCACAGCAAGGTTTTCTGAAAGGCAGCTCGAACATCACTAAGCTGCTTGCAACAACGCATGAATACTCCCAACAACCGAACAGGAAATTGTCGTTTGACGTAATCTCACGAAATTTGTCAACGCGTTCATCAATATATAAATGAGATCCCATTATAAAGTCTGAGGATTTGCCGTTGGGACGTCATTACGCCAGGGCTTCAGAAAATTTCCTACTAGAGAAAATGGAGGATGCATTTAGGTGACCATTTAGACGACCGAGATTCTTTATCTAGTACCTAACCAACGACACCCTAATGCGCCCTACTTTGTTCCTGTGACCATCAAGGATGTATCTCAGCTCCGTCAATCGCCTTTTACATTGTTTCCCGACTACATGAATAGTTGGCGAAAAATCGTTTCTCCGGCGCGACTGTAAATTACTTTAGCTTATCATTGACGCCCTTTCCGTGCGGTCTGCAGATGTTGGTATACAAGTCAACCCAGTCAAATTTTCATGTGTGAAACTTAGTAAGGGTGCTGACCGGATTATGTACAAGTTGGCAGGCCAACAGATGAATTCCACTGCTTTCCTGAAGATCCTAGGCGAATTATGCATTGCAGTTTACTATTTTATTACTACACCAAGAGGGAAAAGGAGGGATAAGTAGAACGCATTGCCATGGTCCATAAACACAGCTTCCGAACTTGATCTGAAATGGTTGTCAGTTGCCTCTTCTCCTCTGTCATAGACCAGTGCTCGAGCACGGCCCACCTGCCTTTTCTATGATTATGCACTGCGATGAGTACAGGCTGGAACGTGTTAATAATGTGGCTACCAAACGCATCCCAGTTTACGGAGCATGTAGTACGAAGTACGGTTTCATAGACTGGGACTGTACACTTTGTTGCATCGTCGGTTTCGTGTGGACGTCACAATGACGTACCCAATACTATATCAGGGTGATTTCCACCTGCTGAGACCGCTTCCGCACGGAGACACACCAAGCTGCAAAACCGTGACAGGTACAAGCTTGTCGTACCGGACCTAAAGCTGATAGATCCAGGTCTATGCATCGAGCGTCGAGTGGTCGAATATTAAAAGGCACGAGGCGAAATCTGTTGCGTACTTCAAGAAATTCACAGGAGCCCACACTGAGGATTATAAATTTCCGGAGGGCATCGCACCTTATTACGGCGTCACTCAAGTAAAATCCGATAAAAATGAGCGGCAATAGATGACGTTATATATATATATATATATATATATATATATATATATCTATGTATATATATATATATATATATATATATATATATATAACGGTCTTTACAACACGGCTGTTCCGCAGTGTTTTACCTATTAGAGGTGCACAGCTTGTTGGAGAGGAGGTTTTCGCTTTCGTACCAGAGCGTCTATGCACCTCGTTGGTGAACGACAGTGAGAAGAAGTAGTCGTTTGCGCAATGGAACTTTCTTGTATGTTCGGGGACGAGTAGCGCAGTAATGGTGGGCTAACGTGACACAGTGAAGTCAGAAGCGATAATTTTAGGACAGTTACTATTTCATTGCAACTTTAGAGTTGCTACATTTAGGGTCAAAGTGTCATCTAGCTCGACCAGGTGGAGAAGTTCTCGAGTTTCCGTGGGTAGGGGAACAAATTGCTCACAGACTGTTTGTCGGAAATAGGCATTTTTGCACTCCCTTTTTAGTGATGTTTAAGCTGGTTTCAATACCATCGCCATGTAATCATTCCTAAGAGATACTAGGCTCCTACTACAAATGAATTTTTCAGCAAGTGTTTCATGATAAAATTTAAAGAGTATTAGACAGACCTGCTTCGAAGACCACTTTCGCAGCCTCATGCCAGAAAACTGCAGCCTTTCAATATGATAATCGTTGGCCAGTGCAGTGGAGATAGCCTCAAGAGATAACTTTTCCGGTAAATTAAGTGCTATTACATTTTTGGAGCGTTTAGTGCGCTCATGAACCTCAAATGCAACATGTGTTATAAAGTTCCCAACACATCAAGTTGCTCCATTTTTGGTGTATCTGGAGTGTTAAAAAGATACTTAAACGAGTTAAATTGCTCCAGGAGTTGGTTCACAGATTCAGGCCATTCCATCAAATCCTCCAGCAATAGTACAAGCGCAGCAATCGTTTGAATCGCTTTAGAGGGCGATTAAGCATTAATTGCGCTATGCTGCATCAGAGAAACCTTAGGAGAACTATCATTAGATTGCTTTTTTACTCTTACGCGCGATTTCCGCTTTATATTCATCTTAGATGATGAGCCTTTCCTTTTTTACTTGCCGACGGACGAGTTATAAGCAGAATGTTTTGCCAGCGTTTCAGTGGCTTCCTGTCTCTACTTTGAGTTACTTGTTTTGTCTGCGGTAACGAGCATTTTTACTAATTAGTCACTTCGGTTTAGGGCCTGTAAAACTTATTTTGTGTGAAAAATTAGACAACAGAGAAGAAAGAGCACCGTTTCAGTTACAGTGATCGCGACAAATCGAACAGTTAGCGGTAAGCCGCCGAGGATACAGACCAGGATTTTAGGGCTTATACGACCTATCTAAAGTGCACGAGAACTACACGGATCCAATAAGACCACTGTTTCAGATGCAACGGTCAATACAAAAGAACAGGATGTAAGAGCGCTCAATTGTCCAGGTTCCGCCAGATTCCGCCTTCAGTAATCGACCGCTCTGTGCCACATGCCGCGTCACGTCACGCAGGAATTTCCAATAAACGCAGTCGCACAAATCCGGCCAGACAAAGAGATTTACGTGCGTTCGATAGAACTCGATTCGCAATGCAGAGTGAGAGCTCTTGTTCAACGAAGGCAGCATTCAAAGGTGTAATTGCTTCTAGCCGCCTTATACAGCTACAGACGGGGTTGGTTTAGGTCTCTTGAAGTAGACCTAGCAATAAGCTTTCCGATAACTCCAAGAACCTTGATGAAGGTAGAAAAGTGATGCAGTAGTAGGCGAACGACTGCGCTGAAACACAGCCAAAATGGAAAACCGGCTTTAGACGTGGATCGGTTAACAGTACCTTCGAGAAAGTTTGTACAATGAGAAGTCCTGATCGAGTCCGATTGAATGAGTATACCCAGGTCGAGGTGCGAATAAATTTCAATCCGAACACATGAAGTCAGTAGCAACGAAAAAATTCCGACGAGCACGGCACGGCACTGCTTTGCCTAGTAGCCCGCTGGTTGCTTTCCGGAACGATACCCATCCGTTGCTGGTAGCTCTACTGGCATTTATTTTCCTTTTTATGTATTGCGGCACATTAGCTGAGGTGTTTTACACTTCTAGCTAACGTGCCTAATGATTAATGATGAATCAGTTTTACCGAAGGTTGCAAAACAACAACTGATTCATCATAGTTATCGGCAAATTGTTATTGCTCCTCACACGGCGTCGTTACCAATGAGAAAACACACTTTACGAGCTGTCAAAGACGAATTCAATGAGAAGACAGGAAATAATCTGAACTGAGGTTATCCCGCACAAATGTTATTTCTCCTTACCATCTAAGTTTTTGAAGGGAAATGGTTGCATGCAATAATAAACGCCCTCGCCATTTTGGTGCATAATTTGCTCAAACTCGATGTGCGACCAACTTTACAGTAGAACTATAAGCCCGCAACGCATTGAGAAATCACACTATGTTGATATACAGAGGGATCGGTAAGTGAGTGCAGAAACCACTGCCATGGAAACTGGTAGCCGACGAACGAATCTCACAGACACTATCAAATTGTTCGGCAACATGCTATCCGGGGGTTTATATTTTTCCTTAATGAAGGTCTGCACGTTCACTGAGGAGAATATTCAGCTTCTGCAAATTTTGCTATGTGTTACGCTGCTTTTTATAACCAGTTTGCCTAAAAGTGAACGAATCTTCTGCTTTGTTAGCCTGAGCTCATTTGTTGCATATTACTGTTTGTTTCACAATTCAAAACGATTACTCGTCGTTAAGGATCGCGCTTTTGTAGTGAAACCAAAAGGAAGATACCGAACTTTCTCTAAATTTAGCCTGTTTAGAAAAGTAACACAGTCCCAACTGGCTTTGGTTCCTGACACACAGATCTGAGCAATTCTCCACTTAAGCTGATAAATGTCGTCATCAACCATTTCACTAGGATCCATAAAACGAATTACGTCAACTTCATACAAAAATGAGGAGTGTTTTTATTTCACAGTTGGTCAACAAAGGAGGTGTACGAATATTTAATTGCTTCTAGTATTTAATTCTTGAAGTCACTTACGAGGCTCTGCGAACAAAGCCCCTGAGGCCACACCGATGATTTCGCGTAGTCCGGCAACGGAAAGTCTGAAAAGTAATCATTCAGCTCTGAAGACAATTCAAAATTCACAATTCAGTGTTTTCCATATAGATGTTATAGCGACTATTACTAGCGTGCTAGACGTTCCAAGTGAACTATGGGTCACAAGAAAGACCACGTACAGTGCATAACATTATCTTCTAACTTTGCGTCTAATGAGTTTAAAAAGCTTTGAGTCTTATTTAAGGGATATAAAAACGCCACATATTTCGCTGGCGATTTCTACGATTATTGTGAGTCTGATCATGTCTCCAGGGGCGTGTCTGGCATAGTCGAGAATAAATGTGTATTTATTTATTTAATACTTAAGTACCTGGGTGTAGCTTGCACCTGTTATGCGCTTTGCACCTGGTTGAAAACTTTGTATTTTGTTGCGCACCTATCAGTATTTGTTCCACTGCTTTTGCATGTTTGCATGTTTTCAAGGTTTGCCCCTATACATTTCGTTTATCGATTAGGTTCGAGCATTCGAATGATTCCTGCCTTGTCCTCATGTTTTGCCCTGTGCGTTCTACGGCGCTGTTGCCCCGCAAATTGCTCATTAACAAGCAATTGTCCGTACACCTTATACGATACAGACCAAATAATGTTCTAATTAGAGAGTAGAAATTGCATGTCAACATGGATTAATTCACCCGGATCATTAGCAATGTAAAAGCCACGATCCGTTCTTCTTCTTCTTCATCATACCGGGCACGACGATTGCGTGGTTCACCACGTCTCCGTTAACTGGCATCTGGAAACCAACATCATCACTACACGTAAGTTATCATTCTCTGAATAGTGGGTTGTGAAAACAGACACCAATCGGTCTCGTGCCATTCGCTCAGCCTCTGTACTGAGATGGTCACAAAATCTGACTTACGATTTCCTAATGAAAATGCAACAGTGAACCAACTCGATTAATTTCATCCTGGGAGAGGAATGCCTACATGGATTAGGAAGATAAAACATATTACATGCGTTACAATAGTTATTTGGCAGGTAGCCCATCACTAATCGTTTTTATTGGCATCCGTGACAAAGCGCAAGCGCTTAACTCAATCACATTGAGCCGAGTGCCTTACTGTGTGACATTATTCGATGTACATTTTCCAGAAAGGCAGAAAAGCCCAAGCGTATTCGGATCAAGTGTTTCTCAACACAGCTGTGGAAGCATTTGTTATCTCTCAATGTGTGTTCAGCGCTGTGTTCAAATTCAATTGGCAGGTTCCAGTTACTCGCCATTCCGTGTGACCTTGTCTGCCAGTACGCCTGCATAACCCACGCGACCACGCAGACCGCTCATTTGACTTTGCAACCACCATACTCGCCTAACCGATGTGCGTCGCTCTCAAAGCTGAAAAGGTACAGAACGCTAACCAACCCACTGGCTCAAGTAGCGACACCAGGTTGTATGGCATAAATGCAAAACCGGAGAAGCTCCAAGCGAAAGGCATTTCCGTGTTAGGAGAATCTCATTGAGTAGTTAAGATCGGTCTGACTTGCCCGCACTGTTTAGAATGGTATCATCCGTAATGTGCAAATGTGTTCCAACAACAGGTACGAGAGCGAAATAGCTCCCAAGGTGCAGGTTGCTTCTGTACTGCATGCTTCACAATCCCACTCGTTAAGTGCTTGCCTATCCTAGCTCAGAAGTGAGACCGGTTAACAGCAGAAACCCAGCAGAGGATAAACGCTAAGATTACTTCAATGAAAGTGAGTATGCACCGCGGAAGCGTAACGGCTTCTAACCAAGAGAATGCTGCACAATCCGCAATCAGCTACGTCCCCTTCAGCGTTTTCTTCTCCAACTTTGGTACAACGCCAGGCGAAAACAGACTGTACTTACGAGAATCAAACAGCACTCATGGCAATGAAAATCAGGCACCACGCGAAACATTGGCTTACTCAAATTCCACTAGACGTGACATCTAGCACTAACAAAGATAAAGCAGCCCAACACCAATCCTCGGTACCTGTAGCTCAAATATCTCTTGTCGAGACTAAGCCTCCCAGAACACCAGTTACATATGCAGAGATTGCTGCAAAGATCCAACGGTAGGCCGCCGTTGCGACCTCTTCTGTTGCAACCATCTGTAACGCGAATAGCGGTACAAACAGCAAACAATCAACACTTGTCAGCAGGTAAGGACAAACGAGTAGTATACCTTGTAGATCAACAAAAAAGGGATCCAACGATAGTGCCCGAACTGTTGTATGCTCAAATGTCCCTGAATCTACTGCCATCACATTGCGGGATAAGTTACCGGACGACCAAGATCAATGGAACTCATTGTGCGTGCAGAATTATTCGTCATCCGAACTCGCCACACTTTGGAGAACCCAGACTTAATCGACTAACACTAGAATCCCACACCGAAGTGGAAAACGTTTCGCTGTCTGCAAGTGCGCTAAAACACGGATCCTGTGGGATACGTATCTATCCTGGTATCCCTTGGAGCGCGCGACAGCCAAAAAGAAACACCGGATGGACAAAGCAAATAAAACTGGCTAAGCACAATCTTCATACATGGCGTACCAGAACATCGTTCTAACGATGTTCAAGAGACCGGAAAGCACGATTTAGAACAGTGGCGGTTCATTCGTGAAACACTTTCTTTGGACAATATTGTGGCTTTATCACACACTGGGATACCTTTCTCACCAAACTATAGAGGATGTGGCCCTAGAAGCTTAAAACTAGTGCTTCAGTCACAGTAACAAGCAAACGTTGTTTTAGATCGATGGCGGAGAAATCGGAAACATCTTCCTTCTGAACTTCGGTTAAAGGTCACAGACGCTTTGCACAGTTGAAATATTAATGCACCTAATGCAGCAAGCATACCGACAATTGTACAGAAGTGGAATTTGGCTGCTGCTTTAATTGACTCTGATGTAGGTCTAAATGAAGGTTGAGACGCACCTTGACCGAATCACGTTGCAAATGAGGTATCATAATTCCATCAAGAAGCCTAGTAAGTGCCGACCTCCCATCGATCGACATTCTCCCACGCTTGACCCCTTCACCTCTCTGTGAGTTCCTAAAGACCGAGAAACTGGCCTGCTTGTATACAAATGCTCAAGTTATTTTTAATAAACTGCCCGAACTGAAAGATCGTCAAGCTTCCGGGTCATATGATGTCATTGGTATCACTGAGACGTGGTTGCACACGGGAATGACGGACGCTGAAGTTTCGCTACCGGGCACGTCGCTGATCCGGAACGACAGGTTCACAAAAGGAGGAGGGGTAACCCTATATTACCGAAGCGACTTACAGTGCGAAGCTGTGAAGGATTCAGACTCGCAGTTCCCAGACTCTCTTTGGTGCCGCTTGCAGTTAAAAGACAGGGACGCTTGCCCTATTGTCTTGGTGTACCGCCCCCTAACTCTACACCCGAAAACGACTGCCGCCTAGCGGCTGCTTTAATTTGCAAGTAACAAAAAATGTACACTCACATACTTATCATGGGTGATTTTAACGTACATTAGGTAGAAATCCCTGCCACGACCGAAGAACAATTCAACGCCGAGCTACAAGATCTCGTAACCAGTGTTCCTCTTCACAAATACATCACTTTACCCACTCGGTTTAGAACAGGTAACAGGCCATCTGTACTGGATCTTGTGCTTATCAACGAGGAGCATATGAATGCTGTGTTAAGTTTAGACTTGCAGTTGGGTCGCAGTGAGCACTTAGTGATCAGTTTCAACTTCGTTTGCTATGCAGAATTTCAGAATGAGAAGGATGAGACTGTGAGGATCACCCTAAGCTACGGTTGATTAGCCCAGCTCGTCAGCGCCACAACTTGGTCGTTCCATGACGCGGAACCCCCGGAAGTCGCCTTGCCCAAGTTCGTCAACAAATTCAGTCAGCCGATTGCAGAGGCTTCAGAGATAAGAGTTTCGCATAAGTGTACCTCACTTTCTTTTTTTAACAGCAGAACTCAGAAATGGATGACAGTACGCAACGCAGCATGTCGAGTGTACAGAGAAGCTCCAGCACCAGAAACATGGAACAAATACGTTGTCAAACCTAACCACTGTACTCAGTGGCTTCGCCTTCTCGAGTCCTTTCGAGTTATGCTCCTTAGGAAAGAAACTGTTTTATACACATGATAACCTCTGGTTACTGAAGTATCTTTAAACAACTAACTGAATTTTTCGACGAACTAGAATCAGATGACTTCCCAGAATGAGGAATGTTGTGCAAGGAACGACCAGGTTGTTGCGCTGACGAGTTGGGCTAATCAATCGTAGCGTGTGATAACTCAAGGTCATCCCCACACGTGTGACGTGCGTGCTCCGGGTTCATATGGATTATTCCCCTCTATCCTCTCTCCATCTTCTCGCAGCGTTGTCACTGTACGCTCATTGGAATCAGGTTTACCAGTCCTACACAGTGATCCATCATACGTGGAAATAGCTTATAGGATTTGAGTCTGGGCCATCACTAATCGTTTTTATTGGCATCCGTGACAAAGCGCAAGCGCTTAACTCAATCATCTTGAGCCGGATGCCTTACTGTGTGACATTATTCGATGTACATTTTCCAGAAAGGCAGAAAAGCCCAAGCGTATTCGGATCAAGTGTTTCTCAACACAGCTGTGAAAGGATTTGTTATCTCTTAATGTGTGTTCAGCCCTGTATTCAGATTCAGTTGGCAAGTTCCAGTTACTCACCATTGCTTGTGATCTTGCGTGCCAGTGCCCCTGCATAACCCATGACATTTGACTTTGCAACCACCATACTCGCCTAACCGATGTGCGTCGCTCTCAAAGCTGAAAAGGTACAGAACGCTAACCAACCCACTGGCTCAAGTAGCGACACCAGGTTGTATGGCATAAATGCAAAACCGGAGAAGCTCCAAGCGAAAGGCATTTCCGTGTTAGGAGAATCTCATTGAGTAGTTAAGATCGGTCTGACTTGCCCGCACTGTTTAGAATGGTATCATCCGTAATGTGCAAATGTGTTCCAACAACAGGTACGAGAGCGAAATAGCTCCCAAGGTGCAGGTTGCTTCTGTACTGCATGCTTCACAATCCCACTCGTTAAGTGCTTGCCTATCCTAGCTCAGAAGTGAGACCGGTTAACAGCAGAAGCCCAGCAGAGGATAAACGCTAAGATTACTTCAATGAAAGTGTGTATGCACCGCGGAAGCGTAACGGCTTCTAACGAAGAGAATGCTGCACAATCCGCAATTAGCTACATCCCTTTCTGCGTTTTCTTCTCCAACTTTGGTAGAACGCCAGGCGAAAACAGACTGTACCTACGTGAATCAAACAGTAAACACGGCAATGAAAATCAGGCACCACTCGAAACAATCGCTTACTCAAATTCCACTAGACGTGACATCTAGCACTAACAAAGATGAAGCAGCTGAACACCAATCCTCGGTACCTGTAGCTCAAATATCTCTTGTCGAGACTAAGCCTCCCAGAACACCAGTTACATATGCAGAGATTGCTGCAAAGATCCACCGGTAGGCCGCCGTTGCGGCCTCTTCTGTTGCAACCACCGTTAACGCAAGTGATTCCAGTTGTCAACTGTTTATCATTGCTAATGAAAAAATGCGATAGGTTGACTGAAATGATCGCAGAATTTGTAAATACTAAGGTCGCTCCCTCGGAGGTAAATATGGCCACGATAATATCTCACCCGGCCAAAGTAAGCTCTGAGTCTAAACCGAAGAAAAGAGCTAGACGATCCAACCGCACTGCAGCCTCTGTGACTCTAAACCCACTGGGTCACTTCACTCCCATCAATGGGCAAGCCTCCAACATGCCTGCGTCCACTTCTCCAAACATAGACGCTTCACCTGGGGATTCAGCCATGATACCGATAGCTCACAGCCGAAGGAAATCCGGTGCAGATAACAAGCAGGTAACGTACGCATCGATTGCATCGACAAACGCACCGGGAGCGACACACACAAGTTCATCTTCAGTACAGAGCACGCGTGGCCCAAAGCAGCTTTCACTGTCAACTCCAGTGGTGCACTCTACACAACCTGAGTTGCCGGCAAAAACTATAAAGCTATTACGTTGTCACATCACCCGATATGGTGTCCGCGGGTTTATTTGGCGGTAACGAATTCATTAGGCTAATTGTTCTCGGCAGATCAGCGCAGACCAAAAGTTAACTCCAAAAATTGCCACATTTCGATATCCAAAGAAAGACTCATGTTTCCTCACGGCTACTGTGTTACTCGCTATTCACAAAGGCGGAAGTCCAGCTGAACCTGACGATTAACGTCCGGTAACCCTTCTCCCTGTGCTCATCAAGGTCATGGAAGCGATCATCGCACACGCACTGATGGGTCATCTGCAAAATATCACGGTTTTCGTCAGCCTCTCTTATGTACCATGATTGCATGCGATAACTGGACCGAAACTGTTGACGAGGGACAGGAAGTGGTGTCACCTACTTGTATATTTTAAAAGCATTCGATCGCTTGGTTCTTCGTATCCTGCCTCAAAGCTTCACATTATGACACCGGAAATTCAGTATTTGGATGGATCGCCAACTTTCTCGGAACATTGTTGTCCTACTCAATTTGAGCCGAGTTCGGTTTACCGCAGGGTTTGGTACTTGGGCTTTTGCTGCTTTTAGTCTTCATTACTTATTTGCCAGGCTTCTAACCACAGAATGTTTACAGTTTGTGGATGCAGCTATTGTTAGACGATGAATCAAGGGATAGGGCGACCACCAGAGCTTCCAGCGTGACCTTGGTTAGATCTCGCTGTTCACATCTGCCATCGTTAAGCCTACGTATACGGACTTAAAAGTCGCATGATCTGCAGACCACCTCACAGAAACCACCGTGCGTTCGCACATGACGACCTGGACTGACGTAGAACATCAAGGGTTTGCACCTCCCTGCGTACCGGGAGCGACTAATGAAACTCTGAGTGTTCAGTGGACGCTACAAGCCGCCAGGCGGAAAGCTCAAATTAATTAACCAAACACTAGGCGATTGCAGTCATGTATGCTGCCATATTCTGTAACTCAGGCCGAACACCAAACTCATTGGCAATATCTTGAAATTAAGTCAACAAATCAGCCTTCTAGATTACCAGTGAAATTACTTCCCCTCCGTATCTGACGGTCCTGGAAGGGTTTTCAAAGCTCGGTTGCCTTGCGCGCAACTTCGTTTCTTTTACGGAAGGATGGATATGGGAATCGACTTTCTATATCTTGCTACATGCGAAGCACTCTGGAATTTATTCCGGCTAACTGGAACTTTAAATTGTACTCCATACTGACGTGCGTAAATCTGCGCAAGCAGGTGAGCAATTAGGATGTTCATTACCATGAGCATTAACCACGTATACTTACAATTCCGTTTTTCATTATAATATTTCCGAAACCCTGTTTCTAATATACCGTTGCTCTGCTGCTTCGCAGATGCACAATTTATTTTGTCCACAGGTGTATTATTCCAATTTGCAATACCTTTCATCACTAATTTCTTAGACATAATAATCCAAAACATAGCCATCATAAACAATTTATAATCTGCAACACATATACGACAGATTGATCAGAGGTGGCATTGAGTACGAGTTCGGCCAACAGAAAATATCGTGCTACCCCGGAACGGGACTACCCAAGGCAAAACACCTATGTTTCCATAACCGAATGTCTGTGAATACACTGTGAATGACACACGGACCATTTGTTTTCAGCTCATACTTCATACGTTCCTCTGGAAATGACCCACTTAAGATAAGAGCACATAGTGTGTTTCAGCAATTAAACTGTCTTGCTTGGAATATTCGTTAAAACACTCAACTAAAATAGTGGGGTGAAAGCAAGTGACATCTTGATAGTAACGAGCTGGGGTTTTGATTCAATTGTGACTAAACATAGCATGTTTCATGGAACCACATTTGCTTAACCCTAGGGAGCGATGCTGAAGGGTATGTTCAAATCAATGTCTCCCCTACTTGTAAACTAATAGCCATCGGTCATTGCATACCGCCAAATACAAGCTGTCTTGCGCAGGTTACTTTTGATGTATATTTCATTTCGCAAATCCGGGTGTTGCAGTTCCACCTTGGTTCACAAGTTACTCCGGAGTGTCAACATAACATCGGCATTCTTTGATCCATGACCGTCTACTGATTGAAGGCAGTACTCCGTTAATGCACTCTTTTCTGTAAGCCCACGATTGCTATTTGCATCCTGACTAGGTGTTGACAAAAGTCAGACAAATCCCCAGAGCGTGCACTTAGACTTGATGTTGGGCCTTTTGTAAGCCTTCTGTACAAAGGCAGGACATATGCACCCCTTATTTCCCTTTTTGACCTGATCTCGGTGTTTGCTAAGTATGGTATTAAATGAAGAAAGCAAAACCGATAAACGGCTTGTTGTTTAGGTCAATATGCGAACTCCGATAAGAACGACTTGTTAAAGCACGCACTGCAAGTCAGTACAGGTAAATTGCATCACACAGCCTTCTGGTTAACTCGGTCCTATGCTCATGAAAATGGGGAATCAGTGACTTATTTATGGTACTCAAGGGACCCATATTCCAGCTCAAAGCAACCTAACATATAGATTTTTGCGCAGTGTTTTCATAGAGCTGGCTAGAATGATGGCAAAGAGTGGCATTGTTCGTAATTGCAACAAACTTCGATGGGAAGCCAGTTCAGTCTTAAAAGATTTTCCCCTGATTCTTCCTGATTGATTCCGATAGTGAAGACCATGACACTTATCCGAAAGACGAGCAACGTGTTTAAATGTTTTACGGTGGTCAGTAAGGTTAGTTTGCTAACGTCCCACGCAGGCGGCGAAGCCACAATATCAGACAGAAATAGAGAATGACTTTTGTCTCAAGTTCACCTTTCTGTCAAATTCCCATATACCAATGCGTTAGGCAGACTCACTCGTATTCTGCAAGGAATTAATGGTAATAAAATATTACTTGACGTTTCTTCTGTATCCCTACGTAGCAACAAACATACAAACCATGGGAAGCAAATCGATCGTGTCCTTTAAAGTTTAAGCACAGTTATTTACTTTTGGTCAGGGTCAACCGGCTGTCTCTAACAGCAGCCATCAAATATTACCACGTTAGTGAATTAAAGGCGCGTTCGGACAGTTTGAGTGGCCGTGTGCAATCCGACTGCGTTTTGATCTAGCTAATAAAATCATGTCGCGTTGTCGTCAAGTGGTTTTAAAGTTCCTCAGTGGCATTATTTAGTTACTTGTAACGAACTTGAAAAATCTCAAAACCAAATAGCATCATGAACTTCGTCTAGGTGCTATTGAAGTTATGCACTTTTCTAACCAACTAATTTGCGATGTAACTGGTATTATCCCCCAGCAACATCTAACGATCGATGAATACCAATAAATTGCATCGTGACTCACAGGTAGATATGAAAGAGTGCAACTACATCAGCAAACGAGCTGAGTGTGATGGAATTGCTTTTCCATAATCACCACCGACACTCGATAGACAAAACCACGCTGCGTTAACTCTCGTGTGCACCAATGTTCCCGAATCCAAATCTGGCACAATAAAAGGCAAGTTGCAAGACAATCGCAACCAGTGGAGTTCCATCTGCGAGGCGATTGGCATTCGGGTTGAGCCTGCAATGCTGCAACGCGTAGCACGTCACCCAACCTCAGTGCACTCTGGTGAACCTCGAATTCTTCGAGTAACACTAAACTCAGCAGATGAGACAGAGGCTGTCCTGCTCTCAGCAGTTCGTCTTCGCAACTCACCGAGCGGAGCGCGCATATTACCTGATCTACCTTGGAAAGATCGCCCAAAAGAAGCAGCTGAGCAGCGCGGCATTCCTAATAGGGATAGCAAGAAAACAATATTTGTTCATGGTGTTCCTGAGCTTCTGCATTCTTCTGATCACGATGCGCAAACACATGACCGAGAGCGATAGTGCTACATCCGCGAAGCACTCTCTGTTGACAATGTTATTGCCAAATCCCTGACAAGAGTTCCGTCATCACCTAACTACAAGGGCTGCGGTCCAAGGCTAATGAAAGTAATACTACACTCCGAGGGCATGACGCAAGTTCTGTTGGATAGCTGGTTAATGTTTCGAGCTAGGTTGCCGACAGAGATCCGGCTAAAGGCAGCAGGCGAACGACCGAAAGTCGGAAGCAAACTTGCAAACGCAACAAATTCCTTATTTGAACAGTCCTGCGGAGAGACTAACACAACAGCGCCCACGACATACAGGACGACCGAGCACAGCACGAGTGAAACGTCTGTTCAGGAACGGTCAATAATGCCATGCAACACGACTGAAATACATAAACCAAAAACGATTAATGGCAGGCCACCTAACGGCCGGCTTAATTAACAAACACAAAGTTGACATCTATCAATGAACTCCTAACAACAAAAGCCCTATCTTGCATGTACACAAACGCCCAAGGCCTTCTAAGCAAGTTGGCCGAACTTAGAGAAGTCCATGCCTCACAACCGCGGGACCTCGTCATGATTACGGAGACATGGTTAAACCCTGAGATAACTGATTCTGAGATCAATTTGCCAGGTATGTCGCTGCTTCGGACCGATAGAACCGGAAGGGGTGGCGGTGTGATTCTTTACTATAATACAAACCTCCGATGTGAAGTTATCGATCACCAGGAAATCCGAGCTCCCGATTCGCTTTGGTGCCGCCTATGGTTGCGAAACAAGGACACATGTCTACTAGCCGTGATTTATCGCCCACCAAACTCAACGTCGGAAATGGACTCCAAACTGAACCACGTTTTTCAGTTTGCTTTGAACAAGTCCTACACCCACATTCTTATCGCAGGAGACTTTAACGTGCAGGACATAGAAACGCCGGCAACCGACGGTATGCAGTTTAAAGCCTGCTTGCAAGAGCTAATTGCTAGCCACCCTCTTTACAACCACGTAACCTATCCCACCAGATTTCGAACCACTAACAAGCCGTCGATACTGGATCTTGTGCTAACTAACGAAGAACTCATGTTTGACGGGATAGTTACAAGCACACCACTGGGTCGTAGTGAGCATGTTAGTCTACCATTTGACTATATATGCTATGCGGAATACCCTGAAAAGGAGGAAGATAAAGTGCATACTGTCACACACTACAATGTGTTGTCTAAGCTTGTTAAGGATACATCTTGGGCTTTCTTAACCAAATGCCCCCAGATGTTGCCTGGGAAACATTTACAAGGACCTTTAGCACACTGGTAGCGCACGCATCAAAAAGAAGTCCTTCCAACCCAAAAAACAAGCGTAAGTCATTTCTGAGGAGCATGACACGTAAATGTATGTCCCGGAGGGATTTGGCATGGCAAGATCGCAATGACTGCTCGAATGCCAAAACCTGGACTGCATAGGTGACACATCGTAACTTCTGTGTGAAACTGATCCGCGAAGACAAGGTCACGCATCAGCAGGAGTTAATGAAGCGATTCTGCACTAACCGCAAACTCCTCTACAGGCACGTTAACGGCCTTCGAAAGGTAAAGCGAGGGGTTCCAGCGCTAGTCACGGCTGATGGGTGCACGCGATCAGCAACGGAAGCAGCTGATCTCCTACGGCTTCATTACTCCCAAACTTTCCAGCAGGTAACGAGCCCAAACATTCTCCTCATTTCTAATACTCCACCATCTGGTTTAGAAAACATCACCTTCACTACGGAGGCTGTGTTGAAGAAGTTGTTATCCTTGCGTATCCACAGTTCTCCCGGAGCTGATAACATCCGACCAATGGCTCTACAGGCAGTAGCTAGTGATCTAGCAGAACCACTGGCTGTTTTCTATCAGCGATGTCTAGAGTAGAGAACCGTATTCCACCAGTATGGAAGCGAGGGGTCATCACTCCTATCCATAAAGGAGGTAGCCGCACTGATCCTGCAAACTACCGTCCAATAACACTACTTCCCGTACTATCCAAAGTGATGGAATCAATCATCGCAGACGCGCTGATGCAATACCTGGAAAGCCACAATTTAATAGCCCCAGAGCAACATGGCTTTCGTCAAAAGCATTCGTGTAATACTAACCTATTAATTGCACGTAATAGCTGGACTGAAGCTGTTGATGATGGAGTAGGAGTCGATGTCATCTACCTGGACTTTTCAAAAGCGTTTGATTGCTTCGACCGTCGAATTCTCCTTCAGAAGCTTCGGAACTACGGCATTGGCGATCCAATCCTGAGTTGGATTAGCAATTTTCTACAATAACGACGGCTAGTGGTGAGAGTCCGAGAATCATTGTCTGATGCAATCGATGTGGCGTGTGGAGTACCACAAGGCTCGGTTCTTGGACCTCGTCTATTCTTGGTGTTCATTAACGATGTGGCGAGATCAGTTACTTCCGATTTCCTATTTTCGCTGATGATATCAAGATATGGCGAAGGATCAGAGGACCGGACGACCATGAACGACTCCAGCACGATCTTAACACAGTGTCGAACTGGTCAGTTCAAAACGCCCTATCGTCCAACGTAGACAAATGTCGCGTTGTACAATTACGCCATAGACATAACTACACCTATTTACTTGGGACAAACGGATTGCAAAATAGCTCCCAGAAACGTGACCTTGGTGTGCTCGTACAGAGCGACCTCAACTGTTCAAAACAGGCTGAGGTAGCTGCGAAAAGTGGTAACCAGCACGTCGGCATGCTGCGAAGGGCATTCGGGAGATTTGACTCATCAATCTTCCCAATGATGCACAATTCCTACGTGCGCCCGCATGTTGAATACGCTATCCAAGCTTGGCAACCTTGGTTGAAGCGCGATCTAGAAGCGATAGAGGCACCACAACGAAGAGCAACAACGAATGTAAAGGGCCTGCGCTATCACTCTTACCACCGAAGGCTGAAGTTGCTGGGAATTTTCAGCGGGCGATATCGAAGGCTGCGCGGCGATCTCATGTAAGCGTATCAGATACTGAGTGACCCCAGCCACGTATGCCACCATTTGCTGAAACTTAGCCACAACACGCAGCTCAGGGGTAACTGCTAAAAGTTGAAGGAACAATATAGCCGTCTAGAGTGTCGACGGAATTACTTTTCCCTTCGGATTTGCCAACCCTGGAACGCACTCCCAGACTCAGTTATATCCTATCCTACCTTGGATGTTTTCAACAGACGACTAGATGTTGCCCTTAGCTCCCAACATTTTGTTGCTTAAACTCCTCTACTGTGGATTACGCCAAGCATGCTTTTCAACAGGATTTATGTATCAAATGGACCTAAGTGAGCGACCATATTTTACTTTTCTCACTCCTTACCTCAACGATCACTGCACCCCAATGTCTTTCTGAACGTTTACGCTCGATATTTTATACTGATGTTAATTATCAAAGTATTCATCTCGGCAGACGTTCGATAGATAACCCAGACATATTTTGATTTCATCATCTTCACCGTAACCATCCTACGAGACGTGTCAAGCACTTGCTTTTATCCCGTGATAAATCATTGTTCATTGCAAATGATACCACTTGGGTCGTGAACTTGAGCAAACTTGCGTGCTAATCGCTCACTTGTGCACCCATAGTTTTTTAACTGTGGCTCAGCGACATTTTGTTGCACACCTTTGGGTCTATACTTATTCGTCGTGCTTTTACAAGCTCTACTTCGTGGTACTATTTTTCCCGGGATACTCCAGTGCACCCTACATTTGCGGTGAAATCGAAATTCCGGGCCGTGTTTCGCCGATATCCAAGCGCCAAACGTCGCGTAACTCCAACCATCAGGACATTGTTTGGTCTCGCTCGATAGAGCATTTCAACGGCTTTTGAATGAACCCTCTTTCGTCAAAATCCAACATTGCTTGGAGGAGCTACAGGTCCCAAGCCAAATTCAGCTGGCGCGATCCAAAGGCCTAACAGAAAATTCGGTCACATTCTCGTGTAATCTACCCCACGTTAACACTGACACATTCGACTGACACACCAGACAGGACAGTCTGCAAACACACGACTGCAAAGTGAACGCCACAGCCGCAGCTTGATCGATAACCCGCGTCCAAGCTTGCATAGATCAGCGTCAACCCGCGCTTCATTTCAGAGCACGTGACAGCTCCTTTACCACCACTTCCTCCGACCCTATTGGTGGAGACTTGAAAAGGTAAGTCACTAGACCTTAACGACGTTGGTTACCCCAGAACTCACGCTGGGCTACAGCATATACTATACCATTTTCCATTGAAGTTGGACATTCGGGCAAGACATTTACGCCTGGGGGTCAACGGCGTTGCTCCTCCAGGGCAATCAAGTTGAGTCTTCGCTATGCGGAATAGAACCACTCACTGGCATGGTAGGGGCTGTTTCATTGGCCAAGCGTCTGAGGTCCTATTTGCTGAAGGCGCTTGGCCAATGAAACAGACCCTACCATGCCAGTGAGTGGTTCTATTCCGCATAGCGAAGACTCAACTTGATTGCCCCGGAGGAGCAACCCCGTTGACCCCCAGGCGTAAATGATTTGCCCGAATGTCCAACTTCAATGGAAAATGGTATCGATAGCTTTTATCGTCTCATTTATAAATAGGTGATTGCCATTAAGACCCGCGCAATCAGGAAAGAGTGGGAAAATCGAGTCATCACGGTAAGCAATACCGTTGCGGTAACGAGTGCCGAGGAACCTGTACCCTATTGCACATATTCCGTGCCACGTGGCATACAAGAGCAGGTAAATAAGTCAGCAACCAATGACAGAGAGTTCAGTTAGCGTTGTCGACCTTATATCTCTACTGTCAGACAAAATAAAGACTTTGGAGAAAGTTAGCCGAACAAAATGAGAAACTAAAGTTGATTGATTCATTTGAGAATATCCTTTATATTTCATTCCTAATTCAGGCTCCGGCTAATTCAGAGCAAAAGCACAAAATTGGAGCAGTAAACTTCCTAAATGCTGTCGCCTCTGAGGTTACCCAAAGATGCAGAAGGGAAAAATCGCCATCGTCCTCAACATAGCTGACAATATCAAGATTGACAAGATTAGGCGTTCCGTTTCGGGGGCGTGCAACATTTCTGAGACCGATATTAATTGTAGAAGATTGAGGAGAAAATCTTTACGTTTTCCTTGTCTGACTCCGTTCAGCTTTCGTAGAGAAAGTCTCGCAAGTCCATTTATCAATAACCAGAAATCTTCCGAAATTTTGCAGTTACAGGTCACCCTTGCAACGTGAACTTCAACGCATGAGTGCAACTATTGTCTCGCATGAGCCGAAGCAGATTCATCCCCCATGCGCACCTCCTGGAGTGCCGAGAAGGAGGTCATACAACAGCTTTCGGATCTCCCCCTTTAAAACGCAGATAATGTTGGCAAGGCCACTCTCCACACAAGTGATGCTAACCTTGGCAACAGCGTAGTAGAAATTGAGATGCTCACGCCTCTACACGACATCAGTCGGGTAGACATAGGAAGTAGTGTAGATTCACTGGATGCACGTTCTGACAAACCAGTAGGGATTGGTAACAATCCCCACACCGCGATTGAAACAGGTACAAGTCCAAAAAATCCAATGGGACTATCGATAGCTCCAGTGAAGGTGCATTACGGCCCATTGACATTACGAGTACTCATAGCAGCGGTGGCCATGGCTCACACCCTAAGTTTGTTAGATCAAACAGGGGCCTACATACTGGAAAGATGACTCCCCGTGTCCAAGTGACATTCGTGAGTAATAACGCTTCTACACGGAATGGCATGCCACACTCCCCCATTGTTCAAGCGATGTGCCACGAATGTTCTGGCAGGCCACTACATAGGTTTGCTGAAACACAAACCACCTATTTATGCCCCTGTCCATACTCTCCTCCGCCTCCTCCTCTCACAATGCCTTCTGCGAGCCCTTCGGCAATAACACCCTATCCACTTAAACTCGATCGCCCCAGCTTAGCGCAGCATTCTTTTTGCATTCCCCAACCTATTCCCCTCCCCCCTCTTATCCCGGTAGAACTGGCGAATCTCACGGTAAGGGATGTGCTGCGGAAGGCTATAGAAGTAATGTGATTGCAAGAGTAAATAAAGGGGAATGATGAACACCGCCAAGACCTTTTAAGACTGATGATGCTTAGTATCCGTTCTCTGTTGAATAGGCTTCATTTACTTCGCACCTTTATATACCTGAATAAACCTGATATGGTTTTACTCACTGAAACGTGATGTCAAGATCGTATGCCTAGCCAGCTGCTTTCTATCGAAGGTCACAACTTGTTAGAAGTGATCGAAAGCAAGGCAGAGAAGGTGGTTGCATAATTTACAACTCACAAAACCTATTCTCTGAATTTACACTTTCACTTTTATGCCCCACTATTGATACCGCTTGGTTAGTATTGTCCTTCGGTACGAAGTGAACTCTTGAGTCTGCAAGTACCGCTTACCAGGGGTCAGCTTCAGTGATGAGAACCAGTTGGTTGACATCTTCAATTACCTATCGGAACTTAGTTCTTTTGATAAAGCCGTTGGCAGATATTTCAACTTACAAGATATCTGTTGGTCCAACATAGTAACAAACGCGAAACATACTGAGTTCATAACCTCCATCATCAATAGTGGTTGGAAGTAACATGTTTTCGTGGCTACCAGGAGTAAAAATATACTAGACCTACTTTTTACCTCAGGCACCTCCCAGATAGATACTGATGTAATTGACAGTCTCCAAGGATTTGACCACAAAATATTCGAATGTAAAAGTACAGCTGAGTCGTCGCGCGTGAGGTCAAGAGTGATCCCACACTTCCTGCAAAATATGAATTGGGTAGCTTTCTCCGCTCTGCTTAGGGTCCAGAATTGAGACCATTTCTTTCTTTCGGCTAATATTCAGGGACCACCTGACATTTTCTATGACATTGTGACTATGTGCTTAAGCATGCTTGCCTACAGTGATAATACGAAAGCCTCTTCCAACTAGGTTATCAATGCAAAGACAAGCGGAAAATACGAGTGTTAACTCGAACATATGAACGTATTCACAAGTTCAGCGAATTACTGAGACTCCAACGCCTTATAATTGAGACGAAAGTGAATCACCAAACCCGTCTCATGCAGAAGGAACAACGAGCTGTAAATAGTAGTAATACCAGTCAACTGGTGACTGCATTACTGAGAAAAAGGAGAGGCGGTAAAACTGACCTACTGTCCCACATCATCATGCCTGAAGGCGATTGCATTGATTCCCCAATTGCAATGGCAGAAGCCTTTAACTCATACTTTTTCAAATCCTTTAATCTTGGAAAAGAAACCCTGGAATTATCAACCTCGTTTAAGTTCTGTGAACAGGTCTCAGCGATCGAGCTTAGTGTCCTTACGATAAAACGCATGATTGCCTGTCTACTACCAACCTTCAGACCCGGTCCCGATTGGATCTCTTCTGCCTTAGTCAAACACGGTGGAAATGATAACCCTCTTCGGTTATTAAATAGCTTCTCTTTCTCTCCGCAGGCTGGTCAATATCCCGAAGGTTTGAAAACGTCTACGGTCATACCGAGACATAAGTCCGGCGCGAAAACTGGCATCCGGAACTACTGACCCATTAGCCACACTACTATTCTCTCACGCATGCTAGAGAGAATTGCTAAGGAACAGTTGGTTTCGTTCCTATTATCGCACCAACTTCCGGCACTTTCACAGTATAGCTTTCTGAAGTCCCGCTCGTGTGTTATCTGTCAAGTTAGCTTCCTTGACCATCTAACTGAAGCAATTGACTCAGGTCGTAAGAACATTGTCATCTTCCTTGATATGCAAAAATCATTTGACAGAGTCCCACACATGAGGATACTATATACATTAATTAAGTACAGTGCCACAAATCCACTTCACTCTTGGATCCAATCATACCTAGTAGGACGGCCGCAACTTGTGGATATCAATGGTTATATCTTCACATCTGGTCACTAGTGGAGTGGTACAGGGTAGTGGTTTTGGTCCGTTACTCTTCCTACTGTATATAAATGACCTAGTTTTTGCTGCATAATTTGATAATCTTTATTTGGTCACTGATGATCGAACGGTTGTTTACACGTTCGCAGGTTCTCAGTATACCGCTTAACTTGACAGTATCCAAAGCGACTTGAAAGCCATTGAGAGATGGGCTGACATGCAGCAGATGACGTTTGCAACATCGAAGTGTAGTATTCTGGCGTATGAATGTCAGATAGCAGCAGAATGTTCAGGCTTCATGACGAAGTCATTCCCACCAGCAATTCTGTCCGCTACTTAGGTTTGCGATACTGTAGTTCGTTAAACTTCAGCGGACCTACAAATCATAACTTGAAATAGACTAGGCAGTCGGTCAGGTTCATATGCCACCTGCTAATCTTGAAAGAAATCAGACCTTCGCTTGAATATTGCAGTGATAGGTTCAGTAACCTACGAAAGTCTAATTTCCGCGCCATTGAAAACGTTCAACGTTCCTTCAGAAAGCGTATATTTGGGTACTCAAGCGCTCTTACATACGGAGTTAGGTGCAAAGGGCTGAATCTTGAACCACTGTGGTAACGAAGTATGTAATTAAAACTGTGCTTCCTCCGCAAACTCGCGCGTCGGAAAGCATATGTTGGAACCTAGTAATTTCACTTTCGGGAAATTACCAGTTACGTATCGCAATATAGTGAATGTGTATTCTCTTTACCTACATTCAGGACCAGCCTAAGGAGAAATTTCCACCTTCTTAGGTATGGCTCCATATGGAATAAACTACCAATGAGTTTGGATGTATTGAATATTTTTACTTGTTCAAGAAATTGATAAAGATTTATCTGTCAACTGACAGAGTGAAATGGATCTTAAGAAGGCAACTTGAAAATTCGGATGAAAAAAGGCCGGATCATGTATGATACCAAAGAACATCGACTAGAAACATGTCCAACAAGTGCACCAGCGTAAACTTGATTATGTAAGTTGAGCTGTTACAACCGCTTCTCATGTTATTCTCAAACACAACTTCCTAAGCGGTTTAACTGCTTTCAATCTTTATTCATACCAACTGTCTTCTGATCTAAAACCGAGAGCAAAATTATTTTCTGGTATGGGGACAGGAACTATCTTCGTAATCCTCCTTTTAAACTGACTAATTCGTAATATTTGTTCTGCTATTCCCTTTGCTACATTTGTTCTGTACTGCTACATATTTTCCCCTCTTTTCTGGGTTAACAGCTCAGAAGCATATATCGGATTCAAGTGGTCCGTGAGATCGGAGTGCTTAGTTAATTCTTTGCCTCTGGGCAGCGCATGCAGTTATCTGTCCTCGAATGTCATGCCGCACAATTTGCTTGTACTACCAGCTCACAGTTGTATAAAAACAATAATAATAATATAATAATAATAATAATATATCCGCTTAGTTTAGCATTAAGAATATTATACTTATTGCATTCAATTTTCCTTAGGTTAAATTCTTCTTTATTTCATTGTTGGCCACGACTGTGCTGATCTTCTGTGGTGATGGATTTAAACTCCCAGATTATAAATGACTATACCTATGCAAGCACATTGCCACCAACTAACTGGCGTACAAAAGTGCCATAACTGAATGACCTGCATGACGGACCGGGCAGAAGCTTCATCGCCCATAATACATGCAGAAAAGCAGCCCTAAATGAACACTACATATGCATACCAGGTGATGAGAAAAGCAGCCCTAAATGAACACTACATATGCATACCAGGTGATGACGTATATCCCCGAATCCTCCGTTTCGCCGAGGCCGCTGAGTTAAGCCGGATGAAGTCGGCCTTGTGTGTTCACAAACCATTATTTATCAGCTTAAGACTGCCGTGGACATAGGGGTGAAACTTCCGTCATTCATTTTTCACCTCATGCTTATTCGGTCACACGCATATTTAAGTATATAGTTGTATACCGGTTATTGTTAATGGTACTGAGGAGACAATACGGAATGTATGCATCTACCAGTTTTCGTCTTCTTACCGTGCTTTTCAAATTTCTGAAGAGAACTAACTACTTTAGATGACTTATATGCCACTTTCCTGCACCGGCACTCGGTCAAGTACAGCATGGAAGTGCGGGCGAAATCTTTCGAGGGACTACCTTGCATGGAAGCAGGTCCCCTGGGGACCTATCCACGGCTGGCCATATTAGTTTACTTGAAGATTTGTTTTAATCCGAATCTGTTATTGTTCCTGATTTTTCAATTATTGTTAATACCTTAAACCTACCAATTACTTTAATATCCGTTTTCAGTCCATTGGATAAAGCGTGAACATTTGCTTATTTTGTGCGATCCTGTTGTGCACCTTGATTAGACCATACAGTTTGACTGTGCTTCGCATCGCCTAGGAATATACGATTTACGTTTTTTTGATAAGAGTGGGAGTATCATTAATATGGTCTCGGAGTGTGTCACCGAAAATCGGAAAGTTGGACTATTCAAGTCATTTTGCTTCGACGATGCTTGCGGTAAATTGGCTTGGTGGCAGCGCAGTCTGTGGGAGAAGTTCCTCCTCTCCGGCTCTCCCAACGGCTACGTAAAATAGACAACGAAATATTTGCAAGTATCAAATTGAGCAAGCAGCGGCATTGCGAAGAACATCTCGCAACAATGTCACAGTCCGTCCGGAAGTGAATGTTTACTTAAGTGAAGCGGCGCCTGAAGCCAGTGGGGCTTGGACGGAAAGTCCCTAACACCCAGCAGCGTGCCTGCATCCGCGTTGGCGGCGTACTTTACTTCCTTGTTCGCAAATGCCCAGGTATCTGTAATGAGTTCCACGTAGACCGCTCTTCCTGAATTTGTCAGCCTTGTTAGCGGCGTTGATGAGGTGCGTCAATTACAGGCCAACTTTGACGGCTACAAACCAGCTGGCTGTCAAGTGCTCCACCTATTGATTCTCAAGTCCCCATCAGCCATCACCTCACCTACTCTGACTTGTTCAACAGCTTACTGTTCGAAGTTTCATTGTCGAGTGACTAGAAATACTTAACTGTAAGACCGATTCCGGAAGGCAGTGACCTGAGCAGATTGGACAACTACAGATCAATTTGTATGACACATTTTGGTCAAGATTGACAAGAAGAGAGTGAAAATGGGTGTACTACAGCTACACTCAGCAATGATCTACTGACACTAGCACAGCAAGGTCTTATGTTAGGCCGCTCATACATTACGAATAGATACAAGCAGCAAACCAGGGGAAGTAAGTGGAAGTACTCTATTTCAGCAATGCGTTCAAAAAGGTAAAATATGAGGTGCTCCAAAGCAATCTGGGCGGCAGCGGTGTTGGTGTGTCATTACGATAGTGGATCCAAGACTTTCTCATTGGACGAAATCTAAGTGTACGACTCAGCGGTCGTCTAACTGGTATCCCTTTTCCAGTGGTGTAACCCAATGCAGTTTGGTGGGGCCTACTCTGTTCCTAAACCACCACAGCAATCTTTCTCAACTTTTTCTGTCACCATGTACCCCGTTTTGGATGACGAAGGTGGTTTGAAGAATTAATAGCACCTCTAACGAATGCGGCCTACTTTAGTAAGACATCAACTGCCTCTCCATTCGGTCTGCATAATTTCAACTTCCGGTCAATCCAAGCAAGTCGGCATTCTTGGACCTGGGGAAGGATAGTTATGACTGAACTTTCACTACTGACAGCCAATGGCTAAATCCTACACCTTACGTGAAGGACCTAGATGAATTTTGGTACTGCGATTTGAAGTCCGTAGAAAATACGAATATGCTACATCGGAACGGACTAAATGCTTTGGGTACTCAAACGCACCTTTGCATAATCTGAAGAAGTTCCCGCTTCCCTCTTCTCTTCCATCATACTGGAGTACTTCTCGTCCGCATACAATTCAATCCCCCGAGGTGAGGCACAGAAAATCGTATGGGTCGAGCACATTGCTATCAGTCCTATTCCGACTTTACGAGGATTGTCGTATGAAGACAGGTTGGAGAAACTTGAAATCTGCAGAGAGTTCAATCGTTCAGTCAATCGCATCGTGATCTACTGCATACAACATCTCGGGATCTCACCATATAGAGGCCACTGCTGCATACGGACATCGATGCAAGTTTGTGGTGCCGGATGTAAAGCGAGTCCCCTCCCACTCCTGTGGTTTGAAAGAAGATGGGTAAACATTTGGAGCCGTCTGCCAGCAAAGTTGTGAAGGCCAAATTTGTGCTGCAATACCAATTTGGTTGGATTTCCTTTTCACCGTAATTCGATTCTGAGAACTACTGACACTACACCTTACGTATGTGAGCCCGGTAAAACTGGAAGTCAGCCAAATTTAGGTGCTACATAAGAACTTGAAGGACGCTTGGATTATCACATGCGGCAGATCTTTGTTACAACAATTGATTGCATTCCGATAAAGTTGTACAGATTTAATTTCTACTCGCTACCGCAATACAGCATTCACACTGCCCATAGTTAGCACCTAAATTTCTACGGTCCCTTTCTTTTTATTGCAGTATCACTTTCCATAGCATATACTGTGAACTTATGAAGATTAGATCCTATTCGGTGCTCCCAAATAGACACCGAACCTCACAACCTAAATGTCGCCTCCGTCAACTCACAGCGGATCGTTGTTTGTTGCATAAACGACAAACAAACTGCATGTCGACTAGTTCTGATTCACTGCTCGGTGAGAGGGAAAAGAATATTTAACGTAGCCGGTCGCCAGATTATTAAGCACGGTGCATTGGGTGAAATAGCCTGCCATATGACAGAAATTAGAATATGGACCCATAAAATTCAGTGAAAAGCAGCGGTTTTACTTCAACAGGCTACTAATTCGGACCATGCCTGGCATTGTTCAGAACCATTTATTCTTTTATTCAGTTAAAGATTCATATATTTGCAGGCAACATTTGCCAGCCCAATTATTCGCTAATTCAAAGTAATGAAACGAAAACAGCCCTTGGCGCATGAATGATCAGGTTGCAACGGCTAGGACTATTCTCATCAACGCAAATATTCACCATAAGTTTCGTCTAAATATTCTCCCATCTGGTTGCTTAGGACGGTTTATCAAAAATGGATATAAAGACCACACAAGCAGTTTCTGGTAAGCAGCTAACGATATTTCCTCACTATATTTACACACAAAGGGCAACGTCATTTCCATCCATGAACACTAGTTAAAAGTAGACGGAGTGAAGATATTAGCATAACGTCAAAAGGCATTCTCTCTTAAATAAAGCTAAGGATGTGCTCTGAGGCTATACACTTTGTTGCCTTTTTGTTGACTCATGAGTTTATGCAATCTAACGGAATAATGAATCAAACTTCGGCCGGCTGATTCCCTTCGATTGGCGTTTAACGGGCAAATTCCTAGCCTATGAATCATGCACAACCTTTCTCACAGTAAGTGACCTTATTCCGTCACTTGCTTTACCATGGCAGGGGAGTAGAAAGAATTGCAATTAAACGTCAAAAGATTGGGTTTACTTAAATTGTTGTCCTTGTGAATGAAAAAAGGTCGCTAACAATCGTCACTTAGAACGTTCGCGAACAATGTTGGGAAGCCGTGTTTTAGATTTCCCACGGTACAGAAAGCAAGCTTGGGAAACGAGAGCGTAATGGTCTGAACAAGGAAGTATTACAATTAACAAAAATATTGAGTACCTCTAATAGACAGTTTCGGGAATATGCTTTGTCGTCATCAAACCATCTTACACTGCCCTCACACTTGAACTGGTCACGCAATGTACCCATGTTGGAATAGCCTACAAATCTTCAGTCTCTTCGTGTATACCAGCCATGGAACGCAGTGCCTAATTGCCTTGTTTCTACTTCAACAACATCTTGTCCAAAAAATCGTCTTCACGTTGCCATGACCCACCTGCACCACGAACTACAGCCCATGTACATTGGGCGACTTAACGTGACAACATGTAAGCTTACCAGCATTTCCCCAAGCAAACTAGGTAGACGATTTTCGCACGTCTCTGCGTGAATTACATAGTGTTTGCTAAAACGATATTCATTTTTTCAGCTTTTCTTCTCAAATTGTGATCCTCACCCTGGCGTTCCCACCAGAAGTATTAATCACCTTTTTACTCGTAAGGCTTTATTGGTCCAGTTTTCGATTGCGCCCTCATTGGAGTACTTGACCTCAAGCTGCTTGTGGCTAAAACACACAAAACACGGGGGTCAATAATATCTCACGGATAGGCTTTCATGCAGGCTTTTTGACAAAGCAATGAGACTAAATTCGGAGGGACAAAATAGTGGGTGGAGCAGAAGACTGCGCATGCACACACGTCGGCGAGAGCTTTCGATCGATCAGTTTTAATCCAAACGGTGAACGCAAAATTGAGCGACAACTGTGTGCCTATGGTTGTCGATCGATCTAATGAAACGCTGAATGTCACTGCTATTTCACCTACCGCTCCGATTAAATATTAGTGAAAATACAAGGAAATGATTGATTACGTAATTTACTTTGATTTCACTAGTGATGTCTGCAATAGTAATGGCAGGGCAACAGTTACGGCAGCACTAGCGCTTACAAAGTGAATGTTAGTGTCCAGATTAGTTGAACAGGTTGTGATGCGGTCTTTAAGATAGGCAGAAATTCATTGTAGTACAAATGGATGCAGTTGTTTTAAACCCTGAGCAACCTAGGCTTGTGCATGTGGTTTTAGTAGGTATCCACACTCATCTGACCTGTTCCACTATCACTGGTATATTATGATTGTCGAATTCCCATCAGTGACTTCGTTTTCACTCGGAAAAACACGACGCAACAGTAATTTTTCTGCATACATCTCGTAGCTTGAACTGACATTGAGAAGTATGTCCAAGGTTTACTGCAAAATGACTGTGCAACCATTGTTCCAGCACAGTTCTGAAGTGCTTAATACCTGGGTCCGATCCTTACACAGTTACACAGTAGTATTCTTGGCAAGAATAACACGCAATGCTTTTACCTTGTGTACAAAACATTATTTATCAAAACATTCTGGCCATAGAATCAACTTTAATATTCTATCGAGAACGGAAAAGAAAACGCTTGTTCCATAGCTAGTGTTTAGCAACAAGCAACTAATAGTTGGTTCAACAATAACCAGTCCATTTCTAGACTGCTGTAAAAACACCACACTGCCACTCTAATAAGTCTGCTACGCGGATTGTTCCGAAGGGAACACCGAGGAACCGCAGGGGGTCATATGTTCTATCAGCTTATCTGATCTCATGAAATAATCGCGAGGTAATAATTTTTAGCTTACCGTTTTACTAAGACCACCTTGAACGTTTCGTCGGCCTACGAAAAAATACTTTTATAAAACTTTTCAAAATTCGATACCATATGACCGACGAAGATAGGGTGGATCAAATGGGAATCCATTTTCTGTAATCTACATATCATCTCAACGCAATTAAACTCGGGTGGCGTACACAATCCGACTTTATTGATGCGACAATTTAGCCCAGGTGAACAGACCACAGCACTAACTGGACCTAAAGGTGAAATTATGCCCAGTACAAGTTGTTCAGTAGGCAAGTGAGCGAGTTCGGCGGAATGCTCCTCAGGCTCCTTGCCTAACACAAGGAGGGAGGTTGCTTGCGAACGACACCGCAAATGGCGACAATTTGGAAACGCAATCTGCCATTATTCTTACAACAAACATATCACTATCAGGAATCAACCGTGCCATAGGTGAATTGAAGAGACAGGAGAAGCTGCTTGAGAGTATTTTTTGTTTAATAAGCATAAGAGTGACTAGACTGGATGCATCCAAGCCATTGCGCTATTTTTTGCATTATTGCCCAACTGGGAATTAGATTCCCAATCTACGCAACCATAAAATCATTACCCCTAATCAAAAAAGTGTGGTCGTGCCTGCGTCAAGAACCAATACCCATCAACTCATTTCTCGTTGCTTTCCAAAATCATGGAGCCATCCCCAAAACGGCAGGAATGGAACGTTTGGACATAAGGGGCAGCATGCAATCTGTTCACTCAGGACTAGTCTAATAATAGCCTAAGCGGACTGCATCGAGCCAATCTAGACTGGGTCCATAACTAACTAAATGTTTCGACAACACTTGATCTTCTGCACCCGCCCGTACTAAGTCTAAATTTGCATCTTTAAAGAATCACAATCACATTGGGCCACAGATGGATTATTTATTTTTTCGTTGGATTTCTTCGACGGTATCGAAGTATGACAATTCGTATTCACCTCTCGGGCCGTCATGAATTTCAGAGTTGCATGCCTGTATATTTAATGCAGTGGCGTGTTCATTTCTCGCCTGTTTAAACACGTTGGTCTGCTCATGCATCTGAAATAATCTAGTCTTCACTTGCAACCATGAGTGTAATGGGCCATGATGCACTAAGCGGCCACTTGTTAACCGAAGGTTTTCTAGACAAAACATACAAATTGTCAACCCAAATCATGTTGTCAGCCTTAGGTAGATGTCATTAAAGAGCACTCAAAAGCTAGTTCAGGGAACAGCGTTTGAGTCGTTCGCCTCCAGAGGATGATTTCCATGTGACCGTATAGGCTGATGCTGCTTAATTGGAAAGCGTCGATAAGGAGACAAGAAGCTTCAATCAACGTTATAGCCGGACGTAGAGTGTTCGTGTCATTTAGCTGTTGTGTATTTGTGCAATTACTCAGTGATTATTTCAGAGTCTAGATGGTTTTCGTCAACTAAGTAAGGAATATCCGGTGGAAGAGCGAACTTAGTGTAGTCGAGAAAACAAATCAGAGAACGACTAAGAACAATGAAACTTTGTTCCATCTCTGATAATAACTTAAGTTGAACATTTTGAGTAGACAAAAAGCGTTATCGACATCAGGTGAGCGAATTCATAATAATGTGCCAAATGCTAAATAAAAAGTGAACAGATTTGCCAAAACTTGTTGAAAGTAAGTTTCAGAGCCAATGTGAGGGGTAATCAGTAGCAGCTGTCAACGCGGTTTAAGCGACTGGAATATTGCTGGACGTATCATTTTTCCGATGTGCCGCAGATGGAGCACCTACGAAGTATGCTATTTCTTGCTATGCGTACGCATTCAATGAAGTAATCTTAGGGTCCATCTGTAGTTTAAGTTGAGCTGCTTATCAGTAGCAGTTCTGTACTGAGATAAGCATAAACTCAAGGAATGGTATGGTCGAACAGTCAGCACAGAACCAAAAGACTTCTGGTTACTTTTTCTGCTTTCGCACCTGTCTTTGGGATGAAGTAGCACGCTTCGGGTGACGCTAATTTGAACAGTGCACGAAGACTAAACTATTTGACTAACTGACCATATTTTCCCGACCCACAGGCACTCTTCGTCTGGAGCCCTATCGGATCCTGACCCAGTCAGCCAGCTGATGTTCTCTAACTTTCCGACTTTGAGCAATGAGCACCTTGATCTGAAGGACGCTGTAATTATAACCGCCAAATGAAGGTGAACTGGTATCCGTTTTGTCTGCGCGGTCCATGTGATAGGTTATGTAGACGAACTACTTGACAATGTCACAAGGCATGGTGATTGATTTTAGGGTGTTAACGACTAGTAGACGGACTATTTGTGTTTTTGGAAGGGTTCAACTGCTGCATCAAGCGTATGCGTGTTACTGAGAGTCACAATAGGACGAGGTGTCTGTCTAGCGCATTTCTGGATGTGTGGTGGCTGTCTTGCTAAATTTTCCTACCATGAATCCTCCCAAAATGAATTTCGGATATCGAGCAATTCCGCTTGCGATCGGGTTGACCAGCAAGATGCAATGCAGAAACTGCAAATGGTAATAGAGAAGTACCATTTTCGGTTAGTTTGACCATCGCAAGAAATCTTTTTCGAAAGAGTGCAAAATCCCATTAGTTATTTAAAAATGGATATGATTGCAGGCGGAAGCTTCAGCAACAAATCCTTCAGTAATAAGGATGGGAATCAGATGTTAAAGCGATAAGGATAGTCAGTTGATCAGATTGTAGAGCTGATAAATCAATCAGATGTATGTAGTCCCGATGGTATATTGCAAAATGATTAGAGATGAACCACCAAAAGACAAGAGCGACGATGCAGTTCGCTCGCACTGTGACGTTTAAATGGCATGGTGTTGGATTAACAAACCTTCTCTAATAATTGGAAGCATGGTAGAGTAACCCGGGTCTTGCAAACCTATGGTCATCCAGAATCCGCAACCTATCGTTCAGTGAGTTTCTTCTCATTGCTGTCGAAGGTAACGAATGTGGTCAATACTGAGGTACTAAAGGGCTATGTAGCAAGTTAAAACCTCATAACGAAGGAGCATCAGAACATTCGTTGCATCCGCCGAATACTACCAATGTCCCCATTACAAGTGGCAGCTGGGCCGAAACAGCGAATAGTCTCACCTAAACCGACGTCATCCATCCTAAGATTTCCAATGTCTGTAACGTGCTGGAAAATCGTATCCTACTCTATAGCTTGCATACATAAGGCATCGGGAATCTCTTCCTTCGATGGATCTTAAACCGTTTTCCCGTTGCGCTAGTGGGTGTGAATTGGGCTCACTACCTGAGGCGAGTGACCTGGAACGCCGCGTTTCACAAAAATCGGTGCATGGGCACAGCTTATTCATGTCCTTTAGTAATGACCTCGCGCGAGTCATCAAGTCGAAATTCCCCATTTGCGCCTATGACATTAAGACATACAGGGCAATCGGTAATCAGAAATGTTATGAGTTTCTGAATCCAGACCTTGCTCGTGATTCCGAATGGTTTTAGACTTCTCTACCTTCATTAAATATGACGAAAAGCAAAATGATGCATGTAGGCATCGGCCAAGTTACATGGGCGCCACCATACCTAATGATTCATTAAAACCTAGACTGCTCTAAACAATCCGTTAGAACTAAACCAGGTGGACAGGAGTTTAGGCTGTTTCGCAACGCATTCACTAGGTTTTACCCTCCCATTTTGCTACAGGAGTTTAACACGAACATAAGGCCCCATGTGGTGTAAACAACTTAAATCTGGTCACTCTGACAGAAACGAAATCTAACTGTACTCAAGACTCCACGGCAAATGGCTGATAAGAAAGTGATTGGCTTGTTCCATCTCCTACACCAACTGAAACCGACTGAAACCTGAAGGAGTGTGTAGTGAAACCAGTCGTTACGCACAAGGTAACCTGACTTTGAATACCTCACTTATGTTTGCACCCGGTACTGAAAAGTAGACAAAACACATTGGCAACAGATCACCAGCCGAACATGGTTAAGCGATACTGTCGGTTGGAATATCCCCGGTATATTTTCCCAGAACCGGTCCACTGATTAGTGCTCATCTAAATCCCATCGTATATGTGCCCGGTTTGTCCATTTTCCGAAAGAAACAAATCGTAGATATCACATCGTTTGCATCAGGTGATGTGCATTCTGTTCACTGGAAGACGAATTAACACAATACAACGCCACGTTGATTAACCTCCATGAAATCTATGCTGACGCATTTACATGTGTATCCATATGAATAGCATGCGGATTTAACAGGCGCGCTGTTTGCCATGTTTCCAGCAATTATATGTGAGTCCAGACCTTCATAACCCCTGGGCCTATCAAGCCCTAGCTTCTTTTAATGTGGTTCACCATTGTTCCATTGTTTTACTCACCGTTTTACCTGCAAATCTCTATTAGCTTTTTGGAGTTCACATGAAGCATCTTTCACAATCTTCTGCTTGCAGCGATCAGCTAATTTTCAGTGTAAATAGCGTAATCAAATGAGACGTAAATTGAAACACCGCACTACACCGTCGGTGTCGTCTTTACGCATTCCAGACGGGAATACCATTCTCATCTTGAAGTCAGTGAGGTTCAGTCGGATAGTTGGAATCTCTGATCAACCAAACTTCAGGTCAGCCCTTTTAACGGCGGCTTGGAAGTTGTTCCCTTAGTATTGGATAACCCTCCGTGCAATCCGGTTGCAACAGCCATAATGATTCACTTTTCACGCTTGCTAAAATACAGGTCAGAGACTTATGGCACCAGTTGGCGTACACACTGGCAAACTTCACCGTTCACCACAGGCTTATCATCAAGACATACATCAGGCATCGCGATGGGTACGGTGGTAACATACTATTCACTTTTGTGTTCAATCAATTGTGTTTCTGTTCATGGAACGGCGTAGCATTTTTGTCAATCAAGTTTAGACCTCTTGCTGACTGCATTCTAGCGATGCATCTCTTAGTTGTCCACTAACTGAAACAGGACTCGGTACAAGTGGAGGGACTGACTGGAGTTCTGTGTACACGCGCATGCTAGCCAGTCGAAATGCGCAATTAACCAAGCATTCCGTGAAAGTTTCAACTCTCGTTTGCACATGTGCGCAGTGCTGATGATTGTCATGTTCAAGTTCAGTTTGAACTAAGTAGAGGGAATAGCGATGGTAGCAACGAGGTCTCCTGTCACCAATTACGAGTTGTGCACTGAAAATAGCGAACAGTTTACCTGGATTAATAAGTCGTTAGGAAAGCCTTTGAGGAAACAAGCAATATAATTAAGCCGACTCTTTTCCTCTATACACTTGTCAAGCTGTGATCTGAAGGTGTGCTGTCTCCGGGTGCAACACACAGTTGAGGGAACTACCAAGGTAATGATGCATAACATGACGACAGTGCCTGAAGACATCAACCGGTAGACTTTACCCAGTCGGTATGCGCATTCCACTCGAATGGGAGTTTTGGGGATCAGCCACATCCTTGGCTATATGCTTCACGGACATGAAGAAGTGACGTTGCCAGTGGCGCTGTAGTATTTAATACCTTGCACTAAAACCTTAATGTTTCCATGCTGCTGAAATGGTTTACTTTTAAGATTAATCGTACTATGCGGACTGCGTATGCCATCTCATTACCTGCCTGCTTTTGCACCTCGAATTCATCCTTGTGCTGATCACAGTTGAAGAGCTATGGCTCCCTCTGTACTAAGGCACCACGTGGATGTTACGTGCGCACCGAAACAATACAGCATGCTGGTTCCATAGTCCTTTTTACAATAGTATTTTGCCAATATTATCCAACTTACTATGTTCGGCGGCAGAAGGACAATTTCACTCACCACAACCTTGAGGTACATTCATAGAGCCATTCTGTCATACTCAGTGCTAACTAACTACGATGCTCCCTAACAGTTCTCGAAAAAGTCGCCTATTTAAAATCGACAGAAGTGCAGAATGAGGAGTTGAATGGTATACGTAGAAATTCGTCCCATCTGGACTCACTCAGACGGTAACCACATGCCCAGAAAAGCACTGTACGCGCATTTCATCCTTACGGGAATCGTCAGCACTGCGAATTCCATTGGACTCTGGTTGGGCTCGAAACCGCAACTTAACTGTTGGCAGTCCGTGGCTGAGTCCACTGAGCTACTGCAACGTTCACTGTGACGAACATTTGCCTATAGCAATGAACTCCCCCTACTAGTTCAGTAGTGAATACGCAGACCCAACTGCTTAAAATGCCATAAGTTAATTGGCGGCTTAAGTTTGGTAAGTTCGTTGCTTTGTGAGGGGATTCCCAGTCCTCTGCACTGCAGTAACATAAAATCATTGGATAATGAGCGGCGCTATATCACATCTAGTACGTTATTCACGGTGGTCGTTGCCGTCCCCCGTAGCTCAGTCGTCTCGAACATGGACTGACAGCAGTCGAGTTGCGGGTTCGAGCCCTACCAGGGTCCGATGGGATGCGCACTGCTGACGATATCCGAAAGGATGAAACGCGCGTACCTTGCTTTTCCGAGCGTGTCAGACTGCCTGAATGAGCCTAGATGTGACGAATTACTACCTTTTCAAATGTTGAGGATGATGTGGGCTTGTACCGGATTGCCCTAACCTCAGCCTCAACCACCACGCCACAGTGTCATATGGATACATTCATGTAATGGTTTAAAATCCAACTGTTGAAGCTAAATGTATTCAGATGTAAGGATAACAATTCTTTCTGCATAAATAAATCTTTAGCAGTAAGTTGTCCCGGAATGTCCACACGTTTGCATAGATGTTATGGGCCCGAGCCTTAGCCTGCCCATTATAATGATTTGGCAAGTTAATTAACCATTTTCCAAACGTAAGTGGCATCGGATTCATGTCCTCTGTGATTGTCCTCCGTCACCCAGCAAATTATGCTGTCTTCGCCACTGGCTGTATTCGAGCACTTTAGACTTATCGTTTCCTTGTAATATTCCGCACCTTTTGAATAAGCGTCCAGAATACTTGCCAGAGCATCAAAATTTGTTCCAATGCGGTGACTCTCCAAAGGCAGTCATTGTTAGAAACGCATCCATTGCTCCTAACGCATCTGCATCGGAATGAAAGCTCTTTGAAGATCAACTTTCTTTAACGCTACTGCGCAAATTATATTGTTCTATCTGTATTGTTGCTGGCGACGTCAATAGAAAGGATACGATATTCTTGAAGACACTTGGCTTGATAGACCTGGTGACTATTCCGACCAGACAAGATGCCCAGTTGGACGCTGTGTTCACAAATAAACGGCAGTTGTTTTACATATAAATGCGGACTCGTTTGAGCAGCACAGACCATTGTATTTTGAAACTGTGACCAGTCATATACAGCAGGTCTAATTTTGTACCACTGAGCAGACGTACTTACAAGATTATTAAACGGCGAAATTGCTCCTTGGAAAATATCACGAGACTCCAGATGATGTTTTCTTTAACTGATTTTTCGTTATTTAACGACGAGGACCTGTAGCTCGAATGTGACCATCTTACGGACTACATCAAATATTGCTTTGGCATATGTTGCCCTGTTGAAACGATTTATCTAAGAGCAGATAGATTTTCATCGGCACTACTAAAGCGACTTCGAAGAATGAAACAATGGGCCTACAAGTGAAAGAATGCTACCCGTGTCAAAAGCCTAACCACGGCAAGTGAATCCGAGATAAAAAGAGTAAACCAATTACACGTCGAAACAGCTCCAGGCAACCATAACTGTCGCGATCTATGGGGCTTCTGAGGCAGCTCTGTGGTAAGAGCGTTTGCAGCCGGAGTAGTGAGGTGGATGTGGATAAACTGAATTCGGAGTTTAGTTCTGCCTCACTAAGCTCATCTTCCTTGCCCTCCTTCATTAGCTCAAGTCCAGCCGCGCCCTTCGATCAAAGCAACATCCACAAGGAACTCAAAAGATTAAAGGTAACCAAAGCTTGTGGTCCGGATGCTCTCTCACCATTAGCTTCGCAGGAGCATACTGATTCTCACACACTGCTTCTAACAGGCCTCTTTAAATAATGCCTCAATACGGGTGTGATCCCGGACAATCGGAGGGCGGCCAGTGTTACTGCAGTACCAAAAACTGGATCTCAAAAGTATCGCCCAATTGCGTGTACATCTGTGCTCTTAAAAGTTTTCCAGACTGTTAATTCCGAGGATTTTGCATGCGCTACTGAAGACGATATCTACCAGTTTTCATATAGACCTCAGCACTCCACATTGGATGCGGTAGCTTATGTTGTTCCCTCTATAGTATTTGCACTAGATCAAAAATGTAAATCAGTACGGCTTCTCTTGCTGGATTATTGGAATGCCTTTGGAAGCCTGGATAGATCAAGATTGCTGAACCTGCTATCCGAAAATGGAGTTCACTCTGGTGTGTGCAATGTGTTATACGACTACTTTACAGATCGTACTCACTTCACCAAGTTGAACTGTAAGAAATCCTTTGTCCTCCGTTCCGACTATGGTGTTCTACTGGGAGCAATACAATCACCTTTTCTAATTTACCGGTATGTTGAACACCTCCCTATACAAACCACGTTTATAGGGTGTAAATATGCTGATGATGTTGTACTGGGATGTAGGTCCACCACTAACCAGGATTCCTCATCACTTCAACGTGGGTTGGCAGATCTGGTGGAATGCTCTTCATCCAGATCTCTTATGCTTAATGCTTCTAAATGCAAGGATGTAAGGTTTTCTTTTCTACGTTACGATAAGTTGTAGTCCCTCATACCTTTCTTCTTCACACTTAATGTGAATGAAAATCTTATACCCAGCTCTTTCACCGTCAAGTATCTGGGCGTATTTTTGTCCCAGAACTTTCTTGGTCCACGCACGTCTTAAAACTTTTCAAAAACCCAGAACACTTTTCTATGCTTTCAGCACCTCATACTTTACTATTCTGGTTTGTGACCTCTTGTATTATTCCCCATTGGCTATACTTCTCTCCTGTCGTTTTCCCTGGACTGCTTCAGAAAGACATCTTACTAGTGCAATCTATAAAGTACATTTCTAGATGCAACGGCTTGCTAGAGATAGTTTAGTTGATTTTTCCATTTTTAGACATATTGATGCCTGCAATGATTTTGCTTCTAAGATAGCAACTTATGGATTTTATCCACTTCACAATAATCTTTCCAAAACACTATCTTTCTATTCTGTTCTTTCGAAATTCAAAACTGTATTCTCCCGCACGTTATCGTATCGTAATGCTAGTTTGCTTATCTCTCACGTTTGCTTGTTGATACAGTAAATGTCACTAACATGCTGTGCAAGTGACTGTTGGAGTAACAGTTCTGCTATTTTCCCACTTTTCTACCCAAGCATGTATATTGATATTATCATCCAGGTGTCCGCAGTGGTGGTGTAAATGCTGCAAATGAACTCATTAGGGTACATAAAGCTTATTTTGACTTGACTTGATTTCCCAGTTTAATTGGAATTGACGGGATGTTGTCAGGGCTTGGTGAGCATGATGGCCGAACCAATCTGAATTATCAACAGATGTCACAAAGTGGGAATTCAACATTTTGGTTTGTATTATTGCCTTTGTGTATTAGCTTGATTTGAGGATACTCCCTCGCATCAGCGCTATAAGTAGACATGAAGTTGTCATTGAAGATCGAACATATGATTGTGCGATCGGTTATGGCAGTTCCATCGAAGTTTACAATCGAGTTAATACAACTTGATTATCTATTCCGCCTACGGTACGAACGTTTTGAAATGCAGCCTACCACTTTGGTGCCCTTCAGTACCATTACCTCCTCAAAGCATAGCACAGCGTTATACACGCTGTAAGCATTCTGGATTGGAGCATTAGCAGAGTAACATCGTTTGTTTTCCTTACAATATTTCTCTATTTGATGAAGGTTAGTGGTTACCTTTTTCGAGATGCGTACAAGTGCAGCAATCCTTTTCAAGTTCTTAGTAGGTGCTGGAGCCACAACTTCAACACAAAGTCAAATACGTTGGTAGAACTCATCACAAGGAATTTGAACATTCTATGCTAAGAAAAATAGATCCCAATTTGAAGACCTTGTAATATCCGAGAAAATTGACCAATTCACAGAAATGAATGGGTGGTAATTGATCACTAATTCTGACAGTTTAGAAAGGATTTGGATAAAAACCAACGATGTTATGATCACTACCCGGCAATCTGTCCCTGATGTATGCGAACACATGTGAACATCCCATAGTAAATATTAGATCAAGTGTGTTATCAAACAAAGTCCACTAATTGACGTGCTGTCCCCAACCTAGTCGACCAAGAGTAGACATAAAATTATTGTTTTTGTGGTTTATTGTTAATGCGCCATGGGATTTCTGGCATATTGAAAGCCCCAGCGATTATTTTATTAGTGTATGAGAGGTCAGTAATCAATAAATTGGGTGTATCATTCATCGGTCACGGTGAGTTCAGATGATGGGGGTCTGTAAATGCTATCTACTAAAAAATTTGTTCGATTAATAAAAATGGTAATCCACAGCCAATCAGGAAGTTTCCATATTAGGGGTTCATTCAGAGAAAGAACCAAGTATATGTCTTTGACGTAAATTATACAGCCACCACCGCTTCCATAGAGACCGTCAGTACGAAAAATGTCATAACCCCTTATCCCGAATAACGTGTCTCGTATCTCCAATGAACACAATGTTTCTGTTAGTAGTTCGATTTGAGGGGATTATTATGCAGGAAGTGCATTTCATTTAACAACGAAGGAGATTTAAGTAACAGTAAGGGGAGTGTCCAGTTTTCCGTTGGGTTGTCTACAGGAATCCAGGTAACGGACCCCAACAAGGTGGTAATTGGAGAGAGTGCAGTGGGCGTGGTGGATATGCAGGACCTAGAGTTTGCGGAATCAGCGTCATTTGGGGTTATGGCGAGTAAAACGCTACTGGACCCCAAAAAAGGTCGGAAGGGCGAATACTGGGAAAATTTCGACTCATTGTGAGATTACAGTTCGCTGGCTGTTGCATCCAACCTACCTGTCTGTTAAGGTTATTTACATGTTGAGGAAGGTTGAGAGGATTTCGGTTGTGTCAATTTCTCTCAGCTATGTGAATTTCACTAGCAACTTGCTCACAATTTATGAGCGCAAAGGTTGCATATTCAAATGCTTCATGTTTGGGGATATGCCGATTGTCTGCAGGTTTCCAGTGGTGACAGCGTTGGGTGGAACGTTAAAAATAGCAGTGTTTTTGTTTTGCTTAGGTAAACCTGTATAGATGCCCCATGAGGTTTTGCTACCGATGTCCTTTACAACATTTCTGTTCTGCAGTGTTTTATCTATTAGAGGTGCACAGGTTTTTGGAAAGGAGGTTTTCGCTTTCGTACCAGAGCGTCTATGCACCTCGTTGGTGGACGTCAGTGAGTAGAAGTAGTCTTTTGCGCAATGGAACTGTCTTGTATGTTCGGGGACGAGTTGCGCAGTAATGGTGGGCTAACGTGACACTGAATGGAGTCAGAAGCGATAATTTTAGGACAGTTACTATTTAATTTCAATTTTAAAGCTGTTACATTTAGTGTCAAAGTGTCATCTAGGTCGACCAGGTAGGGAAGTTCCCGAGTTTCCGTGGGTAGGGGAACAAATTGCTCACAGACTGTTTGTCGGAAATAGGCATTTTTGCACTCCCTTTGTAGTAATGTTTAAGCTGGTTTCATTACCATCTATATATAATCATTCCTAGGCTCCTAATACAAATGAATTTTTCAGCAAGTGTTTCGTGTGAAAATTTAAATAGCATTGGACAGATTTGCTTAGCAGACCACTTCCGCAGCCTCACGCAAGAAAACTGCGGTCTTTCAATTTGATAATCGTTGGCCAGTGCAGTGGAGATAGCCTCAAGAGATAAGTTTTCCAGTTAATTAAATGCTATAACATTTTTGCTGCGTTTAGTGCGCTCATGAACCTCAAATACAACATGTTGTATAAAGTTCCCAACACATCGAAGGTGCTCCATTATTTGGTGTATCTGAAGTGTTAAAAAGATACTTAAACGAGTTAAATTGTTCCAGGAGTTGGTTCAGAGATTCAGACCTTGCCATCAAATCCTTCAGCAATAGTTCAAGCGCAGTAATGTTTTGAATCGCTTTAGAGGGCGATTAAGCATTAATTGCACTATGCTGTATCAGAGAAATCTTACGAGAACTATCATTAGATTGTTTTTTACTCTTACGCGAGATTTCGGCATTATCTTCATCTTAGATGGTGAGCCTATAATTTTTTCCGCACCGACGGACGAGTTATAAGTAGAATGTTTTGTCAGCGTTTCACTGGCTTCCTGTCTCTACTTTGAGTTTTTTTTTTGTCTGCGGTAACGAGCATTTTTACTGATTAGTCACTCCGGTTTAGGGCTTGTAAAACTTATTTTATGTGACAAAATTAGACAATAGAGAAGAAAGAGACCGTTTCAGTTATAGTGACCGCGAAAATCGGACAGTTAGCGGTAAGCCGGCGAGGATACAGACCAGGATTTTAGGGCTTATACGACCTATCTAAAGGGCACGAGAATTACACGGATACAATAAGACCACTGTTTCAGATGCAACGGTCAGTACAAAATAACAGTGTGTAAGAGCGCTCAATTGTCCAGATTCCGCGAGATTCCGCCTTCAGAAATCGACCGCTCTGTGCCACATGCCGCCTCACGTCATGCATGAATTTCCAATAAGCGCAGTCGCACAAATCCGGCCAGACAAAGAGATTTACGCGCTTTCGATAGAACTCGATTCGCAATGCGGCGTGAGAGCTCTTGGTCAGCGAAGGCAGCATTCGAAGATGTCATTGCTTCTAGCCGCTGAACACAGCTACAGACGGGGTTGGTTTAGGCCTCTTGAAGTAGACTTAGCAATAAGTGTTCCGATAACTTCAAGAACCTTGATGAAAATAGAAAATTGATGCAGTAGTAGGCGAACGACTGCGCTGAAATACAGCCAAAATTGAAAACCGGCTTTAGACGTGGATCGGTTAACAGTACCTTCGAGAAACTTTGTAAATGAGAACTCCTGATTGAGTCCGATTGAATGAGTGTACCAAGGTCGAGGTGCGAATAAATTTCAATCCGAACACATGAAGTCAGTAGCAACGAAAAGTTCCGACCAACACGGCATGGCACTGCGTTGCCTAGTAGCCCGCTGGTTGCTTTCCGGAACGATACCCATCCGTTGCTGATAGCTCAGCTGGTATTTATTTTCCTTTTTATGTATTGCGGCACATTAGCTGAGGTGTTTTACACCTCCAGCTAACGTGCATAATGATTTATGATGAATCAGTTTTACCGAAGGTTTCAAAGCAACAAATTGTTATTGCTCCTCACACGGCTTCGTTAAGAATGAGAAAACCCTTTGCGAGTTGCCAACGAGGAAGACAAGAAATAATCCGAACATCATCCGCACAAATGTCGCTTCTCCTTACCAACAAACCTTTTGAAGGGAAATGGCTGCATGAAATAATAAACGCCCTCGCCATTTTGGTGCATAATTTGCTCAAACTCGATGTGCGACCAACTTTACTTTAGAACTAAAAGCTCGCAATGCATTGTGAAATCACACTATGTCAATATACAGAGGGATCGGTAAGTGAGTGCAGAAACCACTGTCATGGAAACTGGTAGCCGACGAACGCATCTCGTAGACACTACCAATTGTTCGGGAACATACTATCCCGGGGGTTTATTATTTTCCATATTGAGGGTTTGTACGTTCACCGAGGAGAATATTCAGCTTGTGCAAATTTTGCTTTGCGTTACGCCGCTTTTTATAACCTGTTTGCCTAAAAGTGAACGAATCTTCTGCTTTGTTAGCCTGAGCTCATTTGTTGAATATTACTGTTTGTTTCACAATTCAAAACGATTGCTCGTCATTAAGGGTTGCGATTTTGTAGTGAATGTAAAAGGAAGGTACCGAACTTTCTCTAAATTTAGCCTGTTTTGATAAAGTAGAACAGTCCCAACTGGCTTTGGTTCCTGACACACAGATCCGGCAATTCTCCACTTAAGCTGATAAATGTCGTCATCAAGCATTACACTGGGATCCATAAAACAATTCATATCAACTTCATACAAAAATGAAAAGTGTTTTTTATTTCACTGTTGGTCAACAAAGGAGGTGTACGAATATTTAATTGCTTCTAGCATTTAAATATTGAAGTCGCTTACGAGGCTCTGTGAACAAAGACCGCGAGGCAACACAGATGATTCCGCGTAGTCTGGCAACGGAACGTCTGAAATGTAATCATTCAGCTTGGAAGACAATTCCCAAATTCACACTTTTTAGTGCTTTGCATATAGATGTCATAGAGACTATTACTAGCGCGCTAGATGTTCCCAGTGTACTATGGGTCACAGGAAAGTCCACGTACAGTGCATAACATTATCTTCTAACTTTGCGTCTAATGAGTTTAAAAAGCTTTGAGTCTTCATTAAGGGATTTAAAAACGCCACATACTTCGCTGGAGATTTCTACGATTATTGTGAGTCTGATCATGCCTCCAGGGGCGTGTCTGGCATAGTCGAGAATAAATGTGTATTTATTTATTTAATACTCAAGTACCTGGGTGTAGTTTGCACCTGTTATGCGCTTTGCACCTGGTTGAAAACTTTGTATTTTGTTGCGCACCTATCAGTATTTGTTCCACTGCTTTTGCATGTTTGCATGTTTTCAAGGTTTGCCCCCATACATTTCGCTTATCGATTAGGTTCGAGCATTCGAATGATTCCTGCCTTGTCCTCATGTTTTGACCTGTGCGTTCCATGGGGCTGTTGACCCGCAAATTGCTCATTAACAAGCAATTGTCTGTACACATTGTACGATACAGGCTAGATGATGTACTAATTAGAGAGTAGAAATTATTTTTGTTCGTTGCAGTCAGCTCGCAATTCGGATAAGTCAACTACCTCTCCGGAAAAGCACCAGACGGCCGTTTCGCCCTATTGGGGCTCGTCAGTGGTGCGCATCCTTCGGTCCTCTAGTGAGGATCGAACCCATGACTGCTAGTGGCTTGCGCCAACTAGCCCGCTGCTTATGCAACTGAGCCATGGAGGACGATAGCCGACCACCACGAATTGTTAGTTAACTGCGATATAGCCCGACCCAACCCCCACTGTCACACAGGCACCTGCCATGCAGATGACAGCGGTTGGCCTTCCGGCGACAGGACTTCCCGTTTACGGCAGCTATGAATCGACATAGCATTTAGGGAATCCGTAAGGGCGAATTTATATTTATTTTATTTATTTATTTATATTTATATTAAAAATACTCGCTAAAAATCCTTCTACTCATAAGTAATATAAATTCGCCCTTACGGATTCCATAAATGCTATGTCGATTCATAGCTGCCGTAAACGGGAAGTCCTGTCGCCGGAAGGCCAACCGCTGTCATCGGCATGGCAGGTGCCTGTGTGACAGTGGGGGTTGGGTCGGGCTATATCGCAGTTAACTAACAATTCGTGGTGGTCGGCTATCGTCCTCCATGGCTCAGTTGCATAAGCAGCGGGCTAGTTGGCGCAAGCCACTAGCAGTCATGGGTTCGATCCTCACTAGAGGACCGAAGGATGCGCACCACTGACGAGCCCCAATAGGGCGAAACGGCCGTCTGGTGCTTTTCCGGAGAGGTAGTTGACTTATGCGAATTGCGAGCTGACTGCGACGAACAGAAATACTCGCTAAAAATCCTTCTACTCATAAGTAGAGTAGAAATTGCATGTCAACATGGATTAATTCACCCGGATCATTAGCAATGCAAAAGCCACGATCCCTTCTTCTCCTTCATCATCATACCGGGCACGACCATTGCATGGTTCACCACGTCTCCGTTAACTGGCATCTGGAAACCAACATCATCACTACACGTAAGTTATCATTCTCTGAATAGTGGTTGTGAAAACAGACACCAATCGGTCTTTGTCATTCGCTCAGCCTCTGTACTGAGATTGTCACAAAATCTGACTTACGATTTCCTAATGAAAATGCAACAGTGAACCAACTCGATTAATTTCATCCTGGTAGTTGAATGCATATATGGATTAGGAAGATAAAACATATTACATGCGTTACAGTAGTTGTTTGGCAGGTAGCCAGGTACAAGTGATGTTTCACACGCGACTGTCATCAGGCCTCTGAGCCATATGTCGCATCAACTACGATGCCGCTAGTAAGTGGCACAAGTTAATACTATGCTTAGCACCTTACTTTCTTTCACTCATAATGTGGCAACAAGGAGGCGGTAGGGATGCACAGTTTTATGGCCAACAAACAACGGGTTCACAATCTATCAAGCACAAGCAAATGTATAGTGAAAATTTCCAGCCCACCACGCAACGCACATTGTCGTTTCGCTCGGCGTCATAATCACGCACCGATTTTAGCCAATCCGCGAGGTTTTTCGCATATTTGTCCCTGTTTCTTCGCTTTCGCTCAACGCATTCTGATCGGGATGCATTCGTTCTAACGCTTTTGACTTGCTTAATGGAGTGTACGTCTCTATCACTGGGGTTACTCCTGGAGGCGTGGCCAAAGGCATATCTCCGGAAAATCGGGCTTTCCACCACTATGTACCCCGCTCTTCTTGGCCTGGGCCTGATATCGTTTGTCGATTGTGAACAATTTCCTGCTTGTTCCGTCGGCCTCGAGCTGCTTTGCTGACTTTCATGCATCGTGTCGTCGTTCGTCTCTCACTTCATGGGTTCACGTGAATTCGCAGTTCCACCTATGATTTTTGTGTTCCGCGCCGCTGCAACATTACTTTTGTGGTTTACAGTTTGATGGGCAAGAAAGTGCTATTTTCTGCTGGAAAATCACAATTGATCTGAGTGGGTAAAATTTTATTCTATGCGGCCCATATTTTCTGAGCGTTAGGCAGAGAATTTCCAATCCACTACTTTTATAGGATGCATATCTACACGTGACATCGTAGTTTGCGTGCCAAACCTGGATTTTCGTCACACATGTTTTGCTGCAGCCCGACATTTGAGTCACATCCGAACAATCGAACTAGCGCGGCCAACTGACTGACGCCTGCTGAAGACGGATGATAGCCGACATTGCATGGTTCAAACGCCTGTACATGTCTATCCATGCAATACAATGGCTTTGATGAGCTAAACACTTTGGGTACTATTCACCAGCAATAATATTGTAGTGAGGTTGGGGAAATGGAGAGCTGTCTTAAAAGTCAGCATATAGAATACACAAATAAAATCCTCGGCTTTTTCATAACCTCTTCTTACTCTGACTCGGTACCACCTTACGGTAAGAATTTTACAGAATTGCAACAGGTGCTCGCAGAAATTCAGCCTGCCTTCCTTTGAGTTTGCACTGGATAGAGAGTATGTGAGTGCGACCAAGAAAGTTGCACCATAGGTAAATTGCAGTTTATGAGTAGGCGCATTTGTCTTGTAAGCACACTGAGATATTAGCCAGCAAATCTGGTAATGCGTATCCGCAGTTATTTGGCGTTGGCGAATTCGTGTCGTCAATTAAAGATCGCACGGCATTACACAACACACACATAAGAAGAATTTATGGAGCAACAGTTTGTATTGAGAAATAATTATTTCCATCGTGTTATTAGAAAATACGCAAGTAGACATGGTCTGCTAACATACTGAGTGAATGTGCTCAGCAAAAATCAACATCATCAGCGGTATTAGACGAAGAAACAACGCTAGCTAGTTCACAGTTATAAACAAACTGTTGTTCTAAGTGGCTGTTACGACTGTCGACCGTAATCACTTCTTTTTGTGGAAAACGTTGAAAATTGGATGCTGGAAGGCACATAAATACGCTTCCAGATAGATGTCTTGCGCCGGTTACCATGGAGGTCGATCGTTGTGACCATGATATTGTGCTCCATAGCGAAACACGGTTGCTTGAAGCACTTGAGTTGCTTGAAGTGTTGAATTCCTATTATATTTGTTGAACAACGTCGCCATAGCGCTGGCCAAAGTTGACACTGGACTTGCGGTATCCGGCTTGTTGTGTGTCGGACTAATGGAAGAGCCGCCTGGAATCATCCTTTGCCAATCTGGTCTCGCCTTACCGTCGGACAGAAGTATTCCACCTTCGTCAAAACAACAAGAATCTCCTGTGCATCCGTAAGTGGGCTAGAGAATATCCAAGGTAGCGTCCATAAGGTAGTCCAGCTCCCATGTGAGATAACCAGAGTGAAGCGTTGCACTGAAAGATCAGTGTCCGCCTACCGACCATTCCCTCACATTAACTGGGACGGATTCGCCAATATCTTCAGAGCCAGTGGTTGGAATAGATTTTTCGGCAACTAATATTGATGTAGCCACCAAGGAACTGTACAATATTGAATTCTGCCTAAATATATTCGCACCATGGTAACGCGGACGTAGACAATGTTGTCATACAACCGCAGCGATTTAAAGACTATGTCCGTCAAACAAAATAGAATGCGATCCAAATACAAGAATACAAAGGAGTTCCATCTTCTGATGAGCATCAATGAAACCATGTTGCAATGGAGAAATACCGTATTCTGTGAAGTCATCAAGGTATAGAACCTTGTTTTAAGCGCAGATCCATCGAAATTGTCTACCAAAATATTAAAGCATAGAGGCTCTCGTAATATGACACCCATCAGGTCACTTGTGCTACTGGACAAAACAGTATTTACCGACAAAGATGTAGTATGCGAGATGCTAAACATACATTTTACATCTTTGCTAATGCTAGTATGACACGCACAGCTCACGTACCTAGACTCAAATAAGGTGAACTATCCAGCATTATATTTGATCTGCGCACCATCGCTAGAGTGACAAATCGCTCAATCTATCCCCCTTACCCTGGCCCCGATCGCTTACCTTCTGTAGCTCTAAAGCGAGGTGGTCCCCGTGTTTCCCTCATAATCCTGAACACGCACTCTACCAATGAGAAGCAGCAATTTCCATTCCGCCTGGAAGCATGCTGTTGTTCTACCGAGAAACAAGAGTGGGTGTCGCCAAAACATTGAAAACTACCGTCAAATCAGCCACACTCATATCGCGCCACGAGAAACAGAGAGGATAGTAAAAGAACAAGTTCTTGAATCTCTTCTGTTGTGCGGCTTAATTAATAAGTCCCAACATGGTCTTTTATCGGATAAGTCTTGTCAGACGTGTCAATTCCAGTTTCAAGATCTTGTAACTCAAGCAATCTATTAAGGTTACGCACTTTTCATTTTCTTTCTTGACTTGAAGAAGGGTTTTGAACAAATCCCTCACACTGGTCTATTGACTGAACTCCACTCATCCAGTATATCACACAAAGTACTGCCATGATTTACATCCTGTTTGTCAGGGCGTATACAGTATCACAGTATAGGCCCGTCATTAGTGGCGTCTTCCAAGGCATTGTTCTACGCTCACTACCATTCCTTCTGTACGTTAACAACATACTTGATTCTTTCATCCTATTTGTAGATGATATTATAGTTGTTTTCTCCCTTGATTCGAATGGAACAGGAACTGCCATGCCCCATATACAGGATAATCTTTTGCGTCACATCGGCGGTATGATAAATGAAAAATGGAGTTCTCCCCAGCTAAGTGAAACGTCATCATTTATCTTTGAGGGTCACCCGAGCATCTTACTATCACTCCTTCTAGTCGCTGTACAAAGCAATAGTTGTCAATTTGGTCTGCCTTTGGTCCAACCAGTGTCGGCATTAGACGGTATTTTCCAAGTCATCCTGCTTTGCCTCAATCCTACTCTGCATCGCTGCCTATCCACTTGGCGGCTGGATCGATAGCACGCACGTCGCCTATCTACCCTAAGGGACTTGTGACTCATCTGGACGCGATACGTCTGACCCCCCTGACCTCAAACCAGCGTTGATTGGCACGCGAGGAAGGGTTACGCGATTCGTAAAAGCCAGGACCCCATCGCCGCGGCCGGCGATCCAAACTCATCCGCCCTGATTGGGACGAACAGAGAGTCAACCATGAGAAGCGACCAATGAACGCTAGGTCGAAGTTCCTATATTGGCTGTAAGTTAACCTTTCCAGAACTTTCCACGGTCGCCTTAAATACTATTCACGAACTTTCCATTTTACCTTTACAATGAATGGTGTGATTTGCTAATTAAGACCAGTTGATCTGCTCATCCGATCCGGTCTTCTCTTTTCCTGTGGGGGGGCAGCGACTTTGAGTTTGATTGGGACTCATGCGTCCATTCAGGCGAGAGACGGTTATTTCAGCTGCTGACGGGTTGAACCATAATCAAGATGTCCATATCGGCTGACGAGCTCAAGGCCATTCTGCTGCAGCAACAAGCACAATTTGAGGTATCCCAACTCAGGCTGATCGAAACTCTTACACGCCAACCTTCAATCCAGTCCGGTTCACTGTCAACAACCGTCAAGCCGTCCGCACCGGTAGACGCCATCACTAACAGCATTACCGAATTTTCGTACGACCCTGATGTTGGCCTCACTTTTGAATATTGGTTCAAGCGTTATGAAGATGTGTTCCGCGTTGAACTTGGAGACCATGATGACGATCGGAAAGTCCGATTGCTGTTAAGGAAAGTTGGAACAGCAGAGCACTCCATGTATGTCAAATTTATTTTTACCTAAGAACGCTCGAGACTGCACTTTTGAGGAGACTGTCAAATGCTTAGGCCAAATATTTGGGGAGCGGTCATCCATCTTCAACACGCGATATCAATGCCTGAAGATCACCAAGGTGGACGCTGATGACTACGTGACTTACGCTGGCATCGTCAATCGCGAGTGCGAAAAATTCGACATCAAATCCATCACGGAAGATAAGTTCAAATATCTGATTTTTATCTGTGGCCTACATTCCCCACGGGATGCAAAGATTCGCACCAGGCTGCTGAGTAAACTTGAACAAGACGAGCAAATACCCTACAGACCATAAATACTGAATGCCAAAGATTGCTGAACCTCAAACATGACACGCTTATGCTGGCGAAGCAACAATCAACTCCAAGTGTATTAAAAGCAATCTCGAAGAAACCGCATCCAAGTGAAACAGGTCATGAAAAGCCCAGAGAGAATCCCAAGCCCCGACTGCCTGTTGGAGATGTGATGAGTGACATTTTGTTCGAGTGGGTCCATTCCTGAAACCCGTTTGCCACAAGTGTCATAAACGGGGCCATAAGAAAACGCACTGCGAATCCAGACTGCACTTCAAGCGTGCAAGATATACGCGACCGAATTCAAATGTTCCCCAAAGATTCAGCAGCTATAGTACGGTTCAAGCGGCCTACTCTGATGAAAATGTTGCCCGCAGCAAGTACCTCAGAGTTCAATAGAACGGGCAACAAGTGCGTCTTCAGCTAGATACAGCCTCGGACATCACAATTATCTCCAGCAAAATTTGGCAATATATTTGTGCTCCATCAATCAACCGAACGACACATGTTGCTGTTAACGCTTCAGGAGGTCAACTTAATCTCATTGGTGAGCTGCAGTGTGAAGTGGTTTTTGGCGCTGCTCGGGCACATGGTGTCGTGTACATTACGTGCCTGTCACATTTGAATCTTCTTGGACTCCACTGGATCCAGAAGCTCTACCTATTCGACATTCCCCTGAGTCAAGTCTGCAATACCCTCCCGCTCGGATATACGAGGCCATCTTCGGAAAGTGACGAATCAAACAACAACCTGATCGAGCAGCTACGAAGGGAATTCCCGTCTGTGTTTTGCAACGACTTAGGAAGATGCACAAAGACCAAAGCAAGCCTTACTCTCAAAGACGGTACCAAACCCGTATTTCGACCCAAAAGGCCAGTACCGTACACTGCGCTGCCGATTGTTGGTGCGGAACTTGATCGTTTGGAGCGGGCAGGCGTCATCCAACCTGTAAACTATTCAGCGTGGGCTGCACCTATAGTTGTCGTCAAGAAGACCAATGGAACCGTTCGTATCTGTGCTGATTACTCTACGGGATTGAATGCTGCTTTGAAAATGCACCAGTATCCTTTGCCAGTCCCAGAGGATGTATTTGCTACGCTCAGTGGTGGCGCTTACTATGCAAAGCTAGATTTATCATATGCTTATCTTCAAATTGAAGTCGACGATGCTTCAAAGGAGTTGCTGGCAATCAATGCGCACCGAGGTCTTTACCAGTTCAACCGTTTGCCGTTTGGTGTCAAATCAGCTCCCGCGAATTTTCAACAAATTATGGATACGATGTTAGCTGGGTTATCAGCAGTTGCAGCTTACTTAGACGACATCATAATCAAAGGGGCTACCTTTCGAGAGCTGACGGAAAGACTGGAAGCAGTTCACAACCGCGTTAACGACTACGGTTTCCACTTGAAAGCAGAAATTGCAAAACCGGCATGAAGTGTGTGAAGTATCTTGGCTTCATCATCGACAAGGATGGCCGTCGTCCGGATCCTTCCAACATAAGTGCCATAAAACAGATGCCTCCCCCTGACAATGTGGCGAAGCTCAGATCATTTCGGGGTCGATCAGTCATTACAGCTCTTTTGTGCCCGAAATACATCGGCTACAAGGACCACTCAATGAACTTCTGGTAAAGGATCGCAAATTTGTGTGGTCTCTTGAATATCAAGCCGCATTTGACAATGTCAGGTATATATTGTGTTCTGACCTATTGTTAACGCATTTCAATCCGGAGCTGGAAATCATAGTTGCTGCTGACGCGTCAGACTGCGGAATTGGAGTAGTCATATCCCACAATTTCCCCAATGGTTCAGAGAAAGCTGTGGCACATGCAGCCAGCTCACTCACCCTTGCTGAACGTAACTATGGACAGATCGAGAAAGAAGCTTTGGCTATAGTGCTTGCAGTCAAACGATTTCATAAAATGCTCTACGGACGAAAATTCACGCTGTTCAATGACCACAAACCCTTGGTCGCAATCTTTGGATTAAAGAAATGCATTCCAGTCTGCACGGTCAGCATCTCCAACGCTGGGCAACTGTTCTACTGGGATACGATTTCGTCGTCAAATATCAATCTACACACAACATTGGTCAAGCAGATTCGTTATCTCGTTTAATTGGTACACAGTATCAAGAACCAGAGGAGTTGGTAGTTGCTCAAATCTCCGTAGAACCCCACTTACATCAAGTTGTGTCTGACATTTTTGGCGCCTTATCAGCAACATTCGAAATAGTGCAGGAAGCGACCCAACATGATTCTACGCTACAAAAAGTGATAGATTTCCACCTCAATGGCTGGCCTAAGAGAGTTACAACGCCGGAGCTTCAACAATTCCACCAACGCAAGGAAGCACTATCAGTGGTCAGAAATTGCCTGCTGTTCTCAGATCGCGTCGTCATTCCACACATCCTTCAAGAGAGAGTCCTCCGACAATTTCATACTGGCCACCCAGTAATGAATCGCATGAAATCGCTGTTACGAAGCTATGTGTATTGGCACTATATGGAATTCCAGATCAACAATTTAACCAAGAATTGTTCCCGATGTGCCAGTGTATCTAAACAACCAAGAAAGACGGAATTGCAATCCTGGCCAATACCAACGGAACCATGGTCAAGGGTACACGTCGACTTTGCAGGTCCAATTGACGGTCATCAATTTCCCATCGTTATCGATGCCCACAGTAAATGGCCGGAGGTGATTCCAGTAGTGAGAACCACTGCAGCAGCCACTATCTCCGCTCTCCGACAGGTATTTTCGCGTTTCGGTTTTCCGCACACGTTGGTTTCAGAAGACGGTACACAATTTACCTCATCTGAATTTGTCGTCTTCTGTCGCAGCAACGCGATCGTCCAGGTAAAGTCTCCACCTTTTCATCCACAATCGAACGGGCAAGCGCAACGCTTTGTGGATACACTCAAAAGAGCCTTGTTAAAAATGATGGGGGAAGATATATTGGAGGAGATTCTTGACACATTGCTGCTGACGTATCGCACAACTCCGAATCCGCAGACACCGAACGTCTTATCTCCGGCTGAAACTTTGGTCCAAAGGAAAATCCGTGCGCCGCATGATGCCCTCAGACCCAGGAAGGATCAGTTACTGTCCCGCAACTATCAGATGGAGCGTCAATTCAACATTCGACACGGTGTTCGGAAGCGAAACTTTAATGTCGGTCAACAAGTTCTGGCGAGAGATTATCGCATCCACTATCCTAAATGGGCTATGGGCCATGTGCTATACAAACGTGGTAACGTGATCTACGGTATCCAGGTTGGTACGGCAATTTGGGTAAGACATGCCAATCAGCTGCTAGAGGCACGGGCTGGCGAACAACTGCAACAAAAAATACCAGCAGCGCAGTTACCTATGGACATCCTAGCCGACGCGGGTGAAGCGAAGACTCCCCAACATGCCCCAAAACTGCAAGCACAAAATTCAACCCGAAACATAGCAGCACAGCGGCCGAAGCGGCGACGCAAATTCGTATCACCCATGCAAGTCAACCCCAAGCTGAAATCGTACAACACAACTCAAAGGGGGGAAGTGTTAGGAAGGAATACACGAGTCGAACAAGCCAGGACCCCATCGCCTCGGCCGGCTATCCAAACTCATCCGCCCTGATTGGGGCGAATGGAGAGCCAACCAAGAGAAGCGACCAATGAACGCTAGGTCGAATTTCCTATATAGGCTGCAAGTTAACCTTCCCAGAGCTTTCCACGGTCACTTTAAATACTACTCACGAACTTTACATTTCACCTTTATAATGAAAGATGTGATTTGCTAATTCATTCCTGCTGCGCTGCCCGTCCGATCCCGTCTTCCCTTTGTCCTGTGTGGGGGGGGGGCAGCGACTTCGGGTTTGATTGGGAATCGAGCGTCCAATCAGGCGAAGGACGAACAATTTAAGTATCTCTATCCTCTTGCTACCCCAGTTGTAGTGCACACATCCAGCTACTCCATTCCATCTTGTTAGTGAGGAATCTTTACACCATATCATCATCATCATCTACGACCATTGCTAATTCGCTGCCTCATTACTGACCGTGACCACATATATCAGTAGAATTACTCCATTCTAAGCTAGTGGTAAGTGATAGATCTACAACATAGATTCTGAACTCTCCTTTTCTATCTAATCCCTTTTGGAATTGGTGCAAGTCACAATAACAAAGTACACGCCTCAAGTGGATATGGCCCATTTGATAGTCACTTGTTACCTATGTGTAAACACCGTTGAGTCTGGTCCAGTTTGCTTTAACTGTCAAAAAGTGTACCATCCGAAGTGCTTAGGAATGAGTGCACTCGAGCTAGACAATACGACAGCAAAACCGAAGCATTTTGGTTCTGCCAGGTGTGCAAATCCATCCCAGTTGTTAGTTGTGTAATTTTCCTAATGAAAATGTGTGAAGTTTTGGCGGAAACAGTTGAGCGACTGGTGAATGCTAGCACCGCATCTGTGAAAGTAAACAATGCTATACTTGAAACTGAACGGATACCTACAAACTCCCCATTTAGGCCGAAGAAGAGGGCCAGGTATCCCAACCTCACCATCGCGTCTCAGTCTCCAACGCCCCCTAGCCACATGACTCCATTAAGTGAAAAAGTCGTTTAAAACCCCCTTGCTTCTACGTTCTCCAAGTGTGTAATAACTAGTAATTCAGTTGACATACTCGAAACACAAAACTTCAGCAAGCTCACGGTAAAAAAAGTAACTGGACATCCTACGCAGCGGTTGCTTCCAAGAAAATGCCGTAAAAGACACCTGTGACTCCACTTACCGGAGAGGTGAAAACTGTGCCTCAACATGGATTGCTTTCGCCAGTGCGATCCATAAATCCACAAAATCAAAAGAACCTAGTGCTCTTAAGTCGTAAACCACAAGGCGGAATCATGGTGCCTTAAGTCTTGAGTGCACAAACGTTCCTGAATCTAAATCCAACACAATAAGGGGCAAATTGATAGACGATCGTAGTCAGTGGGATTCCATCTGTAGTGTCATCAACATGCGCGCTGAACCCACTACGCTGAGCCACATCGCACGACACCCAAACTCCTTACACTATGGTGAGCCTCGACTACTTCGAGTAACACTACATTCCGCGGAAGAAACGGAATCCATTCTGCTCGCTGCAAATCAATACCACAGAGCATCGAACGAAGTATGTATCTTACTGGATATTCCGTGGAAAGAATGTTCAAAGGATATGAACAATCAACAAAGAAGTAGAAACACGCGTTGAAAACCGTCATTATTGATGGCGTCCCTGAGTCTCAAGCTTCATCTCCTGAAAACGTTCAGACACATGACCCGGAGCAATGGCGATACATTCAAGAAGCGCTGTCTTTAGAAAATGTCATTGCTCCCTCCCTGACCAGGATTCCCGTGTCACCAAATTACAAAGGGTGTGATCCTAGTTTGCTGAAGTCGGTCTTACCGTCTGAGCTAACTTTACAGACAGTTCTAGAGAACTGGGGTAAGTTCTGGAACATGCTAACAACAGCAATTCAACTAAAAACAGCAGGTTTACGACCCGAGGCTACTGGTTATTCCATGGAGAGAACCAACTCAGTGGGAACAACCGTTGTTGCAAAGTCCACCACAGAGACTGATCTGACTGCTGTCATAGCATCCGGCGAGACACTGCAGGAGGTGAGTGACCATCAGGATCATCATGAACCTGATCACATGGTGCAGAGAGTTATTCCAACTCATTCTCGCGAGCCTAAGACAATTCAAAAAAGCTAGTAGCAGCCGACCTCAAGAGGGTCAGCCAAGTCTCAAACCTGTTGTCTACATCCACAAACAATCTTCTAACCTATAAATCACTATCCTGTTTTATACCAACGCACAAGGTCTTTTAAGTAAACTGACGGAGCTTCGCCTGCGTCAGGCCTCGATGTCAAGGGACCTTGTTATGATTACCGAGACCTGGTTGAATGAAGCGATCACTGATGGAGAAATCGCACTACCTGATATGTCTATTCTACGCAACGATCAACAAAGTAGAAGAGGTGGAGTACTACTTTATTATCGCAGCGAACTACACATTGATCTTTTCGATGACCCAGAAGTTCAAATTGTCGATGCGCTTTGGTGTCGTCTTCACCTAAGCCGTGGGGACGCATGTTTGTTGGGTGTGGTGTATCGCCCTCCGTCGGCTAGTTTGGAAATGGACAACCGCCTAGCCTCCACAATGAAGACCATTCTCTCGCGGTCGTACAGCCACATTTTCCTGGTTGGTGACTTCAATATTCATATCACAGAAACCCCAGCCTGTATCAACGAACACTTCAAATTGGAAGTACAGGAGATAATTAGTGGACTACCACTCTACAATCACATCACATCTCCCACAAGATTCTGGACGGGAAACAAACCGGGTGTCCTGGATCTCGTGCTCACCAATGAAGAGCTTATTATCGAAACGGTATCGATAGACAGTTCTTTAGGCCGTAGCGCCCATGCAACCCTCATGTTCATGTACATCTATAATGCAGAGTATTCCTAATGAAACACCGACGAGTGTCAGACCATTACGGATTACGGCGCTCTAATCTAACTTATAAATGCTACAAACTGAGCATTTCTAGCAGAATGATCTCCCGATGTCGCCTGGTCTGATTTTGCTCACCAGTTCAATACGTAAGTGACTAGTGCTTCTAGGTAATGACCTTCGCGAGCGAAGACAGTAAAATCATTCATATGCAGCAGGACACGCAAGTGTATCGTTAAAAGGAATTTACTCTGGCGAAGATACAGAGTCATCGAGTGCCGAAACATGGGAAGCCTACACTATCTAAAGGAATCACTGCGTAAACCTTGTACGCGAAGATAAAACACAGCACCAACAAAATCTAGCTGAATAATTCCTTTCTAACTCCAGGCTCATGTACAGACACATAAACACGCTCCGCAAAGTGCAGCGAGGAATTCCTGCCTTACACACGCTGTGTGGACTCGCACAAACCGTAACCGAGGCGGCCAACGCTCTAGGTCAACAATTAGCCCCAAACTTCCAGAGCACGACATCGCCGCATTCACAGTTTCCGATCGTTTTATCACCACAAGGACTACGCCACATTGTGCTTACGAGTGCTGATGTAATGAAAAGTATATGGCCCTGCGCGAGTATACCTTTCCCGGCGTTGATAATATTTGTCCAATAGTGTTGAAAATAGCTCCAGTAAACCTGGCGGACCAAGTCTGCAAGTTCTTGCAACGATGTCTCGATGAGATACAGGTGCCAACAGTGTGGAAGCAGGGCATCGTCACTCCCATCCATAAGGGAGGAAGTCGTACAGATCCGGCCAACTATCGCCCGATAACACTACTTCCGGTGCTCTCCAAAATCATGGAAGCGATTGTTGCCGAAGCGCTGATGAACTTCTTGGAGGAAAGCAATATCATAGCACAAGAACAACATGGTTTTCGCAAGAACCGATCTTGCACTTCAAACTTGCTGCTTGCTAGATCCATCATCATCATACATACAAAGAAAAAAGGAGAGGAAAAAAAACAACTGGTGAAAGCTGGCTGAGCTACCGTTAACGGATGGGCATCCTTCCGGTAAGCTACCAGCCGGCTGCTGTGCACCAAAAAATTATTTTGCAAAATTATGTAAGGCTAAGTAATGAGATCGTGGTTGGAGGGGAGGCTAAGAGGGATGGGGTGGGACAAAGAAACTCACAGCACGAACGCCACTGAGGTCGGCTCCTAGCCATATCAGCAAGTGTGTCCAACCGAACGTGTTCATCGTCTTTCGGACCCCAACCAAGGAGCCGAGCCGCTACAACCGAGGCCAGCTCAAAAGTGAGGGCCTTCATTCCTCTCGACCAAGTCATCGCTTGGCCACCCCTCCTCTTCTTCCATCCACACCCCCGGCGCGCAAACAACACACGTCGCGGAAGTCGATGAGCTGGCATGCGTAACAGGTGGCCGAGCCATCGGATCCTGATGCGGGAAATAACAGTGCTGAGCGGCTCATTTCCTTTTACTGTGCCATAAACAAGGCGTCGAACACGCTCGTTGCTCACGCGGTGTTCCCACCAAATGTGAGCTAAATTACGAAGGCACCGGTGGTCGAACGTAACTAGCCTCTTCAGGTCCGCTGCTTTAAGCGGCCAGGTTTCACAACCGTACAATAGGGTCGAACGTACTGCTGCATTGTACACTCTACCCTTCAGGGAAAGTGTGATGTCGCGCCGGCGCCATAAGTGGCGAAGGTTAGCAAAAGCGCCCCGAGCTTTCGCTATACGATTCGTGATCTCATCTTCAATCCCACGCGCGCTGATACAACTTCCCAGGTAGTTGAATTTTTGAACGACTTCTAGCTGATCCCCACCAAGGGTCAGCGTAGGAGGCGGTCCAGACCAATCTTGGAGAAACGCTTTGCACTTCAAGGGTGCGAAGCAAAGCCCGAAGTGACGGACAGCTAGTGCTAATCTGTCCAGTGTAGCTTGGCACGTTTGTGAGCTGTCACAGATGAGGGCAATGTCATCAGCATACTCTAAATCAAGAAGTCGTTCTCCTGGGAGTAGCTCCACACTTTCTAAGTCGTGTCCTGTAAACGCGGTTTCCATGACTTCGTCAACAGCGAAGTTGAAGAGGAAAGGTGACAGCGGACATCCTTGTCTCACGCCGCTGGAGGGCGACGACAACTTGCCGTAAGCCCTCACTCTGCCCGAGCTGCGCGCATATAATGCTCGGATAATATTCACATATTTCTCAGGTACACCTTTACTGAGTAGACAGTCCCAAAGTGCATGTCTATCCACCGAATCGAATGCACCTTTGACACCGAGGAACACGACAACGGTGGGCCGCCAATACATGTGAAGGTGCTCCAACGACTGACGCACGGTGAAGATGTGGTCAATGCAGCCACGACCTCGACGAAATCCAGCTTGCCCTTCACGAATCTGGCTTTCACGAGTGCCAGTCAGTCTGTGAAGGATGACAGAGGCAAGCGATTTGGAGGCGATGGAGATCAGATTGATTCCTCTATGGCTGCCGCATTCCGATCGTGAGCCTCCTTTGAAAATTGGGACTATGATGGAGCGACTCCAATCGGTAGGGACAGTTTCCTGCTCCCACAGTCTCACTAGTTACTCGTGTAAATCATCCACAAGAGCAGGTCCCCCGAATTTGAAGAGGGCTGGAGGAAGGTCATCAGGTCCTGCGGCTTTATTTAACTTCAACAGTTTGATCTCATGTTCAACTTCTGAGCGAGAGGGTGGATCTAAAGGAACAGCCCACGAAGCAGGGTGATCACTGGTCGGCGATAAATCTAATAATTCCGACCGATTAAATTGCCTTTCAAAGTGCTCAGCCCAACTTCCCAGGCGTTTTTGTAAGTTGTGGATAAGCTGTCCACTCTCGTCACGTATAGTTTCACTAACACCAGGCCTCTTGCTGCCCGTTTCCCGTATAAGACGGACTAACTCACGATGGTTACCAAGGGCAGCGACCACTTCCATCTCTGTTGCACGACGAGACCACCAGGATTCGCGGTCTTTCTTCAGGCTAGCACGGAGTTTTGCCCGGAGCTCTTTGCGGGTTTCATTGTGTTCGCTTCCAGCCGGAATATGCCGGCGAGCATCTATAAGTTCCAGAGACTGTGAAGAGACCCAATGTTCATATTGGCGATTAGACACACCACATGAGGATTTGCCTGCTGCTAGTAAGGCCTGTTGCATATGAGACCAGTGAGCTTCAATTGCATCCAGTGAGCGTTTATCCAACTCGGATGACAGCGTAATTTGATAGGCGTTCAGAACAGCTGGATTCACCAGTCTGCCGGTGTCAATGCGCTCACAACTTCGTCGCGGGCGTCCGCTAAAGCGCATCCGCAGGTCAGCACATACAAGTGCATGATCAGTGTCAACACCTGTGCTCCAAATCGAGCGACAGTTCTGGATACAGCCTCTCCATCGGTAACTGATAGCAATGTGATCGATTTGCGTCCATAGCTGGTTCGAGGCTGGTGGGCGCCAAGCCACCCTCCTGCGGGTGCTGTGTTGGAAATTAGTGCTCGCAAGAAATAAGCGAGCATCTTCATACCAATGAAGTAACCGCTCACCGTTATCATTACGGGAGCCTATACCATGTTGGCCGCCCAGATGCAATTCATCTGTGGATAATTTTCCAACTTAAGCGTTCAGATCCCCAGCCAGCACTACAGTGTCCGAGCTTCTTCTGTGGCGAAGCAGTTCGTTCAGTTGGCGATAGAAGTCGTCTTTTACCGAGTCATCGCTATAATTTGTCGGTGCATAGGCAGCGATAACGAGTAGACACCTGTTAGTCCCACGCGACTTCGAAGTTCTGAACGAGCCAGCCAATCGGACCGCACACATCCGGCTGCTGATTGGAATCCAATCAACCAGAGCAGCTTCAGCCCGGGGACTCAAGGCAATACCAACACCGGCTTGGCCGGTGCTCAAAGCTGCATCGGCATCGGATAGCCGAAATGAGAAAATACTGCTTGCGTTACCTGAAGTGGATCGCAGAGTGAGTACAGAGCTCGAGTCTTGCAGGCGGGTCTCCGATAAGCAGCAGATATCGATCGAGAGGGTCTCCAGTGTTCGGGCAACTGCTGTATGTTGACCGATCTGAAGCAATGTGCGAACATTGAGGCATGCCAGTCTGAAGGAGGATCGAGGGCTCCAAATGGAAGCGACGAACTGGAATGGGCCGCTTGCTTGGACATGGGCCTGTTGACAGTGCAGGAATGACGCTCTGCGTTCACCTGTGCGTTGAAATTAAAAGACAATCGACTATTGAAGCAAGATTTGGGAGGGCCGAGAATCAGGGGGGGTTGAAAACAGGGGGGATAAAAGTAAAGCTGGAACAGGATGATAAGAGTGAAAAAGCGCAAGAAGGGGAAGAAGAAGATGGAAAGGCTTGAGCAGTAGCATCCAAACCCCTATCCACTGCCCGATGCAGCAGTTAGGGCACCGTTGATTATCCTCTGCGGTGACCAGAGCATCAGAAATTTGTTTGGGGAAGGATTCATTGTATTGCGTGGGCAGGATACTGTCAGGTTTCCCAGACCTAGACAGGAGAACGATTAGGGTTCTCAACCAAAGCCTTTGGTTCAAAAACCTGGCCGCAAGGCAGCGGGTTTGGCACTGGACTTCAAGGAGTCCGTTTTAAGGAATAAGGAGCCACCCTCATTCCAACCCCCAACCTGGAGGACAAGGAGGCTGAGTTTGTCTGGCATCTAACAATTGACCAATCTGGTATGAGTGGCTCTGAAGGTGCAAAAGCACCACCCAGTATAGCTCAATGGATCACTGAGGCACACAAACCATCGCACCAGGGTAAGGTCTAGTCCCATTGCGATGGACTTGCTAGATCCAGTTGGACTGGGACCGTTGACAGCGGCGTTGGTGTTGACGCAGTATATCTGGATTTCTCAAAGGCTTTCGACCGTCTGAATCACCGTATCCTCCTTCGCAAGCTGCAGTGTTGTGGAATTGGTGACCCAAGCCTCGGTTGGATAAGTAACTTGTTACTTCAAAGACATCTAAATGTAAGAGTTCGCGGCGTCATCTCTGACCCAATCGACGTTAAGTGCGGAGTGCCCCAGGGCTCAGTACTTGGTCCACGACTATTCCTGATTTACATAAACGATCTCGCGACAGAAATCACCTCCAACTCCTTACTATTCGCTGACGATCTCAAGATATGGCGAGCCATTAGAAAAACCAGCGACAATGCAGCACTTCAGGATGTTCCTGACAGGGTCTACGAATGGTCGACTCAGAACCTGCTTAAGTTCAGCGATACAAAATGCAAGGTGTTGAGTATACGCCATAAAACTACTTGCGAATACAGACTGGGGGATCAAATATTACAGCGCACTTCAACGGAATGCGATCTATGCGTGATAGTGAAGGAAGATCTGGGCTGTTCCCGTCAGACCGAGAAAGTCTCCAAAAAAGCTAACCAACACCTTGGCCTTTTGCGGAGGGCATTCAGGCGCTTCGATCATTCCACCATTTCTCAGATGCTCAACGCCTACATTCGGACTCATTCTGAGTACGCCATCCACGCCTGGCAGCCATGGTAAAAGCAAGAGCTTACCGCTCTTGAACTGCCACAACGAAGGGCGACCAAGAACTTAAAGGGCCTGTTTCATCTCCCTTACCGATTGAGGCTAAAAACACTCGGGGTCTACAGTGGACAATATCGACGCCTGCGTGGTGACTTGATAATGACTTATATGATCCTGAAGAATCCAAACCATTCTTGTCGTCACCTGCTAAAGCTGAATAGCAATTCCACACTCAGAGGACACCATCTAAAGCTGGACACGCAATACAGCCGGTTGGAATGCCGCCGGAATTCCTTTTCCCTTCGTGTGTGTCAACACTGGAACGCTCTTCCCACATACGTTTCTCTTCCCCCACGCTAACGGTATACAAAAGACTTCTGGATGATTTGCTCATCAACTTACATTGCGCTATATAATCACTGATGTCTACGTCAACCAGACGCGAACAAACGGTGCTCATTCTCAGTTTTTGTTCTTCACTACTTACACACTGCTGTTGTGGAATATAGTTTCGGATATTTTACAACTGCACTCATCAATTACCTCAGTCCAAGGAAACGGTGCACGAGTAAGCGTTGTCGTTTATTTTGTTCTTAAGACATACCTTCCCCATATTACTCTACAGTAACAATTCAGTACACATTCTAAAATGTTTATATGAATAAGGGGCACCTGAATCGCTAGACGCTTAAATTGACGATTTACACTTATGCTTACTTTCACTTCAACCATCCTACGGGACTTGTAAAGCAATCGCTTTTTTATCTGTAATATATCATTGTTCATCGTTGCAATTTTCCGTCCGATGCATTGAGAATAAACAGCTCACCAATTGCCTTGCAGTAAGTGACCTATGTGTAAACTACTCCAGTTCACTAAAACTTGTATGGCAAAAATACCCAAGAATACGGCCTATAAGTGAGTGAACAAATGTTAAATTTTCTCACGCCTTAAATCAACCATCCATCAAGAACGCCAGTCTGAAACAAACAATTGAATTTAATGATTCATCTACCAGCCGGTACGAATTATATACAGTTAAAATACGAGAGTTAATTCATGGTGATTGGTTCGAATGTAGGTCAATGGTTAGAGAGCAGATAGTTGGTCGCTGTCTTGCACCCACACACCGATCGATAGGGGTTACATAATCAAACTAATGACGCGGATGTCAGAGTGACGGTTCGGTTGACTGCTGTTCGGCCAGAGCAGACTTAGCGATTGAACGAACTTCTTTTGTGAGCTAGCGTAGCTACTGCTGTGGCGAGCATTCTAGACGGAAACCTTTCGACTTGTTCAAGGGGACCTGGTAAACCACAGTGAATGCGTTCGGGAGGTTAGCCCTGTGACCTGATTCCAATAGGTGGTACAAAACTCCGCTTGCTAAAACTCCAGTGCCTCCGTTCGCCAACCACTTAGGACTATGTTCCTTATTGCGATGTGATAACTGGCGAGCATTTCGCCCTGTACCCTGCACCACAGGTGCACACGAATCAATAGATTAGGTAAGAGAAGGTCAGTTTCGACGGTCTGTCCTTAGTGCACACAGGAATAAGCGGTTTGGTGACAAAGATACACCGCAGTTCCGCAGCTGGAAAAGTGTTCTTTACTGACTGCGTCATTTTTCTTGTTATAAGCTCTGCAATTGTAAGGTGAATGAAGAGAGCTTTCTTTACAGCTACTTGCTCAACGTCCGATGTTAGATTGAGCTGCATGTTGCGCTGTAAGAATCTCTTTGGATAGCCATTTTCATGTAGCGTGTTCTATATGGATGTTCTTTATGGTGAACAGACCATGGTAACTGGTATAAGTGAAACAATATGCGGAGAGGATGGCACCTTAATCACCAATCTTCAACGACGGTTGGAGCGATGGGCCGAACATTTTGGATCACAGTTTTGTTGGCCGCCAGCTCTATCTGCTACCTCTGGCGCTCGCATTGAGGCGGAGTGGTCTACCCCCACAGACCCTCCCTCTTCCCAGGAAATCGAGCAGGAGCTCCGGCACATAAAGCGTTATAAAGCCCTTGACCCTGATGGTCTTCCTCCGGCTCTATTTAAAGATGGTGGCGCATCGCTGGTTCGAGAACACACCGCTTTGTTTTTGAGAATTTGATCGAAAGAGAAAGTTCCGTCATCTTGGGGTGAATCGATAGTCGTACCCATCTTCAAAAAGGGCCTGCGCACAGACTGCTCCAACTACGGAGGAATAGGTTTAGTCCCCACTGTTTGCAAGCTGATGGTGTCCATCATACTTCGCAGACTATCCCCAACACGCGAATCGTTGCAACGAGAACAAGCTTGGTTTCAACCTGGTCACGGCTGCATCGATCAAATCTTCACACTTCGCCAGATACTCGAGCTCCGCCATGTGTATCAGAGGCTAACGATTGCTGTGTTCTTGGATATCCGTGCAGCCTTCGATTCTGTCGATCGTACAGTACTGTGGCACTACCTATTAAGGAATGGTGTCCCCGAGAAGTTCTTCTCCATACTGCGCGCTCTATATAGTCTGACCTCGGGCAGGGTTGGGGCTTATGGCATGCTTTCGCCTACCCTTCTGATCTCCAGTGGAGTTCGACAAGGATGCCCTATCTCTCCGTTCCTGTTCATCTTTGCCATTAAGGATGTGTTGAAGAACGCTTTAGGTGATTCGTTGAACGCTGGCGTTGAGCTTCTCCCAGGTTGTTGAGTTGTTGATTTGGATTATGCTGGTGATATCGTCTTGCTGAGCGACGATCCACACGTCGTCCAACTTGCATTAAACCGCTTGGCGATTAAAGCATCAATGTACGGTATGTGCTTTCGCCATCCAAATGCAAAGCTCTCTTCCAAGACTGGCAGGTGCCTCTGCCTGCACTCACGCTTGCTGTTGAGACACTAGAGGTTGTGGAGAGCTTTGTCTACTTTGGAAGTTGCATCACTGCTGGCGGAGCTGTTGGAGACGAGATTTCGATGCGCATCTCGAGAGCAGGCCGCGCTTTTTCTAGGCTGAGACATTTGTGGCGTCGCCACGACATTCGTCTCTCCATCAAAGGGCGGGTCTATTGTGCAACTGTTCGTGCTGTGCTGTTGTACGGATGCGAGACCTGGCCCATTCGTAAAGATGATTTGCGCAGTCTATCCGTCTTCGAGCACCGCTGTCTGCGGTCCATGGCCCATGTGTGGTGGCAGCACCACGTAAGCAATGTGGAAGTTAGACAGCGTGTCTTGGGACGTGGAAGCCACTTGCTCGAGGAGCTCATCTCACTGCATCAACTGCGGTGGTTGGGACACGTATTGCGCATGCTTGTCCAGCATTACCCGCGTCATGCGTTGTTCGACGTTGCTGGACAGGGCTGGAACAGACGATCTGGTGGACAGCCTACAACATGGAGAAGCCGCATGAAAAAGTTGACGAAACAGTTGGCCTCAGCCGGTTGTTGTCGACTACCTGGTTGGGGTCCGGAGATGAGGATACTTGCTGGTCGCAGACCTTGGAAGTTATGGCTCAAGATCGATCTCAATGGCGGAGGTGTGCATCGGTGTGCCTTGGTGTCCCTTCTTCCTCCCAATAAACAAGGAACAAAATAAAAGATTTCAAAAACTGTGAGTGGTACAATAGACAAAAAAAGCATTTGTTGTTGCTCTTTTCTTATAATTCATATTGTTTTCCTATTCAGCCATGATTCCGATGGCACAATGTCTATACCACAGAATGTGTATTATATATATATATATATATATATATATATATAGGAAATTAATATATTCCACATTAGTGCCGTTTAGGCAATAAACTGTTAGGGGCCAAGGGCGCAATCCATTCGTTTTTGAAAATTTCCAAGGTTGGGGAGGAAACAACGAAGTTTGGGAGAAAGTTCCAGGGTTGGCAAACCCGAAGAGAAAAGTAATTCCGCCGGCATTCCAGGCTGCTATACTGTGCACTCAATTTCAGAGGGTTACCTCTGAGATTGGTGTTATGGCTGAGTTTCAGCGAGTGAAGGCATATGTGAATAGGGTCATTTAATATTGGGTGAACTAATATGTGACCACCGCGCAGCGTTCGGCAGCGGCCACTGAAACCCCGCGGTGACTTCGGTCTTTGCTGTTAAGACACATGTCGTATGTCCATGACGTTCTTTGCAGCCATGCATTGTGATTTCTCTAGCACATCCAGGTCGCGCTTCAGCCAAAGTTGCCAAGATTAGATGGCGTATTCAGTATGTCATCGGACGTAAGAACCGTGCATCATTAAGAATAAGGTCGGGTCAAAACCCATTATTGCCCTCAGCAGCAGGCCGCTGTGTTAGTTGTCTTTCTTTGTAGCTGCCTCTGATTGCTTTGAACAGTTAAGGTAAATGTTAACGAGCACAGCAAGGTTGCGCTCACGAGAAGTGGCTTGCAATGCATGTGATTCAGGCATATACACGTAATCATGCCTATGGCGCAATTGAACAGCGTGACATTTTTTCCACATTGAACGGTAGCGTATTCAGAACTGACCAGTTTGAAATCATGTTGAAATCACGCTGAAGCTTTTCGTGATCGTTCGGTTCTCTGATCGCTCGCCATAACTTGGTATCATCCGCGAAGAATAGGAACTCGGTAGTAATTTCCCCGTCAGATCGTTTATGAAAATCAGCAATAGACGGGGCCGGAGCACCGAACCTCGTGGTACGCCGCACTTGGCCACAATTGCATCGGACAGGGATTCTCGTACTCTCATTTCCAACCGAGGTTCGTGCAGGAAATTGCCTATCCAACGTAGCAGTGGGTCACCAACGCCATAGAACTGAAGTTTATGGAGGAGAATTCGGTGGTCTAAGCGATCAACCACGTTTGGGAAGTCCATCTAAATGACATCGGTTCCTGCTCCGACATCAACTGTCTCAGTTTAGCTAAAACGTGCGATTAGCAGGTTCGTGGTGCATGATCGCTTTTGTTGGAAGCCATGTTGCTCTGGTACATTCATCTTGTGATTTTCCAGATACTGCATGAGTTCATTAGCGATAATAGACTCCATAACGTTGGAAAGCATAGGCAGTAGCATTATAGGACGGTAAGTGTTTGGAACAGTGCGACTACCGTCATTATGAATACGAGTGATGATCCCTCGTTTCAATACTGCCGGAATTTGTTCCCCCTCTAGACAGCACTGATAGAACATAGATAGATCACGGACTGTTAACTGTATAGTACCTGGTCAAACGTAACCGACACCAGGAAAGATGTGGACACGCTAGGGCAACAGCTTCTTGAACACAGTTTCTGCAGTAAAAGCGATATTGGATAAAACTGACGGTGGGACAATAGAAACGTTACCCTCTAGAACGGTCAGGGCCTTGTCCAACCTCCAAACGGTTCCGAAAATTCAGAAGGGCTTCGACACCAGTGGTGTTTGGAACTTGGTTGCTGCCAAAAGTGACCGAAAAGATAGATATTCGGCCACTCCCACTGAACCTATAGTAAATGAAGAGGACGAAGATGCCTCCAAACAGCCTCCATCGACTGAAAACAAACCAGCTGGTCGCTTGAGTTCAAACAGAGTTGCGTGTGGTATACTAGCGGTAATTTGCACCAACGTTCCAGAATCGAAGTCAACTTCCCTAAAAGTATAACAACTCAACGAGGTGAATCAGTGGAACTACACACGTGACATTATAAATGTTGTAACAAATCCTGTAAACTTGACAAAGTTTGCCCGTCACCCAGACTCAAAACAATACGGTAAACCAAGACTTCACCGAGTTGTGTGACTTCTGCCAAGGAAACTGAAGCTATCCTGTTATTAACAGCTCCTCTCCGGAATGGGTCATTCCCCCCCCCCCCCCGCCTATTCCCGGTTATTCCGTAGAGCAAGCGCCGACAGACGAAGCACAACTTGAACGAAAACCGGAAGGTATACGTAGTTTGTACACGGTGTCCCCGAGTCTGGAAGTCATGATGCGCGCGAAGCGGACACACCCACGACCAGGAGTAACGGTGGTACATTTGCGCAAACCTCTCCCTGGAAAACCTCAAAGCACAATCAAACTCGAGGCTGCGCCCATCGCCAAACTACAAGAGATGAGACCCAAAGATTGTGAAGGTGGTCCTTTAATATAAACAAATGTCAGCAATGGTCATGGAGGGGTGGTATGTGGGTCGCAGCAGACTGTCTTCCGAACTTCCGATCAAAGCAGCATCTGCTGAGCAAACATACGAGAGCAGCCACTTAGTCACACCACTTCCCGACAAGAGTTCGGATAACTGCAATCAACCAGCCAACATAATTACGTAGTA
>OX104064.1:179878410-180047564 GCA_944474145.2 Dicrocoelium dendriticum
CAGCACAGACGCGAGTTGGGAGTATTCTGCCTGAGAATTTCACTTGTAACTTAATATATGTGTGTATATATCATGTTCCTTGAGTTTGAATGCCAAGTGTCGTGCCAAGGTCCACGGATAATTGTCGAAATTTTTTATACAATAAGAAGTATTCATCGAGGTTTGTCCGATTTCATCACTTTCGTTAGTTGTATTGCATGTCTGTTTCATCATGCAGCATCAGTATGCGTGGTTGCAGACTTTGAGTCTCCAGAGAGGAAAAACCGGTTGCTCTGGATTACGAGGAGAGCAAAACGCTAACTTTTGAAGTTAGTTAGACCGCACTGGGAAGTTAAGGTATATTCGCACTTACTGGTTGCATCAAATCACACACATTGCACTTCGAAATTTTAAGGCGCTTTGGAATAACCATCGGGCCTTTAATGTCACACTTGATCTTGGCTAGTAATAGCTGGACTGGTCGCTCAACTCATCTTTCCTGACAACTACATCAGGCGAAATATGCAAGTAACATTTGAGAAAATATCCGTAATGCGAATGCTAGAAATGCGTTCATAAATTTACAATATCTGTGTGGGTAAAAGGGGCTTTCCTCTTTCTTGAATTACCGTGTGGATACAAGGTCACAACAGGAGACTTAACCATGTACGCGGATAAGACTCAACCTCTTTAATCTGAGGACTTGAACTAACAAGGAGACTTTGCTTGTCTTTGCATGCGAAACAGTGTTGTTGTCGGACGACAATTACGTGTCCACAGAGATGTGTCGGAACCCACTACAATATTCGCTGACGGGCAATAGTCATTTTGCTTCTGCTATAGATGCAATTCAAGCGAACAAATTAACCAGGTTTCACTTCACTGCGAATGGCAGTACACTTTGAAGTTGCGCGTCGCAGTTCACTCACGCAGCGAGTGCTTCAACATAACCCCACCAACCAGCATTGAATAAGTCGCGCGAGATTTGGTACTTGTTTAACACCTTCAGGCATCAGTTGCCTTGGAGAATTTTAGCAAGTCAAAAAGATGTTGGATGGCAACTGCATCTAAACGAAACGTGAGTGGGAAATAGTGGCTTCTTATATTCCTCTCATATTCCTGTCTGAAGTATCCTTGACTCATCCTGTGCTTTGCTCAAATGTATGGTTCGCAACCTACTTTAGCGGCGGACTGAATGTGGATTCTGTCTGATGCTGAATCCCCTGTAGAACAGGACAGCTTATGACGCGGGACAGGAGTAGGCCGATCTTCTGAGTTGATGGGTTGAAGCTTCAAATCAACATGTATACCCAGGCAAAAACATCCATTGGTGCATAAAAACGGTGTGCAGAAATTTTAAAAAAAACAGTTCAATCTGAACTGCTGAACTCACACTTATGGCATTTGACACCAACCGGTGATCCCGGTCATCATGCACGCAAAAAACTATGAAGGATGAAAGGGCTGACTGGATTGAATAACTAGCTCACCAAAAAACCATCGTCCAAGTGATGAACAAAATCGGTACTATCCAGCGTGCTTTTAAAGCACACCGACACATGAGCAGATGGGGCGTGGACGTACGGGTGTAACCTCCCCGAAGGAATACCCTGCATGGAAGCTGCTCCCCGGGAGACGATTCCACGGATAACCTATTAATTCAGTTTTTCTTTCTTACCCTACTTCCTTCTGCATTGAATCCGTTGTACTCTTGGTTCTTTGTCGCTTCATCTCTACCTTCCCACTGTCTTCCCGATGTTTCTCACTAACTTATTCCTTAGACCACATCCTTGATCTTAGTTGTGGTGCCTTTCCCCGCTATATTTACGCAAAATATCGGTTAAGTAATGCACACATTCCTAATCACCCTGTATTTGCCATCTTTTACAAGACTACGATCCTCGTGGAATAGGTCCTGACTTTGCAGTGAACACGCGTTTAATTCTTTGTCTACTCATCTGTTTAATCCCCCTATTCAACATGACCTTTGACGTGCATAGTCACGCACGTCCTAAATATCCACCTGCAAGTGAAGACTGAAAGGGATGCAAGTGAGCTCACCCAGCATTTGAACGACATAGCAGCCCAATATACATCTCGATTAGGTCATTTCAATAATTAGACCTAGGAACGTCTAGACACCACGCTGTCTTAACTCCCTACGATGTGAATACTGTCTATATTCTTTTGTTAAAGCAACTTGATTTCGATGATCCACTGGAGTTGCCTTAATACAATCCTTTTATTAAGTTCCGCAACACCTTAACTTGCTACCCATAAATAGCTCCAACTCTATTACTCCTGTCTATTAAATAAAATAGTGTACTGCTCATCTGATTTTTATTGGTGACTCTAACCGCTTCATCCTTTTCATACTCTTCCCCCCCTCCCTCAAACCATCATGGCAGCACGAGGCTGTAACGAAAATAATCAAATAAGAATGCCCTCGAACTGAAAGCATACGGCGACAAAGTCTCAAATGAAAAAACTCGCAAAAGCATCCCTACACACCGAAACCATTGACAGCCTCGCAAGCCCCGGTATGTTGCATATGTAAATCTGATCCGTCCCTTTGTGGTCTCGCTTTCTCGGTACCACGAGAAATTTACCTTATTGTCAGTAAAAACCGCAAGAAATCCGCCTTATCTTTATACGGTAGCCAGCTGTTTGCGCCCGGGCGCTGGTGAAAGAATGCAAGTATCTTGGACCATTATTTTGATCAGGGTATTTCATCTTTGTGCCACACTCCTCTATCAGCTATTAGTACTCTCCAGTACAATCGTCACCGTAATTGTATGGAGATAAATTATCATGTCACGTTGCTGAAGTACTGTTGCTAATAATAAAAAGGATGCCGAGTACATCAATTGATAGTCAAGTAATTTTAATCAGGGTCCAAACGGTGTTTACCTAGTAAACTAAACTTGTTTTGTCGACCTACAGCGATTTGAACAACAAGTAACCAGAGGAGATCGGAGATATCACAGCATGTACCTAGTGATGTTATGTGCGGCGTATTGTGGTTTCAACTGCAGATGCAGCATTTTCTACATGATCAACATGTTCGCGAAAGCACTGCCTCACTCTACATAAAAATGAAACGCCAGTAGATGACTGAGCAAAATAAACCGTTACTTGTAGAACAAGCAGTTGTCTCTATATTTACTACTACTGGTATGACATCATATACTGACAAACCCATCGTCTGCACGTGACCAGTTCATTCAGATTATCTGCCGAAGGCATTATATAATTGTGTGCGTGTGTTATGATCATCAAGTCATCGGTTTAAATTAGCGTATGTGCGGGCCACTTTGCGGTGTATCCGACCCTCGAGCGACTTGTGATGCTCGTCTGGCAGCGAAGTCTCGCTGCGGTGTACCGACGAACTGGTGATGTCGTTCTTTTCTCCCACGGATTTGCAATTGCAAACTGATCTGGAACTGGGATGTAACACTCGGTTGAGTTTACGGTGGGAAGTATGAATGATGTTGATGGAATGAGCCGCGAAAGAAAAACCATAAAATCTACTATTGTTGAGGAAATCATTACTAACCTCAATCATTTCTAACCTCAAACTACATTTAACACACCGGTCCGTGAATAATTGTCGATCTATGGGTGCATATCCGATCTCTCCTAGTTCTCATACTTCTCCCGAGGTCTATAACTTAGAACCGCAGGAAGCCGGGATTCTTCAGTCAGTTGCAATTGTATGTCAATGCTTCGTTATTGTGCCCATAATCACTTTCAAATTTATCCGGGCAGTGTTACAAGTTGCCGACATCAGAGTTTTGACGGGGCAATGCAGCTGAGTGGAAATCGCCCTGCACCGGCACCGTTTGACTCGACTCAAGGTTGAGTGCTTTTAAACTGACCCAGCTACTTTCAAACTGCATGTGTTGCCGTTTGCAATCATGGTGCTCCGTAAAAGATGCAGGTGACAGACTCACTGCGTACATGTGGCGGCTTACAGTTGATAATATTGGCGCATGTTGAAAAAAGCAAGCCGGATAAATTTGCTGGGAGAGAAAGTAACTACTTTGGCTTGTAGGTTGCATGAGAAATGCAACTGAATTTGTACGAAGCACACCTGCGTGACATGCAGCTGAATTGTTCCACAAATTGCACGCTACACCCAAGGAAACTCCTAATGCTTTCCATCTTCTGACGCTGAATGTAAAATATTACACTAGTCAAGCCATTGTAAGCAGAGTTCGATGAAAGACACATTCCAGGTCCGGTGGCTATTCTCGCTTTCCTACCAAATCACCACCAGCATTATTCAAGCCCGCGTATTAAACATGGTCTCTTTAGAATTTGACACGAAACTTTACCTCCAATCCTTCTATGCACAACGCATATAGTGCATGCTGAGTCGTTTGTCTCATGACTACACACATTACCTATAAAAACAGAATTTCATTTGAGGATATAAATGAGGGAGAGAATAAGTCACGTTACTGTAGCAATAAAAAGTGGTCCATTCCTCTGGTGCACCTTATTACTATGGGCGTCCTATTGATTTCATTGAGCTGTAAAACTGGGAACAGGTGTGACCTAATTGCATTGAAGAAGAGCATACAAATTATCCACCCGATACTGTATGTTCATCATAAATGACTGAGCGGAAGCAGATAAAAGTAATACACTTACACTTCACTTAGATGCTTCATTCTTGGAATGGTAGAGAAGGTGCTTTATGGGGTTACTGATTTCATCTGACAAATTAAAGGTGAGTACTCCTTAATAGCTCACAGCGGAAAGTGTCGTGTTGACCAGGTGCCAAGTCCCGATATTGAGTTGCCATATCGAAGGGCAACATTTACTTCTGACTTTACTAAACGCTTGTCCCATAACTTCGTCATGGTAAAGGATGTTTAGGGTGCATTAGCCCTCCTGTGTTTTGAACGGCCAATTTGTAAGTAGTCAACCGCCATTTATTTGGTCAATTATGTACCAGTTTTACGATTGCTGTTGCAGTTACTTTTCGACTGTCCAGCTCTACACCCCGCATGCTTACAACCATCGGGAAACCGCGATTCATTTGAACTTGGAGGTGGCACCAGTGGATTCGATCAATGAGCGAGAGACATTGCTTCAGTACAGCGATTGTTATACAGACAGGCTCGCTTTCTCCACAATCAGCTGGAGAGTGCGCGCACATACCGGGTACACACGTATTTTGTGGAGTGGAGCGACTGACAACGCTTTAATCTATCGGGTGCCTCGTGTCAAGGTAGTGTGTGTTCGTAGCCCTACGCATTGCAATCGCTGCAATTCATCGTTAATCTCCACACGCGCTCGGTGTGTGTCCACTATGCGTGTCGACAAAATCCCAAGCAATAGCATCATAACCTTGAAAGGTACACCAATCACAGAGCAATATCCAGGACAACTAGTCTTTCGGCGAGCTGTCTACCAACCGCTTTCAAGCGGATAACGCAACTGCCAAACCGTTGCGCCGAGAAAAATGAATCCGGCCCCTACCCATGAGAAATTTACCGTTCCCCCCGGATTAAGGGAATTGTTGCAGGAGTTGACTGTGGCACTACTTCGGGAGAGGCCGGAGGATTTAGTGCAAGCAGCGATTGATTTTCTCCAAATGAAAAAGGCCACCACTAATAGCCGACCGAGTAAGAGTGGTGCTGCCAGTGATGATGACGATGAAGAACCCATGCCACCGATGCCTCCGCTACGAGGGGCGCGTCGTGCTGGTGTGGCGGCGGAGAGTTACGACCCCGAGAAAGATGACGGTACTCAGTCGGTTAAAGTTGTGCACCCGAAAACGGAAGAACAGCGGAAAAGATTGACCAATGCAACTAAGGATATTTTACTGTTCCGTTGTCTGGACGATGATCAAATGAAGGACGTGATAGACGCCATGTTTGAGCGAAAAGTAAAGGCCGGAGAAAAAGTGATCACTTTGGGTGAGGATGGAGACAACTTTTATGTGATTGAGAGAGGTATTTACGACATATATGTGAAAATTGAGGGTCAAGAAAAGAAGGTTGGTCAGTACGACAACAAAGGTTCATTCGGGGAACTGGCTCTCATGTACAACACTCCTCGGGCAGCAACTATTCAAGCCACTGAAGATGGTGTTGTCTGGGCCATGACACGTGAAGTTTTCCGTGGCATTGTGCTTAAGAAAGCTTTCGAGAAGCGCCGCATGTATGAAGAGTTACTCAATCAAGTGCCCATTCTAGAAAGTCTCAGTTCTTACGAGCGCATGAGTATAGCAGATGCCCTGAAAACACGCATATACGAGGATGGAAAACAAGTGTTGAAGCAGGGGGATCCCGGGGACGAAATGTACTTTGTCGAAGAAGGCAAAGTGTCTATCAGAATGAAGCGTGTCGGAGAGGAGGAAGAGAAAGAGGTTGCTGCAATTGAAAAAGGAGGTTATTTTGGGGAACTTGCCCTGCTAACAAGTCATCCGAGAGCGGCATCCGCATATGCTGTGGGACGCACAAAGTTGGCTGTTCTGGATGTAGGAAGCTTCGAACGACTATTAGGGCCTTGCCTAAACATTCTTCGCCGCAATATTGACGGATATGAGAGAAAGTTAAAGGATGTGTTTGGAAGCTTAGACAAAGTACCTGAACTGAGATTGTGAACCAGGTGATCTGTATTCCAACCCCCCTGTATTTTTGATCGTTTGCTTGATCGGCATCAGAAGTGGTAAGTATTAAAAGCTGTGATTTTACTCAACCTGCATAGACGTAAGTTCTTATATGCCCCGAGCCCCGGATTGTTTTCACTTCAACATTTAACTTAGTCTCTTATACCCTCTCCTTTCAGTAACTCAAACAATGTATTTTTATGTTGGGTGTTTCTCACTGCCAGTCGACAGAGGGACACGTAGACACACTTTTTCCTTCTGCCCTTCTACATGACTTTCACACCTGCCGTTTAATTAATTACCACTCTTCGACAGTTCTTGATAGCCATGCGAAGCATGTTTAAATCCCTGAGCTACCGCAGTTATTGTCCTAGCCCAGAAAAAACAGATAGTTCTACCCTAGGAAATCGGAAGCACCCTGCGACACTTCAACTCGGGGTTATCTAAACATCCTCAGTTTCTGGCTATATTATTTCTCATTCTCCAGCATGTACATCCACTCTCACTCGTAGATAAATGTTTCACGGATACCTCATCTCTCCACTCCTTGTTACCACAATTCACTCGCACCGGTTCAATTATGCTTCTTCTGTGAGTAGTATTATCACCTCTGGAATTTTCCAAGCTAGTTGAACTTTTGTTTTAGCGAACGTTGCCAGTTCCCCCCTCGTTACTAAGAGCAGCATATTCCTTAACTAACTGCCGTTGGCTGAAAGTACTTATGTTGGATAAAGAAATTTTGATCGACTGCTATGCCTCTTGGATTATACGTCCGAGACTCTTAAGGATGATACTGCCGTTTGCTCAATGTTGCTTATAATACAGTACTTTACTTTGAGTCCAGTTTTGTCAAATTACATGTTCCTATAAAATAAATTCTCAACTCGTTGTTCTATGAAGTCATAAAAATACTTCTAAGTAGCGAATCTTCCAATCCATTCTACGGTTCACGTATTCAGCTGATTCTTCTTGCACTCACCGCTGGGCTATTTATCAGGTTCCTTGATGGGCAGTTGATTTCACGAAGCAGGCTTACTGATGAATATTCTGGTATTTTACCGTGGCCCTCTGAGGCAAACCTTGCTGCAACTATCTTTGCAGCCCATTAGGTGACGAATTCACCGACCGAAATTAGGCTCGTGTCAGTAACCTGCCATCAAATGCTGCGCTACGGCCCCCGATTGACGCATTCCTTCACTTGACTTTCCAAATTGGCACTGCTAATCGTCAAGATGGACCTTGTTCTAAGGTGGGGATTTTCCTTTAACCAACTAGGCTATCTTTCATTGAACTGAAGGCATTGTCAAACAAGTTATTCTAGAGGGACAATACTTATGGCTGTTCTTGACATAGTCAAGAAGGTTTGAAACGATGCAGTAACTGCAACTCCTTAACAACGCTTGTATTCATCATACATGTTAGATCAAATAGGTTAGAATGTGGAACATATCCATGTCTTCTTGGATTGACAGCCTAGTTGACCCAACAGCCACTAGTTAGTGAAACTGTGGGGGTTTCGGTCATCTAACTGTGCGTTGTTTACCCTCAAAGGTCACTTACTGCACCCTGGGGACAGCGTTTATGCTCACTTGATACAATGGGTTGCATATTTATCTTGATATAGCTCCTGTGGTGTCTCCTGTAGTGTCTGATTACCCACCCCAATCCGGCTGTCCACATGCAATACTCCGTTGCGGTGGTATGACCATGGTCTGGGCAATAAGGTACTCTGGACAGAACCTCCGTAACTCGAGTTGCGAATGTGACTAAAACTGTAGTTGAGTAATGAACTTAAGGGAATGAAATTACTAGGCCCTCAGAAAATAGATCAAGAGCAAACAATGCTATCAAACAAAAATGGTGTTAAGCCGGAGCACCTAATGTCAGATGTAGCATCAGGAAACTTGCCTGACTGACTCCTACTCTTCGACCAATTAAGACAGCACACACACCAAGTAGAATTAATTGTAGAGTCGATGTTAATCTGCTCGTTTGCCACCGTACATTTTTAACCACCGGAATTCTGTAATAAAAGACAACACATATCGAGATAGGCAAACAAAATTATGCAGAAACTATGACATTGTAAGAGTAGATCTAGCTCAGCTCGTAGTGTTCACCGTGAAACATTAACTGTTAGACTTGCATGTCGGTACTTGTGCACAACACAATCACTGGTGTTCAACAAGTGGTAGTCTAGTACTTATGCATGGCGCTACTAATAATGCAACCTGCTGCACTCGTAGATATATTGTCTTTTGCTTCCATTAGTGAGTACTGATGTTTCTGGAGATAACAGAAAGTCTATTGGCATAGTCTGAACGCTTCGTGACATGCTCGTCACAAATATTCATTTGGAGAAAAGAACAGGAGAACTATCCTTGTATCAGCTAACTCCTCCAACTCTGTCTCGCTTGTATTAGGCGCGACACTTGGGTCCGTACACTACACAGCGTTTGTACAAATCAAGTCAAGTTTATACACCCTTGTGGGAGCGTTTTCATCAAGTTTCAGTAAAATTGTGAAAACGCTTTAATCTATGATCAGAGAGAAACAAACGAAAGAACGCGGAAAGCAAAGTGTGTGCATTTCCATTCAAGTAATTGGTCCCTTGATTGACACATCATTGCTTTTCGGTCGAATAAGTAGCGGGACGGATATGCTAAGATGAGGCATAAGTGCTGGGTTAGATTCTAACTGTACTCGAAATTCATGGTGCGTTACCTGATAGCAAATCCACACTAAGCGCCAGGGCTAGAAGATTTTCACTTTTCTTGGTCCATGTGAAAGAACGGCAGTAGGAAGAAAAATCAAACAACTTCGAAGCAACCTCCTATCGGAAGTGATCATCTGAAGTGGCAAATATAAATGCACTTGGCTCTGTTCGCTCGAGTTGGTCTCCTTCAACAGGTTCAAATGTAACGCGTATAGCAGAAAGTAGTGTCGCTCAGCGGTTGACTAAATTCTTGAGCTTGCCATACTTCATCGGTGTCCAAAGCCTTACAGCTAGATTCGGCTTAATCCAGTTGTTTTGGCAAATAAAGATGCAAAATGAGAGAAAGTGGCCTCATACGGCAGGCTAAGGAAACAGTTAGTGCCAGCTGAGTAAAGATGAGGTGCTTTGAAACCTACAACTGGAATAACATGTTGTCGAAAGCTATCGGGGATGCAGATTATTCACATATCCTACGATGTATTCCCACCTAGAATTTAGGGCTTCCGAGGAAAGTTTCTTAAAATAGTGGACAAGCGATGTTCTAGTGGTCTCTTTCACTGAGTGCTATCCCCAAGCTGAATACAGCAATTATGGCAGAAATTATGATTAGGGCTTCAACTGTTTGATGATATACGTCACTGACATCTGCAGCCGCTCAAGCAGTATTTACTCTCAGATTTGTGTAATCGAATTATACGATCGATTGATGTTAGCAGGCCACCGGCCGAATTGTGAAACCACCTCATTTACGGTCGTCGCAGTCGGTGGCCGTCACGGTTAGCCCATATCCCACATTTTAAAGTACATGAATGCAGCTATGTATATCAGGTTATTCGACAGCTACTTGCTTTCGCTTTGTCAAGTGTTTAATGAAGTCGGTGTTATCCGACTAATCTGTGTTGGTGTTCTTTTTTTACTTGCCATTTCGACACCAGTGTGTAACCCATCAAACTACTGATAAGTTTTCCGTACTTTACAAGGCAATTTTTGACTGCTCTATCAACAAAATCGGCACATTCCGTAAATCATTCACATATTGCTTCAGAGGTTTGTTATCTTTCACCCACCACCACACTACTTGCAATCTGATGGCATGTAGAGAAGTAGTTTGTTTCTTACTATCTGAAAACAGCCTCACACTTCACAGTTACAAACCCACTTAGTAAACTCAGCGTTCGATCATTACTTATCCCTGGTTAAGCGACGGTTGGAGTTTAATTGACCAAGTCATTACCACTTTCCCTTCTGTCATGTTGGCTTTATTGTGGAGCGCTTATGTGAAGTACCACTGAGGCAGCATTCATCCGAAGTTGTCATTGATACATAGTAACGAATTCATCCGTTGATGATAGTGATTAGTTAGTACAGCCCCACCGACCGAAGTGTCTTTAAATGTGCAGCGTCACTTCGGCCAGAAACCAGAATATCATCCAAATAAGCACAAGTAAAGGGTATATCCTTCACGATGTCATCCACAATCCGCTAGAAGATGCTGGGGGCGGAGCTTATTCGTAATGTAAGACGGTATACCGAAATAGTCCAAAATGTTTAGTTATGGGGGTTAGTTCGAGTGGGTCCTCATCAAGTTCCAGCTGGGAATATGCGTGACTAGGATCAAGGTTAAAAAATTGTTGACCACCGGATAACGTAGCGCGCAAATCTTTAATGCTTGGCAAAGGATGCCTTCGCACCTTGGTAGCTTGAGTGACAGTTAACTCCTAGTCTTGGCAGATACGAACGGTACCCATCGGGTTTGAGTACTGGGACGATTGTAGCATCCTAATCCGAGTTTTGTACGGGCATGATTATGCCTTCAGATGGTAGCCGTTATTGTTCTACTTCAACCTTGGAGCGCATAGCGTACGGTAATATTCCAGCTTTGTAAAACTTAGCATTGGTTTTCTCCCGTAAATTGATGAAAGCTTTGTAATGTTTCAGCTTTCTTAACTTATTTTCCAATACAGAAGAAAATTGATTCAACAGATCGTTTAGACTGCTGTCTATAATTACCACCTCATTAGTCTGTATCGCTTCTCGGAAGTATCGGATCCAATTTCTGCCCAAGAGATTTGGTCTTTTATCAGGTACCACGATCAAAGGTAGAGTTAATTCCCGCTCGCCGTGCCTGAAATTAACCATGCAATTTCCCAAGACCCTACTAGGATCTCCCATGTGGGTTTGCAGTTTAGAGTCACATGGTTGTAAGGGCGACAGATTTTTAATTAAATCACCGTTTCTATTGGTAACTGCAGCCCTTGTATCCAGTTCCGAATCGATCGGTTCATTCTTGATCATCAACGAAGCGTATGTGGCGGGCACTTGTTGGGTGATACGGTATTCAAGTAGACGGAGTTTAAGTGGTTGTCTGGGTCTTCCAGCAGCCTTTTCTCCGTAAATGGCAGCTTATCACGGCGCCCCGAATGAGTGAGATTAGTTGGTGGGGCGGGTTCCGATCCGCACACGCGGGCTAGGTGGCCTATTTTACCACATTTTAGGCAGATGCTTTCTTTGTGGCGACACCCAGAAACGCGAGCATGTTGCATCCCGCAGCGATAGCACACGAAGTGTTTTCGAGGTTCACCTGGAGTTGGTGGTTTAGTATCCACGTGTGCAGCAACGACGACTGGATGGGCATTGAATTTAGGTAGCTGGTGCGAGAAATTCTGCCGTCGGAGAACAATTAGACAAGCATTTTCCCACTGGTATCTTGCTCATGCGAAGATAACAATGTTTCTCGTGCGCTTTCGTCCAGAATCCCCGTAATTAAGCACTACATTTTCATTTCTTCTTCCAATTTGTCGGGCGAAATTTCATTGTATTTACACTCGGGAGCAAACTGATGGATGTGTGCAATGAAGCTGTTGACGCTCTCGTTCGGTTTCTGTACAATCTGTGAAAAATAGTGTCTCGTAGTATAAATATTCTGCTTCAACCCCACAATGTGGTATATTTATCCACGGACGATGTAATAGTGTCACAATATTCCAATTATAGTGCATCATAATTTCGCTGACCTTCATCTCCCAGCACTTGTCTGAATAGTCATATGTTGTGGGATTCCGAAAGTGAAATCATAGGATTCCAAACAGGCAGTATTTCCAGGTAGTGAATAAATGATTTCTTCCAGCTCATCCAGTTTGATAAGGTCGGTTTGTCCTCAGCGCAAGACCAAAAGTTAGCAGCTGGATTAATGATAGAGTTCAGATGGATCCCGTCACCAATAGTACGTAGTAACAAATTCAAGCAAAGCACGCTCCCAGTCCGTAGTTAGACAAGAACAAGGCGCAGTACGAAACTGAGTGTCTCGGGCGAAGCACTGCAACACGGTTCACATGACTCACGAGTTAAAGCATGAGTGAGGAACAAATAAGAACGTGGTGTGGCTGAACTAACTAATCAATATCATCGACGGATGTAACAGCCATCCACTAGCAAACGCTGAGTAATAAGTGGTTTCGTTCTCCTTGCCTCACAATGCTTTCCTTTCGCCTTGCCGCGTCTGTGTGTAAGCCGCGCATGGCAACAAGCCCTAGGTATTTCCAGTTCAATAGAATCACGTTTACGCACAACACAAAGTAGATGTAACCTCGGCCCAATGCTCTCCAATCTTCAGAATATCGCATAAACCTATGGTGAAGTTGTAAGCCTTCCGTCCTACATCGTGCTGCTACTTAGCTTGTTAGAATGCCTTGGGTATGAAATATGATTCCCAATGAAAGTGCGCACTGCGTTGGGCTTGGTAAATTCTGCATGTCAATGAAATTTGAGAGTGGCGAATTGCTTGGAAAGGAGCTGAGTAAGCAGTGCTCGTATTAAAATCCGTCTATCGTCATCCAAATCCAAGTGTGACCCTAAGGATCTTGAAAAGCGCATTTCACGCTTGCATGTTGTTATTTTTGACCACACCATTTACAGGTCGAGTGCCGACGACGACTATGGTATGTATATGGCACAATTCTAGGAAGCACTTGAGTACATGATAGAAACTGCCAGTTGGGGGAAAGACTTAAAGATGTACCTCCTTAAGGGTTCACACAAATTACTTTAGCTTCATTTGCAAAGTTTGTGAACTTCCGACCAGACTCTGTCTGGTAGGCCGTTAGCTAACCATGCTTATTCGCTGCGGGCAGTAACTGTAGCGGTAGCAGCGATCCATCTAAAAACAGTTTTTTGCTTGAGGTGAGCATCTTAGAGTACACTTTGGGTGAAACGCCCACTCATGTGGGGTAAGATTCCCACCAGTGGGCATCTTATCCCACCCCATCTCTAACAGCCTAAGCATGTACACAAAGGTGTGCGGAAAACTGTTGAAAATAAGACTATAGCACACAGATTTTAGAAATTCCTAGAGTGAAATTCTCGTGGGCCCACGTTTGACACAAAATGCAGGCGACCCACTTTTCCACAAGTCGAGTGCGAACAAATTCTTTCCCACAAACCAAGCAAAACCATTCATAAGACTGGTAAGATGACGGGGACGGTTTTGACTTCTTCGCTTTACCGGCTGTCTGCTTGCTTTCGTTCTGCTGCTGCTGCTGTTGCTGCTTCGCGTTTTGTTGTAGTGAACTGATACATGGTGACGCTGTTAGTACTCCGGCATCCTTACCTTTGCTGCATCCTTTCTGCTTGCTGGGAACTACTGCTTTTGGAGTGACACACAAAATTTAATGACCTGAAGTTTAGTCAACACGTGGTATTACCAGAAGGCTATGGGTTTTGAACTTCAGTTGATGTTGAAAGAGATGTCCTACCGTAAGCGGTTGCCATCATGACTGAAGATGAGGGCATGTAATCATAATCTATATACACCGAAGTTGTAATGATAATACTACATTCAGCAGAAGCATCTGCTGATGCGGAGTGGACTTGGGGATAGTCTACATATGCACTGGGTGTCGTTGAAGGCAAGGGAACCTGGATGACTTGCTTTGCATACATATCCACTGGCTCATTAAACTGGGCAGTAACAGAATCATTCTCGTTCAAAACAAAGAGAATACACGGTCAACTCCCGCAGGACGCAAAACCATTTGTGACAGTAGCAACGGGTGCTGTGTTGTTGAAAGCTTGTCCATTTATTGCGTCCAGATTAAATAACGACAATCGTTGACAAGGATGACTTAGCATGCATTGATCAACAAAGTTATTGAATGCCGACTTCAAGGGCTGGAAAAAGGTGCGATCTCAAAGCTGGAGGCGATGTGTACAATGGGTGGCATGGTAACATGGCTAGCATACACCAATTATACAGCAACAAATGTCTTAGGGATTTGGTGGCCGTCGAGTATTAACAAAGCGGATACTGTAATTGAAGGTTTAACGTTAGCAGTGAACTGTTTGAGCCATTTTATGAATTGCGCAGCATCGGGATATCCATTATCTGATTAAAAGCCACTTGATTCGGCAAGAGTTCCCTTCAACAGCTTGGAAACCTACCGTTTCCTCCGGAATATGAACATTGTTGAGATGCATGTCTCCATTACATCAAAGGCAAAAACTGCCACTTTTCCCCTCTCAGAAATTGTCATTTTTCCTGCAGTGCGTTTGCCTTTCTGAGCCAAATCTTCTGTTGGATTTTGAACATACGAAAATCCAGTCTGATCCATATTCCAAATCGTACTTCCTGTAAATGAGTGAGACTTCAACACCGAACGCAGTCGTAAAACCTGTCTACTTTTGTTTTCTGGAAACCACTTGCACGAGAAAGGCTAACTGCAACAGGACTTCTGATTGAAATAGAACGATTTCGTATTAGGAATTCCTCTAGCCAACTTTGGCTTACAGATCTAATCTCAAGCTTGCATCGATGAGGCAGTAATCTTTTCTCCGAGATCATATGCTAGACGTTCAACGTCTATAGTCGTCAAACCCGACAGCAGTGCTTCCATTGTCTGTGATTTTTGACTAATGGCCTCTTCTAACTTCTGTTGAAATGCTGTTCTGAAGCGACTCAGGAATGAATACCCAAATACAAAGATCTGAAAAACAGAAAACCGCAGTGGAAAAGGCAACTGCTTCATTGTCTCTGTGCCGCTTTAAAGTGCGTCGTTCACTATTGTACTTCCTAGCAGTCTTTTCAAGGAACTGCCATCTTTCAAGTCCCCCAGTGCTAACTGCAGGGTTTGTGCCCCATTTCTCCTGTCTTACTTTTTCTCACATACACTGGGGTCATTCTGGGATGGCTATAATTAAAAACTCTTGCTGAGCAACAGAAGCAGAAAAAGATATAAAATAAATGCGGATAAGGCACCCATGGGCGTCTTACCTGAAATGATTGCAACGCAAAATAATTAAATGGATTGCCTGCTGCGTTAGCAGAACATGACAAAGGGGCTCATTCGATAAAAGTTGAATGCAAACTTATAACATCATAACAAAGTACTTGTTATCCCCCTTCATATTCATATACGCTTAATTGACATGCCAGAAACTAGGCGAAAGTGAATCTAAAGTATGTCAATGGTTCAATTTACTAGTAAATAGGGTATTTGGTAGATGAATTCTATGTATAAGGCAAAGTAGGCGAATATGGAACCGTCGAGGTCACGATCTGGAGCGGAATATGGATCGTACTGGAAAAAATATATGAGTGGGTGGACGTCTTACCCCACGCTACCCTATGCATCAGGAGACATTTGCGAAATGTGTAACATTTTGCAACCATCCTTACTGTTTTAGACTCGGGTGTAGTATGTAACTTCAGGAAAGCGCAGAGCGCGGATCTTAAGGTACGATATGGTTTAAATCAGCTTGCCTAATTGTGTTAAATTTCGTCAGCTGCTGGTCACTCAAAAGTGGACGAGAGTTCATGCGTTAACTTTGACAGTTGTTAGCGCGCACCGTCTTGCTGTAGCACGGTCTACAGCAAAGGATACCGGCATCTTTCACAGACACCAATTCACATACGTCTGGGACTCAATGGATCTAGGTAGTGTAAATCGTTTAACCATAACTGTTCCAAAGTTTTGGAGCAGAGTCAGTATTTATCACAAACGCAACGCGTGGCCTATCCGGTCTAAGTTACGAACAGCGTCTTTATTTATTCGGTGTGTTCTCTTCAGAACACCGACAGCTTTGCGGAGATGTTATTCTCACATACCGGATAGTAACTAAAAGCGTGCATCCATGTACATCACTATCGACCCTAACTTCTAACAAATAGAGCCGGCAACCACCTAAAGCCAATGATGGAACACTCCCGTCTGAATTGTAGAAATTATTTTTACTCGAGTAGAATCTGTTCTCACTGGAATGCATTACCAAGATATGTGGTGAACGTACCAGATATGACGACATTCGAAAGACTCTTAGACACATCGTATTGATAAACGCTAGATAAAAGTTTGATAAAGTTTATGGGTTTAATCACTGACACTTCAGGTTCCACTTTAGAGCATTTTGATCCATTATTATTTTGCGTATCCATCCTGCGGTTCTTGTAAAGTTATGCTTTTTATCCCATTATACACTATTGAACTATTGAGCTATTGATTTATCACGGAAAACGTAGCGTTTGCTTGACATGTCCCGTAGGATGGCTGCAGTGAAAATTGAAACTAAAATGATGAAAGGATAAGTAAATCGTCATTTTAGGCGTCTACAGATTTAAATGCACTTCTACACAATTGAAAGTGGAAATGGAATGTACATACAAATTAGTATGGTGAGCAGTTATAGTTCATGTACTCCGTGAGAAATAAACAAAGAAAACGTTCACTTGTGTGCTGCTTTAATTGACCGATGTTATACATTAATGCAGTTTTGGTACATCCGGGCTGTTCACACGGACAATTATACATGTTTCCTCGGCACCAAGTTACGGAGAGGACTGCTAAGCACATAGTTTGCTTCGCGTTATTTCGTCCTGCAAGTGAAACGGTCTATATAAAGTAATGCAAGTGGGTAAGTGTGTTGTCAAGGCGTCTTTTGCAAAGCGTTAACTGTGAGGCAAGGATGACGTAAGTTGGAAGGAGGTTCCAGGTTCGGAACACCCAAAGACACAATCAGCGTGTTTTCGACCATCAAGTCAACTGTAGTGCGTGGCCAGTTTGAGCCGCTGCAGCTTAGCTGCAACGGGTTGTGACAAGCATGAACTTGGTTCGTCAGTATTAACTAAACCATGACGAGTCCTTCCAGCTGAAGCCGATATTCCTCACTGTACAAGCTCAGTGCCTGCAGCCTACGCCGGTAGGGGAAGTGGAACAATCCTCTAACGAGTTTGGTACCTCTAAGTTGGGGATCTTCAAGTGCGTCAACGTCTCGCTTGCACAAGGGACTCAAGGCCTGTATCGCGTATTCCACGTGGGGCCTCACGTAGGTGTGCAACCATTACGGAAAGATTGATTGCTCAAAATTTCTGAAAGCCCTCCGTAAGAGTCCAAGATGTTGCCCGGGCCTGATCGTGGACTTTTCAGGCTGTTCCCAGCAGCCAAGATCATCCTGCACGATTACCCCATGGTCTCAATCCTGGAAAGCACGTTGCAGTGTCCGGGTCTAAAATCGATATTCATTGGCAAGCTGAAGGTGTGTGCTCAAAACATTTCATTTCCGGACGTTGAGTTGGAGCGGCTTTGCGGATGGCCACGTATTGGCCCTATCGGGATCCCTCTGCAGTGCTGTGTGATCGTCCACTGTCTGGATCTCATGTCAGATTTTGAAATCGCCTGCAAATACCAAGAAATTCAACTGCAGTACAATAGCAAGATCGCTAGTAAATACCAGGAATAAACGTGGCTCAAGTACAGATCTTTAGGGCAAGCCACATTGGGCGTTACTTGGGCGAGGGAGGGCGCTGCAGGCTCTCACATACGGACAACGTCGAATGAGGAATTTTCATTTCCAATCCAGCAATGGGTCACCGATTCAACAGCTAGGACGAATGCCAGATAAGAAAATGGGCAAATCAGTTAGTCAAAATCTGTAATCCATAAAACACTGGTCCAATTGAAAGTGATGCCACAGGAACCCGTCATATTAGAGAAACCCATGTCGTAAAAACTGCACTTGGTTTGTAAGCTAAGTGCATGGTTACAAGAATAAATAGCTTTCAATGAAGCTTGTGAACCAGAACATTTACTGTAATCGTCTTTCATCCCGTATGAAGGGTAAAGTTTATTAGATCTTGCTTTAAGTCCCTAAAGTTGCGTGCAACCGATGCGGGAACAGTATTGCTTTCAGTGGGCGCCTTTAGGTTGCAGAACATCTCGGAGATTTAAGATGGCGATTACATGAACAGGAGTCATTTCCCACTTGTAACATGGAGTAAGTGCTTTGGGCATTCGCGGGGAATTGTATTTGAACTTGTATAACTCGGAAGCCATAAGAAAATCACCTCATTATGGGTATGGTCAAAGTTATGCTACTTTACCTTGCAAAATAGAAGACACTTCATTTTGTTGGTACATGGCTCATCTATATGTTTTATGAAAGGAATCATGCTTCTAGTGCACCGTACCGTGTAGCTAAGGTATAGATCATTTTTACGCGGATGTGCTTGAAGCATAAAGTTGAAGCTCAAATCGGGGACGACGCAAAATTCAGCGAATTGCTGTGCTTACAACCGCAACTGCGTCTACATGGCAAACCAGTGGTTAGGTGGTGAAGCTTGCGTTTGTCGTTTGCAGCTCGTAGCCCTTATATTGATGGGACGGTGGAACGCAATTTGCGAATAATCTCGCAACTGTGTATATGGACTGGCGTGTCACAGGGACGTTCTGTTTAAAAAAAACGCTGGCAATATCTTTTCGAACGTGCCCCAGATTCTTCATCACAAAACAAGAGAAGCAAACTCCTCGCATGTTGTTCCAATGTCATAATCGATTCTACCTAATAAACCTAGCATGCTCTAAATGAGTTATCAAAGAGGGGAGAATAGTTCGGCGTCACTGAATATCCGACCAATTTTCTTTGGATGCTATATAAGTACATCTGATTTTTAGCTATACGGATAATTATTCTTATTGTCAATCAGGTTATTTTTCTGGCAGCTTTAATTACGTTTGATTAATACTTTTGGCAAAGCGAATAAGTTTCTGTTTCATTGGATCGTGTCGTATGTGATGAACAGAGCACATATATGAACTGTATCTCCAGCTGTCGAAAGATCTATAATCTATTCATTTATCTGTGTTCAATTAGCATCAGTTCGCCTAATAGTTTAACTAGTGCTTAGGAGCCGCTTGCCGGAACTTGTGAAAGACCATTTCATATACAATGTGAAGCAACCGTACTGGTTAACTAATTGCAATAGCACCAATGACGCCTGCCCACCCTTAGATATAGCGATGTCTCATGTCTAATACTGTTGCTGATATAAGCGTACACCGGTTGCTTAGAGTGCTGTTGAGAAACACAAAGGGCTGTCACCGTTTGATCACTACTGAGTGGCGTTACCGCATCGAACACTTCCTTACTCATGTGGAACCGTACACGTGATACGAATGTAAAAGATGCTGGAATTTTTGATGTTATTCTACTTATCGACTTCCTACTTTCAATAGTGCTCCCACTACCCTTTATTAGCCTGTGCCTCGTCCGCTCTTGTGAGTCTCTGCAGTTGAGCCACGGAATTTTGGTGTGGGATAATAAACTTAACAGATTACATCGCCACCGTGTTCATTGCGGTCTTCATTGCAGCTCACTATGTGTAGACAAACTCCGATTGCGAAAGCCACCATGAATACGGACGTACTCTAATTTTTACCATTTTCATCTCAATGATGAGTCAAGCTAATGATCTCATTAGTATCCACAGCCATGTAAACGTGTTCCCCAGTTCATTGTTCAAAAGGCTTGTCGAATTCACTCAGAAAGACTGGGAACTAGTGTTTACCTTGTGGCTTTATCGCAGAGCGCGCCATAGCTCCTGCCATTTTTAACGGACCTTCCGGACCCAATGTAGCCCACATTTCACTCAGACTGAAATGATAACTTTAAATATGCGGACACTAATTCTTCACTGTCAAAATATATAGAAAACTATACAAAACACTTGTACGAAAGTTCCAAGTCAAATCAAGTTAGGTTTTATACATCCATAAGGGAGCATTTTCAACAATTTACGATAACACTGTGGACATACTACAAAATAATATCGGTGAAGAAATGATGTGAATTGACACGAACAACAAAAGGAGTACATTTCTAAGCAGGTAAACGTTCTCGCAATTGTTGCACCATCAGCCTTGTTTCCAATAACAAGCGAGACAGCTAAGGCAACATAGAGTTGCGATACGAACTGGTACGGGAAAACAAAGCTGTAAATTTCGACCGCGTGGTAGAAATGGATTATGAACTAGCTAAAACGGCGTGTAGGAGGTGAGAGGGGTCTTTCAGAGTCTTGGATAAGTTAAAGCATGCTTCAAATTGATTGCTAACTACAAAGTCAACGAGGAGTTTTCTGCTTGATCCAGAGCATCGGGAAATAAGTCTTAGTGATCTCACAAGAACTATAGTAGTGGTGTGGGGAAAATAACGAGGAAACACTAGCCAATGAAGGAGAATACATGCGTTTACAAAACTTAGAATTAGAGCACGCGGTACGACGAGCATTTTGAGCCTAAGGGAGTAAAAGGATAGTCTTCTGACTTTTTGAAAAGTCTTAAGAATATGTGTCCATCAGGATAAATGGTGAGACAAAAAATACCGAGATACTTTACGGAAAATGAAAGAGGGATGCTTGACTATGCACGACCAAAGGGAGAGTCGTTTTGAAAAGGAGCGCAATCTGTCGGTGAGTATGAAAGATAATGTGTATCACAACACTTAGAAGGGTTAAGGGAGAGCGAGCGGGAAGTAGACCAAGTCAAAAGTTCGTCCAGTCCAAGTAGGAGTTGCGAAGATTCCTCAATTATTGCAGCTATGCACACTATGACAAGGTTGTCAGTGTGGTTACACCCGATGGAGCTGTTTGGTATAAGCAGATACGCAACATTGAGGGCAAACAGACTGGGGGATAGAATCGATCCTTGTAAGCAAAATCTTCTACCACATAAATGAGTGAAGTGTGTGCGATTAGTGCAATAGTTGCGCATTACATTACATGCGTACAGCACTACGCTTTTTTCCAACAAAATATTTATCGAGGAGGATCTATCAAGGCGTTTAAGGGCATTAGTATAGTGAAGGAACAGGAGCCGCACAGTTTAGCCTTTTTTATCCAAAGCAGATGCTGTGAAATGCACAGGATGTGAAACGGCATCCAATGTAGAGCGCTGTGACATGTATGCAAACTGTTTGGATAGGTAGAACTTCGTCACATCTAGGCTCACTCAGACAGCCGCCACAAGCCCGGAAATGCACTGTACGCGGGTTTCATCCTTTCGGGAATCGTCAGCAGTGCGCATTCCATCGGACCCTTGGTAGGGCTCGAAACCGCAACTCGACTGTTGCCAGTCCGTGGTTGAGACCACTGAGCTACGGGGGACTGCAACGACCATCGTGCTTTTCCGGGCTTGTGGCGGCTGTCTGAGTGAGCCTAGATGTGACGAAGCTCTACCTATACCATTCAACTCCCCCTACTACACTTCTGTAAACTGTTTGAAATTCGCAATTTTTGCAGCAGCTTTGGCAGCATGGAGGTGCACTCCAATGGGCGATACTTCTGTACTTACTGCTTAAGCACAGGTGTTATTCTGGCTGTTTTCCAGATGTCGGGGATAGTGTCAGTCGTTAAATACGGGTTGAAAATTTCTGTCATAGGTGACTGTAATGCATCCGCGCACTCGTACAAGGCGATTGGGGGGGGGGCAGAGAATCAGGGCCACTGGCCTTGTTTAGTTTCAGTCTTGTGAGTTCTTTGTAAATCGTTATGTGCTCAACTACGCTGGGAAGGTCGTAGCTGGGGAAAGAAAACAGAGGGATGGTGTCGGATGAGGATGTGCTAAATTCAAATCTGAGCTTGTCCACCTCTACGATACCGAGGTGGCCAATAGAATTTGTGCCGTTAAGTTGCCTCAATAACCACAAACTGTGATTTCCTGAAATTGTTCCAATAAATCGGATATTTAACATTTTATCTCGATTTTTACAGTCACAGCCATACGTCTGACAAAAGCTTTTAGCTTGGATTTGTAAGCCTGTTCCTTTTTCTACACTATTGCTTGAGTCGTGTTGATGAAAATCTATCAATGCCAAGATAGATGGTCTCAATGGGGCAATAAAGATTGAAACAGAAACTGATGCAGTTTGTGAGATGTGCGCACTGAGCTGACAGATCCACTTTAGCGAAATTTGAGAAGTCGGTTTAATAGTGCATCGATTTGAGCTTTGTAATTTTTTCCGTTGAACTGTTTATCCGCTTAACTGTTCTGAATTTCGTTTTTGTCATCGGAACTTAATTGGTCATACAGTAAGTCCTTGGGCATATCTTTACTGTGCAATGCTCCGAATTACCAAGCGGGGCGCGTCTTTGTGTGGAAAGCAGGTTATATTTGTTACAAAAGCTAAATCCAAATGTGTATCTAGTCTGATAGGGAATTGCACCAAGTTGATTAGGGCCAGGATTTCAGTGAAGACTGTGTAACTTCTATTGAATTCATCAGCGAGACAAAATGATCTGCGAACATTTTCATCTCTTACAGTGCTGAGTTAGGCGTTACCTAATCGATGCCAAATACAACAGACATCAAATCACCATGAAACATTGGTTTACATACCAATAGTTGGCAACTTATTGAAGCCCTACATAGGGACTCATTGGATTAGACATGCGCAGAAACAGTAGGCAATGGAAATTGTGTTTACGCTGTTCACCTAGTAATGTTTGCTAAGCGTTTAATTTCTGATTTCCTCTATGGCAGTATGCCTGATTTCTTCACGTATCTCCTTGAAGCAGCGTGTACTTTCAGAACTGTACACTATGCATCGTCGAATTCTTCGTTTTCATCCTGCACCCGGAGACAACGCACCTTCAGCTTATATATTAACAAGTGTAGAGTGGAAAACAGTCAGCTTAATTATATTGCTTGTTTCTTCAGAGGTTTTCCTAACTACTTAATAACCCAGGTAAACTGTTCGCTATTTTCAGTGCACAACTCGTAATTGGTGACAGGAGACCTCATTGCCACCATCGGTATTCCCTCTACTTGGTTCAAAATGAACTTGAACATGACAATCATCAGCACTGCGCACATGTGCAAACGAGAGTTGAAACTTTCACGGAATGCTTGGTTAATTGCGCATTTCGACTGGCTAGCATGCGCGTGTACACAGAACTCCAGTCAGTCTCTCCACTTGTACCGAGTCCTGTTTCAGTTAGTGGACAACTAAGAGATGCATCGCTAGAATGCAGTCAGTAAGAGGTCTAAACTTGATTGACAAAAATGCTACGCCGATCCATGACCAAAAACACAATTGATTGAACACAAAAGTGAATAGTATGTTACCACAGTAGCCATCGCGATGCCTGATGTATGTCTTGATGATAAGCCTGTGGTGAACGGTGAAGTTTGCCAGTGTGTACTCCAGCTGGTACCATAAATCACCGATCTGTATTTTAGCAAGCGTGAAAAGTGAATCATTATGGCTGTTGCAACCGGATGGCACGGAGGGTAATCCAATACTAAGGGAACAACTTCCAAGCCGCCGTTAAAAGGGCTGACCTGAAGTTTGGTTGATCAGAGATTCCAACTATCCGACTGAACCTCAGTGACTTCAAGATGAGAATGGAATTGCCGTCTGGAATGCGCAAAGACGACACCGGCGGTGTAGTACGGTGCTTCAATTTAAGCCTCATTTGATTACGCTATTTACACTGAAAATTAGCTGATCGCTGCAAGCAGAAGATTGTGAAAGATGCTTCATGTGAACTCCAAACAGCTAATAGAGATTTGCAGGTAAAGCGAAATACTTGAAGATATTTACCGGAGGGTATAACCATAGAACAACGGTGATCCACATTTAAAGAAGCTAGGGCTTGGTCGGGTTATGAAGGTCTGGGCTCACGTGTAATTGCTGGAAACATGGCAAACAGCGCGCCTGTTAAATCTGCATGCTATTCAAATGGATACACATGTAAATGCGTCAGCATAGATTCCATGGAGGTTAATCAACGTGGCGTATTATTGTGTTATTTCGTCTTCCGGTGAACAGAATGCACAACACGTGATGCAAACTATGTAATATCTACGATTAATTTCTTTCGGAGAGCGGACAAACCGGGCAGATATACGATGGGATTTAGATGAGCTCTAATCAAGTTCTGAGAAAATATACCGGGGATATTCCAACCGACAGTATCGCTTAATCATATTCGGCTGGTGGTCTGTTGCCAATGTGTTTTGTCTACTTTTCAGTATCGGGGGCAAACATAAGTGGGGTATTCAAAGTCAGGTTACTTTGTGATTAACGACTGGTTTCACTATACACTCCTTCAGGTTTCAGTCGCTTTCAGTTGGTGTAGGAGATGGAACAAGCCAATCACATTCTTATCAGCCATTTGCCGTGGAGTCTTGAGTACAGTTAGATTTCGTTTCTGTCAGGGTGACCAGATTTAAATTGTTTGCACCACATGGGGCCTTACGTTCGTGTTAAACGCCTGCAGCAAAATGGGCGGGTAAAACTTAGTGAATGCGTTGCGCAACAGCCTAAACTCCTGTCCACCTGGTTTAGTTCTAATGGACCGCTTAGAGCAGTCTAGGTCTTATTGAATCACCAGGTATGGTCGCGCCCATGTAACCTGGCCGATGGCCTACGTGAATCACTTTGCTTTCCGTCATATTGAATGGAAGTAGAGAAGTCTAAAACCATTCGGAATCACGAGCAAGGTCTAGATTCAGAAACTCATAACATTTCTGATTACCGATTGCCCTGTATACTTTAATATCGTGGGCGCAAATGGGGAATTTCGACTTGATGACTCGCGCGAGGTCATGACTAAAGGACATGAATGAGCTGTGCCCAGGCACCAATCTTTGTGAAACGCCGCGTTCCAGGCAACTCGCCTCAGGTAGTGAGCCCAATTTACACCCTTTAGTGCAACGGAAAATCGGTTTAAGATCCATCTAAAGAAGTGATTCCCGATGCCTTATATCTGCCTGTTAAAGGCATTGAAAACCTTAGGATGGATGACATCGGTTGAGGTAAGACTATTCGCAGTTTCGGCCCAGGTGCCACTTGTAATGGGGACATTGGTAGTATTCAGCGGATTGGACGAATGTTCTGATGCTCCTTCGTTATGAGGTTTTAACTTGCTACATGGCTCTTTAGTACCTCAGTATTGAGCAAATTCGCTACCTTTGGCAGCAATGAGAAGAAACTCACTGAACCATAGGTTGCGGACTCTGGATGTCCATAGGTTTGCAAGACCCGGGTTACTCTACCATGCTTCCAATTATTAGAGAAGTTTTGTTAATCCAACACCATGACATTTAAACGTCACAGTGCGATCGAATTGCATCGTCGCTCTTGTCTTTAGGTGGTTCATCTCTAATCATTTTGCAATATAACTTCGAGGCTACATACATCTGACTGATTTATCAGCTCTACAATCTGATCAACTAACTATCCTTATCGCTTTAACATCTGATTCCCATCCGTATTACTGGAGCATTTGTTGCGGAAGCTTCCGCCTGCAATCATACCCATTTTTAAATAACTAATGGGATTTTGCACTCTTTCGAAAAAGCTTTCTTGCGATGGTCAAACTAACCGAAAATTGTACTTCTCTATTACCATTTGCAGTCTCTGCATTGCATCTTGCTGGTCAACTCGATCGCAATCGGAATTGCTCAATATCCGAAAGTCATTTTAGGAGGATTCATGGTAGGAAAATTTAGCAAGACAGCCACCACACATCCAGAAATGCGTTAGACAGCCACCTCGTTCTTTTCTGACTCTCAGTAACACGCATACGCCTGATGCAACCGTTGAACCCTCCCAAAAAGCACAAATAGTCCGTCTACTAGTCATTAATACCCTAAAGTCAATCACCATGCCTTGTGACATTGTCAAGTAGTTCGTCTACATAACCTATCACATGGACCGCGCAGACAAAACGAATGCCAGTTCACCTTCACTTGGCGTTTATAATTACAGCGCTCTTCAGACCAAGATGCGCAGCGTCCAAAGTCGGAAAGTTAGAGAACATCAGCTAGCTCACTGGGTCAGGATCCAATAGGGCTCCAGACGAAGAGTGCCTGTGGGTCGGGAAAATGTGATCAGCTGCTATTGATTGCCCCTCACATTGGCTCTGAAACATACTTTCAACAAGTTTTGGCAAATCTGTTCACTTTTTGTTTAGCATTTGGCACACTACTATGAATTCGCTCATCTGACAAAGACAACGTTTTTTGTCTGCTCAAAATTTCAACTTAATTGTTATCAGAGATGGAACAAAGTTTCATTGTTCTTAGTCGTTCTCTGATTTGTTTTCTCGACTACACTAAGTTCGCTCTTCCACCGGATATCCCTTACTTAGTTGAAGAAAACCATCTAGACTCTGAAATAATCACTGAGTAATTGCACAACTACATAATGGCTAAATGACACGAACACTCTACGTCCGACTATGACCTTGACTGAAGCTTCTTGTCTCCTTATCGACGCTTTCCAATTAAGCAGCATCAGCCTATTCGATCACATGGAAATCATCCTCTGGAGGCGAACGACTCAAACGCTGTTCCCTGAACTAGCGTTTGAGTGCTCTTTGATGACATATACCTAAGGCAGATAACATGATTTGGGTTGACAAATTGTATGTTTTGTCTAGAAAACCTCCGGTTACCAAGTGGCCGCTTAATGTATCATGACCCATTACACTCATGGTTGCAAGTGAAGACTAGATTATTTCAGATGCATGAGCAGACCAACGTGTTTAAACAGGCGAGAAATGAACACGCCACTGCATTAAATATACAGGCATGCAACTCTGAAATTCAAGACGGCCCGAGAGGTGTATACAAACTGTCGTACCTCGATGATGTCGAAGATATCCAACGAAAATATAAATAATCCACCTGTGGCCCAATGTGATTGTGATTCTTTAAAGATGCAAATTTAGACTTAGTATGGGAGGATGCAGAAGATCTAGTGTTTTCGATGCATTTAGTTGGTTATGGACCCAGTCTAGATTGGCTCGATGCAGTCCGCTTAGGCTATTATTAGACTAGTCCTGAGTGAACAGATTGCGTGCTGCCCCATATATCCAAACGTTCCATTCCTGCCGTTTTGGGGATGGCTCCATGATTTTGGAAAGCAACGAGAAATGAGTTAATGGGTATTGGTTCTTGACGCAGGCACGACCACACTTTTTTGATTAGGGGTAAAGATTAAATGGTTGCGTAGATTGGGAATCTAATTCCCAGTTGGGCAATAATGAAAAAATAGCGCAATGGCTTGGATGCATCCAGTCTAGTCACTCTTATGCTTTTTAAACAAAAAATACTCTCAAGCAGCTTCTCCTGTCTCTTCAATTCACCTGTGGCACGGTTGATTCCTGATAGTGATATGCCTGTTGTAAGAATAATGGCAGATTGCGATTCCAAATTGTCGCCATTTGCGGTGTCGTTCGCAAGCAACCTCCCTCCTTGTGTTAGGCAATTAGCCTGAGGAGCATTCTGCCGAACTCGCTCACTTGCCTACTGAATAACTTGTACTGGGCATAATTTCACCTTTAGGTCCATTTAGTGTTGTGAGATGTTCTCGTGGGTCAAATTGTCGCATCAATAAAGCTGGATTGTGTACGCCACCCGAGTTTAATTGGGTTGAGATGATATGTGGAATACAGAAAGTGGGTTCCCATTTCAACCACCCTAACTTCGTCGGTCATATGGTCTCGACTTTTGAAAAGTTTTATAAAAGTTTTTTAGTACGCCGACGAAACCTTCAAGACGGTTTTAGTAAAACGGTAAGCTAAAAATTATTACCTCGCGATTATTTCATGAGATTCGATCAGCTGATAGGACACATGACCCCCTGCGGTTCCTCGGTGTTCCCTTCGGAACAATCTGCGAAGCAGACATATTAGAGTGGCAGTGTGGTGTTTTTACAGCAGTCTGGAAATGGACTGGTTATTACTGTGCCAACCATTATTTGCTTGTTGTTAACGACTGGCTTTGGGAGAAGCGTTTTCTTTTTCTCTCCTCGACAGAATATTAAAGTTGATTCCACGGCCAGAATGTTTTGATAAATAATGTTTTGTACATAAGGTAAAACCATTGCGTGTATTCTTGTCAAGAATACTACTGTGTAACTGTGTGAGGATCGGACCCAGGTATTAAGCACTTCAGAACTGTGCTGGAACAATGGTTGCACAGTCATTTTGCAGTAAACCTTGGACATACTTCTCAATGTCAGTTCAAGCTGCGAGATGTATGCAGAAAAATTCCTGTTGCGTCGTGTTTTCCCGAGTGAAAACGAAGTCACTGATGTGAATTCGACACAGTCATAATATACCAGTGATAGTGGAACAGGTCAGATGAGTGTGGATACCTACTAAAACCACATGCGCAAGCCTAGGTTGCGCAGGGTTTAAAACAACTGCATCCATTTGTACTATACTAGATTTCTGCCCTGTTTCTAGCCCTCCCACAAAATTACTGTTTGCTGGGCAACTCGATTCCTTATTATTAAGTCTGCTGGAAAACAGCTTTGTTGATATCTACAGTGCCACTCAGATTCTAGACGATCCAAGTTCAACTTCATTTGGGACCGGAACGATAACATAATCCCCTGAATGTTCCTTCTTTTGGGTATCGCTGAAGCAAGAATCGATAGGTCTACTTAACATGTTGAGAGGCCTATCTGAAAGATCGCATCACACCCTGTTCAACTAATCTGGACACTAACATTCACTTTGTACGCGCTAGTGCTGCCGCAACTGTTGCTCTGCCATTACTATTGTAGACATCAATAGTGAAATCAAAGTAAATTACTTAATCAACCATTTCCTTGTACGTTCAGTAATATTTAATCGGAGCGGTAGGTTAAATAGCAGTGACGTCCAGCTTTTCATTAGATCGATCATCGACCATGGGCGCAAAGTTGTCGTTCAATTTTGCGTTCACCCTTTGGACTAAAACTGATCGATCGAAAGCTCTCGCCGACGTGTGTGCATGCGCAGTCTTCTGCTCCACCCACTATTTTGTCCCTCCGAATTTAGTCTCATTGGTTTGTCAAAAAGTCTGCATGAAAGTCTAACCCTGAGATATTATTGACCTTCGTGTTTTGTGTGTTTTAGCCACCAGCAGCTTGAGGTCAAGAACTCCAATGAGGGCGCAATCGAAAACTGGACCAATAAAGCCTTAGGAGTAAAAAGGTGATTAATAATTCTGGTGGGAACGCCAGGGTGAGGATCACAATTTGAGAAGAAAAGCTGAAAAAACGAATATCGTTTTAGCAAACACTATGTAATTCACGCAGAGACGTGCGAAAATCGTCTACCTAGTTTGTGTGGGGAAATGCTGGTAAGCTTACATGTTGTCACGTTATGTCGCCGAATGTACATGAGCTGTATTTCGTGGTGCAGGTGGGTCATGGCAACGTGAAGACGATCTTTTGGACACGGATGTTGTTGAAGTAGAAACAAGGCAATTAGGCACTGCGTTCCATGGCTGGTATACACGAAGAGACTGAAGATTTGTAGGCTATTCCAACATGGATACATTGCGTGACCAGTCCAAGAGTGAGGGCAGCGTAAGATGGTTTGATGACCCCAACGCATATTCCCGAAACTGTCCGTTAGAGGTACTCAATATTTTTGTTAACTGCAATACTTCCCTTGTTCAGACCATTACGCTCTTGTTTCCCAAGCTTGCTTGCTGTACCGTGGGAAGTCTAAAACACGGCTTCTCAACATTGTTCGCGAATGTTCTAAGTGACGATTGTTAGCGATCTTTTTTCATTCACAAGGACAACAATTTAAGTAAAACCAATCTTTTGATGTTTAATTGCAATTCTTTCTACTCCCCTGCCATGGTAAAGCAAGTGACGGAATAAGGTCACGTACTGTGAGAGAGATAGTGCATGATTCATAGGCTAGGAATTTACCCGTTAAACGCCAAGCGAAGGGAATCAGCGCGCCGAAGTTGGATTCATTATTCCGTTAGATTGCATAAACTCATGAGTCAACAAAAAGCAACAAAGTGTATAGCAGAACTCATTCTTAGCTTCATTTAGGAGAGAATGCCTTTTTGCGTTATGCTAAAATCTTCGCTCCGTCTACGTTTAACTAGTGTTCATGGGAGAAACGACCTTGCCCTTTGTGTGTGAATATGGTGGGGAAATATCGTTAGCTGCTTCCCAGAAACTGCTTGTGTGGTCTTTATATCCATTTTTGATAAACCGTCCTAAGCAACCAGATAGGAGAATATTTAGACGAAACTTATGGTGAATATTTGCGTTGACGAGGATAGTCATAGCCGTTGCAATCTGAACATTCATGCGCCAAGGGCTGTTTTCGTTTCAGCACTTAGAATTGGCGAATACATCGGCTGACAAATGTAGCCTGCAAATATATAAATCTTTAACTGAATAAATAAATAAATGGTTCTGAACAATGCCACGCATGGTCTAAATTATTAGCCTGTTGAAGCAAAACCGCTGCTTTTCACTGGATTCTGTGAGTTCATATTCTAATTTCTGTCATTTGGCAGGCCCTCTTACGCAATGAACCGTGCCAAATAATCTGGCGACCGGCTATTTTGAAATATTCTTTTCCCTCTCACCGAGCAGTGAAGCAGAACTAGTCAACATGCAGTGTGTGTGTTGCTTATCCAACGAACAACGATCCACTGTGAGTTGACGGAGGAGACATTTAGGTTGTGAGGTTCGGTGTCTATTTGGGAGCACCCAATAGGATCTATTCTTCATAAGTTCACAGTATATGCTATGGAAAGTGACACTACAATGAGAAGGGAGCGACCGTAGCAATTTAGGTGTTAGCTATGACCAGTGTGATTGCTGTATGCTGCATTTCGGTAACAAGTAGAAATTTAAATCTGTACAACTCCATCGGAATGCAATCAGATGTTGTAATAAATATTTGATGCGTGTGATAATCTAAGCGTCCTTCAAGTTCTAATGTAGCACCTAAAAATGTCTGACTTCCAGTTTTACCGGGTTCACATACGTAAGATGTGGTGTCAGTAGTTCTCAGAATCGAATTACGGTGAAAAGGAAATCTAACCAAATTGGCATTGCAGCACAAATTTGGCCTCCACAACTTTGCTGGCAGACGGCTCCAAATATTTACCCATCTCCCTTAAAACCACAGGAGTGGGGGGGGGGGAACTCGCTTTACATCCGGCACCACAAACTTGTATCGATGTCCGTATGCAGCAGTGGCCTCTATATGGTGAAATCCCAGAGATGTCGTATGTAGTAGATCACGATGAGATAGACTAGACGATAGAACTCTGTGCAGCTTTCTAGTTTCTCGAACCTGTCTTCATACGACCATCCTCGTAAAGTCGTAATAGGCCTGGTAGCAATTTGCTCGACCCATACGATTTTCTGTGCCTCACCTCGGGGGATTGAATTGTATGCGGACGAGAAGTACTCCAGTATGATGCAAGAGAAGAGCGGAGCGGGAAATTCATCAGATTATGCAAAGGTGCGTTTGCGTGCCCAGAGCATTTAGCCCGTTCTGATGTAGCGTATTTGTGTTTTCTACGGAATTCAAATCGCAGTACCAAAATTCATCTAGGTCCTTCACGTAAGGTGTAGGATTTAGCCATTGGCTGTCAGTAGTGAAAGTTCAGTCATAACTATCCTTCCCCAAGCCCAAGAATACCGAATTGTTTGGGTTGACCGGAAGTTGAAATTATGCAGACCGAATGGAGAGGCAGTTGATGTCTTACTGAAGTAAACCGCATTCGTTAGAGGTGCTGCTAATTCTCCAAACCCCCTTCGTCATCCAAAACAGGGTACATGGTGACAGAAGAAGTTGAGAACGATTGTTATTGTGGTTTAGGAACAGAGTAGCGCCATCAACGTGCCGTGGGTTACACCACTAGAAGAGGGATACCAATTAGTTAGATGACCGCTGACTCGTACACTTAGATTTCGTCCAATGAGAAAGTCTTGGATCCACTATTGTAATGACCCTCCAACACCGCTGGCTCTCAGATTGTGGTGGAGGACCTCATGTTTTACCTTTCTGAACGCATTGCTGAAATAGATTACGTCCACTTACTTCCCCTGGTTTGCTGCTTGTATCTATTCGTAATGTATGAGCGACCTAACATATAACCTTGCTGTGCTAGTGTCAGTAGATCATTGCTCAGTGTAGCTGTAGTACACCCCTCTTCACTCTCTTCTTGTCAATCTTGACCAAAATATGTGTCATGCAAATTGATCTGTAGTTGTCCAATCTGCTCAGGTCACTGCCTTCCGGAATCGGCCTTACTGTTAAGTATTTCTAGTCACTCGACAATGAAACTTTGAACAGTAAGCTGTTGAACAAGTCAGAGTAGGTGAGGTGATGGCTGATGGGGACTTGAGAATCAATAGGTGGATCACGTGACAGCCAGCTGGTTTGTAGCCGTCAAAGTTGGCCTGTAATTGATGCACCTCAGCAACGCCGCTAACAGGTCCGACAAATGCAGGAAGACGGTCTACGTGGAACTCAGTACAGATACCTGGGCATTTGCGAACAAGGAAGAAAAGTACGCCTCCAACGCGGATGCAGGCACGCTGCTAGGTGTTAAGGACTTTTCGTCCAAGCCCCATTGGCTTCAGGCGCCGCTTCACTTAAGTAAACATTCACTTCCGGACGGACTGTGACATTGTTGCGAGATGTTCTTCGTAATGCCGCTGCTTGCTCAATTTGATACTGTTACAACTTTTTCGTTGTCTATTTTACGTAGCCGTTGGGAGAGCCGGAGAGGAGGAACTTCTCCCACAGACTGCGCTGCCACCAAGCCAATTTACCGCAAGCATCGTCGAACCAAAATGACTTAAATAGTCCAACTTTCCGACATTTCGTTGACATACTCCGACACCATATTAATGATACTCCCACTCTTATCAAAAAATAAATAGTATATTCCTAGGCGATGCGAAGCACAGTCAAACTATATGGTCTAATCAAGGTGTACAACAGGATCGCACAAAATAAGCAATTGTTCACGCTTTATCCAATGGACTGAAAAGGGCTATCAAAGTAATTGGTAGGTTTAAGGTATTAACAATAACTGAAAAATCAGGAAAAATAACAGATTCGGATTAAAACAAATGTTCAAGTAAACTAATTTGGCCAGCCGTGGATAGGTCCCCAGAGGATCTGCTCCCATGCAAGCTAGTCCCTCGAAAGATTTCGTCCGCACTTCTATGCTGTACCTGACCGCGTGCCGGTGCGGGAAAATGGCATATACGTCATCACCTGGTGTGCATATGTAGGGTTCATTTAGGGCTGCTTTTTTGCATGCGTTATGGACGATGAAGCTTCTGCCCGGTAGGTCATGCGGATCATTCAATTATGTCACTTTTGTACGCTAGTTAGTTGGTGGCAATGTGCCTTGCATAGGTATACTCATTTATAATCTGGGAGTTTAAATCCATCACCATAGAAGATCAGCACAGTCGTGGCCAACAATGAAATAAGGAAGAATTAAACATAAGAAAAATTGAGTGCAATAAGTATAAGATTCTTAATACTAAAACTAAGCGGATATATTATTATTATTATACATTTGTGAGCCGGTCGTACAAGCAAATTGTGCGGCGTGACATTCGAAGACAGATAACTGCATGCGTTGCCCAGAGGCGAAGAATTAACTATGCAATCCGATCTCACCGACCACTTAAATCTGGTATATACTCCTGAACATTTAACCCCAGAAAAGAGGGAAAATATGTAGCAGTACAGAACAAATGTACAAAGGGAATCGCAGAACAAGTATTACGAATTAGTCAGGTTAAGCGGAGGATTACGAAGATAGTTCCTGTCCCCATACCAGTAAATAATTTTGCTCTCAGTTTTAGATCAGAAGACAGTTAGTATGAATAAAGATTGAAAGGAGTTAAACCGCATAGGAAGTTATGTTAGAGAATAGCATGTGAAGCGGTTATGACAGCTCAACCTAGATAATCAAATTTGCGCCGGTGCATTTGTTGAAAATGTTTCCAGTCGATGTTCTCCGGTATCATACATGATCCGATCCTTCTTCATATAGCTTTTCATCATCGTTGAATTCTTAACATCCATTTCATTCTGTCTGTTGACAGATGAATCTTCATCATTTGTTGAACATACAAAAATGTTCAATCTATCCAATCTCATTTTGCAGCTTAATCTATATGGAGTCATACCTAAGAAGGTGGACATTTCACCTTAGGCTGGACCTGAATTTAAGTAAAGAGGCTATACATGCACTATATCGCAATACATAACTGGTAATTTCCCGGAAGTGCAATTGCTAGGTTCCAACATATGCTTTTCGCCACGCGCATTTGTGGAGGATGCACCGATTTAGTTGCATTTTTCGTAACCACAGTGCTTCAAGATTCAGCTCCTTTCACTTAACTCTGTATGAAAGAGTGGTTGAATAACCAAATATACGCTTCCTGAAGGTGGGTTGAACGTCTTCAATTGTTTTGAAATCACTCTTTCGCAGGTTGGTGAACGGAACACAGCAATGTTCAAGCAAAGATTTGATACTGATTTTGAATGCAATCAGGCTGTTTTGTTTCAAGTGTAGTAGGTGACGTTTGAGTCAGACCGACTGCTTAGCCGTTTTCACGATAGGATTTGTATGTTCGCTAAAGTTTAACAAACTAGTGTATCGCAAACCTATGTAGCGGACAGATTGGCTGATGGGAATGGCTTTGGCATGAAGCCTGAACAATTCTGCTGCTATCTGACATTCATACGCCAGAATACTACACTTCGATGTTGCAAACGTCATCTGCTACATGTCAGCCCATCTCTCAATGGCTTTCAAGTCGCTTTGGATACTGTTTAGCTGTATGCTGGGAACCTGCGAACGTGTAAACAACCTTTAAATCATCAGCAAACAAATAAGGCTTGTCAAGTTGTATAACAGAGACAAGGTCATTTACATACAGTAGGAAAATGAACGGACCTAAAACACTGTCCTGTACCACTTCTCTGGTGACCAGTTGAGGTAAAGAGATGTAACCATTTATATCCACAAATTGCAACCGTCCTACTATATACGATTGGAGCCAAGAGTGAAGCGGCTTTGTCACACTGTACGTACTTAATTTATAAAGCAACCTCTTTTGTGGGACTCTGTCAAACGTTTTTTACATGTCAAGGAAGATGACAATGTACTAACGACCTGAGTCAATTGCTTCAGTTAGATGGTTACGGAAGTTAAATTGACAAGTAACACACGAGCCGGACTTCAGAAATCTATGCTGTGAAAGTGACGGTGGTTGGTGCGACAATAAGAACGAAACCAACTGTTCCTTAGCAATTCTCTCTAGCATGCGTGAGAGAATGGTAGTGTTGCCAATGGGGCGGTAGTTCCGGATGTCAGTTTTCTCCTCGAACTTATGTCTCGGTATGACCTTAGACGTTTTCTAAAGTCCGGGATATTTAGCAGACTGAATAGACAAAGAGAAGCTATTCAATAACAGAAGAGGACCATCATCTCCTCCGTGTATGACTAAAGCAGAAGAGAACCAATCAGGGCCGGGTCTGTCGGATGGTGGTAGACAGGCAAGCATAACTTTTATCGTAGCAACACTGAGGTCGACACTGAAACATGTTCACAAAAGTTAATCGAGGTTGACAGTTCCAGCGCTTCTATTTCAAGATTAAAGAACTTACCAAGATGTGAGCTAAAGACTTCTGCCATAGCTATTGGGAAACCAGTGCATTCGCCTTCAAATATGACCGCGTGGCAAAGTAGCTCAGTTTTGCCGCCTCTCCTTTTGCCAATAATGTAATCAACAGTTGACGTTATTACTACTATTTACAGCTCGTTGTTCTTCCTGCATGAGACAGGGGTGGTGTTTCATGTCCGCCTCAATTATAAGGCGTTGGAGTCTCAGTAATACGCTGAAGTCGGGAGTATGTTCATATGTTCGAGTTAGCACTCGTATTTTCCGCTTGCCGTTTGCATGGATAAGGTACTTAGAAGAAGCTTTCATATTATCACTGTAGACAAGCATGCTTGAGTACATAGTCACATTGTTATAGAAGATGTCAGAAGCTCCCTGAATACCAGCCGAAAGAAAGAAATGGTCCCAATTGTGGACCCGAAGCAGAGCGGAGAAAGCTACCTAATTGATATTTTGCAGGAAGTGTGGAACCACAGCTGACCTCAAGCGCGACGACTCAGCTATACTTTTACATACGACTATTTTATGGTCAGATCCTTAATGACTGCCAATTACATCACGCAATTTGGGGCGTGCCCAAGGTAAAAATATAGGTCTAGTGTATTTTTATCCCTGGTAGCCACGAGAAAATCTCGCTCCCAACCACCAGTGATGACGGATATTATGAACTCAGTATGTTTCGCGTTTGTTATTAAGTTGGACTAACAGATGTCTGATAGGTTGAAATCTCCGCTAATGACTATAACAAAAGAACTGAGTTCTGATAATAATTAGGATGTCAAGCAACTGGTTCTCATTAATCAGGCTAACCCCGGTTGGGCGATATATACAGCCTACAAGAGTTCGCTTAGTACCGAAGGACAAGAGTAACCAAGCGGAATCAATAGTGGGGCATAAAAGTGAAAGTGTGAATTCAGAGATAAAGAGGTTTCGTAAGTACTGAATTATTCAACCATCTGGTATGCACTGCTTTCGATCATTTCTAATAAGCTTACAGTCTTCGACAGAAAACAGCTGGCTGGGAATGGAATCATGATATAAGGTTTCAATGAGTAAAATCACACGTTTATTCAGACACATGACGGTGTGTAGTAAATAAAGCTTGTTCAAAAAAGCACGAACATTAATTAGCACTAAACTGAATACTAATTACTGCTTACTTTATTGTAGAGCAAGTAGAAATGAATTCTGTACAACTCTGTCGAAATATAGTAAAAAACCTTAGAAAAATTGTCAGCGGTGAATATAGTTGTCCTTCTTATGTAACATTTAAAATATATGACTCACGAGATTGCAGGACTCACAAATGTGATATGTCATCTTAAGTGTGCAACGGTTCTCTGAATCGAAGTGTGGTAAAATATAAATCTAATAACGTTTTGAACTGCTATGCAGATGGTGCCTTAATCACATGTTCAGGCAAACTGTTCCAAATGTTTACCAGTCTCCGTTCGAATCACATTGGGTGGGGAACACACTTCACATCTGGCAAGACAAGTTTGTATCTGTGTCCGCGTGTGCTGTATGGCCCTCGTAAGTGCAGCATTAGTCTCAGCATGGGGAAGTCACTGCGATGTAGAATACGGAAGGTCATAATGAGGTTGACTCGCACTGACGGTAGGACAAGGTGTAGAGTCCTAGTTTCTCACACCGGTCTTCATACCCCAAGCCACGTAAACTCAGGATGAGCCTGGTAACAACGTGTTGGACCCGTTCGATCTTTTGTGCCTCGCCTCGGGTTATCTGAAAGTAGGCAGGCGAACCGTACTCTAGCATTGGTCTAATGATGGAAGAGGAGAGGAGAGAGGCAACCACTTCAGACCATGTGCCGAAGCTACGTTTGAGCGCACAAAACATGCGCAGTCTGTTACGATATAGCCCGTTCGTGTTGTCGACGGACTTCAAATCGTAGCGCGAGAGTACACCTAGGTCATTCACGGAGGGTGTGGGATATAGCGGTTAGCCGTCAAACATGTAGGTGCGGCCGTCAGCACACTTTCCGTGGCTCATAAAACAGACTTGGCTGTGTTGACCGGGAGACGAACTGCTGCAGATCATGTGAATAGACGATTGAGCTCTTGCTGAAGTAGGCCACAATCGTCGGGAGTGTCAATATCTCTCCACATCTTCATGTCGTCCGCAAACACGGCACAAGTCGGCCGGAGAAGCTGAAGTAGATCGTTGATGTGGATCAGGAACAGAGTGGGCACGCCACTTGTAGATGGATACCAATGAGTTAAATGGTCGTCGACCTGTGCCCACCACTTTCGTCCAACAAGAAAGTCGCGGATCCACAGGTGCAGTGAGTCACCGACACCACACATCCTGAGTTTGTGAAGGAGAACACCCTGGCTGACCATGTTGAAAGTTTTATTGTAATCGAGGAATACCACGTCGACAGACTTCCCTTTGCTTACTGCCTTCAACCACTCATGTCTCGTCACAGGCAGGTTTGTAACGCATGAGCGGCCTTGCATATAACCGTGCTGTGAGGGCGTCAAGACTTCTTTTAGCTGTAATAACTGCGTCAATCCCTTCTTCACGATTTTCTCAGCAACCTTTGCCAAAATAGGTGTCAGACAAATTGGTCTGTAGTTGTCTACTTTGCTAAGGTCGCAACATTTCGGAATAGGCTGCACCATCGAAACTTTCCAATCAATCGGCAACGAACCTTCGGAGAGAGACCTGTTAAAAAGTTCAGTCACGACAGGATAGATGATGGTCGAACGTGACTTGAGTATCAGCGGGCGAGTCCCATCCGTTCCGGCAGGTTTGCTGCCGTCAAGTTTGGCGATTAGTTGAGCTACCTCTTCAAAGCCGTAATCCAGACTGTTGAGTTCGGTTAAAGCGGTACACGTCGAACTCGGAACAGACACCTGGTCATTCACAAATACAGAAGCAAAGTGTGTCGCCAATGCGGACGCATGCTCAGTGCTGGAGGTTAGGGGCTGTCCACCCGAGCCATCCAGCACTGGCACATCACCTGTCCGCATCTAGCGTCGCTTCACGTAAGCAAAGATGCTCTTTGGCGTGGCCTTCGCGGCTATTGCGAGCTGCTCTTCGAAATTTCGGCGCTTATTCCTTTTTGCACTGTTGAAGAGGATCAGCTGACTTCTATACCCTTTGTAGTCATTGGCAGAGCCAGAGAGGAGGAACCTGTCCCACTGTCTGCACCATCTCCGAGCCCGATTTCCATATTCCTTGTCAAACCAATGAGGCTTCATCGGTCCAACCTTCCGACATTTCAATGGCACAAATTGGGAACACAATGATGTCTCACTTTTATAATCATCCAACAGCCTTCCACAGATGCAGCTTGTGACAGAGACAAATTCAGTTGGCTCGCGGCTCGAGGTAGACCAACCAAGCCCGTTTTCCAGTAGTTGTAAGCTGGTTCCAGCATACGTGAATACGGCAAAGGTAGTTCCATATCAGCTATGAGCACTGAGTGGTCGCTTGTAACCATGGGCTCCAGGATCCGAGCGTCACACACTCGTTGCTCGCATTTCGTTAACATCAGATCGAGACAGGACGGGAGTGAGCGTGTTGTTATGCCTGTTGGCTGGCATTTGTGTTGCGATGCACCAGTTTCAATTAACGAATCCACGAACTTTGCTTCAACCCACTAGATCCAGGCATCAAAAGCACATCAGCCCATCGTATTCCAGGACAATTAAAATCGCCCATAAGTAGAAAGTCTGGACAACTCATGTGGGTTTGAAGATGGTGCAGTCAATCCAAACGAAGACTCAGGTGGCTGCGACAAACTGCGTCCACAAGCAGTTCTCCGCGCCTGAGGCGGATGGAGCGTCACAGTAGCTCACACAACCATCGTCATTTCTGTAGGTGCTCACAAGTCTCCCCCGCAGGGAAGACCGGAAGTAAAGTTAGACACCACCGTAAGCTTTTTTAGTCTATCGCATCGGAAGCACGAGTAACCGTTGAGTTAAAGTTCTTGGGTGTATAACTCTGAATGTAGCCATGTCTCTGCGAGTCCCACTACGTCTGGCCGCTCAGAATCAACGAAACAATAAAGCTCTTCGCGCTTGTTCATAGCACTGCAAAGGTTTGTGAAGGCTACTCGCAGGCCGAAGCAAGAGCCGCAGGGCGTGCTTGAAGTGTGAGCAGCCTGTTTATCCTGATGCGCCGATCATTAGAAACCACCCGAAAAGTTACGATATGAAGATTTGTTTCCAACTCACCAGTGCGTCTTTCAGCTCAATGATGGCAGACTTGAGCCGCTCCCTGTCTACTGAGTCCAGGTCTGGACGAACATGGATCTTTAATGCTTTCAGCTTACTTAGGCGGGACATGGTCAGTTTTGGACTGGGTTCGTCCACAAAAGTGATTCTCATAGGCGGACTTTGTTGATCACCTTGCTTTTCAAGACGGATAATTTGCCTCACTTTTAGCGAGTCCTTACTAGAGTCGAGGAGTCTGTCAATTAGACTCTGTAAAAACTCGACATCGTGATCGTAGCGCATTTGGAGTGATGGCTCTCTGGACTCCGGCGCGTGGAAGATCACGAGGTAATAACGCCTCTGGTCGGACGAGGTGGACCTTGCAGGGCGAAGGATATTACCAGCCTCAGGTGGTTTGACTTACAAAAGTTAAACGCCCAACATCCCTTCGTAATTTCATTCTTTGTTCTTTCCACTGTTCTTCGGCACTCAGACTTTCACCTGCCTGAACATCAGCCCCCGTTGGACACAACAAAGGTAAACAATTTACGCTAGGTGCAACTGGGCTTCTCACAACGGTTGGACTTGGTGTCGGTGAGTTTGCACTGGTAGAGGAGGAAGACTGAGCTGAAACCTGGAGGCTCTTCGGACTAGGTTATTGGGCCCAACACACGGAGCTGTTCGCAGCGGAATGATGCATTCTACACGTCGGCTTTGCTCTTCCCGGCTGTATCTTGTTTCGGCAATTTTCACATAAAGTTTAAAAGGAATCGTGTTGGATTTCACGAAGAAGATGAAATTGCTCAACTGATAATCCAACACACGAAATGTGGTATTTAACTTGGCCCATAACACATGTGAGGGCATTTGTACGGGATCCAACTATCTTGGAACCAGTACCACTGATTGATTGCTTCGGTATTGTGAATAATCCGAAAGCAAGATGGCGGCCAATTGACGGAGAAAATGACGAGAACAAGATGGCCGAAACCAAGCGATGAAACCACAAGTATTTCTGGTCGGAAATTTCAGAATCAGAAATGAAACTGAATTGTATTTAAACTTCCACGAAATACTTCCAGTGAACGAAGAAATCCAACACAAAGTGATCATGTCAACACGGCTAAAAATAGCTGACCGGAGGTCGCCATCCGCTAGCTGGCGGTGTTCATCTTTCGACCCAGTATTCAATATTGCAAGCACATTCCTTCTAGAGCCTTCCGCAGCAAATCCCTTACCGTCAGACTTGCTACTTCTTCCGGGATAAAAAGAGGAAGGAACTGGGTAGAGAAATGCAAAAAGAATGCTGTGGAAATTAGGGGCTGTCTTGTTTAACTGGATAGCGTGTAATTGCCGAAACGCTCGCTGACAAAGCATTTTGAAAGCAGAAGGCGAAAAGAGTATGGAGAGGGGCATAGATAAATGCTTTGCATCTCAACAAATCCATGTAAAGGTCTGCCAGGAGAACAGCTTTGCACATCTTGTGAACAATGTGTAAGTGTGGTTTGCCACTCTGTGTAAAAGCATTATTACTCACGAATGTCAGTGGGACACGGGGAGTCCTCTTTCCAGTAGGTAGGCCCCTGTTTGATCCAACAACCTCAGGGTGGAAGCCATGGCCACCGCTGCTGTGTATGGTGGTAATGTCGACGGGCCTTAATGCACCTTCACTGGAGCTAGTGACAGTCCCAGTGGATGTTTTTGGACTTGTATCTGTTTCAATCGCGGTGTGGGGAATGTTATCAAGCCCTACTGATTTTTCAGAACGTGGTACATCGAGTGGATCTACACTACTTCCTATGTCCACAAGACTGTTGTTGTGTGGAAGCGTGGGCATCTCAATTTCCACTATGCTGTCGTCAAAAGTAGCATCGTTTGTGTGAAGAGAGGCCTTACCAACATTGTCTGATTTGTAGAGGGTGAGATAAGAACACTTTTGACTGACATCCTTTTTGGCACTCCAGGAGGCGCGCAAGAGGGATGACTCTTCTTCTGCTCAGGCGAGCTATTATTTGCAGCCATACGTTGAAGTTCACGTTGCAAGCGTGACCTGTCTTCGAAGAGAACAACCAATAAATTTCCGAACGGACCTGAGTATTTTGACTTTTGCTAATCGCACGTGCAAAAAGTTAGCTACGAAAGCTGAACGGAGTCGGACAAGGGAAAGGTAAAGATTTTTCCCTAATCTTCTACAACTAATATCGGTCTCAACAATGTTGTACGTCCTCGAAACAGAAGGTCTACTATTGTCAATCGATATATTGTCAGCTATGGCGATTTTCCCTCTTCTGTATTTTGGGTAACCGTCGAGGCGACTGCATTTGGGAAGTTTAATTTTCCAATTTTGTGCTTTTGCGCTAGATTAGCCGGAGACTGTATTATGTATGAAACTGATATAAGGATATCCTAAAATGATACAGCCAAATTTAGTTTCTCATTTTGTTTAGCCAACTGTTTCTCCAACGCCTTTATTTCGGATGACAGTAGAGATATAGTAGACAACACTAACTGAACTCTTATTCATTGGTTTTTTGACTCATTTACCTGCTCTTCTATCCCAGACGGCACGGAATATGCACAGCAGAGCACAGGTTCCTCGGCACTCGTTGTGACCGCAACGATATTGCTTACCGTGGTTACCCGTATTCTGCAATCTTATTCCTCTTCGCCCAAGTGTTAATGGTAGTCATTTGTCCTGTAAAGAGCAAGATAAACGCTATCTACAACATTTCACGATTGAGTTCATTCTTACACAATCTGTTTAATATTTTACTCATCAGCTTTCGTCCGTAATGCAGAAAGTTTAATCAGATACGCATCTCATTTTAATCCAGACCGCACTGAGGTCTCAGACGTGGAACTCGCATGAGAGACTTTACCAACTTGTGCGTACGTGTGGAATTTGTAACAGGTGCAAAATTTCGGGTGATTCCGCCGGATGGCCTGAGCGGCAAAAGGCGATGCCAAACGGCAGACACCAAACGCGCTTGACATAGAGTAGTATGAGTTTAGTTCCGAAACGTCACGGTGATTTCACAAGTCTGACTTATAAGTGGAAGAGTCCATATGGTTCCCGTAGCCTGTGTCTGGTCAGCGGAGTTGTCACATATGATTCCCCCCCCCCCCACGTTGTTTGCAGGGACACCGAACGCAGCGGGCAAGGCGAAAAGAAAATCTTCCTCAGAGATTACCTACCAAGCTTGTCTTTAATTTCAGTTATATGGCCTTTAAACTTTGGAGCACATTACGCGTGACGGGAAGACAAGAAACGTACGCCCGTCAGCCGTCCGTTGTAAAGACGCTTATCCTGAGGAGGACAACGACTGGAAGGGCATTGCATCTCTGTTACTGATAAATGTGCAGACATGTAGAAGCTGGATTAGAACAGTGGAATTGAATGAGCCGACAGGAGATCGTTGCGTGTTACCTCGGAAATGTATATCAGATAGTCACGTGGATTGCTTGGTGGAATAGAAAGGAATTGGACCCTACGGTTACCTCGGAAACTCTTCGGTTACGACTGAGGGTGGAGTTCGAGGTGGACGTGAGCGTCAGCACAATTGATCGCTACCTAGACGGTCGCCTCATGACGAGGAAAAATTACATGCAGTACTGGGATCCATGAATAGATGGATAGTAAAAGGCGAAGGAAGGCGTAGGTGTTGAAACTGATGCATTTGGAGGAAGAAGGACGGCGAGCGCTATGGATAGATGCGACGAAAGTGTAACACCGATCTAGAGCGTGTCGTCCAATTGGAGCCTTACAACTCAGGCACTTTATTCCCTGCAACTGAACCCACTCGAAGTCGATGAACAATGGACAATGATTTATCACGGGATAAAAGCAGCCGCTTGACACGTCACGTAGGATGGTTTGCGTGAATAGATAAATTCAAAAAATAAATGATTCATCTACCCAGCATCTGCCGGGATGAATATTTTGATTAATAACATCAATATAAAATTAAAAATACTGGTCGTAAACGTATAGGAATACACTCGAGTGCAGTGGTCGTTGACATAATGCTTGCGAAAAGTAAAACATGGTCGTTCACTTGGGTCCATTTGATATATAAATCCTGTAGAAAAGCATGCTTGGCGCAATCCACAATTGATGAGTTTAGGTCACAATGAGTTGGGAGCTAAGAGAAACAACTAATGGTTTTTTGAAGAAGTCCAAGGTTGGGGATGATATAACTGGGTCTGGGAGTGCGTTCCAGGGTTGGCAAAACCTAAGGGAAAAGCAATTACGTCGGCACTCTAAACGATTATTTTGTTCCTTCAATTTTAAGCAGTTACCCCTCAGCTGCGTGTTGTGGCTTAGTTTCATCAAGTCGCCGCACACGTGGTTGGGGTCACTCAGTATCTGATACGCTAATATGAGATCGCCGCGCAGCCTTCCATAGCGTCCGCTGAAAATTCGCAGCAACTTCAGCCTTCGGTGGTAATAGTGATAGCGCAGGCCCTTTACATTCTTTGTTGTTGTTCGTTGTGTTGCCTCTATCGCTTCTAGGTCACGCTTCAACCAAGGTTGCCAAGCTTGGATAACGTATTCAACATTCGGGCGCACGTAGGAATTGTGCATCCCTGGGAAGATTGATGGGTCAAATTTCCTGAATGCCCGTCGCATGAAGCCGGCGTGCTGGTTTCCTCTTTTCGCAGCTAGCTCAGCCTGTTTTGAACAGTTGAGGTCGCTCTGTACGATCACACCAAGATCTCGTTCCTGGGAACTCATCTGCAAACCGTTTGTCCCAAGTAAATAGGTGTGGTTATGTCAATGGCGTAAGTGTACAACGCGACATTTGTCTACGTTGAAGGATAGAGCGTTTTGAACTGACCAGTTCGACACCATATTAAGATCGCACTGGAGCTGTTAGTGATAGTCCGGTCCTCTGATCCTTCGGCATAACTGGATATCATCGGTGAAAAATAGGAAATCGGAAGCAAGTATCCTCGATAAATCGTTAATCAACACAAAGAATAGATGAGGTCTAAGCATTCAACCCTGTGGTACACCACACACCACATAGATTGCATCGGACGATGTTTCTTGGACTCTCACCTCTAGTCGTCGTTCGTGTAAAAGATCGCTAATCCAACTCAGGATTGGGTCCCCAATGCCGTAGGTCCGAAGCTTCTGAAGGGGAATTCGACGGTCGAAGCGATCAAACACTTTTGAGAAATCCAGGTAGATGACTTAGACTCCTACTTCATCATCAACGGCTTCAGTCCAGCCATTGCGTACAACTAAAAAGTTTTTTGTGCATGAACGCTTTTGACAGAAGCCATTTTGCCCTAGTAATATTGTGTTTTTCCAGATACTGAATCAGCCCATCTGCGATGATTGATTCCATCACTTGGATAGTACGGGAAGTAGTGTTATTGGACGGTAGTTGGTAGGGTCAATGCGGCTACCTACTTTATGGATAGGAGTGGTGACCCCTCGTTCCATACTGGTGGAACACGGTTCTCTTTTAGACATCGCTGATAGAAAACAGGCAATGGTTCTGATAGATCGCTAGCTACCACTTGCATAGCCTTTGCTCGGATATTGTCGACACCAGGAGAACCGGGGATAAGCTGGGATAACGACTTTTTCGACCCTGCTTCCGCAGTGAAGGTGATGTTACCTAAACCCGACGGTGGAGTAATAGAAACGATGAGAATATTTGGGCTCGTTACCGGCTGCAAAGTTTGGCAGTAATGAAACCGTAGGAGATCGGTTGCTTCCTTTGCTGATCGCGGGCATCCATTCGCCGCGACTAGTGCTGGAATCCCCGCTTCACCTTTCGAAGGCCGTTAACGTGCCCATACAGAAGTTTTCAGTTCGTACAGAATCGATTCTCCAGGTCCTGCTGATGCATGACCGTGTCTTCGCGGATCAGTTTCGCTGAGGTTTCACACAGAAGTTACGATGTGGCACCTATGCAGTCCAGGTTTTGGCATTCGAGCACTCCTTGCGACCTTGCCATGCCAAATCCCTCCGGGACATACATTTACGTGTTCTGCTCCTCAGAAATGACTTTTGATTGTTTTTGGAATAGAAGGACTTCTGTTCTGATGCGGGCGCTACCAATGTGCTAAACGTCCTTGTAAAGGTTTCCCAGGCAACATCTGGGGGGTATTCGGTTAAGAAAGTCCAAGGTGTGTCCTTAACAAGCGTAGATAACACAATATGATGCGCGACAGTATGCACTTTAGCATCCTACTTTTCAGGATATTTCGCATAGTATATATTGTCAAAGAGTAGAGAAACGTGGTCACTACGGCTCAATGGTGTGCTTGTAACTATCCCGTCAACCATGAGTCCTTCGTTAGTGAGCACAAGATCCAGTATCGATGGCTTGTTAGCAGTTCGAAACCTGGTTGGAGAGGTTACGAGGTTGTACCGAGGGTGGCTAGCAGTTAGCTCTTGCAAGCAGGCTTTAGAATGCCGACCGTCGTTTGCTGGCTCTTCAACTTCGTGCACGTTAACGTCTCCAGCGATAAGAATGTAGGTGTAGGACATGTTCAAAGCAAACTGAGAAACGTGGTTCAGTTTGGAGTTCATTTGTGACGTTGAGTTTGGTGGGCGATAAATCACGGCTAGTAGACATGTGTCCTTGTTTCGCAACCATAGGCGGCACCAAAGCGAATCAGGAGCTCGGACTTCCGGGTGATCGATAACTTCACATCGGAGGTTTGTGTTATAGTAAAGAATCACATCGCCACCCCTTCCGGTTCTATCAGGTCGGAAGCAGCGACATACCGGGTAAATTGATCTCAGAATCGGTTATCCCATGGTTTAACCAGTTCTCTTTAATCACGATGAGGTCACGTAGTTGTGAGGCATGGATTTCCCTAAGTTCAGCCAACTTACTTAGAAGGCCTTGAGCGTTTGTGTACATGCAAGATAGGACTTATGTCGTTCGGAGTGCGTTGATGCATCTCAACTTTGTGTTTGTTTATTAAGCCGGCGGTTAGGTGGCCGGCCATTAATCGTTTTTTGGTTTATGAATTTCAGTCAAGTTACATGACATTATTGAGCGTTCCTGAAAAGACGTTTCACTCGTGCTGTGCTCTGTCCTGTTGTGCGCCATGGGCGCTGTTGTGTCGGTCTCTCCGCAGGACTGGCCAGATAAAGAATTTACAGCGTTTGCAAGTTCCATCCAATTGCTTACGACTTTTGGCCGTTCGCCTGCTGCCTTTAACCGGATCTCTATTGGCAACCTAGCTCGTAACTTTAACCAGTTATTCAACAGAACTTACGTCATTTTCTCGAAGTGTAATATTACTTTCATTAGTCTTGGACCGCAGCCATTGTAGTTAGGTGATGACGGAACTCTTGTCAAGGATTTAGCAATAAAGTAGACTAGAGAGAGTGCTTCGCGGATGTGGCACCACTGCTCTTGGTCATGTGTTTGCGCATCGTGATCAGAATAAAGCAGAAGCTCAGGAACACCATGAACGCTTTGCACACCACGGAATAACCAACAGTCCGCATATTTGGTGAGCCCATCATTGAATTTCTGGGTCACAGGACCGATGGTGATGGTATCAAACCTCTTCCGGATGAGTCCCAAGAGATCCTTGTCTACCCCATGGCACCATCTGTCAAAAACCAGCGCCAATTCATCGGCATAGTCAACTACTACGGCAGATCCACACCGAGCGGTGTGGAAGTCCGTTACATCGACGGTCCTGACAACAGTGTTTCTGATGCATTGTCACGTGCACATCTGAATCAACTGTCACCGACACCCGTCGATCTGGAGAGAATATCTGCCGCACAACCCAGTGATCTTGAGCTTACCCAACTCCGATCAAACGACTCAATAAAGTTCGTGCAGTTCCCATCCCCTGATTGTTTCTCACCTCGAGTAACTCGTCAGTTGGATTACATACCATAGTTTACCACAACATTCGACACACAGATGCAGCTCACTGTGTTGTAGTCGACGTACTGTTCGGCATTGGTCTTCTCGTGATTTCGCGCCAAGCAATCAAGCTAGATGACATCGCTGTCCATCGAAAAACAGATTCTGGGTTTGAGCAGTTGAAATCAAATCCTTCTATTAAACTTTCTCAACCGCCTGTTCGCAAAAACGACTCGCGAAGTTATTGTGATATATCCACCAGAAAGACTCGATCATTCGTTCAGTAACCGTAGCAACGAATTTTGTTCAACCACTTGTATAGAATCTCCAATCCGAGCAGCCGCGCTACCATCAAGCGGATTACGGATCGCCACATCTGGCCCAGCATGCGTTCTGAGATCCAGCAGGGGGCGAAACAGTATATTACCTTCCAGAATCGCAAGATAGATCGCCACACGACTAGTGTTCCTTGAAAATTTTCTCTGCCCGACGCTCTATTAAAGCATGTCCATATCGAGATCATTGGACCGCTACCGCCATCCAACGGTTTATTTACGTGTTGACAGGTGTCGATTGCTTCACACGTTGGCCACACATGCCGCTGCGAGAACACTCAGCCGAGACCGTGGCACTAACTTTCATCGAAACTTGGATATCCGTGTTTGGCACCCCGCCACTATCACCACAAACAGAGGACCCCAATTTAATTTTGCACTGTTTCGTGACCTTAACTGTATTCTCGGCTGTTCTCATTAACGCACGACAGCACATCATCCCACTGCTAACGGGTTAACCAAAAATTTTCACCGCCAAGTCAAAGCCACACTCACTGCGAAGCAATCGAATACCCAGTGGTCGGAGCGTTTACCCAACATTCTGCTCGGTATCCGCAACACTAATGGAAGATGTCAGTTGTTGTCCCACGAAATTAGCCTTCGGTACAACAATGAGAAGTCCTGGAGATTCCAAGGTCACCGACGAAGTGGATCCTACGTCATGCGTTGCAAGCATTTGTTGCAATGCCATTCGTCCAACGCAACCGCGATTCAATTCTGGAAATCAACACATTCACCCCGACTTGCACACGTGACCCCTCGTTTTCGTACGCATCGATGCGGTTAGCAAGCATTTGACACTGACTTACTTAGGCCCTTTCAAACTCATCGCTCTCAAACCGACGTACTTCGTATTGAATAGAAATGGTTCCAAAGACTTTGCTAGTATGAATCGCCTGAAACTAGCCTACTTGGAATTCCAATTACGGCAACAGACTCCCGACAGTGACACAGAACAAACTCCGCCACAGAGCATTCCACTGGCCCAACCGATGAGCTGCTCCAGTGCTCCATCTTCTCCCCAACAAACAGACACAAAAAGTCGTACAGGTTTTGGACGTGCAGTTATTGTTCCTTCTAAACTAGCTACACACGTCAGATAGTATATATCGAGCGTTCATTTTCTTGACCCAGTCTCTAGGGCGGGAGTTCTGCAGTTGCAACGAGTTACCTCGACATTACATGAAAATGAATATCCAGAAAAGTTCACAGCACGGCATCTGAAGGCGAACGCGAGCACTATGAACAAACGGGTGTCCGGCGACTAAAATGACAGGAGATTCCGATACCACCACCCTCAATCTATGCAAATGTGTTATTACGCCTCTGAGACTGTGCTTTTGCACCAAAGAAGCAAAGTACTGTTTAAATCCAACCTGGACAAACCAGACTCTCAAGTTACCGCCGTAATCATTTGCCTGTTTCACGGTACTTGCGGTAGCGAGTATGTTGACCGAACTGAGCGAACACTGTTTACAAGGATTTCAGGGTATATTCCTCGGAAGCTGATCGCGAATGGTCAAACTCTGCATGCCAGTGCGATCTCCCGACAGATGCTTGACTGTACCATGTGTGAAAACTCTCGTGTATCATTTAACCTAACCAAGCAACAGAGCGTGGCCAGCCAGCTTCAGTTAACTGAGACTTCGACAATTAGGCGGCTGAAACCCAGGTTGTGTAAACAAACCGATTTTGTCGCCAGTCTCGCCCTGCGTTGATGAAGCTGGTGGCCACATTCCTCTAGGTGGAGTGCCGGTCAGCATCAGATAAACTTTGACCGTAACCCACTTTGATGGAGGGACTCTCGGTCCGGTCGTATACATTGAGCATACAGCAAATCACCGACGCCTATGGTAACCAGTATCTGTGATATAGGTCCAAGAAAGTGTACAATTTTGTCTAAGTTAGTTGGAAAGGCGTTTGACATGTCTTCGCACTATCGGTAGCTCCCAATATACTACATAACGACCGGTTAACAACACGTGGTCTCTCACTGCAGCCAGAACCCACTGTAATAGTAGTATAGAGTAACTATTGCTATCCCGCATAAGACTTCGCAAAGTCAGAGGCAATTCCAACTGAAAGCCACCATGTACCCCAATCGGAATGGCTTTGAAATAAACATATCAGAGAAGGTTAACAAGAAATATATCAGTGATAGTAAACGGGTTAGAGATCGAGTAGGTAAAAATGACGTGTGTATTTATAACCTACTTGCTGCAACAGTTGTTGCCAGTGGTGCAGGGTAACGCAGGCACGAGATTCTGCAAAAACCTGCTCCAATAACTGCATTCTCCATAGAGTCTTGCTCAGTACGCCATGTGGATCCCTTCGGAGCATTTAGGAATGTCGACGCCTAATAGTTTGTTCAGCGCAGGCCTTAATGTTTCACTAAATGCGCTCGGGTGGGTTCAGTTGCAGAGAGTAGGGTGCCAGTCGTAGAAGTCTTCCTGAGTTGTAAAGCTCCAATTGGAAGACACGCTCTAGATCGGTGTTACACTTTCGTCGCATCTATCCATAGCGCTCGCCGTCCTTCTTCCTCCAAATGCATCAGTTTCAACACCTACGCCTTCCTTCGCCTTTTACTATCCATCTATTCATGGATCCCAGTACTGCATGTAATTTTTCCTCGTCATGAGGCGACCGTCTAGGTAGCGATCAATTGTGCTGACGCTCACGTCCACCTCGAACTCCACCCTCAGTCGTAACCGAAGAGTTTCCGAGGTAACCGTAGGGTCCAATTCCTTTCTATTCCACCAAGCAATCCACGTGACTATCTGATATACATTTCCGAGGTAACACGCAACGATCTCCTGTCGGCTCATTCAATTCCACTGTTCTAATCCAGCTTCTACATGTCTGCACATTTATCAGTAACAGAGATGCAATGCCCTTCCAGTCGTTGTCCTCCTCAGGATAAGCGTCTTTACAACGGACGGCTGACGGGCGTACGTTTCTTGTCTTCCCGTCACGCGTAATGTGCTCCAAAGTTTAAAGGCCATATAACTGAAATTAAAGACAAGCTTGGTAGGTAATCTCTGAGGAAGATTTTCTTTTCGCCTTGCCCGCTGCGTTCGGTGTCCCTGCAAACAACGTGGGGAGACTCCTGATTGACAAATGTTGCACTAGTAAATACTTCTCCCAGACGGTTCGTGAAGTCAAACACGGATATCAGAAGGCCATTGGAGTCGGACACAGCGGACTGCATTCGATGGGCTACTAGAAGACGCGGAAGATTGAAGCGAGACAAGAGTAACACGTTAGGGCTGGAACTTACAAGACGGTCAAGTCTGCAGCCGGGTGTATTTCATGCTGGCAGTAATGTAAGGGAGATTAAGACAAGCAAGAATAGTGTACTACTGGTCATCAACGGAATTGTACACAAAAGATAATAGTATGCTTTTGGCGCGCAACGGAGGTTCCCTTTCTAATTTTGAACAAAAGAATTCTTCGAATTCGAAAATGACGGGGGAATCGAAGTTGTTATGGCAAAATAGTTTCGGGTGGGGGGCGTTCGGTTTTTATGGTGGTTCGGCGGAAGTCAAAGTCCGCTGTGCCGTTTGTGCTTTATTATTTATGGTTTGCGGGGCAAGGTGCTTTTCGGCGTGCCGTTGGAGCGAGCTTGTCTGACTACAATGAACTGACTAGCGCAGAATAAGGCCGTCTGGAGCTCAACCTCCGCTACTGCCAATCGGTGCGCTTGGGTGTTTTCACCCACCCAGCCGCACCCCACGCCGCGTCAAAACGACCCTCTTCCCACGAAGAAAAGACCATCGTCCCACGAAGAAGCTACCATCGTCCCACAAAGGAACGACTGCCGTCCCACGAAGAGGCGACCCTCGTGCTGCGGAAAAAACTACCGGCGTTTGCGTAAGAATACTCGTTGACTGCGCCGATCCTCGAAAACTTTGCCCGTGTGGGCCAATCGATCGAAAGTTAGGTTTGAGACACGTAGAGGCAAATAAATAGGAAAACACGATCAGAAAAGGCTAGAAAATACGAACAATTGGCATGCGTGATTAGATATCTTGGTTTTTGAATTTTTTTTGGGAAAAGGTTTTTCAGAAGTTTCTGTTTTTTCTTTTCAAACGGCAATCGACCAAAAACGGGGAAAAGATATACAATCTCTGCAAGCCTAAAAGTATTTACACTGCACGTAGTCGGAAAAACGAACGGGCTTACAAACCTTCCGACTACGGTGATTGGTCGTGGGAGGCTGCAGGCTAGATTAGGGTGATATCGCGACGGCTGATGCACGTAGACCGGGATGGTGGTCTGGTTGAATAACGCTAGGATGCTGAAACTTGGAACGGTGAGTTGTGACGTCACACGAAGCACTACCAGAAGAAGTAGGCGAGGTGGTTTCTTCCATAAAGGCAGGCTTCAGACTGTCGATGGTGACGACTTCGCGTCGCCCACCGCGGTCAATAGTGTACGTAACATTCGCATGGTGTAGCACTTTGAAAGGTGCTATGTACGGCGACTAAACAGGCTATCGAACACCGTCTGCGCAAAGAAGGACATGAGAACACGTAGAAATATTCTCGGGCATGTACACTGATGTCTTCCGCGAACGAGGAGCGGGTGGACGTGGCTCACGCATCTGGTGAACCAATCGATCGGTGTAACTTCCCTAGTGCGCATTTAAGTAGTCGGGGCTGGTGCTACCAGCTGTTTGGGCAACCGCAGCGTGCATCCGTAGACTAGCTGTGCTGGTGTTGCGTCGAAAGCGGTCTTAACAGTGTATTTTAAGCCTAGGAGGAGAAGAAGTGTCTTACAGAAAATGAAGGAACTGCATGCACACGTATCGCTGCCTTCAATTGGCGATAAATGCGCTCCACCATGCCATTAGAGACAGGATGATACGCCGTCGTCTAGACTTGGTAACAGTCTAAATCTTTAAGCAACGTGACAAAAGTGAACGTGAAATGTGACCCTCTATCGGTATTTACAATGGTGGGATGGCCGTACAGAGCTACCAACGCTCCAAAAAATGTCTTTGCCACCGTGGCCACGTAGTGAATCGGTCGAAGCAAGTCAGCAAATATACCGTACCTTTCGAAGGAGGCAGAAGGCATTTGATGTCTATGCGTATGTAGTGAAAACGTGCGTCTCCTATCGGAAACGTGCGTAATGAGCTTTTCGTGTGCTTTTGCGCTTTTGTGCATTGACACAGATGACAAGCAGCTTACAAATTACGAACGTCACGATTTACATTAAGCCAGAAGAATCGTGTGAGTACGAGTTTAACCGATGCACGAACGCTTGGGTGAGACAAGGCGAGCTACTTTTCGAGAACAGTCTGCTGAAACTCGTGTGGGACGACTGGGCACAGCGCGTGCAGAGCTAAATCCCTAGATATAATTCCGTCTGATAATATCAGCGGCACGGGTTTTATGTTCAGGGAGAGTGACTTGCGTAAAAATTCAACCTCAGGATCATTGAGTTGCGCTGCGGCCATGTCTGCCAACTCGACAGCGGTGCTGTCGTCAACGGATATCGCGTGAATTCGAGAAAGTGCGTCCGCGACGGCTTAGGCACACCTGAGACATGTCATATATCGGTCGTAAACTGAGCGAGATAGTCTAAGTGACGCTGCTCTCTAGGAGAGTATCAGTTGGTAGTCGAGCTGAGCACGGAAGTTAGGGGTGTGTGGTCGGTGAAGTCGGCAAGGGAGCGGCTTTCTAAGGCTTGTCGGAAATGACGTATGGATAAATAAATGGCTAAGCTCTACCGAAAGTATTGTAAGGAGATTCTGCAGGTTGCAAAAGTTTAGAGAAAATTAACAAAGGCTGCGTAGCTTCACCTATATTTTCTTTTAAGACTGTCCTAACTGCCACGTCGGAAGCATCGCTACTGAGCGACAGCGGTACTATCGCGTCGTGATGCGCTATAGAAGCTATGTTGAAGATAGCTTCTTTCAAATGCTAGAAGGTTGTGCGTGCTGAATAGGAAAATCGAATTCCTTAATTTTCCCTCGAATAATGTCCGTGAGGGTTTGCATAAGTGACGCAAACTCAGGTATGAAACGAAGACAAATGTTGACCAACCCGTCGGAACATGGTAGCTGCTTGAAAGAATGAAGCTCGGGATAGACGATTGTTTATAAATTTATTCCCTAGAGGCAGGATGCTTTCAGGAAATATCTGATGGCCGAGAAACTTGACCGAGCCGACAGTAAACGAACACCTTTCTGCGTTGTTCTTCACCCCATGTTGAGATAAACAATCGAAAAGCGTTCGCACGTGGCGTACGTGCTCCTCGCTTGAGGAGCTCGCGAGTAAGATGTCGTCGAGGTAGGCTTAGTCGAAGTCTAGGCCGCGAAATACTTGGTCGATGAAGCGCTGAAACGTTTACGCGGCATTCTTTAGACCAAATGGCATGCGCAAAAACTCGAAGAAAGTCAACTAGAGTCGTCCCGGCAGTTTTAGCGATGTCAGCTTCGGCTACGGAAATTTGGTTGTAAGCGCGCAACAAGTCAATGTTACAGGAAACGTTTTTAACTGCTAGACTAGCGATGAGGTCCACGATATGTGGGAAAAGATAGTGATCAGTCGTGGTTACGCTGTTTGGAGATTGATAATCACCACAAGGACGCTAGTCCCTCATAGTCTTTTTCTGAACCATGGGCTGTTTGGATGGTCTTATGATACCGAGCTGAAGCATGTGCTCGAATTCAGCACTAACAGCAGGTTAATTTGTCAAAAGCGAGTCGCCTTGATTGGGCACACATAGGCGGAGCGCGCGTGACAATGTGATGCGACCTATGTCGTGACTGACGGAAGCTCTGCAGCTGGTCGTACCAGTCACAGGTATTTAGACATACAGTGGCCTGTGGCTCGTGGGCACGTCTTGTAGTGACCGGTTTGTAAGAGAGCGAGATTTGAAACTTTGCTGGAGTGGTGGGCGTGTGTGTGACATTTAAAGCGCCCTAGGTGATCGCGTTAGGCGTAGCCATAGCATTTCCTCCTGGCGTTTGGGCAAAGGCATTGGACGCGTATGTAGTCACACCTACAGCGCTAGCTGGTTTCTTCATGTGTGCCAGTATAGCATGCCCTACAGAATTTTTCGTATGCAACATGGAGCGGAATGTGATGGAAGCTGCCGTAGGAGGTGGCATTAGGTTGTTTGCCTGGTGTCGGATTGTTGTTCGTTTATCTGGCTTCAGGATATTACCCTTGCCACTATGTTCAGCTGTGAGACTTTGGGTGCCAGTTCGGATTCGGTTGAATCCGAAGCGTTGCAAGTACTAAGGTTAGATTCCCCTACCATATCCACCCAACTATTGTAATTCTGTGCCATACTATCTGTTCATTTAATAAGTGGAACGGTCATACATTTAGTGCAGAACCAAAAACAGCTTACTTTTTCTTCTTCATTTCCGTTGCATGTAAAGGAGCAAGTATGGCGTGATTATACTTGCTGCAGCTAGAACACAAAATACCAGCGCGAACCGTTTCCCGCTGCTGCAAATTCCGCTCAGCTGAGTCTCGTTACGCTTCGTCATGATTTTGATTTCGTTCTATCTAGGTCCGGAAATGAAATATGGCGGTCATCTACACGCACACACGCGCGCAAGTGTAGGTGTGCGCACACGATGCCAGGCAGCTGGTCCTCTGAAATCTGCAGACGAATTGATGATAAGCGTGACACACCCTAGTCACACAATGCGGAAATAGATGAAGCATTGGTCTCCGAGCAATGGCGGATGCCGTAGACCCCAAAACGGTGCTATGTAGGGTTGGATATTGGATAAATAGCAGTAAACTGGTGACCGTATAGCATGATACAGGGACTAAACACGGTATTGTATGAGCACGAGTTTAGGCTACTCGTATGGCCTAGAACAAGCGCTTTCCATTAAGAGTAATAAATCCAACAGGAACTTGAAGATAAATCAGTTTCGCGCTTCAGTTTCTTTAACAACTCCGTCTACGTTGCTGAAAGTGTATAAGCGGTTGAAGCGTTAGACCTAAACCGACAATTTAATGTCAAATTCGCGAACCTACTGAATCTGAGTGGAAAGGGTGTAGGCTGGATGATGAACAGTTATATTATGAGAGATAATCCGCAAAAATTTTGCGAGCTCTGTTTTGCTCCTTGCGTAGGGCAGAGTGAAGTGAAGAGATCGATGATCGGGGGCAAAGGCAACTTTAAACATCTCGCTTCCGAGGGGTTCCAGAATCCCGAAATGCAGTGCTGTACATGGTAGTGAACCGCATAGAGAATCCATGCTGGGGAGCTGATGCCTTACCAAGAAGACACAAGGCAATAGCAAATGTTTTCTGGACTCGATTTGCCTCTTTGTCTCAACGGGTCTTAACATCGGCCAATCCACGGACTTTCGTTGCTAGCCACGGATCTTTAACTACATCTGCATTAGCACGAAAGTTGTCTCACCATAACTGAGGTCTCCGCGCAACTACGGTTCCCCGGGTTTCGATACCATTCAATCAGCTGCAACCGCAGCAGCCACAAGACAACTAGCAGAACATTATCGTCTGCTTTTTCTGCGCGGCTCAGACCAAACTCAGGTAGTTGTCACGTGAAAACCTGGTATAATAACAACGGTTCACAAAAGCGGAAGCAGGAAGGACCGGAACACGATAATGGATGGAATTAAGTAAAGCTGTTTGGCGTGTGTATATATTATCTTCAACTCGGAATACTTGGTTACAAACATAGACCAACGTAGCCACTCCGCTCAACTCTTTCGATGAGATGAAGCCGCATATCAGTAGAACATGGCGAACACTTTCAGAACTACCCAGAAACTGATATATAAGCATGTACACGGCTGTCGTAAAGTGAGACTGGAAATTCCTCTAATCAGGAAGGCTGTTGGTCCAACAATAACTGCTGTAGAATCAGCAAACGCCTTGCAGAGAGTATATACGACCATATTTCAGTGTCCTACCATCAGACGATCTTGCAGAGTTTTTGTCCCACCTCCAGGGCTGACAAATATCTATTTTACTGCTAGAGCTGCATCAGATGAGCTGACTTTTCTACGCAGCCACAGCTCGCCGGGTGTCCATACCATATCATTAGAAGCACTATAAGCAGCAACAAGACAATCGAGTGAACATTTGGCTCAGTTCCTTTAGCGATACTTAGAATAGAACCAGATTACTGTTATGTAGGAACTTGGTATAATAACATCGATGCACAGAGGCAGAAGCAGGAACGCGCTATCAAACTACCACCCAGTAACTATTATACATATGCTCTCCAAGATAATGTAATCCATCTTTGCCGATGCCTTGGAATGTTACGTTGAAAACTGCTAGATTAGTGTTCCCGAGCAACACGAGTTCCGTAGGCAGCGAAGGTGCACGGCGAATTTAATAAAAGAACGGAGTATTTGGACCAAGTCAGTTGACATTGGAGAATATGTTGATGGGGTCTACTAAGCCATTTCGGAAGTATTCGCTCGTCCGCATCATACTTTCCCAGCTCCAGTTTTACGGCTCCGGTGACCCACTGTTAAGCTAGACCACCAACTTTCTTCTTCAGCGATAATTACTGACCAGATTTCGGAGCTCCTTAATTGACTTCATTCAAGTTAAGTGTTGTGTGCCTCAGGTCTCATTACTATAGTCACGATTAGTGTTGCCATTTAATAATGACTTTGCACAGACAATAGCTTTGTTTTTGCTTACTTTTTTTAACGACCTCAGGATATCGTGCATGTTTCCGTCTAATGTCGGTCAAAATTTCGTCTAGTGTAGCCTAAATTTGATACATCCATCTCCAACCCACTGCAATTTAATGTGACCAAATCAAGGTATTCTTCATACAACACCAGAGTACCTATTTCTACAGAATAGGAACGTGTGCTGCATCAATGTTTCCTGGAGGTCGACCTAACCGTGCTGGATTAGGGAAAGTTTGGTTGTTCCCGTTAATCCGATTAGGCATCGAAACCTCATAAACTCTCAAACAGTCGGGCTATTACAAGTGGCGTTCGCAAAAATATGCCTTTATATTTTCCTCCCGATGCGCAATGAGTATGTTAGCCCCAAGTCGAATGCGCATTCCAAACCCGGCAGCTATGTCTGAAGTATGATCTCACTGTATTGGAACAACCTTAACGTCGGGTTTCCAAACTTGTTATCGGAATGCGCCGTTTTTCATACGAGCAAAGGCTGAATTGTTTGGGAGTATTCAGAGGACGGCATTGCCGATTGCGAGGTGATCTGATGATGGCCAACTTGGTTTTAAATGATCCAAAGCCTGTGTGCAGCTCTTTACTGAAACCTGGAAGTAACACTAATGTGTGAGCTCACCCCTTGAACATAGCAGAATAGTACAGCCATTTGGAGAGCCTTAGAAATTTTTTTATTTTTGAGTGTGTTGTCTATGGAACGCTCTCTCTTAATCTGTCGTTCTTGAATGGACACCGACCATTTTGCTAGATGGTTGGACGACGTACTCAGCCAGTTACCTTTTGTTAATTAGCGCTATCCCTCCGCCCTACTCCCGGGAAATACCTTGGATTTATTTTAGCCGCCTACTGAACCTGAGAAGCTACACGGAGTGAAGGACTATTGAATTACAAACGATGCATCATTTTCTTTGACTGTAAAATTAGTAACGGTGTTTCCCTAATGCTTTTTTTGAGTTCACAGCAAACTACACAAATGGGCTTATAAAGCGGTATTTCTTAGATTGTATTAATTCTTTATTTCTTATCCTGCTTTGTCCTTCAGTAGCCTCATATATAACACCTGACTAGTTTGCCTTGCTTCTCGACATCTGCAGGTCTCATGGTCAGGCCGTCGATGTCATGTCGAAGTAATTCGCATTCCTAGGAAGCATAAAATTTTCCCCAAACATTTAGGTCATCAGAAAACAACACGATGAGCGATCGAAAGAGCTATGGTTAGTCGTGCAAATTCAACATGAACAAAACTCGCCCCAGTACTGTACCTTCGGAATGACGCTGGTTCAAGAATACAAATCAGTTAAAAAAAAGTCATCCATTTGCACCTTGAATTTTAGGTTAATACGGCGGCCCACGATCCATTAACACAAGTAACGTTCCGACTGTGTAAGGGGCCACCATTGTCTACGTTGACAAACATTTTACTAAAACCAATGTAGATGACGTCGATTGACATTTTTCGGTTCGGCGCTGTCATCCATTCATAGTTCATCAACAACAAGTTGACAATGTATGAACAGATTCCGTGCACTCATCCTGTGCGGCTTACAGAACGCCTTTAAACTTCAGCAACAAAATTGCTTCAAAATCTACCAGAGCACCTAGGCTAAAGCGAAGGGCATACAAATTGGCCAGAAATACTTTTACTTGTTTGGGTACCTCTTTCGGAATAGGCTTTATCCATGCGAATTTCTATTCTATCTTCATTGCACCCTCGGAAGTAATCTGTGGAACACAACAATCAGGGAAGGTGAAGTGAAGCTCAACAACGACTTGAGAATCAGCGTGTGAAGCCCGTCAGGATTGACAGACGTTGTGCCCTTAAGACTGGCAAGTAGACTGAGTGCATCTGATACACCGCAATCCATGCTGTCGAGTTCCTTATGGACTGCTCACCTCCAACTCATTACAGACGAACGGACATTCGCAGATTGGGAAGCGAAAGGAGTAACAAGGCGCACGCACGCTTAGAGCTCTAGGTTATGATTCTGTCGGAGTCCTCCAACGCTGCTACGTCACCTAAAGTCTTCAGGTGCTGCTTCACAAAAGCAAACAGTTCCTTGCATGTCATCCATTCTTTGATCGTGAGTTGCTTTTCGAACTGCCAAAGCTTTTTAATTTATTTGCTGTTAAATGAATTCCGTTGTCACATGTCAAGCGTATAAGCATCGACAAAGACAGACGGAAGGAATTTATTCCATAGTTTGCTTCGCCGTCGAGCCAAATTGTTCTACTGCTTGTCAAACCAATGTGGCTCCAGTGGCTTAAGTTTTCGATATTTGGGGTTGAATTGATTCAGCGCAAAATGACTACAAATTTATAACCGAACAAATGGGAGTAAGGACAATGACCATATTTCTAAACAAATGCTCACAGTGGGACCATGAAAATTTGTTTTCCAGTAGCTGCAATGTTCTTCCAGCGGACTCGGTTACAGCAGAGGCAGCTACGACCTGGCGAAGTTCATCTCGTGTTCACTTGCTATCACCTGCTCCAAGAACGGATCGTTATGTGCATGCCTTTCGCGGCTATTCAACTTCACGTGCAGGCACGACGGAATCGATTTCGGCGTAATGCACTTTGACTAGTAAATGTGTTGTGTTGTCACAATCTCGAAAACACCTCTGTAGACTGTACTCGATTACAAAATGCCCAGGGAGAACTTCAAACAGTGAAACTGTGCCATAGGTCAGAGTATTCGGGGTAAGTTAATATCACCAATGGGTAGAAAAGTGAGACAGTTCAAGTGGATATGGACATGAGGCAACTAGTCCAAGCAACGACATCGAGCACTGTGATTAGCTACATCCCCGAATAGTTCCATAGCTTACACGTGCGATCTTCGCCTCAGTAGGTGTGTCAACCCCCGGCACATGAAAGAACGGATGGATATCAGCTCACTATTGCAGGTATTTGATAATCTTTCTCGATAAAACACGAGTAGACAATGAGTCGGAATGCCTGGCGAGTTACTCCAGCATTCAACAAGATCCCAGCGGGTATGTTCAGTAGCCAAAAAGCAGCCCAAGAGCCCAGATGGTCACGTTAGTTTGCTATCCTAAAAGGCTGGTAATGTTACAAACACACCGTGGTAAGAGTCAATCATGATTAATTTGAGCATAAACCAGACACGTTGCTTTTGTTATACAACGTGAATCCAACTGCTCAAAAGAGGTTGAAACCGCTGAGAAAAGAGATAACCTGCAAGCCGGCCCGCTGCGGAGGGCCTTCGCGAGTTTTGATTCTTCCATTTCGCTATGACGCACAACTCCGACGTGCATCTCCAAATAAATGCGCCATACAAGCTTAACAACCATGGTTGAAGCGCGACCCAGAGATGCTACAGGCATAACACCGAACGGCAACAAACTACGTCAATGGTATACATAATCTGCCAAAACAGCAAACGTTGAAGTTACTGGGCGTTTTCGGGCGGATGATCTCAAAAGCTACGCGGTGATCTCATATTAGTGTAGCAAACATTGAGGGACCCTAATCACGTATGCCGTCCCTTGCTGGAACTGAACCACAACACCAGTCTAAAAAGCAACTAGTTGAAACTGAGTAAACCATATAGCCTACTGTAATGCCCAAGGGATTATTTCTCGCTTCGCGTATGCTAACCTTGGAACTTTCTCCCAAACGCAGTTGTCTGGTCCCCTACATACGATCTTCACAAAAAAGCGTTAAATGCTGCTATTGGCTCCCATCCCTTCGTTGCCAACGCTGTACTACTTTGGAATATATTACTCATGATATCATACCAGAATTACGGCATTGGCGACCCAATCCTGATTTGGATTGACAATTTTCTACAAGAACGACGGCTATTGGTGAGAGTCCGAGAATCATTGTCTGATGCAATCGATGTGGCGTGCGGAGTACCACAAAGCTCGGTTCTTGGATCTAGTCTATTCTTGGTGTTCATTAACCATTTGGCGAGATCAATTACTTCCGATTTCTTATTTTTCGCTGATGATATCAAGATATGGCGAAGGATCAGAGGACCGGACGACCATGAACGGCTCCAGTGCGATCTTAACACAGTGTCGAACTGGTCAATTCAAAACGCCCTACCGTTCAATGTAAACAAATGTCGCGTCGTACAATTACGCCATAGTTATAACTACACCTATTTACTTGGGACCAACGGACTGCAGAATAGCTCCCAGGAACGTGAGCTTGGTGTGATCGTACAGAGCGACCTCAACTGTTCAAAACAGACTGAGGTAGCTGCGAAAATAAGCAAACAGCATGTCGGCATGCCGCGAAGGGCATTCGGGTGATTTGACCCATAAATCTTCCCAATGATGCACAATTCCTACGTGCGCCCGCATGTTGAATACGCTATCCAAGCTTGGCAACCTTGGTTGAAACGGTATCTAGAAGCGATAGAGACACCACAACGGACAGCAAAAAAGAATGGGCAGGGTCTGCGCTATCACTCTTACCACCGAAGGCTGAAGTTGCTGGGGATTTTCAGCGGGCGTTATCGAAGGCTGCGCGGTGATCTCATATTAGCGTATCAAATATTGAGGGACCCAAACCACGTATGCCGTCATTTGCTGAAACTTAGCCACAACACGCAGCTCAGGGGTAACTGCTTAAAGTTGAAGGAACAATACAGCCGTCTAGAGTGTCGACGGAATTACTTTTCCTTTCGGGTTTGCAAACCTTGGAACTCACTCCCAGACTCAGTTGTATCCTCTCCTACCTTGGATGTTTTCAAAAAACGATCAGATGTTGCTCTTAGCTCCCAACATTTTGTTACCTAAACTCCTCTAGTGTGGATTACGCCAAGCGTGCTTTTCAACAGAATGTATGTATCAAATGGACCTAAGTGAGCGACCATATTTCATTTTCTCACTCCTTACCTCAACGACCACTGCAATCGAGTGTCTTTCTGAACGTTTACGCTCGATAATTTATTTTAGTTTTACACTGATGTTACTTATCAAACTATTCATCACGGCAGACGTTCGATAGATGACCCAGACATACTTTGATTTCATCATATTAACCTCAACCATCCTACGAGACGTGTCAAGCACTTGCTGTTATCCCGTGATAAATCATTGTTCATTGTTCATTGTTCTGTGTCACGTGGACCTAAGGATTTGGTTCAAGACTGAGCGTTGCTTTTTGCTTTTCTTACGGAATGCGTCACCTATCGCTGCACCCCATGTTGTCCTGCGGGGTTGCATTGATTTCACATTTTGCTGTACCGTTATTGAGCAGCACATTTAACTAGATTTGCGCTTGAAAAGGCGACTCACATATCTTTTGATTTTGCAATTCATATGTCAGGCGTCGCATGGGGTTTGTCAAGCACTTGCATTTTACCGATGAATAATCAGTGTTCATTGTACACTAGTGGGACAAATATCCCGTTTTCACATTGCATCCTCTCTTCGTTCAAATATGCCAACAATTTTAGCAAATTTACTGTGTGCGACTTCACAGATTATTCAAATTTTGTTGCCGGGAACGACTAAACTAGGGAAACACAATGCGAAAGAAACAGTTTTGTCTATTCTGCATCTGACTCTTTCCTATGTTCTCAACATCATTTAGCGAACATTTGTTTCAGCCCCTCTCTACTAAAGCCACTCTATGGGGCAACCGGTCGTTGCTAACTAAAAATCTAAATGAAGCTAAAGTGGGCTAATGACCGATGTTTGTCACATGAATGCAAGTAGCGGTGTCTGATCGATGAGGGTCTTTGGTGCAAATTTCCTTTGGTTCTGTCCATGCGTCTGTGTTGACCAACTGCATGTGGGTGGCTGCCCTGGAGAAAACTTTACCGTTCATTACAAGATGATTCGACGTATTTTTCACCAGCTGCATTTAAACTAGAATTGAAAGGTCTAGGGTCTCGGAAATACGAAATATGTGCTGCACATCACGGATCTACAGGTTACAAAATTGTGGAAATTAGCGAACAAATCAGCGTACAGTCTGAGTAGACTTCAAATATTCTCCAAAGCACACATAGTCTAAACTCGTTAAGATCATTGTAATAACTTTTTCACAACATAGGAACATTTAGTATTCTCGGGTATCCGTTGTACATCCCTCTAGCTGGAGTTGAAGGCGGACTTCCCTGTAAAATATTACCTGATTCCCCACTTTCCAATTGCATAAAGCAGTAAAATTGAACGATGTAATTCGCCGTTCTCCTGCTATTGCCCTAAGGTACGATAATACCTTTTCCGCAAGGGAGTTTCATTGTAAGTAAAAAAAGCAGTGTACTACCGTATCCCTCTGCATTACCTATCACAGTCCGTACACAATGTGATAATTACTTAGCAGTACCCGTAACACGCTATAATATTTCTGAAGTTACACCAATCCTGCTACCCCATTGTAGTCAATAGGTTTCCTTTTTCAACGTCATTGTTTGCCTTGCGGTTTTTTATTTCCTCACTTCGGTCATCCCACGAGACTTGTCCAGCAATCACTTAAGTATCCATCATAAACCATTTTTCATTGTTTATTTTTATCCTACAAAGTGGGACATCAACTGAACTCCATCAAGACTTTCTATGCGATCGTAAACAGCTGGATTGAAAAATTAGCTAAAAGGAAACATTGCAACTGAGGTAACCAAGACTTGCGATACAAAGCCGACCAAACCCTAACTTTTCTCATCCTAGCCTGACATAGTTTTGTAGCCCACTGTGAGGTTGTTGAGAAAAATCACCTAACAGCTTGAAGCAAATCTTCAGAGTAATAACATCTTCAAAAATCTTAATACTTTTCGGCAGCTTAAATTTCTCCAACTAACATAAATAAACGAACTTGCGCAGCTTCCTCATTTCGAACGTTACCGCTGGAGTGAATTCCTTAATCTGTGATTGTGGTTTTGCGTTGGTACACTGCTAGTAGTTTACTCAAGACCGGCAAATTTGGCAAAGTGGGACATCAAGTCCTTCTTAAATAGACTGTTTCTAAGTCGTAGTTAGAATCAATAAATAATTTACGAGTATTTGGTCAATTAAACAGAAGTCTAGATTGGTGAACACGTGCCTCATACAAACACGATGTTGGGTATAGGGCGGCATTGTTGTTGTTGTTTGGTCGTTACGTCACCGCGACGTTGCTGGTCCTCTTTGAGCCTCGTGAAGTACAATTGTAAAGTGTCACTGGCTCACTGAAAGGTGCATGTTTTAAGCGCGAGGAACGTGAATCCCTTTCTAGAAAAGTGAAAATCGCATTAAAATTCTGAAGAGGAGCTACATCAAACATGTGAGAAAATCAGTATTATGAATTTTGGCTTACACAAGAAACCGCCAGGGCTGGTATAATTGTCCCTAGATACAATATTGCAATCTATATGCCTAGCCTAACACACTGCTTGATTTTATGGCCACAAGGAGCAGACTTAAAGGTAGGGGAAATTCTAATATGTCGTTCTATAAAAATAATTTAAATGCACGTAAATAACTCATGACTAGGTCTGTTAACCTAGCCTGAATTTTGCACAGCATGGATACAACTGAGTTCCAGCGGCCAGTACGGCGGCACATCGATTAATCTGAGACAGTAATGAAACGGTTAGCAACGGCAAAAACTGCATTGGTGAAGTGCGTGAAAATAATTCCCTGTGGCGGTGATTCATCTAACTACATTGATTCGGATAAACGAATGTCATGTCCATTCGGTTCAGCGCAATTATACTACAAGCCACAAAGTAACAGTTCATGTCAGCGGTTCATAATTCGGTTGGTTGCGCACAACGTGAATAATGAATGCAAAACTAAAAGTATCCATATTCTGACGAGTAGATAGGGAAGGATGCAAACTAGTAACTTTGCAATTTGTGCATCTGTAGTCCACAACCGGTGCGGGAGGTATATTAGCGCTTCTGTGGAGATGTCAAGCAAGCCAATATATCATCCGCGACCATTTTGCTCCACGTGGTACATTGGCGCCGCCGATGAGGACATGCCCAGAAAACGCGCAACTGCAATATGTGTTTAGGTGATTCAAAACACTGCGGCGCCAATGAATGACCCTGAAGAGGAGTCAATAGTTTCACGCATGTGCTCCTTCTTAATATAAGTGAGCTGCAATGTACCTGTGTACGTAACCTGCGTACGAGGCCGCTGGAGCGAACCGTGCTGCAGCAGCTGACTCGAAATTAAGCGCTTTTTGTTCCGATTTGGGTGGCAATCTCAAGTAATAACCGTGTACATTGCAACTCCTCGGACATCGAAGACATGCTTTTATTGCATGCAGCACATTGATGCCCATGTAGAGAAAATAACAGAAGGCGACTTTCAGCACTTTATGAACGCGTAAAACAAATAATCAACGCGTCAAACAACTGATAATTTGCGACGATGCATCCCTACGCAGCGCAAACTATCTATCGCTAACACGGATGAGATATTTGCAAAGACGGTTATTAATTCTGATGTACTTATTTTAGTCATCTTAGCTGTGACTGCAGTAGAATGCGGTATGAAACAAATGTAGTGCAAATTGAGCAACCGATTACAAGAGCACAGTTTGGTTACCAAATACATGAACGACAAACCGCAGCATTTTTACTCACCATTTACCTTGTTTTCCGATTGGTTAATAGAAACAATTGATACTCAAGAAAAATGCGACTATTTCGGTATGAATTCCAGGGCCAGTCTATGGGGACAGCATTTGTCGATCCTCCAATCAATCCAGACAAATTATCATCTCTTAACCTAGACAGTGACAGTGATGGACATATATAAACTCTAGTCGGCCAACCGATTCCTCCCACACCTTCCATGAAGGACCTAAACACGCTCCACGCTGCGACCTGAAGTTATTGAACAACACAAAGAGGTTGCAGTGAAACGGGCGGCGCAAGCTTTTAGCGTTCAACTGCAAATTCCGCAGGCGATCTGAAGAGATTATCATTCTCTCCTTCAGATTTGGTTGTTAATTGTTGCTCAAGAACTTGTGTTAAATATTGCCATTTGGAATAGTCCTCACTAATGGTTGTAAAAATAATCACCTTAAACGTGCTGGCCTCAGTTTTAGCAAGATAAAGAAAAGTAGTAAGGTGACTGAATCCGCCTGCTTCTGCATTGAATGTCTGGCTAATCCACTTATTAGATGTTAGCTGTGTTTACGCTAAAGGCTGACGCAGATTATAGAGCAAGCAGCCGCCTGAGATATATCCCACCGGAGCCAGACGAATTCGTACCGCGAACTCGATGCCAAACACCGAATTGCATTTCGAATTAATGTAGTCAGATCGAGCACAAGGGCAACGATCAAAGGTTAGCCACTTCAATGCTAGGGCTGCTCCAAAAATTATAGTCGGAATACTTGGTTCATCAGAGCTACGCGCAAAGCGGAGTATTGTTGCCACCTGGATGATGATGGCAACATTCATCCTAGCCCCGCTTGCTGCCAGACATGATGCAGTAAATATTGTCAAGACCACCACGGGGCTCAAGGTGCCATCAGTTGTGCAAGCAAATAAAGCAGCCATACACTCCTTCGAAATGGAGAACACCAGACAAAATCAAGCTTTCCGGATAATATATACTCCAACATGACTGCATCCAATGCGACCTCTATAAAAGACAAAGCACTAGACGCTAGGAAACAGTGGGTCTCCCCGTGTCAACTAATATGGGTTCAGATTTGGCAGGCCAGCATGATCTGCCTCGTCCGTCACCAAAAACTCTGTACACTAGGTGTAGCGCTGTTACTCTAGCAAACACTTAAATTATGAAACCATGCAGAGGCAGTTCTCTTATCAGCCACTCGTCGCCTTGTCACGCCAAGCACTGTGCTAATTTTTCCAGATGTTCCTTGAAGCGAAGGTCCGGAATGCAAATAAAACCGGATGAGCTACAATCGACCCATGTCCACGTTGTCTCCGAGTTTTCGGCTTCGAAATAGCTAGACTCCAAAGTGAATGACTCGGATGAATAGCGCTTCATCCGCAAAGTTGTCAAGCTCGAAAGCGTGATCGCTAATTCGACATCAAGATTGACATCTTCACTCCTTTAAAATAGCAGTGGACCCGCTTGTTGAAATTAACGTTGCAATTTCAACCTATGGCAGAAAACGCGGCATAAAAGCGATATAAAATGCGTAAAGTTCTACCATGGGAACTAAAATATAAAGGTGATGGACGCTCGGCCGCAAATAGACAAAGTACCACTAAACAAATAGGTTACATGTGCAATCCGGTTACCATGCAGTTCAGAATTAGGGTACCTTTTATACACGCCGGCAGCTGAAGAGGGTCGTTATCATCCAATTGCTTACGCTAAATACTTTACACAACAATGCGGAATAGCCCTAGGGCCTGCGTCTAAAATCCTACAGAAAAGCGACCGACAGCCGACCCCGCAAGAGTCGGCATAGGCTCTCACCGGAAATCAGCATTCCCAAAACGTTTCTAACCACCGATTTCCTCACCTGCTTGTATATCAATGGACAATGGTTTATTACGGGTAAAAAAGCATCGCTTAACAAGTCCCGTGGGATGGAAATTATTGAGAAAATAAATTGCATAATAAAGTGAAAAGCGTTGTGGTGGACTCACCATGGACTTATGTGAAATAGCGGATGTTCGCGTATTAAACATAAAAATCCATAAATCCAATGGTTGAGCGTTTGGCAAGAAACCGTTTGATTGCGTTTTGTAGCCCCTGGCTAACAAGTCATAAAAGGAAATGTAAGTGAAACAATGCTTCGTCAACACGTTTTTTAAATATCGCCAGATTGGGAGCAGAGACGACATAATTAGGGAGGGCATTCCAAGGTTCACACACGCGGAGAGAAAAGAAATTTCTACGGCATTCAAGCCGGCTATAATGAACTGTCAGTTTCAGAGGGTGACCTCTTAGTTTAATGTTGGGGTTCAATTCCAGCAGCGGACGGCAAATGTGGTTTGGGTTCTTCAGAATCTGGTAAACCATAATGAGATCCCCACGCAAAAGCCGATATCGACTGCTGTACCTTCTTAGAGATTTCAGTCTAAGCTGATAGGGCAGATGAAAGAGGCCCCTGACATTCTTGGTTGCCCGTCGTTGAGGAGTCTCGAGAGCAATGAGATCCTGTTTCTGCCACGGCTGCCACGCCTGAATAGCATATTCCACATGCGGGCGCACGTAGGCGTTAAGCATTTGGGGAAATATTGAGGGTTCAAACCGACCGAAGGCTCTGCGAAGAAGGCCGAAGTGTTGATTTCCGGTTCTCGTCGCCTTTTCTGCTTGTTTGGAACACCCGAGATCTTCCTGTACCAATACACCCAGGTCCCGCTCATGAGAAACCTTTGCCAAGGTGTGGTCTCCAATCTTGTAAGCGCTCACCAGCTGGTGACGCAGATGCATCACTTTGCACTTAGCCATGTTCAATTGAAGCTTGTTCGTCTTTGACCATTCGTAAATGCAATCTAGGTCATGTTGGAGCAGATCCTGATCTGCCTTGTTACTAATCGCCCGCCATATCTTGACGTCATTGGCAAAAACAGGAAGTTTGAGGAGATGACTCTTGCCAGGTCGTTGATAAACACCAGGAATAAGCGCGGTCCCAGCACTGAGCCTTGCGGGACACCACATTCCACCTCAATTGGGTTAGAAAGTGATCCCCTAACACGTACTTGGAGCTTTCGTTGGTAAAGGAAGTTGCCAATCCAACCAAGTACAGGATCTCCGATTCCGTAACTATGAAGCCGTTGAAGTAGGATGCGGTGATCGAGGCGGTCGAAAGCTTTGGAGACGTCCAGATAGATGACGTCGACTCCGACCCCATCATCGGCCACTTCCGTACAACTACCTCGAGCAATAAGTAGGTTGGTGGTGCATGACCGGTGTTGACGGAAGCCATGCTGTTCCACTACCAAGATGTTGCATTTTCCAGATAGTCCATCAAAGCCTCAGCGACGACTGCTTCCATCACCTTCGCGAGCACAGGAAGGAGAGTCACTGGACGATAGTTTGCAGGATCGGAACGGCTACCGCCTTTAAAAATACGGGTTATAATGCCACACTTCCACATTGTGGGGACTCGTTGTTCATCAAAGCACCTTTGAAAGAACTGTGACAGTGGTTCAGCTAGATTATTAGCCACAGCCTTCAGTGCCTTCGGGCGGATGTTGTCTGCTCCCGGAGAACTATGTTCGCCCAGTGAGAGTAACTTCCTTAGCACAATTGATGGGTTGAAAATAACATTTGTAAACAGAGGTGTCGGTAATGAGCTTGATATTATGGGACAGGTAGATGTTGCGAGTTCAAAAATTGGGGCGTATTGCAGCCGCAGTGCATTAGCTGCTTCTTCGGCGCTTTGTACTCTACCGCCTGTCGTGAATAGTGGAGTATTCCATGCTTCACTTTACGAAGCTTATTGACATGCTTATACAGCAGTTTGTTGTTTGCCATGACATTTTTGGCTAGACACTGTTGATACGTTATTTTGTCCTCACGGACAAGTGCGGTGCAATGGTTGCGATGGATCAGGAAATTTCCCCAAGTCTCTGAGTCTGGGTTAATCTTGTAGGCACGCCATGCTGCATCCCTTATCGCCAGGCATTTGCGAGTCCTACTCCTTATAATTGAAGGCATTTTCGCGGGACGAAGGGGTTTGGTCTCTGATGCTTTGTTGACGATGTCGCTGAGCTTATTAACGAACTCTGCCCAAACGTTGTCAAGGGGACTTTTGGTTGAGAATTCCCAAGCAGCTGCGTCGGCGAGTTCTTTCAATACGTGGTAGCGTGTGATTGTATGAGTTAGTTCCGAGTGTTCATATGGATACTCTGCATAACACACATAGTCAAAAGTTATTACTACGTGGTCACTGAGACCTAATGGACTATCCATCAATAACTTCTCAATCATGAGCTCTTCATTTGTGAGCACAAGGTCCAATATGGACGGTTTGTTTGCTGTGCTGAATCTAGTGGGCGTGGTGACATGATTGTACAAAGGGATATTAGCGATCAGTTCCTGCAAGTCTGCTTTGAACTGCTCACTGGGCGATGCCGTAACCTCCAGATTGTGTAGATTGAAGTCCCCGGAGATGAGAGTGTGGCTGTACCTAGTGCGTGTTACTCTGTTTAGGCCACGGATCAAGCAGGAATCCATTTCCAGAGTGGACGTTGGGGGGCGGTAAACGATAGCTATGAGACATGTATCGTTGTGTCTCAGTCGGAGACGGCACCAGAGTGAGTCGGTAACGTGTGTTTCCAGGTCCTCAACTATTGTACATTGTAGATTGCTGCGGTAGTAGAGTAGGACCCCACCTCCTCTCCTGGGGCGGTCGTTCCGGATGAGTGACATTCCGGCTATCTCAACCTCAGCATCAGTCACCTCTTGATGCAACCAAGTTTCGGTAATAGAAATTAGGTCCCAAGCATTCGCAACCTGACGCAGTCGAAGTTCGTTAACTTTACTGAGGAGCCCTTGGGCGTTGGTGTACATACATGAAAGTTTCTCAGATTTAATCAATGTTTCAGAAGTTGTAAAACTCATACGTGAAGTTTCGCCGACCAGTGAGTGGCCGGCGACTGGAGGGGTGGATGAAGCAAATGAGGTTACGCCAACCATTAAAGGGTCGGCGACTAATCGTTTTTTGGATGGGTTGCATACTCTCGAGAAGTATTTGATATATAAGCAGGTATCAGATGCTCCGAATCCTGGTGTTTGCTCGTGCTCTGCTGGGCCCCTCCGGATAGTATGGCTACTCTTGAAACCGTCCCCGAGTCGGGTCCTGCAGCTGGCGTTATCATTAAGAGTTGTGCCTCTACTGAATTGTCATTAAAAGGTGTTGGTGTTCTTGCTGCTCTTAGCAAACTAACCGAACTTTGTATCCGCCAGGTGTCCACTCACTGGGACTTAGTCATGGTCACCGAAACATGGTTGGATACTGGGATTACTGCTAATGGGATAGCGCTACCCGACATGATTTCCATACGAAACAATTGGCCCAGCGGAGGAGGCTGATTGATCACCATATCACCATAAATATATTAACCGGTCGTCCACCAAGTTTTCTGAAATTTTGCTTGCTATAGTATTACCGATCTGACCTATATGTTACTGTTATCGATGATCCAGAAACGCATGTTGTCACTACTCTTTGGTGCCGTCTACACTTGAGACTCGGTGGTATGTGTTTACTAGCAATATTTTATCGCCCTTCAATGTCAACCTGGAAAATGCATCGCTGCCTAGCTTCTGCACTAAAACTAGTCCTGGCACGAGCACACAATTAGTTCTTCCTGTGAGAGACCTTAACCTCCACGCCATCGAAAACGCAGGGCCCTAAGGGTGTCAGCTTGTCGCGCTTAAAATTTCTGTCCAACAAATCATGGCCTGGGATATTTACAAAACGCAAGAAAATGGCTGCATTAACTTGATCTGTGAAGGCGAACACCAGTGCCAACAGAGCATAGTGATGAAATTTTGCACTCATTTTATAACATTGTACAGACAAGCCAAGAAGCTCCGCACAGTGCAGTGCGAAGGTCCAGTTCTATGCGCAACAGACGGTCCAGCGCAAACCGCATATGAGATGGCTAACTCGCTTCACCAATATTTTCTCCATACATTACGGAGCAGCCATGTTCTCACCCACTTTGCACTCAGTTCCCACCGTCCCCGGACTAAGTGACGTATGGTTCACGATAAAACGGGTCTTTCCTGGCATGGACGACACTATAATGAAGGCAGTGAAGACAGCCGCCATGGATATTGTTGAACCAAAACCTTGATCCTTTGTAAGATTTCTTGAAGCAATGCAAGTTTCCGTAAGGTAAAGCATGGCATGGTCATTCTTAGTTATAAGCATAAGAAGCACCCGGATGCTTCAAACTACCGTACAATCGCTTTCCTTCCGGTGCTGTCTAAGGTAATGGAAGGTAATTTCGCAGACGCACTCATGGCATACCTTGAGCGAAACAGCATCATAGCGTCACATCAGAACGGATTCCGTCGCAATCAAGTTTGCACTAAAAACCTTCTGCTAACCAGATCAAACTGAACAGGGTCATTTGATGCCAGAGTATTAATAGATGTCGTACACTTAAAGTTTGCTAAGTCATTCGATCGCTTGGGCAACCGCATTCTCCCTCACAGGCATGAAGCTATAGTACCAGTGACCCTGTGCTCGGTTGGATATGCAGTTTCCGCATTCAACATCCAATGAATGTCGGAGTACGCAGCTCCATTTTCGACCCAACTACGTTTGTGTGGTATTCCACAAGGATCGGTACTGGGGCCACGCTTATTCTTAGTCGTTATCAACAATCTTGCTAGTGTATTCCAGTCGAAAATTTTACTGTTCGCAGACGATATCAAGCTCTGACATGACATAAAGACCTGGGACAATCACACAGCAGTGCAGAGTGATCTCGACAGGGCCTATCCGTTGTCATCCGATAACCGGCTCCAGCTCAACGTTCCGAAATACAATGTTGTGAGAATATGACATTAGCTCACCCATGAATATCGACTTGGGGGCCAGTAGTTGTCATGTGCTCCTCAAGAAGCGTCCGCAGAGTGATCGTGATGGGTGACTTTGGCTGCTCGTAACAACCATAAAAGACACGAAAACAGCCAGGCAGCACAAGGAATTCTTACGGAAGGCTTTCGGAAATTTCGAGCCATGGGTATTTCCGCAAATGGTGAACGACAACGTGAGGTCGCAAGTGGAATACGCGATCCAGGTCCGGCGTCCCGGAGGCAAACGCGACGTCGGCGCATTTGAAGCCTCTCCACGTGGAGCTACCAAACTAGTTACATGGTTATTTCACCTCCCCATACAGGGTATAATGCAAGCCCTGATATATGATTTGGCGGCGTCCGTATCCGGATTTGCCTGTCACTGTGATGTCCATGGGGACAGTCACAGGACGCCTGCGCCTATAGAGGGACCATGGGTGGCTTGCGCTGCACCACCCATAGTTCCATCCACACACCCCATATCCGGTGAAAACCCGAAGGAATAAGACCGGGAGGCATGCGTATGGGAGCCACGTTTCATCAACGGAGCCGGCCCACACTCCTTCAACAAGCAGAATGGAAGCATTCCGGCCTAATTGGGAATTCATACACACCAGACGTACACGTGGTGGTGGCTGGACCGTGGCCCGTTCCACACAGGTTGCATGGAACCACTCTTTGAGCCTAGCACCGTCACGAGGACGGTGCACTCCGTCCCCTCCAGAGACGACCAACTGTCTCCTGGAGCCAGTATGGACGAGGTAGTGGGTAATAGACAGGTAGGCACCTTGTCAACATTCACATCAGGCGCATCCACATAGGGGAGCTCAAGCAACATCTACTTCTGAAATGCAAGATTATTCATCACGCAGGCAAACGTACCACATACGCCACCTTATTGGCCTGGATTAGTAAATTGAATGGGAACATACTCATGGTGCTTCTATTCCGCGTACAATTGTACCTTCTCCGGCACCTGAGAAACCGCCCTTTTGAGTAGTTCACGGAATTCGCATCGATCAAATTTGCCCTGGATTCGCAACACCTTCTTCATGTTCTGATATATACATTTATACATTTATACATATATACTTTGATGAAAATCGACAACAGGAAGTTGGCTTCATCACGGTTTACTTAATACTGACGAACCTGTAGCACGCAAGTTGTGACCTGTTGCAGTTGAGCCAAAATGCCAAACTGGGAGGCCACCAGTACAAACTGACCGCGCACTACAGCTGAGTTGATCTTCGATAAATGTTTCTTTATTCAGGCGACCCGAACATGGAATGCAATTCAAACCACGTCACCCTTGCCCCCCGCATTAACGCTTTCCAAAATATGCTCTGACAACTCGCTTCCAATTGCATTAACTGGCTTAGTACGTTTCACTCGGAGGAGGAACTATTGAGAACCAAAAGATGTGCCTAGCAGTCTCCTCTGCAATGTGACGGTATGAAAACTTGCATAAGTGTTCATCTGAAGAGCTTGGATGCACCTAAGCTAGGTTTACGTATCACCTCGGTCAAATGATCTGGGATACGGTTGAATCTTGTCATTTTCATTTTTTATAATTACTCACGGAGTACATATTACATGTTGAATTCCATGTCAACATTGTTCACTCTGGCTATCCGTGTTTCAGCTGTCCCTTTACATCAAACGGAGATCACGTTCGCTCTCTCTAGCTCTCGCTTTGAAACCGTTTCGACTTTATTCACAACTGTTTCGATTAAGCAAGGGGGCATTACCTCGTATTCATGACATGTTCAATGTCGAGACTGCGTTTGTCCGGAGCTTTGCTGAGTTCCCCTTACCTCCACATCCCAGGATTTGGGGTTTGGAGCCATTGCATTAACAAGCCTCTGCCTCCATCCCCCATGTTTTCCGATACTGTTGCGTACCTAGACGAGCGGATGACTGAGGTCCATGTAGCAGCTCATCAAGCGGTGAATGTATGCCCCATTTGCGTCTAGCTTAAACAGCCCTGCCGGTAGATTGTTAGAATGCTACTGGCTGATAGCAGTTGACCATTCAAAGCGTCGTGGATTCAATTTTGGTGAATAACGGATTACCGTTTTTGCAATAAGGATGCTAGCTACCGCACTACGCATGAAAGCGATTGCCTTAAGGATGCAATACATTGAGAAATGATATGGAGTGTAAAGCCTTTTTATAGTAAACCAGCTCATTTTTCCAACCAAACTGGGCGCCGAACATTTAAGCAAGAAAGTCATAAATAGTTTAGCAAGAAAGGTTAATTATTGCTACCGGACGATGTTGAGACCACACTGCATTCCAGTTAATATAACCCGGCTTGTGCAAGCAACGGGCGAAAGTGTAAAACATTCTCTTGAACTTAAGAATGGTTTCCCTTGATCGAAGTCCCTGAGACGGTTTTTCCCTGTCTCTCTTTTGTCTTTGTTTATTCTGTGAGTGTATAAACCTGAGCAGTTGCGCGACTATATAAACAGCGTAGGCTGTTATGACTAAGAAAACTTGCCTACATTTGTTGACATACTGCTGTACGAACAGACCAACAGGAGCGGCGAACGATGAGCAGACGCACTTCCTAGGAGGCGACGGAACAAGCGAAATTCATTGACACAGAAATAGTTCCTTCAAAAGATGGTGTTCATCGACGGCTAAAACACCCTAGAACCTCCTGAAGTCGTCGGAGTCAACGAACGTACGCCAGAACCAGCATCAATGCCTACAGATCAGAAGATAGCATTACTAAGTGTCACTGTGCAGGACACAACAGAAAAAGCTGACTACCTATATTTTACAAAGCATTCGTGTCAGTTGATTGACATTCGGTTAAACATTTACTGCAGATCGGGCAGCAGCAGGAGAAAGAGATTCATGTTTCAGTAACTACGGCATCAAACGCCCTCAGAATGCTTCAGATCACGCTCAAATTGCGGCACTACGAGTTAGACCTTGGCAACAGTGAAAAAACCATCTCCAGTCGGTATGTATACGCTCTCGACTTCAGTCTCCATGCGTCGCATGCCATAGGGAATTGTAATTTCATAGAAGAGAGCGAGCGGCATGATTCTCATGGTGTACCGGACATGAACTGGCCTTTTTCATGCTAAGTCAGGAAAATAAGAAGAGTGATATACATGATGCAAAAACTAACTCTTCTACTACACACGACAAATATCCTTGCAGGTCAGATTCCTGTTAAGAACGGGTTACCTATAAGATTGATGTACACACCATAGTATGGGTCCGCCACAGCGATTCTCTACTTCCTTCCTTCATTTTAACGAAGAGTTGTCGGAATCCTGTCTCTTCTGTTGATAGTTTCCTGAAAAAAGTTGGCTTCATCATAAATCAAAACTCCATACAGAGCTCGCTGTACCAGTAGCTTCCGTTTTTTTCATGTCTGGAAAACAGACAGCGCGAATCTAAATGCAAATGCCAATACAGCTTTATCAGCCATCAATATCCGACGAAGATAAGTCCCAAAAATGGCGTCGGAACGGCCGACCTACACAAAAACTGCACCAGTTTGATGCGATTTATGCTTACTAGCTACCACCGTTGGTATTTTTTCATTCTAGCCAGTTGATCATCTTTATCTGGACAGGAACACTAACATTACGTTAGCTTCTATTGCGCAGAACTGCACATATGGTAGGTTTATGAGATAAAGTTCGACCGGAAGCTTTGAGCAAAGTGTTTCCACTGGATTCGTTCTCCTGGAATATCTTTTCACTGAGATCAACTAAGCAACTAAACTAGAAATTAATGGGGGGTAATGGAAACTGGTTGGTGCCCGCCCGAAAACACCTCATGCCACTGCGCGGTTTGACTTTTACTTCACAACAATTAGAGATAGCATGCATTGAACCCGGGACCACCGGTATATTTTTGTATCCTATAAACCTTTCGAAAGCGGGTCACAAAGCGCAGCAATTGGCACAAACTTTATGACTGAGTGGAAGGAGAATTGTGATATTCCTTTTGTGCATGTATTGCGACGCGGAATCTCAATCAGTACCGCGATCCATATGGAAGTGATCTTTGGCACATTTGTCACTAGGACCTTAGTAAAAAGTTATAAAAATTAGGTCACCTTCACCAACAAATTACTAAACGTTAACAACGCATACCATAACAATAACATTGATAAATAAATTTGACTACACTGATGAGTACTTCGTTCCCAGAGTCAATACAATGAGCAATGATATATTACAGGTAAAAAAGCGATTGCTTTGCAAGTCCCGTAGGATGGTTGAAGTGAAAGTAAACATAAGTGTAAATCGTCAATTTAAGCGTCTAGTGAATTCAAGTGTCCCTTATTCAGAGAAACGTTGTGGAATGTGTATTGAATTGTTACTGTAGAGTAATATGGGAAGCAATCTGAGGAAGGCATATCTTAAGAACAAGAGAAACGACCAACACTTACTCGTGCACCGCTTTCTTGTACTGGGGTAAACTGATGGATGCAGTTGTAATATATCCGAAACTATATTCCACAACAGCAGTGTGTAAATAGTGAAGCACCAAAGCTGAGAATGAGCACCGTTTGTTCGCGTTTGGTTGACGCAGATATATCTGATTATATAGCGTAATGTAGGTGGATAAGCGAATCACCCAGACGCCTTTTGAATGCCGTTAGCGTGGGGGAAGAAACAACGTGTTTGGGAAGAGCGTTCCAGTGTTCGCATACACGAAGGGAAAAGAAATTACGGCGGCATTCAAACCGGCTGTATTGTGGATCCAGCTTTACCTGGTTTCCTCTGGGTGTTGTATTGCCATTCAGCTTTAGTAGGTGACGACAACAATGGTTTGGATTCCTCAGGATGATATAAGTCATTATCAAGTCGCCACGCAGTTGTCGATATTGTCCACTGTAGACCCCGAGGGTTTTCAGCCTCAATCGGTAAGGGAGATAAACAGGCCCTTCACGTTCTTGGTCGCCATTCGTTGTGGCAGTTCAAGAGCGGTACGGTCTTGCTTTTGCCATGGCTGCCAGGCGTGGATGGCGTACTCAGAATGATGCCGAATGTAGGCGTTAAGTATCTGAGAAAAATGGAAGGATCGAAGCGCCCTAATCCCCTCCGCAAAAGGCCAATGTGTTGGTTAGGATTTTTGGAGGCATTCTCGACCTGACGGGAACAGCCCAGATCTTCCTGCACTACCACTCCTAGATCGCAATCCGTTGAAGTGCGCTGAAATATTTTATCCCCCAGTCTGTATTCGCAACTGGCTTTATGGGTATGCTCAACACCTTGCACTTTGTAGCGTTGAACGGAAGCAGGTTCTGAGTCGACCATTCGTAGACCCTGTCCAGATCATCCTGAAGTGCTGCATTGTCGCTGGGTTCCGGATCAGCAAACGTATCGAGTCTCGGCATTACCATACGCAGTGATCTATAAGCAAGCGGAATAATGGGAATCGCTAAGTAAACTGACTATGCACTGGTTGCGTAGCGTTGGAGAAGGATGAAATCAATGTGTGAGAAAGCATCAAACTGGTATTAGACCTATCTCTGCGAAAGAAGAAGTGGACAGAGGAAGCGGTAACTGGACAATAGTAATCTGTGTGGGAGAAGTGGGCCACTGGGATTAGCAAACGATACAGAATATGGGTAGACCGATGACACTAATCCATGAAGAGTAGTATGCAGAGCAACGTGTTGGTGGTTAAGTGACTGTAAAGTGAAATTTGGATGCATGAAATGTAACTTTATATCAAAGCAGATTACACATGAAGCAGACAGAGATAAACATTCCATTTCACAAGGGAACGGCAAGATAGCTTTAGAAATGAGTTTAACAGAAATAAAGACAAGACTTGCTTGACAGGGTTGGACAAGGAAAACTGACATCGGGTCATTCTAGTATCTTCCATATTGGGTACACCTGTTAGTTGTCGTTTGTCTCCTGCTTGCTGCTAGCAGGTTGGGTAATGCAATGACAAGGGAATCTAACACTGTAACGTTGTAATTTCAAGTGTCCTACAATTTAGAATGTAGAGCTACTTCCATCGTGAAGATTATCTGCCTGGCTTTATTCATTTTTGCTTACAGGAAACCAAAGAAAGCATAAAGTACTCAACGTTACTTTAATTCTGTTAAGATGTTTGTGAATAAACTAATGTAGTGAAGACTGGGGGTAACAGTGAACACCGGCATTTACCTAGTCAAATTAAAGAGATGAATTCGCAATACTGCATCCGTCGAAATGACACTTTGGATGTTCTATGTTATCTATGGACTCAACCCCATGAAACGTTTAACCGAAGTAAATAAATAACAGTTTATTTTTGACTGTGCGATAACCTCTTAGTGGATACCGACTTGCGTTGTCTGAAACGGAGATGTACAATTTCGCTGATGCGAGTAAACAGTACATTGATAACAAGATGAGGCGAACCTGGAAGAAAAGACGGTTTCCTGGTTTCCCTGAGAAGCCTACCAGTCAAATGTAAAACATCAAAAATGTTTGGTTTAGTGATTGGCTCCGCACCGTCTTTGTGTTTTAACTGTCTAACGGTCGGATTCTTATACGAAGATTAGCCAAGCGCTGGGTGCAAACAACAGCAGATTCACTGCTGCCTGCATTACATGTGGGTCGAAACTTCCATTTGCGTGCGTCCTTTCTGTTGGGAAGGTGCTAGCATGGACTGCGTGCTTGTGTAAGCGGCAAATCTAAACACTCAGTCTAAGCTTCCATCCCACAGACTTCGTCTGCTTTTACCTGGAACGATTGACAGAACTTAAGCAACGATGGGTGTTATGCGAATTGCACTGTATATTCCTAATTTAACCAGTGCTTGTCGAAGCACTATTGATGCAATTCCCCAAAAAAAGTGCTTTGACGCTGAGCTTAACTATCTTGGCCCAACTGTGGGGATTCCTTTTCACAGGCTATGGATTACCACCTGAAAGCATCCTGTTGGTCCGAATAACGGCAATTGGGCTAACACAGATACCAGCAACTGGGTGCAGTAGGCTATTTTAACTAATCATCACATGAGGTACCAAATGATACGTTGCAACCAGATGTGCATAGCACGGTACCCACCACATTCCTTAGAATTTGAGTTTACCTAGGCTGGTCTAGCTTAACCAACGCATGTTCTCTACGTGAGCACAAAAGCACCGTATCGGGTTTCTAAATAGACGATGTCTATTTTAATGATCACTTGGTGGAGTGAAACGCATGCAACTTTCATCCATTCAAGCAACCGCATGCGCATGACATACAGTCGGTACGCGGCACTGTTTCCAATCACTCAGAGGTAGCATAACAGAGAAGTAGGTTGTTTGTAGTCAGAGGCATTTGCCTTTGAATCTGCAAACGTCAGCGTTGCGTGCTCTTTTGAACCTGTGGGACAAAAAAGCATCTTACTAAAAAGGCTTATGCATCAGGTTCCTTATAAATCACGTGCTGAACGGCTAACTGTAGGGAAATGTGTTAGCTCTCCTCTTGTCTTACTTAAAACCATTCTTACTCGCATCTCCTGCAATCTTATATACGAAAAATGGATCCTATTTTCTTCGCTGCCAATCCGTTGTAGTTCCGATCTTAAAAGATGGCGTTCGTCTGGAATGCAGCAACCATAAACAATTCAGTCTGATCCCATTGCCTCCAAATTACATACCTCTGTAATCTTTCCCAGACTGACTAACGCTCGTGAACGTCAGATTCGTGAGGAGGAAGCCGGGTTCCATCGGGATCGTGGCTGCATCGACCACATCTTCACTTTGCGTCAGTTGTGGTAGCATCGTCACGCATATCAGCGCCCCACCGTAGTCGTCTTCCTCGAAATCAAAGGTGCCTTCGGTTCAGTTGACCGTTCTGCTCTTTGGGACTGTCTACTCAGGAAAGGTGTACCTGCGAAATATGTAAATATTATCCGCGCACTATACGCGTGTAGCACGGGCAGATTGATGGCTTACGGCAAGCTGTCGCCGTTCTTCAATATCTCCAGCGGTGTGAGACAAAGACGCCCACTGTCACCTTTCCTCCTCAAATTCGCTATTGACGAAGTCATGGAAATCGCCTTCACAGGACCCGACTTAGAAAGTGTGGAGCTACTTCCAGAACTGCTTTTTGACTTGGAGTATGCAGACGAAATTGCCTTCATCTGTGACAGCTTTCAAACATGCCAAGCTGCACTGGACAAATTAGCGCTGGCTGTCAGCCGCTTTAGGCTTTGCTTTGCACCATCGAAGTGCAAAGCCTTCTCCTAAGATTGGCAGAGATCACCTTCTGCGCTGACCCTTGGTGGGGAGCAGCTAAAAGTCGTACAGAAATTCAACTACCTGGAAAGTTGTATCATCGCTCATGGGGTTAAAGATTAGATCGCTGACCGTATAGCAAAACCTCGAAGTGCTTTTGCTAATCTTCGCCATCTATGGCGGCAGCGCGACATCACTCTCTCCCTGAAGGGTAGTGTGTACAATGCAGCGATGCCTTCGATCTTACTGTTTGGTTGCGAAACTTGGCCCCCTTTGATCAGCAGACATAAAGAAGCTAGTTACTTTTGACCACTCGTGTCTTTGCAGTTCGGCTCACATTTGGTGGGAACACCGCGTCAGCAACCAGCTTGTTCGACGTCTTGGTTATGGCACAGATAAAGGAGCTGAACCGCTCTGCACCGTCATTTCACGCATCAGACTCCTATGGCTTGGCCACGTGTTACGCATGTCAGTCCACCGACGCCCGCGACGTGCGCTGTTTGCGCGCCGTGGGTGTGGATGGAAGAAGAGGAGGGGTGGCCAAGCGATGAATTGGTCCAGAGAAATGAAGGCCTTCACTTCGAAGCTAGCTTCAGTTGGAGGGTCTCGGCTCCCTGGTTGGGGTCCCAAGGACGAGGAACGTGTTTAGCTAGATACGTTTGCTGACATGGACAGGATCCGTCCTCGGTGGCTTTCCTGCTGTGAGTTTCCTTGCCCATCCTCTTCCACTTTAGCCCCCCTTTCCAACCACCATCCTATTTCTTGGAATCATATGATTTCACATAATAAATAAATAAATAAACGTTTTATTCCTCGATAATGCGAGGCACAGACCAAATGTGGTCTAATCAACTTGTACAATGTGATCGCATAATATAGTTAATTTTACGTGTTTTGTACAAAGCTTTCCATATGGGTTTTTTGAAGTGATTGGCAGATTGTAAGTATCAAAGAGATTAAGAGACTGGGGACAATAACAAAAATATATGTAACTGACATTTCAAATAAAGTAATACGGACATTCATAGAACTGTCCCCAGGGGACCTGATTTCGTGCAGGATATTCGCTCGATGGGTTTCACCCGCACGTCCATGCTCCAACTGGCTCTGTGCCTGTGTGGCAAAATAGTAGATAGACCATCAGCCGGGTACCAAATGTTTTTTTCATAAGGGCTGTTTTACGCACACATTATGGGCGATGAAGCCTCAGCCCGTTCCGTCATGCGGATCAATCAAATATGACACTTGTTGTTTTAAGCCAGCGAGTCAGTAGCAGTATGATCTGCATGGGTATAACTTGTTTAATTTGGAAGCTGGAATCCGTCAACACAATTGATCAGCCCAGTAACGGCCAACAATGAAACAAAGAAGAATATAAAGTATGAGGAATTAAAAAACATAATAATGAATACGATCGCTTGCAGATAGGCCAATCGTAATTTGATGGAAAATTTTGTAGAGTGACGACGATGGTACAGAGACTACAGCTAGAAAGGCGTAGTACATCTTTGAACCAGTGTATCAAAGTAGAAAACAGAATTGGTGGGACGATGTGATAGGAGTAAGATCGTTTATGGCTACATACACAAGCATTTAACTATATGTAGGTAAAAGTATAATATTGTGATAATTACGGGATATTGCGACCTTCAAGTGTATCCAGAACCTTTCTCATTCTAATCATGTAGCGTCAACTTCTGGCTAACTGCTGACCAGATGTTTGAAGCAGTCAGGTGAAAATTAATCATGCGTGTGTATTTCAGATAGGTAGTGTAGTTTCTAGTAATCGATGGAAGCTTGTTCCATATTAAAGCATATTTTACGGAGAAAAAATTTGAGCGGAGCTTTGTGCACGACTTTTATATTTGTAATGTGTGCTCGCTGTTTCTTAGTTCATAGTGCATACGAGTCTGAACCTCGAGTAGTGGCTGAGCTGTGAGGCTTAATCCGAATAGTAAGCGGTATAGAAGGCACAGATCAAGTTTTAGTCTGCGCAGATATAGCAGCTCCAGTTTTAGTGACTCGCCATGCTCACGTTATGTCATAACCTTAGGCATGTTCAAAAACCTCTTTGCGAATGATCGTTGAATTTTTGCTAGTACCATTATGTCCACTTTTCTCAAATTACCGAGCATTATCTTCTAATATTCAAGCATCGGTCTAACACACATTTTAAAGACTTGAAGCCTGGAATCCCTTAAGATAAAAGGTCGACTTATGTAGGCGATCACTTTTCTGGCTGAAGCCTGCCATAATATAACTTGCTCTAAGAAATTAGATGAGGCAACATATTTTAGACAAAAGTCTCGAACTGCGCCACACACAGGAATGGGGGTCTCGTTTAAGGTTGGCTTGATCGGAGAAGGACCACAGCCATGATAAAATAGAGTGCTCCTGTCAGTGGCAAAGTTTAACTTCCAGGAATTACTCCAGTGCTCCATTGCGGACAAGTCAGACTGAATACAGGTTACATAAGGACTACGTTGCCCAGGGACGGAAAAATACACCGTTCTAACCTCATCAGCGAAGACGAATCGCTTCCCGTACAAGATTTTATCATGGAGATCGTTGAAATAGATTAAGGAGCTGGCCTAGCACGCAACCTAGAATCACTCCACTAAAGCTTGAGGTGGCTACAGATGCATAGTTACCAATTTTACTACTTGCTATCTACCCTCGAGGTAAGAAAACAACACTAGAAGCGAATTAGTGATCCCATCAGACATAAGCTTCCGCAACAATAAATTGTGTGGGATACAATCGAAAGCCTTTTTGATATCAAGAAATATTACAACGATGGCACTTCCGGCATCTCTTGCTCTAGTCACATAATCAAGATAATTTAACTGACAAATAGTGCTAATATTTACTGAGAAGGCTTATAGAGCTCAAATATTCTATTATGCTTTCTTTAACTAATATCTCCATGATTCTAGAGATAATAGATGTGTGGTGGTTTGAACGGTAGTTTTTTACATCTTACATAGATCCGCTTTTGTGTCGTGGTATTATAGTTTATTGTTTCCAGTGTATAGGATACTTCCCATTGAGCATGGAAAGTGTAAGTACATTAGGCAAAAGCAGGGGGATGTCTGGACCTCCGTGCTTGAATAGAATTGGTGGGATGTTGTCAGGGACTGGTGAGCATGATGACCGAACTAATCTGAGTTGGCGAATTATGTCACTGAGTGTAAATTCAACAGTTTGAAGTGTATTTCTGCCTCTGTGTACCAGCTTGACTTGAGGATCCCCTCTCGCATTAGTGCTATAAGTAGACACGAACTAGTCATTGAAGACTGAACATATGATTGCGCGATCGGTCATGGCAGTTCCATGAGTGTTTACAATCGCTTTAATACAACTTGACTTACTAACCTTTTGATTCGTTCTCTGAGCTGAGTAATTTAATGACAAACTTTTAACCACTTCCCTCAGTGGCATCTTCAGTGCACTGCTCCTTAGAGGAAAATATCACGTTGACTACCAACCCAAGCTACAGGTATTCCTAATCACTGCAAAGTTGACTTTCTATTATGCCGACGGTCTAAATTTTTGAGAAATAGCCTACCGCGTTGGTGCCTTTCAGTAGAATTGCCTTTTCAGAGCAAAGCATTGTGTAGTGATCACAGCATAACGTTGTTAGCATTCTTGTGTGGAGCATCAGCAGAGGAAAATCGTTTGTTTTCCTTGCACTTTTTCTTTATTTTAGGAAGTTTAGTGACTACATTTTCCGAGATGCCTGACAGTGCAGCAGTGTTATTCAACTTCTAAGTAGGTTCTGGAGCCACAACTTCAACACAAAGCTGAATACGGTGGTAGAACTCGTCACAAGCAATTTGTACATTATGTGTTAAGAAAAATGGATCCTAATATGAAGGCCCTATAAGATCCGAGAAAATTGACCAATTCGGAGAAAAGAATGGGCCGTATTTGATCACTGACTCTATCGGTTTAAAAAGAATTGGGAAAGAACAACCAACGATGTTATGATCACTACCCGGCAATCTGTTACTGATGTATGTGGACACATGTGAACATCCCATAGTAAATATTAAATCAAGTGTGTTACCAAACCGAGTAGACTATTTGATGTGCTGCACCCATCCCAGTTGACCAACAGTAGACATAAAAGGATTGTGTTCTTGTAGTTTATTGTTAAGGGACCATGGGATTTCTGGCATATTGAAAGCCCCAGCGATTATTTTATTAGTGTATGAGAGGTCAGCAATAAAAGAAAAATTGTCCATCAAGTCATCCGTTACGGTGAGTGCGGACGACGGGGTTTGTAAATGCAACCCAGTAAAAGATTTGTTCGATTAATAGAAATGGTAATCCACAGCGAATCAGGAACGTTCCGTAGGAGGGGTTCATCAAGAGAAAGGAGCAAGTTTGTGTTTTTGAAGTAGATTATGCAGCCACCACTACCATAAAGGCGGTCATTACGAAAGATGATATAACTCAGTAACACGAACAATGGGTCCGGCATCTCCGCCGAACACCATGTTTCCGTTATTAGTACTATATTAGGTGAAGAAAGCTGAAGAATATTACGCAGGAAGTGCATTTTATTTAATAATGAAGGAGATTTAATTAATAGTAACTGCAGTGTCCAGTTTTTCCTCGGGTTGTCTACAGGAATCCAGGTACAGGACCAAACGAGGTGGTATTTGGAAAGAGTTGAGTTGGGGTTGCTGGATACGCAGGACATTTAACTTGTGGAATAAGTGTCATTTGGGGGTGTGGCTAGTGAAACGCCACTGGACGCCTCAGAAAGTTCGGAAGGACGAAATACTGGGAAAAGTTCGACGCACTGTGAGTACAGTTTGCTGTCTGTTGCATCTAACCTACTTGTCTGCTAAGGTTATTTACATGTTGAGGAAGTTTGCGAGGATTTCGGTTGTGCCAATTTCTCTCAGCTATGTTAATTTTACTAGCAACTTGCTCAAAATTTATGAACTCAAAGGTTGCAAATTCAAATGCAGCATGGTTGGGGATATTCCGTTTGTCTGCAGGTTTCCAGTGGTGACAGCGTTAGGTTGATCGTTGTAAATAGCAGGGTTTTTCTTGTGCTTAGGATAACCCGTATAGGTGTCACGTGAGGTTTTGCTACCGGTGTTCTTTACGACATTTCTGTTCTGCAGTGTTTTATCTATTAGAGGTTCACAGCTTTTGGAGAGGAGGTTTTCGCTTTCGTACCAGAGCGTCTATACACCTCGTTGGTGGACGTCAGTGAGTAGAAGTAGTCTTTTGCGCAATGGAACTTTCTTGTGTGTTCGGGGACGAGTTGCGCAGTAATGGTGGGGTAACGTGACACTGAATGGAGTCAGAAGCGATATTTTTATGAGATTTGCTATTTTATTTTAACTTTAGAGTTAATGCATTTATAGTCAAAGTGTCATCTAGGTCGACCAGGTGGGGAAGTTCCTGAGTTTCCGTGGGTAGCGGAACAAATTGCTCACAGACTGTTTGTCGGAAATAGGCATTTTTGCACTCCCTTTGTAGTATTGTTAAATCTGGTTTCAGTACCATCGATATATAATCAATCCTAAGAGATACTAGGCTCCTACTACAAATGAATTTTTCAGCAAGTGTTTCATGATAAAATTTAAAAAGTCTTGGACAGACCTGCTTTGAAGACCATTTTCGCAGCCTCACACAAGAAAACTGCAGCCTTTCAATATGATAATCGTTGGCCAGTGCAGTGGAGATAGCCTCAAGAGATAACTTTTCTGGTAAATTAGATGCTATTACATGTTTGGAGCGTTTATTGCGCTCGTGAACCTCAAATACAACATGTTGTATAAAATTCCCAACGGATCGAAGGTGCTCCATTATTTGGTGTATCTGAAGTGTTAAAAAGATACTTAAGCGAGTTAAATTGCTCCAGGAGTTGGTTCAGAGATTCAGACCATTCCATTAAATAATTCAGCAATACTTAAGGCACAGCAATCGTTTGAATCGCTTTAGAGGGCGATTAAGCATTAATTGCGCTACGCTGTATCAGATACACCTTACGAGAACTATCATTAGATTGCTTTTTTACTCTTAAGCGCGATTTCCGCTTTATATTCATCTTAGATGATGAGCCTTTCTTTTTTACTTGCGGACAGACGAGTTATAAGCAGAATGTTTTGCCAGCGTTTCAGTGGCTTCCTATCTCTACTTTGAGTTACTTGTTTTGTCTGCGGTAACGAGCATTTTTACTGATTAGTCACTCAGGTTTAGGGCTTGTAAAACTTGTTTTATGTGAAAAAGAATTAGACCATTTAGAACAAAGATCATCGTTTCAGTTACAGTGATCGCGGCAAATCAAACAGTTAGCGGTAAGCCGCCGAGGATACAGACTAGGAGTATAGGGCTTATACGGCCTATCTAAAGTGCACGAGAATTACACGGATACCATAATACCACTGTTTCAGATGCAACGGTCAATACAAAATAACAGGATGTAAGAGCGCTCAATTGTCCAGATTCCGCGAGATTCCACCTTCAGTGATCGACCGCTCTGTGCTGCGTGCCGCGTCATGTTACGCAGGAAGTTCCAATAAACGCAGTCGCACAAATCCGGCCAGACAAAGAGATTTACGTGCGTTCGATAGAACTCGATTCGCAATGCGGCGTGAGAGCTCTTGGTCAGCGAAGGCAGTGTTCGAAGATGTAATTGCTTCTAGCCGCCTTATACAGCTACAGACGGGGTTGGTTTAGGTCTCTTGAAGTAGACCTAGCAATAAGCTTTCCGATAACTCCAAGAACCTTGATGAAGGTGGAAAAGTGATGCAGTAGTAGGCGAACGACTGCGCTGAAATACAGCCAAAATTGAAAACCGGCTTTCGGCGTGGATCCGTTAACAGTACCTTCGAGAAAGTTTGTACAATGGGAAGGCCTGATCGAGTCCGATTGAATGAGTATACCCAGGTCGAGGTGCGAATAAATTTCAATCCGAACACATGAAGTCAGTAGTAACGAAAAAATTCTGACGAGCACGGTACGGCACTGCATTGCCTAGTAGCCCGCTGGTTGCTTTCCGGAACCATACCCATCCGTTGCTGGTAGCTCATTTGGCATTTATTTCTTTTTTTGTATTGCGGCACATTAGCTGAGGTGTTTTACACTTCTAGCTAACGTGCATAATGATTAATGATGAATCAGTTTTACCGAAGGTTGCAAAGCAACAACTGATACATCATAATTATCGGTAAACTGTTATTGCTCCTTACAGGGCGTCGTTAACAATGAGAAAACACCCTTTGCGAGCCGCCAACGACAATTTCAATGCGAAGACAGGAAATAATCCGAACTGAGGTTATCCCGCAAAAATGTTATTTCTCCTTACAATCTAAGTTTTTGAAGGGAAATGGTTGCATGCAATAACAAACGCCCCCGCCATTTTGGTGCATAATTTACTCAAACTCGATGTGAGACCAACTTTACATTAGAACTATATGCTCGCAATGCATTGAGAAATCACACGATGTTGATATGCAGAGGGTTCGGTAAGTGAATACAGAAACCACTGCCATGGAAACTGGTAGCCGACGAACGAATCTCACAGACACTATCAAATTGTTCGGGAACATGCTATCCCGGGGGTTTATATTTTTCCTTAATGAAGGTCTGCACGTTCACTGAGGAGAATATTCAGCTTCTGCAAATTTTGCTTTGCGTTACGCTGCTTTTTATAACCAGTTTGCGTAAGAGTGAATGATTGTTCTGCTTTGTTAACCTGAGCTCATTTGTTGGATATGATTGTTCGTTTCACAATTCAAAACAATTGCTCGTCATTAAGGGTCGTGATTTTGTAGTGAAACTAAAAGGAAGATACCGAACTTTCTCTAAATTTAGCCTGTTTAAACAAAGTAACACAGTCCCAGCTGGCTTTGTTTCCTGACACACAGATCTGAGCAATTCTCCACTTAAGCTGATAAATGTCGTCATCAACCATTTCACTAGGATCCATAAAACTAACCCTGTTAACTACATGCAAAAATGAGAAGTGTTTTTATTTCACTCGAAAGTGTATCGTAATTCGATCACAGCTCATTTGTCTCGCTCATCTACACATCATCGTTGCTTTGATATGTTAACTGCCATTTAGGTCATTGCAATTCATAAGAATAGGACTGATAGTCACGTCGTGGATTCGTCAGCATTGTGACTGCCACAAATTCATTGCTTCCTTACACCTACTTTAATTCAATGCAAGACGTCTGCAGAATTTAATGAAAGATAGAACTAGTTTGTAATACATGTATTATGGCCAAGGTATACCAAATCTAAATGGTATGGTCTGCGTGAAACATATCGGTTCAAACTAATGGAACAGCAACCTAAACCGTGCACTTGTGGACTGGCCGCAATATTCACGTTAACTCACAGGTATATTTATCTATCCCGATTTCGTGCGGGCTGGTGAGTACAATATTTCCTAGCATCTTGTCCTCACTCTATGGGCTGAGTTTGTTTAGCGTTATGCAGATGGCGTGATGCATCGTCGAATGGTTTTTAAGTGAATGAGCAATCTGAGCGTAAGCTGTCGGAAGGTGTGGTTGTACGAAAAAAGTCACCGTGTTTGTGTCGAAATTTCTTTTCACACAATGTCATTAAAAATTTAGAGGTGATCACTCCGTTCTAGATGAGTCTCTATCATTGACTGGTCGATATTGTGCTCTTCCTTCGTGACCACTAAATCAAACACTTACGGTTCTTTACCCCCTGGGCATCAGGTGGTCAAACTGACATTGCTGAAGTGCGGAATGCCTTCAATAAAGTCCTTCGAGTCGGGCTTGGATACTTCGCTGCGGAATGCCAGAACTTTCAGATCGTAATCATTAAAGTCCCGTGAGATGAGGACATGGCTGTTTTGTCGCCACACGACCCTCCCCAAAGCTAACGTCTGGCGCTAATCCATTTCTGTGTTGAACATTGTGAGATGATACACAAATCCCACAATGCTAGTATCGGTGTGTCTCAGTCGTTGATTTCACTAGCGTGTGTCTATGATTAGTGGTTCCGGATCATCCACCGGTTTGCACTGCAGGTCAATGTGGAAGCACAGAAGTTACCTGCCTTACTTGATGGAATAAGCCTATCGTACGACGGACATGCCAGGTATCGCGTCGGTAATTTCCGAATACAGCCAGCCTTAAGTTACCATGATCAAGTCACACGCTTATGGTGCTTGACGTGGCAGTAGTTTGACAAGCTTTTCAGGAGATCGTGTTCATTGGTGTACACACAGAATGGTTTCTCATATCCCAGTACTGAGTCGAGGGACGTGGGTTCTGGGTGTGATATTATGACAGTGAGTAAAATCACGGCCCACTGTTTTATGGGGGGCACAATGATAAACCAATTTGTGTCGAATTCAAGAAACCCGTTACTTCTGCCTTGCCCGCGTCCTTCTGTACAAGACATGGTGTTTACTCACCAACTACATTAGCTAGATAACTAATTTTATCCCACCCGTTGTTGGGAATTGATCCGACTAATTGGTTGTTCTCGAGTTTGCTTAAGGGTGCCAGTCTGAACAGGAGCTCAGAAGTTAGTCTGCTGCGATTCACATACCGGCACTCCAATACCCTTGCTGACATCTGTCTAGATTGGAACATTGTTGTCTCATTTGTATTTCATGTTATAACTTGTATGAGCCAGGGTGCTACAACACGCAATCAAACGATGCGTTTCCAAACTCCCAACAAATGGAGTTATGGATTTATCCCTGTATTACGCGAACAGCTGCGCTCCGCTACATTAGTATCTGGTGACTCCAACAAAACGATTTTCACCTTAGCATGAATTTCTGATTTCCCAATAAGTTCCATTCCACGGGACTGGTTAAACTTTCGTACCCGTAATATACCATTGTTCCATTATTCTATTACGGATACCAGAACTGCGTCTGCTTCATCGGCGGAAATCAATACAACTCAGAGAAGTCGCTGTTCACCGCATTGCTCTGACTTTTGGGTGACGGCTAACTTGCAGCAAGCTGGTAGGCGTAGCAAAAGAGTCTAGAATGTCATATATGGCCTTCCACTGGTGTCCATGATCGGGTTGCTAACCTTTTAAGGAATTTGAGATCGGTTCTGGCACACCGATCCAGTTTAATGACAACGCACGTTGTGGTCAGTTATTGAATATTTGCCAACCCTGCGTTGAAGCTAACTGCTCCGCCGTTCTACGAACAATCGGTTGGTGCTATGTAAGTACAGCTTCGCCTCCAGCATTCACTTCTAATCCATTGGGAGTAAGTAAACGCCTAACTTTTCTATTCTCATTTGTATCCATAAAGCTGCAATGAATATTCGTGCCCAAGCCGTGCTGAGAGTTAAGAATAGTTTGGAAGATTGATGAGGTCATGGTATTAAATTTTTCACTTGGATTTAAAGAGATTTTCTAGCATATCTGCGCTTATTATATTTTGGATTGTTGAGTGACGAGTAAACCATTTTAACATGTTTCCCACCTTCGTTCGTAAGAAAGGAACCGCAGCATATTATGGAAGATTGGTGCCGACTCTATCTCATGCTTCCTTCTAATGTAGCAGCTTTGTGTTTTTCCTATTTTCCAGTGGTCTTTCGTATGTCTAAGATTGTTCACGCACAACCTTGATCAGTGGAATGACCATATCATTACACATAAACACAGAGAACCTGGTCTGAATTGTGCCGCTTAACTGGTTTACGGTGAGCTTAACACAGTTGTATAAAACATTGGAATGCAGATGGAATTCTGAATTCCCCTGCAAACATTTTGGTGCTACGAATGAAGGACACAGACTGTTTACATTTTGGTATCCTTTGGCGCGGCTTCGTTTTAATCTTTTGACACAGGCTATTGTGTCATCTAATGTTTTAGATCGATACTTCTTTTCAATGGCTGAAAGCTTGACTATAACTCTAAGTGACTGCTCACGGCCGTGACTGTTGCGACCTACGGCTCCATGAACGGGTAGGGTCTTACGTCAGCGCGTCAAGAACACGTGGCAATGTGTCACAGGGCTTTTGGGAACAAAAATGCCTCTGAAAAGCAAACGAAGTTACTGAGTAACATCGGACAAAATGTTCGATGCCTATTCGCTTAGCGGTTTACAGTTGTAGTTAATGACTCGTTGTGCAGGTCGTTTAGTTGGCCTACTTTTAAGGCCAGCAATGCTTGTGTGGACAGAGGTTGGGAAACTTAGGTAGGTGTGCTTCTGCGCAATGGTGAGTAATTGCATTACGGAAGTAAAAGGTGATTCGCACAAGTTACTTATGAAAGATGTAGTGCGCTCAATAACGCTAGTTAAGCCGGATCGAATGAGTGCAAGCACACATGTCTTCTACAAAAATGGTGAGAGCAAATGCGGGTGAAAAGCGATGGCGGAGAAATTGTGACGGCACGGCAGTGGTCATACGTGATCGAGATTAAAAGAGAAAAGAGAGAGAAATATGAGAAAACAGCACCTTACATTATAAGTTGCGCTGTATTACTTCATGTATGGTTAAGGTAACCTAATCGCATTTTCTGATTTTGCTTGAATAGTAGAGGAGCAGTCAACACCGTATACCGCATAGCTCAAGAGAGCCATATTGCTACCAAGTATAACCTATCATATATAGAACATCAAAAACTGGCACATTATTCAGTGTTGGAACGAGGCCAGCTAACAGGACGGTAAAAATGGCGACTGTTTGCTCATTTATAAATTGATAAAGTGAGGAAAATCAAATTTTTCTATCTAAGGCATTGCATAGTAGATGGAACGGTTTCATGACGAATATAGACTTTAGCAAACAGATATATCTAACCCATTTCTGTTCAAATGTTTTCGTTCGGCAACGGGAAGAATATATAACCTATACAAAAGAGTGAGCGAAAAGCATATTCCATTTTGGGAATCGTCAGTAGTGCACATTCCATCGGATCGTGGTAAGGCTCGAATCCGCAACTCGACTGTTGCCAGTCCGTGGTTGAGACCACTGAGCTACGAGGGACGGTAACGACCATCGTAAATAAGTGAGTGGCGCTATATCACATCTAGTAACTTATTCACAATGGTCGTTGCCGTTCCCCGTAGCTCAGTGGTCTCAACCACGGACTGGCAACAGTTGACTTGCGGCTTTGTGCTCCACCAGGGTCCGATGGAATGCGCACTGCTGACGATTCCCGAAAGGATGAAAAGCGTGTAGAGTGCTTTCCTTGGTGTGTGCTGGCTGTTTGGGAGTGGGGGGGGTCTAAATGTGACGAATTTCTACCTATATCATTCAACTCTCCCTACTACTCCACTATTTTCCATTTCACAGTCAACATAGCTGTGGTGTGAATTGAGACAGACGTTATGGTTATGGTTTTCCTATTGCCTTCTTAAGTGCTTGTGAATGAGGAACTTTATCCAAACTAAATCTCCTGTCCCGTAATGAGCTTTATACTTTTGAAAGAGAAATAGTTGTGAGCTGAAAACATAGCGTTGGCAAAGAAGTGAGATAGTCTAGCCACTGAAACTGCGAAGATTGTTTTGCTCAAGGTGACAATAGCGCAACTTGCATCTCAGTCGTGTCCCCAATCGCTACATCGAAAGCGAAAAATGCGGGAGTTCACAGTGCTTTGAAATACCAGAAAACTCGGGAACCACGAGCCAACTCATCAGCCTGAACAATCGATGCAAACTTAGCTCCCCCACTCCTTACCTGTTATCCAAGGTTTCGACTGATGCAACGTCATTAACACCTACAGTTCCGATAGACTGACAAAAAGTGTACTTCTCTAAAGGCCGAGGCACTTATGTAACCTTTACTGATCAATATAATCAAACCGCGACTATAGTATCTTCGCTCTGTACAGACACAACACGGGCTAGGGACAAGCGGCAATCTACAGAGACTTCACCAAAGCCCCCCGATAGCCGTGCCTCTCGCATCATTGAAGATCAGACGGAATTACGGTGCTCTAACACACGTGTTAACCAAGGTTCCTGAGTCCTGAGCAAAATCCTTAAGGGATAAACAGCAGAATGTTTCGAATCTGTGGAACTTCCTTTGTGATAGAATCGGAGTTCGGGTCAAGCCGACGGGTTTAAAATCCAACTCTAGACATCCAGTTACGATGCACAACGTTGAGTATCGGGTAATGCGAGTAACATTGATATCTACAGATGATGTCGAGACAGTACTTTTGTCGGCATACGGCCTGCAGACTGAAGCAATTGGGATAGGCATATTTACGTACGTTCCATATGGCAGAGAAATCATATTCATTCATAGCGTATCGAGCTACCGGCAGCTAAGCAACAAAGCAGTCCTTGTTCATGACCTGGAAGAATGGCGGTACATCTGTGAATCTCTCAGTGCCATTGACGTTACGATGCATTTGTTTACACTGTTTTCCGTGTCAAAACACTACGAAAGCAATAACTCGAGGATACTAAAACTAATGGTTCAGTCGCAACAGATGGCAGTGAACTTAGTACGCAGCAAGCGTGTACTATCCAACCCATCCTTCAGAACTACGGTTGAAAACTGCAGTTAGAGAACCATAGCAACTCTCTGTCCTATCAGAAACGACACAACACGCGACTCAGTATAACCACAACAGCGATTCAGAAACCTGTACGTTAAGACCCGTAGCTATCGAAAAGTCTATCGATAGACTATATACAGCAAGTGCAACAGAGAACAAAAAACAGATTTCATTCATATCGAGATTTGGCAAGTCACCCAAAAAGCGAGTAGGTGCCACCTCTCATCGGTCGGTACAGCTACACCTCTTTCATAAAATTGTCAAAAGCTTATTACGTCCGAGAAGCTTTCTTGTATATGCTTACTTACTTAGTAAACTTGCTAGGCTGCAAGCGCTATTGCGGAGACAAGGTTAAACCGTGACATAAGTGACGTTGAGATCACACTGCTAAGCATGTCAGTTGTTCAGCACAACTGACATAGAAAAAGAAGAGGGGTGGCTTTGTACTTCCGCAGTGATCTCCAGTGCGAGCCCATAGAGGATTCGGTAAACAGGTACAGTATTTCCTTTGGTGTTATCTACATTTAAGAAACAACGACGTCAGCTTGGTGTCGGTTGTTTACAGGCCGCCGTCCTCCACGCTCGAGAAGAACTTCAATATAGAATCCGCACTTAGGTGGGTGATAAAAAAGAAGTAAACTCACTTTCTTAGTACTGGTGATTTCAAAGGCCACTGCGGAAACCCAGGTCGCTTCTTGTGAACAATTTAAACCGGAAACACAAGTGGTTATTACCATTTCCCGCTTTATGGCTGCATCAACACTCCTAGCAGATGCAGAGAAACTGCTGCGCTGTCTGTACTGGATCGGATACTCAACAACGAAGAACTCGTGCTCGGAGAGGTGATCGTCGACGTCCCCTTGGGTATTAGCGATTATGTAGCCTTACTCTTCGAATAGTTATGGTATAAAAATTATCCCACGGAAGCTGCTAACTCACCGAGAATGATTCTACGTTAGGACATATCAGCTCCACTAGTTGAGACAACCAACTGGACCTTCCTGGCAGACCAGTCACCAGCTGCCGTATGCAAACAGTTCGTCAGTCAATTTAACACCATGGTTATTGAAACATGAGAAACCAAATATCTCCACCCGAGATATAAGTTCTTATTTGTGCGAGGCAGGACACACATGTGTATAGCGGTGCGAAACTCAATCTGGCATATATATATATATATATATATATATATATATGTATATAAGAGCTCAATCCGAGTACCCTTACCTGGATGGCCTATGTGACCCAACGCAACCATTGTTCACAATTTGTTCGCGAGGATTAAATGGCGTACCAGCAGAAGTCAGAAAAGCGTATGGTCTCAAATCACAAGCTGCTGTAGCAACCTATAAAAAATTTATATAAGATGAAACGACAAATTCTTCCTCTTCAAACGGCGCTTGGATTGACACAGACCCCGAACGACGCGGCAAATATGCTCCACTATGTCAGTGCGATGACTGGCCACTTACCTCTATGGCGTATGTTGTCTCACCAGTAAAACTCACTCATATATCCTTCACAACAGACACAATACTAAAAAAGCTTTTGAATATGCATAGGCACAGCTCTCCTGGAGTTGACAACATTCACCCAAAGTCACTTGCGATCGTAGGATTGGGGGTGCTTGAGATTTTGGCTCAGTTCTTCCAACACTGCTTTGACGAAATGTACTTATATCAAGTGAAAACACTGGTGGCTTACGCTTATTCACAAAGGAGGTAGTCGTTCCAACCCAGCCAACTATCTTCGCATAATCCTACTACCCGTACTTTCAATGGTTATGGTTGCCGTTATTGCTGAAGCGCTGACTGGGTATATGGGAGAATTGACGTACCCATCAACAGTATGGCTTCCCACGAAATCGATCGTTCACTACAAATCTACTACTAGAACGATCCTGCTGGGGCTAAGCAGTAGACAATGGCATAGGAGATGAGGCAGTTTTTCTAGCATTCTCAAAGCCATTCGACCAGTTAGACCACGACATTCTACTCTACAACTCGGTAGGTCTGGTATTGGTGGACAAGAAGCTTTCACCGACTCTTGTAGGTGTGAGTGCCAGTATCCATATCAGATCCCATCCAATTTGCATGCGGAGTTCCACAAGGTACGGTACTGGGAGCACGGTTGATTTGACGTACGCCAATGATACCATGGCTGGCAGCATCCGGTTCCTGATTTGCCTGTCGCCGTGGCCTCCACGGGGAGAGCCACAGGACGCCTGCACCTACAGAGGGACCATGAGTGGCTGGCGCCGCACCACTCACAGCTCCATCCACACACCTCATGTCCAGTGTGAACCCAAAGGAATAAGACCGGCAAGCATGTGGATGGGAGCCAGGTTTTAACAAAGGAGCCGGCCCACACTTCTTCAACATGCACAGCAGCAGCATTCCTGTCTATCTATATAGGGAATCATGCGTACCAGACATAAGGCGGCGGCTGGGCCGTAGTCCGCTCCACACTAGATAGGACCACACTTTGAGCCCAACACGGCCACGTGGAACGTGTATCACGTCCCCTCCATCAAAGACTCACGGTATCCTGGAGCCCATATTCGAGGTGGTGTTAGACAGATAGGCACCTTGTCAAAATTCACAACGGGGAAATCAAACAAAGAACATAAAATTTAATGGAAAGCAAACACGAAAATTTGACACAGAATAGCAGCAGAGTAACAGAATTGAACAAACCAAATAAAGATTAATGAATTATCTCCAGATTAACAAGATCCAGATTAAGTGTACACTGGTTTAACTCAACTGCACTGAAGTAGCATCATGAATGCACCGTCGACATCAGCATGATCCCGCATACTTTGTAGAGACTATACGAAGTCTAGGCTAGGTATTCACACGAGACGGGAAAAGGAGACTTTAGGCTAGTACACCTATACCATACGCACGGTCTGGGTAGAGAAATTAAAACGTAAATTCCCGTTACCTGGTTCTCTAATGCAAATTAAATACAGTACTCAACTTACGAATAGGTTTGCAATCGGACTGGGAGAGGGCAGAAACTGGAAGTCGTGCGGTAGCTTAGCAAAACGGTGCAGCGTAGCAGGTTGCTAATCGGCAGACTGTCATGGAGGAAGGTTTTGGCTTTGAGTAGTCAAGGATATGCCAATAATTCGAAGTGAGAACGTAAAGTGTTTCATAATGAAGGTGTTGGAAGCAAAAATGTATAACTTTCTGTAAGGATATAAAGGAAAGGTTTGTGAGAAAGGGATATGATGTCCTCAATAGGTGAACAATTTTGGCTGACTATTCAAAGTTCTCTTTGGACTTTACACTCCCGCTCTTCTCTTCTATCATCTTCATTGGCTTCTACAGCCTCATCGTATTCTTCTTTGGACGCTTTTAACAAACAGGTTTATCCGATCTCCTTTCGCAGGACTCCTTCTGTTGTCCTTATCAACACTTGTCGAACCAGATGGTCTCTGTCATGCATAATTTCTTCCACGACTGCCTTCTGCCACAGACCTCTCGAGGTGCGTAAATCACAAACTAGAACTAAACTACCCTACCCAACTCTCTAACTTGAGTTTATCATTTCGTCTCTGCTGTATTTTCGGTAAGTACACTCTGCTTCATCTACGCCAAAGCGTATCGGATAGATGTCTTATCTGTTTCCATCTTCTACTCAATTTCATCGGTAAGTTGATCGTCGGGCTTTCCTGAGGTTGATCGTTTGCCAGTGGCAACAGTTATCTCGGCGATATCGTGTCACGTGGATCTGATGCGACAGATAACCCTACTAGAGGCCTATCATACAATATTCTTTAGACTTCGGAAAATGTCGTTATTAACAATTCTGTTACGATCTCGCCGAATGGATTGTTACGAAACAGTTTGCTTGTCGATCGAAGCATTCATCCCCAATTGCCTCCACGATGGCTAGCACAAGGAGGATTAAACTTCTAGTCAATCTCCCTTGACAACATGGATTTCGTTATCTTTCCCTGATCCTAATTCCTCAGCAGGCTGCGTAATTCAGCTATAGCCCCGAGAAAATTTGGTCCACTATCCCTGTATATGACAGTCAAGCAACCGCATATAACCGGAAATCTTGAAAATGCAAACCAAGGCGAATCGGTATCCATGGAATGAGAAACCTCAACGTGAATCAATGTTGTAGTCAAGCAGCTGCATAGACAACCAGATCTCTTTTCATGCACACCGCCGCATCGCACCATTGAAAGTCCAAAGTAATCAACCTTAAATGCAGTAAATGCTGTACGAAAAGTCAGACACTGATGAACCATAATTGGTGCCATCAAGTGATTCAATGGTTTCGCTTGGTTTCCACGGCATCTAGCACAGCTGAACAGAACATGTCTTACGATGGAAACTCCTCCCACAAGTGACTAACGTTGCTGAAGATCGTATAGTCTACGACGAACACTAAAGCGTTCATTAGCGCAATGATAATGTAGTATAAGAAGACGAGTGACAAAATCGCGACCCGGAAGTAAACTCAGATGCCTAGCTTCGAAAGGTCTTCCTCCCACTCGGATTATACCGCTGCTGATGAAAGGCATTAAACGTCTTAATCTACACGACTTCAGTTTCAACTTTCGTACTGCTATCTTGGGTTTGTCGTGTGAAAGGAGACATATCACGTCTGCGAAGATTTCCGCTTGTACCAGTCGAGCAATCCAAAGCACAGTTTAAAAAATTTCAGCGTTCTCTATCGCTCATGCTTGGTATGGCGCAGTGCTCTGCAGAAACTTCGCTACGAAATAAGACTTAAAACGTAGCATGGTGATGAACCATTTATGCAGCTAACTCCCAGTAGAGCAGCTTTTGTAGTTACTTATCCAATGTTCTTCCAAGTTGAGCAATAAGACATAGCTAGTATCAGGCCGTAAACATTACGGTGACAATTCACCCAAGTTCTCCGGAGGCGTGGGCCACAAGAATTCCGTCTGAACGAGAAATGGCGGACCGTGCAACCAAGCGTTTACTTCTTTCTGTTGTCACATAACAAGTCTTCGTGAACTTGTGTCGGCCGAGTTTACGTAAACCCACTGACTCAGATGAGAATACTGTTGTATGATAGTAACTCGGTTAGCCACAAAAGTCTGAAAGGGGCGGTTAACATTACGAAGTATCTTGAGAACTGTCATCGAACCTGTCCGAAATGTTGCGCTTTCCTGGAGACTCATTTCCTCGGTAACTCGCTGCCATTCGCATGGTATAAGCACGCTTCGAATATGACTAACTCGAACTTCCCAAGAATCAGGCAGGTATTAACACTGCTTTCGCCATGTTTGCCTTGCCAGTGCAAAGCAGCATCGTAGCCGTGTCCAGTGTATCGGAAAAACAGTGCCACTGTACCGAAGATGTAATGCATCCAAACAGAGTGACGCATCGTTCAACAGAATGGATGTTAAGTTTGGTGTGCCCAGTAACAATTGGTTCCAAGTCCGTTGATCTTAAATGGGGAGGGACTCATTCCAATACAGCTTCCTTCGTACAAAATGTTGTAAAATAACCTATGCTGTTAACAGTCGTGGTGCGATGAAGCCCAGAGGACCATATACGGAAGCGACAAATGGGAGTATGGCCCTGCAAGTTAACACTTTAGCAAAACTTTCCAGCTTGAATTTTATGCGGTCTTGGATGATGCTCCAGTTAAAGCCAAAAGCATTTGCAAAGCCACTGTGTTCATTCAGATATCGTATTTTGGGAACCTTCAGTTCCATCTCGAGAAAATGCGCGATATTCTTGCTTCAATTACCAACCCATTTTGTTAATTGAAACCATCCACTAGCCAAGATAGGGGTCGAATGCTTGATCAGTTCAATCACTTCGTAAATGGAATCAACACATTTTTACGGAGTTATTTCCTACTGAAAGTGATTTGTGCTACACAAGTTGTTTTAGAACGCTCCGTGATCATATCTAGACACGCTATTCTTTTGTTCGCATCAGTTTTCATTACTCCGATACTGTGATTTATCTGGTGGTCCTAGAATTACATCCATGGAATCAGGTCTAACGAAGCTAGGACTCAATCCGTGGTATCAATTGCATTCGCCCATCAACGGGACTTTTCGCTGTCAGCCACCCACTACAAGCCATTTCTAAACGCTTTGTCCTACAGGAACCAGTGTGTATCAATAAGCTAGCCAACCTTCGTGTCCATGTGTCTTCTGCATGCACACTCGCCTTCGGCAACCGACGTCTACAGTTCGACTCAGACAAAGAAGGCGAATGTCACTGGCCCTCTACCTCACGTGACCAGACAAGGGCAGCGGTCGTTTTCAATAACGGTCCTCAGCGAAATTGATTTCAACTTACCGCAAAGGTGGGAAGCAGGAGTATATACGGATAGTCAAAGGAGATATTATTTGTGAATTTCGCGGCCTTCCTTTCCACCCCATATGCGCTGGTTTAAGTCAGCTAAATACAAAAGACAAATCAAACTGACTGATTCGCTCTGGTTTTGCCAAACATGCAGAGCAATCCCAATAGTCAAATGTATAATAGCTTTCAAGAAAAAGTGTGAAAGACTGACCGAAACAGTCCAGCAGATGGCGAGCTTCAAGACTTTGTCAGTAGTATCTAACATAACCGATCTTACTCTACAGCAACTCCCTCAGAGCTCTGTCCCTAACTCGAAGGCTAAAGTCAGGCCTACTAACGGCCCGATGGTATCTGCGTCACCTAATCCGACAGTAACCAATCCTTTAAGTAGGCAAGACATATCCAGCGTGACTGCTATTAACTCATCCCTAGATTCCATATCTCACGACACTGATAGTCCAGAGCCGGGTGACATTTGTATCGATCGCCTCGATGCAAACGTCTAAGAGACACCCATACGTCCATCTTCTGGACCAAGCCCTTGTGATGCGACGCCATTGTCACAACGTCATTTAGTGCCCGCAAAACAATCCAAGTTAATAGCTACAACACTCAAACCAACCTTCGCTAAACAGATCCACAGTGCCTTACCGGTCGTGTGCACTAACGTTCCTGAGTCCAGTACTGACACAATAAAGGGCAAGTTGGTTGATGATCGCAACCAGTGACCTTCCTTCTGCGATGCGATTGGTATTCGGGTGGACCCAACCGCGCTACGACGTGTAGCGTGTCACTCAAATTCTGTGCACTACGACGAACCCCGATTTCTTCGAGTTTATTCTGTATTTAACTGTGAAGACAGAGATAGTCTTACTCTCAACAGCTCATCTTCGCAACTCATCGAGTAAGATACGCACACTACCGTATATTCCTTGGAAAGGACGGTCAAAGGAAAAAAACCATGGCAGCCTTTCTACGAACGACAGGGAAAAACCGTATTTATTCATGGTGATCATGAACTACTGAACTCTCCTGAGCACGAAGCGCAAAGACATGACCGACAGCAGTGGTGCTACATCCGCGATGCACTCTCTCTGGACCACTTTATTGCTAAATCACTAACGAGAATTCCTTTATCTCCAAACTACAAGGGCAGTGGTCCAAAAATAGTAAAAGTCGTGCTACACTCTGATGAAATGACAGAACTCCTATTGGATAGCTAATTGAAGCATCGCTCCAGGTAGCCTTTCGAGATTAGGCTAAAGAAAGCAGGCGCACGGCCACTCGTTTTTAGCACTTCATTGGAACATGCAACTTCAGTAAAAGATTTGCCTCCATAATCCTGCACAGTTGTAGACAACATGGCATTAGCGACACCTGACGTGTTAGGGAAACACATGAGAGAACATCTCGAACTGGGATACTCCAAGCTACCATGCAGCCTGACTGAAATTCAAGAATCAAAGACCAACGCAAAAAACGATAAGCGGCCAATTGACGAACCGTCGGTTTGAAACTAAACACGAATTTGTTGTCCACTCACACACTTCTAACCTCAACAACACTATCATGTTTGTAGACTAACGCCCAAGGTTTTCTTAATAATTTGGCCTAGCTTAGAGAACGTCAGTCGTCACAACTGCGGGACCTCATTATGATTACGAAGACCTGATAAGGCCTTGAGATTGCAGATTCTGAAGTCAATTTACCTGGTATGTCACTGCTCCGGAATCACAGAGCTGGAAGAAGTGGTGGCGTAATTCTGTATTACAAGTCTAACCTCCGATGTGACACTATTGCCCACCCAGACATTAGTGCCCTAGATTTCCTTAGATGTCGGCCATGGTTGCGGAACAGACACATGTCTTATAGCTGTGCTACACCGACAACCGAACTCTACATGTGAAAGGGACTCCAAACTAAACCTCGTTCTTCAGGTTGAATTGAGCAAGGCATACATTCACATTCTCATCACACGAGAATTTAATGTACACGATCTGGAAATAGCAGCAACCGATAGCATACAGTTCAAAGCCTGTTTACAAGAGGTGCTTTCCAGCTACCCTGTGTCCAATTACGGCACCACTCCCACCAGATTGCTAACTGCCAACAAGCCGTGGATACTTGATCTCCTGCTCATCGAGGAAGAATTCATGGTAGACGGAATAATTACAAGTACACCACTGTGTCGTAGCAACCATGTGTCTCTACTATTTAACTAGTACGTTATGCGGAATATGCTGAGGAATAGAAAGTAATTACGGTCACGCACCACAACGTACTATCCGCGCTTGTTAAGGAGGTATCTCGGACTTTCTTAACGGAAAGGCCCCCAGAAATCGCCTGGGACACTTTTACAATGATATGCATTACAATGGTAACGCCCGTGTCCGAGCAGAAATGCTTTCATTATCAAAGGTGAAGGAAGTCATTTCTGAAGAGCAGAACACACAAATGCAAGTCCTTGAGGGACTTAGCATAGTAAGCTCACAAGAACTCCTTGAATTCCGAAACCTGGACTGCATATGTGGCACATAGTAACTTTTGTGTGAGTTTGCCTCGCCAGGACAGGCTGACGCATTAGCAGAAGTTAATGAAGAGATTCTGCACGAACCGTAAACTCTTATACAAACATGTTAATGGCATTCGTAAGGTGTAACGCGAAATTCCAGCACTGATCTCGAATGACGGATGCACGCGATCAGCAGCGGAAGCAGCCGATCTTTTACGGTTCCAGTACTCACAAACGTTCCAGAGAGTAAGGGGCTTAACGATTATCTCTGTTTCTATTGTGCCACCATCACCTTCAGCCAACTTTACTTTTATTGCAGAAAGTTTGTCAAAGAAACAGTTGTCCCGGCGTATCCACAGCTCACCTGGTGTCGATAACATTCCAACGAAGGCTTTACAGGCGGCAGCCAGGGATCTGGTGGATCCTCTGGAAATATTCTATCAGTGCTGTTTGGAGGAGAGCCATATTCTAACAATAGGGTAGCATGGGGTAATCACTCCTATTCATAAAGGAGATGGTTGCACTGACCCAAATAATTACAGTCCTATAAAGCTACTCCCGGTGCTTTCCAAGGTTATGGAGTCTATCATCGCTGATGCACTCTTGCATTGTGTAAAAAATTACAAGATGATAACACCAAAGCAACATGGCTTCCAACAAAAGTGATCATGCACTACGAACCTGTTCCTTGCATGCAAAAGCTGGACTGAAACAGTTGATGGTGGAGCAGGAGTTGATGTCATTTACTTGGACTTCCCAAAAGCGTTTGCTCGCTTAGACCACGAGAGTCTTTCTATAAACTTCAGTTCTATGGTGTTAGTGATTCACTGCTGCTTTGGATAGGCAAGTTCCTGTACGAACTTCTCAAAAGCGTTTGCTCGCTTAAACCACCAGATTGCTTCTATAAACTTTAGCTCTATGGCGTTGATGACCCACTGCTGCGTTTGATGGGCAAGTTCCTGCACGAATGTCGGTTGGAAGTGAGAGCACGAGTATCCCTGTCCGACGTAATTAAGGTGAAATGCAGCGTACCACAAGGTTCGGTGCTCGGGCACCGTCTACCTTTCCTTTTCATAAACGATCTGGCGAGGGAAATTATTTCCAGTTTCCCAATCTTCGCGGACGAGATCAAGTTATGGAGGGTGATCCAAGAATCGGACGACCACGAAAAGCTTCAGCATGACCTCAACACGGGTACAACCTGGTCAGTTTGGAATACGCTGTCTTTCAATGTGGAAATATGTCACGCTGTTCAATTGCGCCATAAACATGACTACGTGTATAAGCTTGGGTCACATATATTGCAAACAAGTTCCAAAGAACGCGACCTTGGTTTGCTCATTCAAAGTGACTTTAACTGTTCCAAACAGTCAGAGGCAGTTGCGAAGAGAGCAAGCCAGCACGTTGGCTTGCTGCGGAGAGTATTTGGAAGATTCAACCCATCCATTTACCCCATGATGTACAGTGCTTACGTGTTCCCTCACGTTGAATACGCCATGCAAGCTTAGCAGCACTGGTTGAACCGCGACTTAGAAGTACTAGAGAAATCACAACGCAGGGCTACAAAGAACTCAAAAGACCTACGAAGTCTGTCCTAGCATCAAAGGTTGTAGTCACTGGGAGTTTTCAGTGGCCCCTACCGAAGGCTGCACGATAATCTCATATTAGTCAACTAAATATTGGGTGACCCTGATCACGTATGTCGTCACTTGCTGAGACTCAGCCATAACACCAATCTCAGAGTTAACCCTCTGAAATTGTGCGCATAGTTTAGCTGCCTTGATTACTGACGGATTTATTTTGCTATTCAGGTTTGTAAACCCTGGAACGCTCTCCCAAACTACTTGGTAACTCCATCACATTGGATATTTTCAAAAAACGATTGGATCTTGCCCTTGACCAAATTCACTTCGTTGCATAAACTGTGCAACTTTGGAACATATTGATTATACCTCCAAACAGGATTAGCATGTTAAGTAAATCTGAGGATGCAGGACAGATGTGTGTTCCTTTTTTTCTTTTCACATGTAATACATCAACGCTAACTGTCCTTATGTTACCATGTTGTTCACATTCAATTCCCATTTACATTATTATTATTATTATTGTTATTATTATTATTAATATTATTATTCAGCAGAGACTCTGCTAGAGAAACTCTCAAACAGCCAACTCACCCTTCGTTCGAGAATGGTAGTTTAACTCCCAACATCCTGCTGGACTTATCAAGCAACTGCCTTTTTACGTGACATAAATCATTGTTCATTGTTCAACATTAAAGAGGCAATCGTCGATGTAGAAGCAACTTCCTACGGATTTTAAAACCGCTGATTGAAATTTCCCTGCATTATAGGTAATGGCTTGATGTAAAACAAAATTCGCATAACTAGGTGATGCACTGTCGCCAAATCGTTGTACCGTCATCCGATATATACGAAGAGGTAAGCAGAGATAACCGTTCTTCCAAAATAGAAATCTCAAGCAATCCCAGTCATGACTGGAAACACTGACTTGGTGGAGCACTAATTCAGTATATCACGTGACTGCGATTCAACAGGACCTAAACCGCAAATGGGAACCAACTAAACTGTTAGACAAATCGAGATCCTGCAAAAGCTGTTGATTGAGGGAAGTACCGCGATAAGATGCCTGACAATAGCGAACTACTCGTACTTTACCCGGTTTACGCGGATGCGATACTGGATGATATGGTAGGCACCAGGTTTCTTCCTTGATCTGTTCCCCTTGCAGTGGAGCTGTTTCGACGTATGCTGTAGCTACATATTCTTTCACTGCCTTTGTGTTTGCCTCGAGTAGCGTTGCATGCTTTACCAGTTGCTTCTTCAACAGTGCGAGTCTTATCAGTGCGACCTGCCTATTTGCTAGTAACCGTAGTCTGACAGCTTGCCATGTTAACACGATCATATAATGACCGCCGACTCCTTTTACGGAAATTTCCATGCGTTTGAGTGCATGTCTGTCGTTCATGGACATGGCCAGTCTGGGAATGTCAAAGCAGTCGAATTCTGTTTCATAGATTTATTTGAAAAAATAGCACCGGTCGGCAGTTTTGCAACGAACCTAATTAACGTTCTGTGAACAATTCAATACAACGGACACAGTTTGATCTTCCTTGAACCCGAGCAGGTTGATCTGACCCAACACTACCCAACCCATTGGGGTTCTAACACCATACGGATCACTTACACTCTCGCGCTTCTGATCCAAATCCCAGTGGAGATATAGGCTGCCACTTTCGATCAGATGCTCTATCTTCCCTTTCGATTCTGGAAAAGGTAAGCCGCATAAATGAGGCCATCTGTAATAATCATTTATACTTGTGTCCATTCCAAGTGTTTCAGAGAGACGAGTAACTGACCGGACGGAGTCTAATCGGTCTGCCTCACCACTATCTATCAATTTACCAGTTACACTAACTGACTGCAACTTTACCTTGCACCGACCAGTGTCGGTAAATAGTACAGTCTCTTTACTGACCCTTGCTCTCCGATATTTCGAATCAAGTGGGTATCGATCAATGAAGTGTCTGATCCGTTATCCACCAAGGCTAGCGTTTGAACTGTGCCAGCAGGACCAGAGACTAGAACGCGCAATACATCAAGTGTAACGGAAGGCTTTTCGGCATGACTTAGAGCGAAACCAGATCCTTCGGTGTCCTGTCTCCTGGGTTCTTCTTACCCTGATAAGCATGTAGCAAAAGGTGATGAAGTAGCCTACGGTTAATCAATCCACAATGCTTTCTTGACCGGCAGCTTTGTAGGTCATGCTTCCGTTTGACACACAGTTGGCACAACAGGTGAAAACAACAGAATTCTAGACGGTGGTGGCAGTTAAGTTGTCACCATTCGTCGAGAATCCAGTGCTGAATAATGTGCAAGAGTCACTTTGGCTTACGATAACGATCAGACACCAGCAACTGCTTGTTGGTTGTATATACAGCACGCCAAACTGTAACCAAGAGGACTTAGTAGCTTTGACGTTTGCATTTGAATGTGCCGCAAGCCTTCCGTTTAAACTCAAGATTATCGGTGGTGATTTCAATCTGCCATCGATTGCATGGTCTGCAGGAACTGCTCCTCTGAAATTTCAGAATCTTATCTCTTGTATACATATGAATGGTTGGCAACAACATGTCTCCAAACCTACCAGAGGAAACATCATCCTTGATCTCATTTTCTCGCTGGGCATACCTGCTATTAATGTAACGGTCCTTAATGAATTCCCTGGGAGCGACCATCGGGTGGTCAAATGCTGTTTAAGATTACGCATGGCCAACGAACCACACCCACTGCACTACCGTTTATTCAACTCCATCAACTGGAACACGTTTAAGGATATGGTTCGTTCGATGAACTGGGATGATTTCTTCCTCTCTCCATGCCCTTAAAAAGCAGCAGACGTGTTCTATGATATCACCGGTCTTTGCACTGATTCATTAGTGCCTCTAAAGTGTGCCCGCCTAAGAAAACAAAAACCCGATCGCAAAGTGTTAGGTATCACACGCAAGCTTCATAAGATCCGGCGGAAATTCAGATTCACAGCAGACTTTGCGCTAATACTGCAGCAGGCAAAGATCATCGAAGAACTCGGGGATCTAAATGTTCGCAATCTCATATTAGAAGAATACAAAGCTTTGAATGGCCCGAATAAAACAACGGAACTGTCCAAACTGTTTTGTGCCAGTGGTTTGCGTCGCCGTAATTCCATCAATTTTATCATTATTCCAGATGGCACATACCCTGATGCTCCAGGTGAAATTTGTGAGGCTTTCAGCGCCTATTTCGCCGAATCAATGGTTGATGAACCGCTAGCCCCGCCAGCGCTTGCCACACCACACATTGTTGAAAGTTTATGCACAGTGGAATTCACTATTGCAAAAATCTCCGGTCAAGCCTCCTGAGTCACCAGCTGGTGAGCGCTTACAAGATTGGAGACCACACCTTGGCGAAGGTTTCGCAGGAGCGGGACCTGGGTGTATTGGTACAGGAAGATATCAGGTGTTCCAAACAGGCAGAGAAGGCGAGGAGAACCGGAAATCAACACTTCGGCCTTCTTCGCAGAGCATTCGGTCGGTTTGAACCCTCAATATTTCCCCAAATGCTTAACGCCTACGTGCGACCTCACGTGAAATATACTATTCAGGCGTGGTAGCCGTGGCAGAAACAGGATCTCGTTGCTCTCGAGACTCCTCAACGATGGGCAAGCAAGAACGTCAGGGGCCTCTTTCATCTGCCCTATCAGGTTAGACTGAAATCTCTAAGAATGTACAGTAGTCGATATCGGCTTTTGCGGGGGGATCTCATTATGGTTTACCAGATTCTGAAAAACCCAAATCACATTTGCCGTCCGCTGCTGGAATTGAACCCCAACACTAAACTAAGATGTCACCCTCTGAAACTGACAATTCATTATAGCCGGCTTGAATGCCGTAGAAATTTCTTTTCTCTCCGCGTGTGTGAACCTTGGAATGCCCTCCCTAATTATGTCGTCTCTGCTCCCAATCTGGCGATATTTAAAAAACGTGTTGATGAAGCATTGTTTCACTTACATTTCATTTTATGACTTGTTAGCCAGGGGCTACAAAACGCAATCAAACAGTTTCTTGCCAAACGCCCAACCATTGGATTTATGGATTTATACGTTTAATATGCGGACATCTGCGCTATTTCACATAAGTTCATGGTGAGTCCACCACAACGCTTTTCACTGTATTATGCAATTAGTTTTCGCAATAATTTCCATCCCACGGGACTTGTTAAGCGATGCATTTTTACCCGTAATAAACCATTGTCCATTGTCCATTGTCTCCCTCGACTTACCCAGGACCTGATGGAATTCCCCCATGTTTGTTAAAAAGCGGTGAGAGCGACTTGCCTCTTCTATTGCTCAACATTTTTACGCTCTCTTTTAACAGTGCAGTATATCCTAATCACTGGAAGACTTCCGTTGTTATCCCGTGGCATAAGAATGGAAACGTTCACGAAATTAACAACTATCGCCCCATCAATCACACACCTGTAATATATGGAATTATGAAAAGGATAGTGAAAGATGAATTACTTATTTTCTTGAATAAGGAAAACGTTATCAACAATTCTCAACACCGTTTTTTGCAGGGCAGATCTTGTGCGACATGCCAGACAGACTTCTTAAACCACACAACGGCTGCCATAGACAAAGGCAATGGTGTTATTGTACTGTTCTTAGACATGCAAAAAGCATTTGACAGGGTGCCGCATCGAACACTACTTCTCAAACTGAAGGAAATAGGTATTGGAGAACCAATATTTTCTTGGTTGTCGTCAAACCTAGCTGACAGACATCAGGTGGTGCGTATTGGGGACCGTGTCTCTAAACCGAAAGCAGTCACCAGTGGAGTAATTCAGGGAAGTGTATTTGGTCCACTTCTTTTTCTCCTCTACGTAAACGATGTATTTCATAGAATAAGACATGGTGCTACTTTTCTGTTTGCTGATGGCATTAAAATCGTCTACTCACAAGCACGTGCAAATACCCGCGCAGCCTTGTGCCACATTCAGGAAGATCTATCGGCACTTGAATCCTGATGCAAACTGTGGCAGATGTCCTTTTCCGTGGACAAGTGTAATATTCTGTCGTACAAGTGCGTAGTTTCACCAGGCAGTCTATTATTACAAGGTACGTTTATATCACAGTGCAAAGTGATTCGCGACTTGGGTGTGCGATATTCCACTACCTTCAACTTTTCGGAACATTGTGACTTCCGAGTTTCGAAAGCCATGAAGACTATTGGCTATATCTGTCATAAATTTCAACTCACAGAATCTCGTATCTGACTTTACAAAACATATGTGTTACCTGGCATGGAATACTGCTCACTACTACAGTCGAATCTGCGGAAATCTGACCAGCATGCTCTTGAGAGGGTACAGCGACGCTTTACAAAGAATCTGTGCGGATATTCCTCCAAGATGACCTACAGAGAGCGCAGTGAAAAACTTGGACTTGACCCACTTTGGCTACGGATAATGAAGATGAACTTGTGTTTCCTGTACAGAGTAATTCACCACCACATGCACAATTATGCTAACTGTGTCCATATGTCCGTTAACACTAGATACGAGCTACGAAATAAAGGGACAACGGTCATGATTCCAAAGTTTAATACTCGAATTGGGAAGCGTTTCTTCTTAATACACTGCTCAAAGCTTTGGAACAAACTTCCAAGAGCTATCAGAACTTGTTGCACATTGCGTTTGTTTAAGCTTTCGATAAAAGATCATTTAACCGTTCAAAATGTGATAATAATATTTCGAACAGCACAGTCCTTAGATGACCCTTTTGAGAACGGAGTTAATGGTGCCTGAAAATGCATGTGGTCAAGTGCACAAGTGGTTATATTTTGTTGGCCCGCAGCACTTTATTCTCTCTTTTCTTCGTGTGCGATCAAGTCTCATGTGACTGTTAAAAACTTGTCAGACGATAGAACAAGAGGAATGTAAATATTTTGGACCGCTTCGCGCTACACATATTTTCATTTTGTGCTCACATTTTTTAAATTTATTATACCCTGATATGAAACTGCTGTACCATTATTTGATCCGTCCCTCCTGGGAACGGCTTCTCGCATCGTCGAGCCATATACAATTTATTATTTATTTATTTATTTATTTAGTTATCTAACTAATGATGTCGTTCACATTAAATGTATTAAGATGAGGCTGTTCTACGGATGTTACAGCTTTTTTGCAAAACCTCATAGCAAGATCAGACGTCAGTGTAAGCGAGTACATGTTTTCAATAATTCCTCATCAGGATTCTAAAGTTATATACAAATAAAAACAAGATGGGTAGACAGACATTACCAGTGGTTAGTCCAGGAGAGTTAAATACTAACAGTGGCTGTCCGTTAGGTGACGACAACTACCTCGCGGGTCTGAGATCGTCAGGCTTTTGGCCGAGGGTAGTCCCAATCTACCAGTTAGCTTCTTCTAGATACATAGCTCCGGCTCATACAGTTGAGTCGCATTTGCATCAGCGTTCGGGTAAGCGGCACTACCTCGTGATGTGAGCCGCTACTTCCCTCCGTGTTGGCAGTTGATCCCCAGGTGCTTGGGATAAACGACAGGTAAGTATCGACGACGTTGGCTGTTTCATTCACGGACTCTGTCAAATCAATAAAGTTAGCTATATTCCCGTCCGGATGACTTTAGGGTCATGCCCGACCCACGCGAATTCCAACTGGTTTGGTAGTCGTCTAACTATAGTGCTAATTGTTCGCGACGCATTCTGACTAGCTTCGTATGTCAATTGATTCAGTTAAGTAACAGAAACGCAGTTCAACAGCTAAAGGAGAGAAGGTTATAAAATCATTGGGCTTGAGGCTAGGTCCATCAGTTGGACCACTGATGTATGTCCTCGCCATCATACGAGATCGTTCGAAGGGCTTGCGCAAAAGACATGTTCCAGATTCAAACAGCTTTCGATGGCTTCTTTGGTCCCACCACAGCAGTATTATATCATATATGAAAGTCGGGTCATCGGATCAGAGGTTGTTCCGGCCGTCTTGACTTCAAAGCACCACATAAAATGCTAATAACCAGCTGGATCACCATCAAACGTGACCAGATCTTGACTCAAGAGACAGGATATTGTGTTCGGACAGAAACAGTTGGAGTTGGGTTCATGAAAACAGTCAATGGCAGCATGTGAATCCAAAATGGAGGCCAGCTCCGCGTTCTCGAACCTCCGAATCTGAGACTGCCAATGGATCATGCAAAGCCGCCACCGAGGACATGCGCCGAGCAAAAGTTATCGGCTTTAGAGAAGGTGGTCGAGGAGCAACATCTGAAGGAAAAGACGAACATCGTAAGGCAACAATCTGTCCGTTAACCAATGGGCTGAGCCGACGTAAGGTCGGGCCCAAAACAACCCTCCTTTTTAAATTACTTATCCTGCAGACGCGTGTTAGTCAGAGCCGATTCCAGAATTCAACTGCGGGTCTCCGCACTATGTAAGTTCTCAGCATCAGTAAGATCAGCAACAGCACAGCAGTCCACACCATCCAAATCAGAAACAGGCAATATTGCTTTATGCAAATACGTAAATACTATACGTAGCATGGGCTAAGTAATGGCATGAGATGGAGCAAGGATAGTTCAGGCTAGTAAACCTATACCATACGCACGGTCTGGGTAGAGAAATTAAAACTTAACTTCCTGTTACCGTGGTTCTCTAATGCAAATTAAATACAGTACTCAACTTACGAATAGGTTTTCAATCGTACTGGGAGAGGGCAGAAACTGGAAGTCGTGCGGTAGCTTGGCAGAACGGTACAGCGTAACGGTTTTCTAATCGGCAGACTGTCATGGAGGAAGGTTCTGGCTTTGAGGAGTCAAGGATATGCCAATAATTCGAAGTAAGAACGTAAAGAGTTTCATAATGAAGGTGTTGGAAGCAAAAATGTATAACTTTCTGTAAGGATATAAATGAAGGGTTTGTGAGAAATGGATATGATGTCCTCAATAGGTGAACAATTTTGGCTGACTATTCAAAGTTCTTTTTGAACTTAATATGCCTCATAAGTTAGAACTGCCTACTTTATCTAAGTGACATCATGGTGTGGTGGGCTATCAGTGCACAACATGATATTACACTACATCAAGCCCATAAACGCAGGTTACGCGTGGTCGAGCAAGGATACTCTTTAATTTAATCTTCATAAGTGACGAGTGCTGCGCTTACAGTACCAGGTGTGCATCTTCTACAAACTCGGAAACCAAGCGGTAGGAATGTCTTCTTGTGAAAATATCGGGACTCTTTGCTCCAAGCCGAAACTGGGCATTGGCAACAGGTAGCAAAGCTATCAAGAAGGGGCATAAAAGCAATTGGTCCCCAAGGCTTGTATTCGCACGAGTCCAGCAATCCACTAAACAACAGCATTAAAGTCATAGGTCCGCCCAATTAACGGTTACCCAACGCAGGATAGATAGAAATGGCATAAGAAATATCTCAATGCTTTGGAAACATTTCAGCGCAGGGTAACAAAGATATGCAAAAGATTTGTGAAAATTGACATCAGAACAAGTTCGCGCAAATGGAATATACCGCGACTTATCGCAGCGACTGCAGCGGTAATTAACATTTGACTAAATGAATACGGTAGATCTGAAAACACAAGTTGGCTAGAGAATAAAAGACTACTAGATAAGGTTGTTCAGATGGCGGCTGAACTGTCCGCTGAGCTTGGCAAATACGTCGCAAACGTTTCGTCAACAATCAAAGCGACATCATCAATGCGTAGTCAAACGGCTTGCAGCAGCGTAGAGTAGAGTAGAGGAGCCTCGATGAGAGTGCGCTGAGGGTGGTGGGCGTGCGTTTTTATAACGCCATGGTTGCCCGTGGAGACGATCAATCCTGGTTGATGGGCAGATGAGCTTTGACCTTGACCCCTTGTGTTTCGCCGAATTTGCCTGCTTGCTCTTGTGAACGAGTCTGTCGTCAGTACTGGTTGTCTAGTCACACGTTCAGCTTGATTCAAACGATCGAGTTGGCGGTCGTTCGCAGTAGTGTTGCTCACACTGCGTCCCATTCGATGTGTCGATTGATTGTATTCGTTGTAGGCTACCACTCTTCCAAAAACTTCCTCGTATGTTTTGTACTTCCATTTGCTAGGATCTTTACATTCTCCAGATCAAAATGGTGGCCTTCTTGATCTTCATGTGCAGAAACCAATGAGTGCGGATCACGTCTGCTGACGGCCGTCTTGTGTTCGGTGATTCGTGTACAAAGCTTTCTTCCAGTTTGTCTGACGTTGTTTTTATCGCAGTCGCTGCATTTTATCTGGTAGATGACATTGCATTGGTCGGCTTGATTGACTTTTCTTTTTTGTCTTGAAATCAATTTTCTCTGGGTGGCACTTAGTTTATGAGATACAGATATTCTATGTGACTGCAACAATCTTCCTGGTAGTTCGGAGACGTTCTTGATGCAGGGTCGTACTATTAGTTTATTTGCTTGCTCAGATGACTGCTGCTGCTGATGATGATGAGGCGTTCGTTCGTTTAGGCTTCTTCTGATGAAATTTCTCGAATAACCGCTGTTTCCAAACAATCGATATCAGTGATTTTCTTCCTGTTTCTGCGATTCGGCTGGGCTGCAATGCGTTTCCGCTCTTTTGAACAAGGTTTGAGTGCAGCTCTTCTTGTGATTCATCGGGTGATTACTGTAGTAGTTCAATGAATGGTATATATGCGTTTTCTTCCGATATACGCACGTTTGCAGAGATCCGTCAGTATTCCTTGTGAGCAGTATATTCAAAAATGATTAATGGTTACCCCTATCTAATTCAATCGAAAATTTGATATCATCGAATGTGCTCTTGAGCAAACCGTGCGTGGCCTCTACTCGGCTTCCGGTTGAGAAAGATATTGTGCCACTAAACAGGACGTCTTGATTAAGATGCTCAAATTCAAGTTCAAATATGCTTGTCTTAAAGATTACATGGCTAGCTTAGCACACGACTTAAAATCAGACGGGCTGTCGGACAAGTCCCGGCAACGGATACCGCAGCCTATTATCCCAGTGCTAACTCGAAATAAAGTCATCCAGACCCTAGCCATGGAGGAACAGGCTGCACTCAGACGTCTACAGAAAGACGAGAACGTTGTAATCCTACCATCGGACAAACTGCATGATGGTGATACTGGACAAAAGCAGTATATTAACAAGGCCAAAGAACTGCTATCCGACACAACTACATATCGCCAGATGATCAGGATCCAAATTTAACACTTGTCAAGCAGGTCTACGCGAAGCTAAATAAACCACAAACAAAGCGCGAGCTCACTGCCATGGAAAGATGGACTACCAGAACTAACCAAGGATGAAGTCCAACTAAGACCAATCGTCTTGCTCCCCGGAACCCCATTAAATAAAATAGCGAAAGATTTGTGGCGGTGGTTAAAACGTTTGATTACTGGATCTGAACATAGCATTAAAGTGGTGACCAATTCTTCATCAAACTGCAGTGTGTCAGAATAGAAGACGGCGAAATAATGCTCGCATTCGATGTCACCGCATTCTTTACTCTAATCGGTCACGAGATGGCCAAAGAAAGCATGATGGAACTACTTGAGAATTAGCTAAGCGCAACGACAACTATACGACCTGAAGGATGTTGGGAAACAAAAACCACTGCCTGACACATTAGGTCCACTTTAATGGATGAGTGTCCCAGCAACTAAGAGGAACGCATATGGGATCCCAGATTTCGGGGCTCATTGCAGAAGCCGTAATGCAGAAATTGGAGCGCATGGCACTGCTATCTAGCAGCGCAAAACTCTGGATGCAAAATGTAGAGGACCTATTGGGCACCGTAAAACGGAACAGCGAAAAGCCAGGCACGATTTGCTCAAGAGCACATTCGATGATATCAAATTTTCGATTGAATTAGATAGGGGTAACCATTAATCATTTTTGAATATACTGCTCACAAGGAATACTGACGGATCTCTGCAAACGTGCGTATATCGGAAGAAAACGCATATATACCATTCATTGAACTACTACAGTAATCACCCGATGAATCACAAGAAGAGCTGCACTCAAACCTTGTTCAAAAGAGCGGAAACGCATTGCAGCCCAGCCGAATCGCAGAAACAGGAAGAAAATCACTGATATCGATTGTTTGGAGACAGCGGTTATACGAGAAATTTCATCAGAAGAAGCCTAAACGAACGAACGCCTCATCAACAGCAGCAGCAGCAGTCACCTGAGCAAGCAAACAAACGAATAGTGCTGCCCTACATCAAGAACGTCTCCGAACTACCAGGAAGATTGTTGCAGTCACATAGAATATCTGTATCTCATAAACTAAGTGCCACCCAGAGAAAATTGATTTCAAGACAAAAAAGAAAAGTCAATCAAGCCGACCAATGCAATGTCATCTACCAGATAAAATGCAGCGACTGCGATAAAAACAACGTCAGACAAACTGGAAGAAAGCTTTGTACACGAATCTGCGAACACAAGACGGCCGTCAGCAGACGTGATCCGCACTCATTGGTTTCTGCATATGAAGATCAAGAAGGCCACCATTTTGATCTGGAGAATGTAAACATCCTAGCAAATGGAAGTACAAAACATACGAGGAAGTTTTTGGAAGAGTGGTAGCCTACAACGAATACAATCAATCGACACATCGAATGGGACGCAGTGTGAGCAACACTACTGCGAACGACCGCCAACTCGATCGTTTGAATCAAGCTGAACGTGTGACTAGACAACCAGAACTGACGACAGACTCGTTCACAAGAGCAAGCAGGCAAATTCGGCGAAACACAAGGGGTCAAGGTCAAAGCTCATCTGCCCATCAACCAGGATTGATCGTCTCCACGGGCAACCGTGGCGTTATAAAAACGCACGCCCACCACCCTCAGCGCACTCTCATCGAGGCTCCTCTACTCTACTTTACGCTGCTGCAAGCCGTTTGACTACGCATTGATGATGTCGCTTTGATTGTTGACGAAACTTTCGCAAGAAAATTGCCATGCTCATTGAGCATTCCTGCAGCTCTCTCAACTTTTCCTGCTTTTTCACTCCTGATATCTGAAGGCTTTTATCTTTGGATTGCAAGTCAATACATGCGTTTTGAATATCGAACGCTTGTTCTTTTCCGTACGTGCTTGTCACACGTTGAACATCTTGCTTATGTGTACTTACATTCACTGATAATGTTTCCTGTTTTATGCAATTTCCACATTAACTTCTTTGGGGAGATTTTTGGCTTTTAATTTTTAACCCAATTATTTCATTGTCTTATCCTACAACTTTTTTCAAAATACTGGGGAACGGGAATTCGTTTAATATTCGACGTCACAAGCTTGTACTTTTGCCTACTTTGCTGCACCGAGTTCGCAAATGAAGCAGCTTTCTCAACGTGGGAAGTACACCGATGTTTATTATACGGTTGTCCACATTGCGATAGACTAGACGATATAATTCTGCGTAAATGTCTAATTTCGCTCACCGGTCTTCTTATGGCGCTCTTCGTAAACTCGGAATAAGCTTGCCATCGATGCGGATTAGCCTTTTGGTTTTCTGAGCTTTAATTTGTGTGATTTGGTAGTAAGCTTGCGAGCCGTACTCTATTACTGGTCAACAACGCTAGACGTTGCACAACTTTGTACTTGTTCGCAGGAAGTGATGCTTTCCTCTGCTCAATCGCTCTGTGGTCTCAACCAAACGCTTTGAAAATTTGGTTCCCCGCTCGTTAGCTGGAGCCGTTTATCCGCCGTCGAAATGTGCCACAGAGTCGACTTATACTTCTATGTGCCAGAGAGGCAATCAGCAATTCAAACAAAGCTTGCGTAATGACTGCGATACTTAGTAGTCTCCGTGCGCCTGGTAGATGGAGACTGCTTTCCTCTTCGGCAGTTTTCGCAAGCTCTTCTACCTCATTCGAGTTACCGGCACCAGAATCCTGGTGTCAGCCAGGCTATCTACGAAGCGGACGGGTCATGAAGCACTAACCTACGCAGAGGCATAGAGCGTTGGGTCGAGCAATGTTACTTCCCATTCAATCACATTTCATCGTCTGCTTCTATGCCAAGTACGCTTAATTGCCTGTCTTGCGTTATTTCATCGGAAGCACCTCATGAAACTGAAGTCTTCGTCGAGATTCATCACCTTAAGTGATTTAAGTCTCCCGATACGGAAATACTTCCTACAGAGCTTTACAATTTAGCAGCCTAGTACATGGCAAGCAATTGCCATTGCTGTTTTATAAGATATGGCACGAGGATATGGTTCCATCTTCCTGGCGAAAGTCGGTAATTTTTCCTATTTTCAAGCAAGATTCTCGCACCTAATGTTCCGATCACATGGGAATTAGTGTCATTCCGGTTGCTTCCAAACTGCTGGCATCCATACTGCTTTGTTGACTAACACCGATCCGTGAGTTACTTTACCGCGTAGAACAAGCTGCGTTTCGTTCCGCTCAAGGATGGTAGACCAGTTATTCATGCCACGCCAAATCCTTGAACACCTCCACCTGTAACACATACCAACCTTTGTCGCCATCCTGGACATGCGAACTGCATTTGACTCGGTGGATCTGCCTGCATTATGGCACGGTATGCTAAGAAATGGAGTGACTGAAAGTACACTTCCATCGTTCGGGCGCTTTACTTCCAGGTGGCAGATAGGGCAAGCGCCTATGGCAAGCCTTCGTCACTCTTCCCTATTACAATTGGTGTACGACAGAGGAACCCTCTGTCCACACACTTCTTCAATTTTACTATTTGGAACGTCTTGCAGAGCTCTCTGGAAGGAACTTAAATTCTTGGCACTGAGCTTTTTCCTGGTAATCGCGTGACCTGACTTATATTATTCTGTTGATATCACTGCTCGGAGAAGATTCACAAAGTTTACAGCTCATTTTGAACCGTTGGACAATTGGAGCTTCTAAGTATGGCATGTGCTTTTCTCCATTGAACTGTAAAGTGTCACTCTAGGACTAGGAACCGTCTGCCCCCACACTTCCAATTGAAAGAACACAGCTAGACGTGGTGGATAACCCTGTCTAACTCAGAAGCTGCATTTCTGATGATGGCACTATTGGAAATTAAGTAGGTGTTTGCATCACCAAAGCTCGGTCTGTGTTTACTAATCTCAGTCGTTTGTGGCCTCCTCGGAACATATCACTTTCCTTAAAGGGGATGGTCTACAACACAGTGTCCGCGTGGTTCTGTTGTACGGTAGTGAGTCTTAGCGGATTCGTGTGGATCACATGCTTCGACTTTCGGTCTTCGAAAATATATGTTTGCACAATAGAGTCTGTGTGTTGGTGGCGGTATCCGGTTCGCAACGATGAAGTCCGGCATCTCGTCTCGGGAGACATGAGCCTTTTCTATACAACCGCCTATTTGCAATGCGTTAATTGAGGCGGCTTGGCCAAGTCCTACGCATGTCATGTGAGCGCTTGCTACGCCGCGCATTATTTGATCGTACGGAATGGCATTGGTAAATAACGCTTGTAAGTCAGCCAAACAATTGGCGACAAAGCATGAAATCACTGATCTCTTGTCTCTCCATGTGCTGCCCTGTAATTCCTCCTGTTTTGAGGATTTCCAATGGCTCAATACACCTAATAGTTGTGGCGCGAAATTGGAAACAGCGGAAGAACAGTATATTTAAATGTTTTGAACAATGTGTTTAGAGCCACACCAATCAAAATGACGAAAAAGAACAAATTGTTGTATGAAATACTTGCCAAAATGTTCTCCACTTTCCTTGACATTTGTATTTTTGCTTTTGTTTCCCCTGGTTTTTGATGCCTCAACGTTTATCCATTGACTAGTGACCGACAGATGGTGGGATCAGGCCGACCATACACATCAGATATGTGTTCGAAAGGTGCATGCCCTTTTATTTCGCGGCAAACTGTGGACATAAATCTCGATTTAAGTTCAGGCTCCAAGGCATATCCAGTAAAATTAGTATAGCGTCATGATTTCCGGAGTGAAACAAGGCTAACTGGTGGGTCGTGCGGGGTTCAAAAGCAAATGTATCCCTTTGTAACCCACTAGTTTTCCTGTCTATTTCTAGGTCTCCCACAAAATTACGGTTTACTAGGCAGCCCGATTCGATCTTTTTACTTTTGACATTCACCGATTCACCACAAGCGCCCGTGTGTTACGTGCCACTCTGATTCCAAATAATGTTGGATACTAACATTCAACTGGTATGGGCTAGCGCTACCGTGAGTGTTGCTCTGCCATCACTAACATAGAATTCAGTTCAGAGATAAAGGCTAATGAATTAGCCAACTATTTCCTCGTTCGTTTCGTTTTATTTAATCGGAGGAGTGGGTAAAATTTCAGTGACTTACGGCTTTTTCTTAGATCGATCAACAACGATAGGCGCAACCTAGTCGCTCAATTGTGTGTTCACCGTTTGGGTTAAAGTTGATCGATCGAAAACTCGCCAAGGCGTGTGCGTGCGCAGCCTCCTGCTCCACCCACGACCTTGTCCCTTCAAAGTTGGCCTCATAGCTTTTCCAAGCAGCTAGAATGAAACCCTATCCGTATAATTATATGAGTGAGATATTATTGACCTCCGTGTTGTGTGCGCTCTAGTCACATGCAGCTTGAGGTCAAGTACTCCTTTGAGGGCTCAGAATGGAAAAATGAATAAATAAAACCTTGCGAGCAAAAAGACAACTGATTAATACTTCTGGTGGGAATTCCAGCGTGAGAATCAGAACTACGGAAGAACACAACACGACAAAAGGAATATCGTTATGGCAAACACCATGAAATTCACACAGAGGGGTACAAAAGTTGTCTACCTACTTCGTTCGGAGAAATGCTGGCAAGCTTAAATGTTGTCACGTTCTCACCTCCGAATGTACATGGGTTTTATTTCGTCGTGCAGGTGGATCAGGGGACCATGAAGACGAGTTTTAGACGCGGATATTGTAAGCGCAGAAACAAGGCAATTTGGCAGTGCATTCAATTTATGGTACACACGAAACTAATGGAGATTTAACGATATTCCAGCCTCAATACTTTGCGTGACCTGTCCAGGAATGGGAGCAGTCTTAGCTGCTTTGATGCCGAGAAATCTCCTTCCAACTACTGTTCGATAGTTGTAATCAGTATTTGTGTTGCCTGCAATACTCCCCGTGTCTGGAACATCAGTCGCGTTTTCCAAGGTTACTTGCTGTACCGTGGGAAACCTACAATATAGCTGCTCAACATTGTTCGCGAATGTTCTATGTGAGGATTGTTTACCATCCTTGTTCATTCACTAGGAGAATGATTTCTTCACGATCAGACTTTCTGAGTTTTGTTTGTAATTATTTCTACTTCCCCGCCATGGTAGAGCAAAGTAAGTGAATTGTGTCATTTACTGTCAGAAAGATAGTGTATGATTCGTACTAGAAGAACCTTCTGTTAAACCGCTAAACGAAACGAAGCAGTCAGGGTTGAAGTAAATGTCCGCCTAATTTGGATTCATTGTTCTGTTGGATTGTATAAGCTCATGGGTCAACAAAAAGGCATAAAGCTTTATATTCTCAGTATACACACTTCTGTACATGTAAAAGTGAATGTCCAATTTGTGTTATCTTAAAATCTTCGCTCCGCCAATATTTAACAGGCGTTCGCGAAGAGATAAGACTGACCCTCTGTGTGTGAATATGGTGGTGAAATTTCGTTACCTGTTTAAACGAAACTGCTCTTCACCTTGATACCGCTTAACTGTCCTAAGCAAAAAATTAGGAGAACAATTAGACGTCAAATATGAGTAAAAATATGTTGAAGAGGATAGTCACAGCCAATGCAAGCTGATCATTCATGCGTCCCGGCTGTTTTTCGTATCATTGCTTAAAATTCTCGTATACATGGACTGCCTATTCTTGTCTGCTAATACATAAATAATTAAATGAATAATAAGTAAATTGTATAGTTCTCAGAAGTGTAAGGCGTAGCCCAACTTATTTTCCTCTTAAAGCAAAACCGCTGCTTTTTGCTAAATATTTTAAGTATTGCGAGTTCAAAATATACACTATGGATGATAACATTACAGGAAAAAGCAGGGAACCGAAGAAGTTGTGGTTTTAGCTCTGGCCAGCGTGAATACTGCACATCGTGCTGCGCGATTAAGTAGCAATTTAAATCTGTACTACTCCATCTAAATGTCATCAAAACTGTTATAACGTATCAGCCACATGTGATGGTCTAAGCGTTCTCTAACTTGTTATTTAGCAAAGCAAATGTCCGACTTACCGTTTTACCGCGCTCACATACATGTAAGAAGTGACGTCAGTAGTTTTCTGAATCGAATAACGGTGAGATGCGAATTCAACAAAGTTTTGAATTGCTGCACAAATTTGGTCTCCACGGCTTTTTCTCGCAGACTGTTCCGAACATTTACCACTCTCCTTTCGAAGCACATGAATGAGGAATTCGCTTTATACCCGGCACCAAAAGTTTGTAGCGGTGTGCGCATTTGCTGCATGGAATGCGTATACGAAGCATTGGCCTCAACATGCGAATTCACGAAAGTTTATTATGCGGTAGTTCACGGAATGATGGAATGCAGGCGACGATAAGACAAGTTGTAGAGTCCTATTTTCTCGCGCCATTCTTTTAACCGTAATCCTTATAAACCAGGAATGAACCAATTAACGACAAGTTGGACCCGTTCGATCTTCTCTGCCTCTCCTCGGGTGTCTGGACAGTAGGGGGCGGGCCGTGCTGTGGCATTTGTCTTATGACGAAAGGGAGTTGTGCACGGCGTCCTCTTCAGATCAAGTACACAAACGGCGTTTGATCGTCCAAAGCATGCGCAATCGGTTATAATATGCCCTGTTCGTGTTCTCTATGGACTTTATGTTGCAGCACCAGAGTACACCCAGGTCGCTCACGGAAGACGTGGACTGTATCAGTTGGCCGTCCATGGAGTAATTGGGGTCATCATTGCCCTTCACAAGACGCACGAAATCCGAATTGGATGGGATAGCCTGGAGGCGCATATGGGCAGGCAAAATTAAGAGGTGGTTGAGATCGCGCTGAAATAGGCCGCAGTTGATTAATGTTGTAGTCACTCTCTAGATCTTCAGATCCTCCGCTAGTGATGAAGCTGAGGCAGTTTGTTGATGTGTATTATGAACTGTGTGGACCTGAGCACAGTGCCTTTGGATACACCAGCAGTAGAGAGATCTCAGTCGGTTAGATGGCTGCCGATACGTATCCTCCACTTTCTCCCAACGAGAACGTCCTAGATCCATTGGTGCAGCAATCCGCCAACACCACAGACTCTCTGCTTGCCTGGAAGGGCCACAAGGTTCACATTGTCGTGCGCTTTGCTGAAATCGAAATAGCTTACGTTGACACACTTCCCCTGATTCACTAACTACAACCATTCAGGACTCATCACCAGCATGTTGGTAATGTTTGTGTGGTTCAGCATAGCGCACTGCTATTCAGGCGTAAGTAGATCGTTTGATTGGAGCAGCTGTAATAGATCTTACCTTCTTCTCGGCAACTTTGGCCAAAATAGATGTCCTACATATTGGCCTGTATTTGTTCACTTTGATGAAGTCATAGCCATTCGTTATCGGATTTACCAGAGAACAAGGAGCCTTATGGCATTGGTCTGTCGAACGAGTCAGTTAGGTCAAGTGAAGTGATGGCCGGTAAGGATTTCATAATCAGTGGGTGGGGACCTTCAGGTGCAGCAGGTTTGTTGCCGTCAATTTTGAAGTGTAGTTGATGTGCGTCTTCAACACCGCAAACCAGAGTGGCGAGTTCTGTAATCACAGAACAATTCAAACCGATACATGCGGTAGCGAAGTGCGCCGCGAACGCGAACCCACGCTCAGTGCTGGGGGTTAGGGGCTATCCATCCGAGCTCTCCTATCACTAATGGCTCAGGTGCGGCCTTTGGGAGCCGCATCATGGTTTTAAAGTAGAAAGGAAGGTTAGTTTATGCGGAATAAGGGATGCTCCGTTTGTAATTTCAAAGGATTTTGGATGCAGATCCGGCTGGTTAGTCCTGTGTTGACTCTCTACAAGTAGGATTAGGTATTTCGTGATGGCTGTAAAAGAAGGACCGCGCCGAGCCCAGCAGCTCGCAGTATTGAATGCAGAAGTAATAGTGGTCTACTATATTTTTTTAGGTCGAAGAGTCTAGAGCTGAAAACGTCTTACAAATGAGAGCAGAACTCGCGGCGGATTTGCCAAGCAGTGTGACATGTCTTACTTCGTTTTTCAGTCGAAGCATTACAGTCAGGAGCAAGGTCTCGCTATGGGATCACCAATATCCCCGGTACTGGCGAACCTGTATATGGAAGACTTCGAGAACAGGGCGTTAACAAACACCATTAACTCACCAAAAATTTGGTGGCGTTATGTAGACGACACCTTTGTAATTGTTAAACGGGATAAGAAGGACGAGTTGCTTGATCACTTAAACTCCATTGATGGGAGAATACAGTTTACTATTGAGTTAGAATCTTGTAGCGGCACAATATCATTTCTTGACTGCCTGGTTCACAGGAATGGGGGAAATTTAAAGACGACAATATATCACAAGCCAACGGATACTGGTGGTGTACTCCACTACACTTTGGGTCATCCGAAACAGGTTTACGCTAGGATAGCCTCAGCGCAGTTCTACAGGGCACAAACCTTGTGCACAATGGAGGAGGACAAAAAGGCTGCGAGGGGAGTGGCAATGGACAAACTATTAGAAAGTGGTTACCCACGACTGCTAGTTAAAAGCCACTTGCATAAAGTGCAACACCGGCAGTCAAGACCTCCAACCGAGTGGATAGTGACGGTCGGATATCCGTACAAGGAAGGCAGTTCCGAGGCAATTCGGAGGGTAATAAACAAGGAAAATATAAGGGTGATCTTTCAGCGAGGTCGAAGGTTACGTTCGGCGCTCGTAAACCTGAAGAACCCGCTTCCCAAGGATAGGACGACTAACTGTGTTTATAAAATTAAAAAGTAAAGACGGTGCACATATGTACATAGGCCAAACAGCGAGAGAATTACGCACACGAATGTCGGAGCATAGGAAGAACATTTCAAGACTACCAAGAAACGAGTTTAAATATCAGACAATAGTAAGAGACTCGGCTGTAGCTGTTCATGCATTAGACACGGGTCACCAGATAGATCTCGAAAACGTAGAGGTCATTATGAGGGGTATACGAGCAACCCACCAGCGGTTGGTTGCCGAGGCGGTGGAAATTGTCAAATCTGACGACTGCGTGAATAGAATGGAGGGGGTAGAACTCCCTAATGCTTTGCGGGCGGTCTTATGCCGACCAGCTTGACGAGCATCGATGGGTGAATCAGATTGGAAACTGCAAACCGACTCCCATTATCAACACGATGGGCTTATCCGTCAATGTCATGACGCACAAAGGAACACCTGGACTATTCCTACTGTGATGGAACCACCTGAGGTGACATCCCGAACTGTCACTGTAATGACTCATGGCTCAAGACTCGGTTATCGCCCCTGTTCGCTCTAAAATCCTACAGCAATTGCACACTGATTCACCTGGTCTGACGAAGCCTTTGTGTCATAGGCGAAACGTTACCAAACTACTATACCAAACCGATTGTTTCCAAACCTCTCTGAACTCATGACTACTCGATCGGTTCCAAGTATCTTCCAAGAATTTGAAGCAGTCACATGTACATTGTTTTTGATGTCGTTCGGCTTGTTTCAACACACTTTCTGTCACCATTGTACCGTATACGCACAAAACTATTATTACCAGTTTCCCGGTGTTACTCAATCTGTTTTCCCCTGTGGTCAACTCTGGTGCTTATGATATTTCTGGGTTGTTCCCCTTTATGTTGCCGCGCTACATCGAGCTTGCATTCATTCCACTCGGATTTATCTACTGCACACATTGGGTATTAAATTGTCAGAGTATTGTTTATTTCTTAGCGTCATAGTTACTTCAACCTTTGGGACGGAATTGTCACTACAACTCGCCCGAAAAATTAATTCACTTTGAATTCCTTGTTTGATATTTACTCTCAATCGAAAGTCATTGTTCCGGATTACACTAATAATACTTTAGGCTTGTACCCCTCCATCGAGGTGTTTAGTTGCTGTATCAAATTATGCAGCCGGCAGTTCACTGTTTTCATCAAACATCCAACCTCGGAAAATACCCAGTTTCGCGGTGACCACTGGAACGGCTACCGATCGGAAATCGGCCCATCGATTATTCCCCCTTGTGTGACCAGCGTGCGTTACCTCTTGTGTCAGGCTGCATAACTAGTTCTATGAACGAGTCGCGTGACCCCTCTATGTGAATACGTGTGCGTGCGTGCATCGACAACCGCCTCGCTCGCAGCTGAAGCAAAAGTGTGGCCAAGCGAGACACAGTTAAACCGAAGATTCGGCTGTGATACAAAATGGATTTAACTGATATTCTGTGTTCAAGATGTAGCAAACATTATCACGCAAACCCGATCAGTTGACTGCGTAGAAAATGAAAGAGGTGGGCTATGATGCAAGCTACTTTTGGTCCGGCACTGGTTGTATATTTGATTTGCATATTTGATTTGACTTTATCTGATATTTTTTAACTCATGTTCAATGCATACGTATTGTTAAAATTAGAATAAATCATCCAGGTGTGGCAGTCTCAGAAAAATATGACCTCGCCTCTCTTGAGAATCCACAAGGCAGAAAGATTAAATCGTTAAGGAATTGTTGCGCCTCCCTTACCTGTTGAGGCAGAAGACCTTATGGGTGTTTAGTGAAAAATATCGTCTTCTGTGTGATGACCTCATGTTTGTGCATCAGAAGCTCAAGGACTATTATTGAAGCTGAGTCACAGCACATCAGTGAGAAGCCATCATTAGGTGTTGACCACCCAGTATAGCCAATTGGAGTGCCGCCGAAACATTTACTTTCTCAGTGTATCCAAGCCGCAAAAACGCCGTTTGCTCCCTTTCATCTCCAGTTCTAAGTTGGCAGACTTCAAGATTCGACTTGATCATGTATTACGCCACTAAAAATGCATTGTTTAATTTAAGTCACGCGGGGAGGGACCTAATAACAAACGGTGTGTACACGTGAAAAATGCGGTGACTCTAAAGTTATGGGTTAATTTTTTGATATATTTACTTTTTAGTCTCACTCGTAACCTACGAAAATTGTTACGCATTTGCTTATTTTATCCATGATACTTTCATTGTTCCATTGTTCTTAAACACTCATAGCGCACGGACATTGTGTCTTAATTTCACTATTCATCCGTTTCTGTTTGTTTCATTCACACCATCGCCGTCTGTGCAACCTCTTTTCAATAAGCCCAATTTTCCAGCTTAAGATTATTAGCTGAGAAAACCCAAGGATGGTTTTTGTAGTGGCTATGCATAGTCGACGCCCATCATCATTTGATTCATATAACTTGTCTATAAACCTCGGATTGGGCATCAATGAAGCTTGTTTCGCATCATTAACCCTTTCGCGCATGAATTGTTTGACATGATAAAAAGGTATGTTAACAATTTTTAAACGAGTTGGGGTGTGAGAAAACACTTAAAAATGTACCGCGCTAACAATGGTTACATCATACAGCGCAATGTCTTCGCAGTGGACTGCATGCATCAGTGGTCATGAAGAACGCCCGTGTTACTATGGAACGAGCCAATGGTAACCGTCCACTGCAGCGACCTGCATGCACAAGATGGTTAATAATCTTTCCTTGGTCCAGTTCAGGCTTTGACTCCTTAATTTTTTTCTTACCATCCGTCGTTTACACTTCGGTCAAAATGGAGCTAATGTCGGTGACTTGCTATAGAAACAGCACTCAACAGATTCACTCCAATAGTTTATTGTGCAAATGCTGTATAAGGTGCGAATCATTCGTAATTTATACATAACAGCACATTAGTCTGCTTACACTGATTAGCGACCTACATTTTGCTGGACTTGTTATGCAACACAAGAAGTCTGATGCAGATCAACAGCGTTAGTTGTGTATATTTAAGCATAACGCTGACCGCAGTAACGCAATGCTGACTTCAATAGTATTAGGTCGCTTGTAACTTTCAAACGCGGGCTGAATGACCAGCATTCATGCAGACGGCTATACTTTATGTATTTGTATGCTGACCATGTCAGCGGGAAGAAGGGACTTAACGCTTGCGCAAGTGTTGTTCATCTACCTGCAGCCAAAAGAAACAGGTTTTCATTGAGTTGCCTTTAAAGCGACCACATGCTGAAACTCACTGCTAAAAGAATAACTGCCCTAATGAAGTGGACATACAACGCAGCAGAGCTAGGTGTGTTCGTGACCACAAGACCACTAGTTAAGTGTTCATTGAAGAGATCAGTGTAGAATAAGTGCACATCACACTGCCTATGCACATTCACTTGTAGTTATGGCGACAGCTATGTTGGGCGCCCTACTCTAAATCTGGGTGTTTTAATTAATCGACACATTCCAAAGTAGCTCTGTAAATAGCTGGGACATGCGACGATCACAAGCGATGAATTGAGAAGCAAAGTAGCCTCCATAATTACGAAGCATTTGATAAGCACCGGTTATGCACGGTCATGATGCACAGTCAAAGGCCTCACATACTCAAGTGGCTACTGAAGCTACTCGAGGACATTGTTATCGATCGGCAGCGCCCACCACTGTGTGTCCAGAAATAGCCGACAGTGACATTAAGCTTAGCGTGGTAGCGTGCAACGCACTAATCGGTAAACAGTTGATCAATACTTGATTTCATGTGACGATATTTTTCATTCCTTGCTACTTGCTTGTATGTGATTGACAACTATGCACGAAATGACAGTGTCATCCCACAATCTTCGTCTTCTGCAATTCTTATTTGGATTTATAAGGGGAACTTCATGTTTCAGTTATTATTAAGTTTTGAAAACACGTACACCGTTAACCACTGTGTATCGGGGTCCACTCTCAGCTCTACCTGTCCCAAGCTTACCTGTCCAGTGTTGCGAGTGAGCAATCTAAACGGAAAGCACTTTCTGGAATTTGTGTATACATTGAGCTTTTGTTAAACAACGTGTTGCTCGGGGAGGACATTTGCTAGCAAACATAACAAAGCCGGAAATCAAACAACCTGGGCTAACTGACTACCATTGACAGTGGGCGAAATAGCAAAAGTTAACTGCGCAGCCGAAAAACTCATCATCCTGCAAAGTAACACTTTGACATCCCTTGATATCCCAACATCTTGCTTACCAATAAGCAGCAAATTTTGAAGCCGTATCGCAGAATATACGTCGAACAGTCCTGGACCCAAATGAGGGCATAACAACCCAAAGCTAAAACAGAACCAGGTGCCATATACACCGGTTAAGTAAAGGTGATGCAGATCATCAGCTACCTCCGGAACAGCCGTTGCTTTCAATATCTCCGGAGTTCTTGTGAAAGGCATCCTAGATAAATGGAGAATAGTATAGGTCGAATTTCATCACATCTAGACTCACTCAGACAGCCGTCACACGCCAGGTAAAGCACTGTATGCGCTTTTCATCTTCTCGGGAATGGAGAATACACAGACTGCCCAACCACTCATTAGTTTTCCAACTTCGTCATCCAAACATCCACACACAAAAACTGTTTTCTGTCTGACGTCATAGACGAACTAAGACAACAGCACAACGACACGTACTGCAAGGCTCCACGTGTGGAGTTAGCTTCAGTTGCCAAACGGCAGGAACTGTTTGTCTCAAAGTGATGTTAAGACAACTCTGCCAAACCAGCATATTGGTCCACTTTTCCTCCTGGCATTGGTTTGTTCACTTCTAATCACTGGGTAGTTACGCAGCCCACCCCATTGCTAGAACAGACGGTGGATCTCCAGCTGATACCACCTCTATTTCCACATGATGGACTATCTTTAGTCTACCAGTTAGTGTGATTAGTCACGTGGTTTCAGAGTGTCTCACCAAACCTCACTGCTGTGGAACATTTACTTGCGTTCATGCTAAAAATAGAAGCAACTGCAGCTCATGGGCAAATGTTTGAGGTGTTTCTTTCTAGTACATGTTCACTTCTGAGTACAATTATTTTTCTGTCTTTACTAAACATCACTTTATCTACCGAGACTTCACCCTACTCGGATAATCCATCCACTGCTTATTAGGTGGTAGGATATAACTCATTTAGAAGCTTTCGCACCACCAAACATGAAGGTGGGTACCCAGTCTGTGCTAAAGTGAGCGTCCATAAAGTTATGTTAACTGGCCCTAGCCTAACCGACAGCGTTGATTCAGCCTTCATATCGACTTGTGTTGACCATCTTAATGCTTCGGCTGGGTGACTTAACCGCACACCTGCACCAATACCATCACAATGGTGTGCCTACCTAAGGTGTTTCAGCACCTTGGATGTTGTAAACTCAGTAGGAGGGAATTCGATATGCCTAATGTCACACAGATATTCCCCACTTCCGAAAGAAGTTACCTAGGCTTTACATCGACCACAAATTCTCGCGATCGCTTGACGTTTGTTAGGTCGCTAACACGAAAAGATACCTTATCGTTGGTCTTGTCTTTACTCAAGCTATAATGGATGTGCCAGCTGAATTGCTCAGTGCCCATCGGGTAGCGATCAAAAACAAATTCACTTCATATTTAATTCACAATTTTCCAAGGTTATTTCCCAGTCGTTCATACTAGAAGCAAAAGAGTGACATTTTATACTCACTGACTGGAATTAATTAGTCTTTTCTGAAATAATCCGCGTGGGACAATTTCTTCCCTACAGCCGACCTCCAAATCGCTGCACGTCATTGCCACAGCAATACAGAGGCTGATTTAAGCAACTGGGCTTAAACACAAGCGCACGGCCAGTCAAAGAGACACTCATACTCCCGTCTAGGTAGAAAACTGGAAAATTGTCACACACTGCGTAAAACCACTAACGAGTTCTGCTTCGTCCAAAAACAGTAACAACTTCTAGCCAAGTAGCATGCACTTTGCTCCTCAAGGCAAATGAGAGGAAAGAGGTGCACTTGCATGCAACATAAGTATAAGTCTTACAGATCTGATGAAATACAGGAATATATGTAGGAACAAAATAAATGTTCTCACTTTTCACTAGTGCAACTTCCATGACCTGAATCTCATTGGTGAAACACCGAACCGAAGTGTGCTCATCTTTCAACCCATCCTGTAGTCCATCGCTTTTGTATAAAAGTTTTCACGGAGGACTAACACGGTAACACTGTGTTTTCACTCAGGAAAGTGGCCAAAACAGCAACGTTCAGTGAAACCCTTTCCCGGCTTAGGTCGTAACTTTCTGACCTCTTACAAGCGGTAAATATAGTTAATCACAAGAAAAAAACTACGCAGATTCTGCTTGGTGTATAGGGCAACGAAATAGGTCAATGATTTTTCTGTGAATTAATGGGGTATTTTACTTAATTAGATTCGGCATGTTTTAAGTTTTCGCTGACGACGTGCAAATCACCTATACATATTACAGAGCTTAATTAAATTTAACCATAGCAACCATTAACTCCGGCCCAACATCCTTCGCTTTTCGATGTACAAAATAGGAAATGTTTTATGCGACTAAAAATGCAGTACCTTATATCTCAGTTGCTGTATCCAATCATAGGTATACCGCTATTAAATGTAGTCAAACGATAAGAGATTTATACCTTCATTATTCTGACATGATGCTTTTCTGACAGCAGACAATCAATGCATCTCTAATCACGTTCGTAGATGCATTGGATTGCATATCGACAACTTCACAATGCAAAAGTCCACATCAAAAGTATATAAAGTAACCTCCAGAACATTCTTAGACAATTATGTCTTATTAAGGGAATTAACGCAAAATATAACATCCAGCAGTTGAAAAAAGCACCGCGGTCATTCTGCTTGCAAATACTGGGATCGATCTCGATGTTATCCTACGCACGGTATTGTAAAGCATTGGAGTTAGGTCCAATATTTCTCAAACGGAGGAGTCTAGATGGCTGTCCATGGCACAACGTAGTCCACAAACCAATTCGTGCCCAAAGCCCTGGTGCAATGTTTTAAACTTAATGTCCTCATTGCGTTGGGAATAACATTATTGTAGTTGTTTAAAAAAATAAAGTAACAGAGCGCCTGTACTCGGAGACTTCTACGTGTTCTTGCACTAGGAAATAAATTGCCGCTCGCGCTCAGCAGATGCAAAGCTTCTGAGACTTATGAATGGATATAATAATGCATAACTGTTGCAAAAATAACATAGATGATCAAACTTATCATGATAAAGCGGAAGAGCATTAGAAATGTGTATAAAACATTTCGAAAAACCACTTTACATTATTCATTCAGCTCACGTGGCAAGACGATCACCTTCATCATGGTATGTGTTAGTCCCCAAGCGTTATACAGCCCAGCTTACTGTTGCTTTGGCCATATACAGCACTTTCTTTTTCTTTGATTTATATGCTCATCATAAGCTAGGGAAAAGTAGCAGTCTGGCAGCTAAAATATTCAGGTCTTATTTTATAGCTCTTATTGACACTTTAGTTACACAACTTTCATCTTCAAACATGCTGGCATGAAAGCTCTCCGTCTGTCAGCACAACCGTTTTCGTATCGATAAACTGAGCGTCCTAAGCTTATTGATCGCAGTTTCCTCTATCTTGGACCCAAGTAGTAATTTTCCCTGTTATCCAGCTCCATGACTTACTGGTGCAGTGGTGAGTTGGACTCCTAGCTCCTCATTTTTCCAGCTTTCACTATCTGATGACTTGAACTTTAAATACCATTCCCGCCCTTTAGCTAAAGTATCAGGCCCCCATCTATTAGTAAAACCAATGACTCGCTAACAGCTTGACACTTCATACTGTCATCTATGTCAAACTGACCCCAGTTCCACATGTCCGGATCTTATAAATAGGCATTATTGTGCCCCTGCACGAGCAGTTGCGTGTACACCTAGAGGTATCCAGTTTGCCGCTGACTTAAGACACTTACAAATTGTAATATTGAAAAGGGAGAAAGAGCAATCCATTCATTAAACTAATTTTGTTCTCATGCATGCACACAAACTCGCTAGTGAAGCCGAAAAATCGAAACTCATGAGGAGCCTTATGAATGTACGAACCTAAGTTGTTCTTAGCTTATCCTCGTTCTAGTCTAGCTACTTCCAATAGTGAAGCATATGTTACTGACATTCCTCTTGCCTCTCACATGTTTACTTGTTTTCTGATAGTCTTTACACAACGTTATGTTTTGGCTCGCTTAATTTTGGTTGACGTTCTGAATCCATCTATTTTCTATCGTGAGCCTGATCTCAACATAGCCCTGCACTGTATCGTGAGGAGACAAGCAAAAATCCCCAAGAATTAGTTGAAAATAACAGCGCGAGCTCAAATGGAAGATTTTATTTCTTAAGAAGACCCTGTGTTTTCCCCGTAGATCTATCGACGATTCTGTGTGTGATCACGTTATGTATACAGATAACGTCCATCCTTTTATGGTTATTTATTCTAGATACTATTAGATTTGTTCAGGTTAAATATCATTACATTAATAACGAGTACTGCTAGCGGAAATGGGCTCTGCTGGTCGGCGCTTCTATACTTGCAAGACAAAAATACATGGTGAAGCTAGCTTTTTCATATTTCTTCAGTATATGCGGTTCAGGTTATCTACACATTATTAGTTGAACTAAGCAGTGGGTAAATTCCGGATAGTGAATTGCAGCTCGAACAGGATTAATTGCATGTGCGAACAATTCTGTGATACATCGCCAAAAATGGCGGCATCTGCGGGCTATACTGCCTTCCGATACACGAGCCACTGTTAACAACACCATTATTGGACGGCAAGTAACTCACCAGGAGACAAGTAGCATAGAGATAAATGATTAGGGAAAAAACAACACTTTGCCACGTGCACAACCGATTGATTCGCAAGTTTGATCATGCAGCTCTATTAGTAAATTACCTGTGTGTACTACAGCCGTTCTTAAAATTGTATCGCAGTTCCAAGGTTTAATCAATGGAACTATTGTGTTTGGCTCGCAGAATAGGTCATATAATGTGCGCTACCATGCTTTAGTTTGCATTTATATTAAGGCGCTTGGAAAGAGCACTGTGGGAGAGATCATCCGGCGAACTATTTCAAAAGGTCCCGGTAACATCTAATGGGGGAATTAGAAGACATTCATGCCAACTAAGCAACCCATAGTGGTTGCAAAATCCTCCATGCCCACAAGTACCTTACGCTTCGCTTTAAAACATTAGGTTCTGAGAAATACGCATCACCAGAAACAAACGGACAACGACAGACACACAAGTTTGTACTGCCGCATGCAAGCGCACGACACCACACATACAAGAATGATATGCGACAACGATGGAGGCAGCTTCTTATTAGATGAGGAGCACGTCCCTTACTTGTACTGATGATATTGTTTTTATTCGTAAATTGATGCTAGGCCTCTCCCAACGCCAGCAAATGTTAAATGCAATAACTGCTTATGCTGTGCTGGTTAAGAGCACCCATCACATGAAATTACATGTTATACCTCACCAGTAAGGCAAGGGTGCTGAAAATTGCAGTGATTGCAAATTAATCGCTTAGTACTTCCCGATGCATTGTTAAATGTTGTCGTTAGAAATGACGTTCTCTCTTTTAGTTCCTTCACTCGCACCGTGTTATTTGAGTAATGTTTCAGCTGCAGATGAGATTCACCCCTGTTATGACTTTAAGCTTTCTTTTGAATGTTTCCCTACCTGCTTACTTATGCCGTATGGCAACACGCACTGCCGCTCTATAATTTAACAATTTCTTATCATCTATCGTAAGGACATCAGTTGTTTGCTAGGTGGGAAATGGCGGAGTATCTCATTTAAGTGCAGTCTCGTTTGCGCTAGCAACATGCATGTGAGTCAATCGCGATCGTACTGATTAATCTAACAATGAAAAACTGAAAGGGTAAATCTAATTAAATCCATCAGTTGTAGTGTGGTCTTTCCCCCCGGCATCCTTTGAGGTTATTTCTACCCGCGCGTTCACTGGATTAGGGGTGCGTAGAGCGTCAGTGTGCATTCATGAGGAATAAAGACGAAACAAATTGTCATGTTGCTGATAGAGAGGGAACGCAATAGTAGAATTTCCATTTCATAAAGCAACCGACCACCTGTCTGACGGTCGTATTATTTACGCTCCCGGTTTTTCGGAGTAACTCTGTAAAATTTGCCGCACGTCGCTGGATTTAGGCTATTCCGTCTCGATTTGACGTGCTCCATTTGCATAATGCATGCTGTCGGAAATAAATTCAACACAGCCTGGTTCCACCGGGGTTTACAAATCTGGCCGATATTCCCCCATAAACACGCGTACAATATATTATTGTTACGATTACACCCTATATTTGAGCCTTATTTGATAAAGAATTATCATCGCTTTTCAAAAATTCTCGCCTATTGTGTTTCATCCTTGTGCGTAGCAGCTATAGAGTAAACTACATTCCCATTTTGTACCCTTCTGTAACATGTATCTATCAACATTTGACGCTCTCCATTTTATACGATCCGAGTAATCAACCTGTCCTGCACGACAACAGCCTACTAAACTGGCTGACACTAGTTGCCCTATCAGCGAACCTATGACTGACAGACGCAACAAGCCGAGGTTCAGTCCTCTGAGCCCAACCTGACGAGATGGCAGACGTGACCTAAAAGCCACACACCCTAAACCCGCAAACCAAGCAGTGCTTGTTCGACCACAATCGCCGCAACTGTGACCAGGAAGAACGTATTCTCTGCCCTTACTTACGTGGATAGACGAGGGCTTAGTGTAACCTTTGGCTTTATGCTTCCCTGGTAGTTTAGACGAAATGTACGCACCCGACATATGCAAACACGCAGTGATAAGTCCAATTCAATAAGGTGGGTAGACGTTTCGATCCAGTCAAATGTCATCAAGTAACTCTTCTACCGGTGCAATTAAAGTCCATGGAAGTCACTGTTCTCGATATGCCAATGACGTACTTAGAAGAATCCACTTATCTTTCAAGCAACACATTGTATCGGACGAAATCGATCGCCACTACCAATCTGCTGATACCAAGATCCAAAAACCGATGCAGTAGACCCCAGTGAAAGGGTTGATGTAGTCCATCACGAATTCTCAAAGATATGCGATTAACATTCCTTTTTAAACTCCAGAATTAATGAAGTGACGACCGTTTCCTGTTTAGATCAGAAATATTCTCCTCCAACAACACATAGAGGTAAGAGGTCGTAGATACAAGTCACTTGCCATCCAAGTCGAATGAGGAGTACCACAGGGATCACTCCTGTGGCCACAGAGTTTCTCCATATATGTTAAACCTACAGCCCGATTAGTAGGCTCGAACATCCTACTCCATACCGATACTATCGAGAGTTGGCAAATGATCAATACACCAATTGTTCCTGCACTACTTCAAGCCAATCTGTATAGGGTTTATTAATGGGCAACCCGGAATCTACTTTTGTTCAACGCTGAAAAATGTAGCCTGCTGCGCTTAGGGCACCAGCTAGCGTACTGCCTTAACCTAAACAAGCAGCAGCTTCAAACATACTTCAAGAAAAGGATGTTAAAATTGTGATCTAAACTAAACTAAGTTGTTCGAATCAGGGTGAGAAGATTTCAAGAAGGAGGGTTCAAGAATTGGGTCACCCGCAGCGCGCGTTCAGACATTTTCTTCCGGAGATATTTTAACAGCACGGCACATTCATAGGTACGCAAGTGAAATATGTAACAGCTTTTCGGGTAGCCGTGACTGAAGAGAAACCTCGCAGATTCGCAAAACAGACAGCGCTGGGCAACCATAAGCTTGTGCAATTTTCTGGCGTGCCATATCGTTTATTGCGTGGTAACCTCATTTTGATTTATTAGATTTTGGAGGGACCCAGCCACGTGTCACCGCCTGCTGGACCTCAGTCGCAACAGTAGTCTGGGAGTCCAGGATGTCCAGCTGGCAGAGCAGTACAGTCGTGTGGAATGCCGTCTCTATTGCTTTCCCGCAGGTGTTTGCCAGGCGTTGAATACTTGCCTGAAATCTCTTATTTGTGGTTTCGCGCTGATGGAGTTCAAAGCCAAAGTTGAACATGTACTCATTTCGCTCCACCATATCACCTTCCTTATTACCTATGATCCGCTAGAGAGTTCGCTGCTAATCAGCTCCCAGCATTCGTTCCACCATTTTCTGCCTCTTGCACCTTTCGTCAGGACATGACATGTTTTAACAAACGTCTCATTTATAGTAATTCCTGATGGATTTTTCGTGTATCTACAGATTTTAATGCGCGTACCTCGTTGAGACCGCAGGTGTGAAATTATTTTTGCTGACACATTTTCTATATCTTGCAATATTCACCGTGACATGCTAAGGCTCATCTTACAGAGGAGAAGTAGGGGGAGTTGAATGGCATAGGTAGAAATTCGTCACATCTGGACTCACTCAGACAGCCATCACACGCTCGGAAAAGCACGGTACAGACGTTTCATCCTTTCGGGAATCGTCAGCAGTGCGCATTCCATCGGACCCTGGTGGAACTCGAACCCGCAACTTGACTGATACCAGTCCGTGGTTGAGAGCACTGAGTTACGCGGGACGACACTAACCATCGTAAATAAGTTACCAGAGGTGATGTAGCGCCGTTCAATATCCAGGACAGGTGGATACCCTGTCCTCTGAACGGAGAGGGGTAAATGTTTGGAGCCGTCTGCCATCAAAGTCGTGGAGGCCAAATTTGTGCTGCAATACCAATTTGGTTGGATTTCCTTTTCACCGTAATTCGATTCTGAGAACTACTGACACTACAATTTACTTATGTGACCTCGGTAAAACTTTAAGTCAGACATTTCTAGGTGCTAGAAAATAAATTGAAGGACGATTGGATTATCACAGGCGGCAGATATTTTTTACAACATTTGATTGCATTCCCATGTAGTTGTACAGATTAAATTTCTAGTTGCTACCCCAATACAGCATTCACACTGGCCATAGCTAGCACCTAAACTTCTATGGTCCCTCTCTTTTTATTGTAGTATCACTTGCCATAGCATAAACTGTGAACTTATGAAGAATAGATCTTGTTGGGTGCTCCCAAATAGACACCGAACCTCACAACCTAAATGTCTCCTCCGTCAACCCACAGTGGATCGTTGTTTGTTGGATAAGCAACATACATACTGCATGTCGACTAGTTCTGCTTCACTGTTCGATGAGAGGGAAAAGAAAATTTCAAAATAGCCGGTCGCCAGATTATTTGGCACGGTGCATTGCGTGAAATAGCCTGCCACATGACAGAAATTAGAATATGGACCCACAAAATCCAGTGAAAAGCAGCGGTTTTACTTCCACAGGCTACTAACTCGGACCATGCCTGGCATTGTTTAGAAGTATTTATTTATTGATTAAATTAAAGCTGCCTGCTAATATATAGAGCAGTCAGCATTTGCCAATCCAATTATTCGCCAATTATAAGTAATGAAACGAAAACAGCCCTTGGGGCATGAATTATCAGATTGCAAAGGTTATGACTATTCTTATCAACACAAATATTCCCCATAAGTTTCGTCTAAGTATTCTTCTATCTGGTTGCTTAGGACGGTTCATTGAAATGAATATAAAGACCATGCAAGCAGTTGCTGGGAAGCAGCCAACCATATTTCCCCACCATATTCACACACAACGGGGAAGGTCGTTTCTCCCATGAACACTAGTTAAACATAGACGGAGCGAAGATTTTAGCAAAACGCCAAGGGCATTATCTCTTAAATGAAGCTAAGGATGTGCTCTGAGGCTATACACTTTGTTGCCTTTTTGTTGACTCATGAGTTTATGCAATCTAACGGATAATGAATCCAACTTCGGCCGAATGATTCCCTTCGCTTGGCGTTTAACGGGTAAATTCCTAGCCTACGAATCATGCACTATCTTTCTCACAGTACGTGACCTTATTCAGTCACTTGCCTTAACATGGAAGGGGAGAAGAAAGAATTGCAATTAAACACCAAAAGATTGGTTTTACTTAAATTGTTGTCCTGGTAAATGAAAAAATATCGCTAACAATCGTCACTTAGAACATTCGCGAAACATGTTGAGAAGCTGTGTTTTGGATTTCCCACGGTATAGCAAGTAAGCTAGGAAAACGAGAGCGTAATGATCTGAACAAGGGAAGTATTACAGTTAACAATAATATTGACTACCTCTAACAGACAGTTTCGGGAATATGCGTAGGGGTCATCAATCCACCTTACACTGTCCTCACTCTTGAACTGGTAACGCAATGTATCCATGTCGGAATAGCCTACAAATCTTCAGTCTTCGTGTATACCAGCCATGGAACGCAGTGCCTAATTGCCTTGTTTCTACTTCAACAACATCCGTGTCCACAAAATCGTGTTCACATTACCATGACCCACCTGCACCACGAAATACAGCCGAGGTACATTTGTCGACATAACGTGACAACAAGTAAGCCTACCAGCATTTCCCCACACAAAGTAAGTAGACGATTTTCGTGCATCTACGCCTGAATTTCATAGTGTTTGCTAAAACTATATTCGTTTTTTCAGCTTTTCTTCTCAACTTATGATCCTCACCCTGGCGTTCCCACCAGAATTATTAATCACCTTTTTACTCCCAAGGCTTTATTGGTCCAGTTTTCGATTGCGCCCTCATTGGAGTAGTTGACCTCATGCTGCATGTGGCTAAAACACACAAAACACGGGGGTCAATAATATCTCACGGATAGGCTTTCATGCAGGCTTTTCGACAAAGCAATGAGACTAAATTCGGAGGGACAAAACGGTTGGTGGAGCAGAAGACTGCGCATGCACACACGTCGGCCAGGGCTTTCGATCGATCAGTTTTAATCCAAACGGTGAATGCAAAATTGAGCGACAACTTTGTGCCTATGGTTGATGATCGATCTAATGAAACGCTGGAGGTCCCTGCTATTTCACCTAGCGCTCCGATTAAATATTAATGAACGTACAAGGAAATGGTTGATTAAGAAATTTACTTTGATTTCACTATTGATGTCTACAATAGTAATTTCAGGGCAACAGTTGCGGCAGCACTAGCGCTTCCAAAGTGAATGTTAGTGTCCAGATTAGTTGAACAGGGTGTGATGCGGTCTTTGATATAGGCCTCTCAACATGTTAAGTAGACCTATCGATTCTTGCTTCAGCGATACCCAAAATAAGGAACATTCAGGGGATTATGTTATCGTTCCGGTCCCAAATGAAGTTGAACTTGTATCGTCTAGAATCTGGGTGGCGCTGTAGACGCCAACAATAGCTGTTTCCCAGTAGACTTAATAATAAGGAATAGAAATACCCACCAAACAGTAATTTTGTGGGAGGGTTAGAAACAGGGCGGAAATCTAGTGTAGTACAAATGGATGCAGTTGTTTTAAACCCTGAGCAACCTAGGCTTGCGCATGTGGATTTAGCAGGCATCCACGCTCACCTTACCTGTTTTACTCTCACTGGTAAATTGACTGTGTCGAATTCACATCAGTGACTTCGTTTTCACTCGGAAAAGCACGACGCAACAGGCATTTTTCTGCATACATCTCACAGCTTGAACTGACATTACGAAGTAAGTCCAAGGTTTACCGCAAAATGACTGTGCAACCATTGTTCCAGCACAGTTCTAAAGTGCTTAATACCTGGGTCCGATCCTTACACAGTTACACAGTAGTATTCATGGCAAGCATACACGCAATGCTTGTACCTTGTGTAGAAAACATTATTTAGCAAAACATTCTGGCCATAGAATCAACTTTAATATTCTATCGAGGAGGGAAAAAGAAAACGCTTGTCCCAAATCTAGTGGTTAACAATAAGCAACTAATGGTTGGCTCAACAATAACCAGTCCATTTCTAAACTGCCGTAAAAATACCACACTGCCACTCTAATAAGTCTGCTACGCGGATTGTTCCGAAGGGAACACCGAGAAACCGCAGGGGGTCATATGTTTTATCAGTTTATCAGATCTCATAAAATAATCACGAGGTAAGAATTTGTAGCTTACCATTTTACTAAAACCGTCTTGAACATTTCGTCGGCCTACTAAAAATACTTTTATAAAACTTTTCAAAAGCCGATACCCTATGACCGACGAAGATAGGGTGGATGAAATGGAAACGCACTTACTGTAGTCCACATATCATCTCAACCCAATTAAACTCGGGTGGCATACACAATCCAGCCTTATTGATGCGACAATTTAGCCCACGAGAACAGATCACAGCACCAAATGGACCTAAAGGTGAAAGCATGTCCAGTACAATTTGTTCAGTAAGCAAGTGAGCGAGTTCGGCGGGATGCTCCTCAGGCTCCTTGCCCAACACAAGGAGGGAGGTTGCTTGCGAACGACACCCCAAATGGCGACAATTTGGAAACGCTGTCTGTCATTATTCTTACAACAAACATATCACTATCAGGAATAAACCGTGCCACAGGTGAATTGAAGAGACGGGAGAAGCTGCTTGAGAGTAATTTTGGTTTAAAAAGCATAAGAGTGAATAGACTGGATGCATCCAAGCCATTGCGCTATTTTTTCATTATTGCCCAACTGGGAATTAGATTCCCAATCTACGCAACCATAAAACCATTACCCCTAATCAAAAAGTGTGGTCGTGCCTGCGTCAAGAACCAATACCCATCAACTCATTTCTCCTTGCTTTCCAAAATCATGAAGCCATCCCTAAAACGGCAGGAATGGAACGTTTGGACATATGAGGCAGCATGCAATCTGTTCACTCAGGACTAGTCTAATAACAACCTAAGCGGACTGCATCGAATCAATCAAAACTGGGTTTATAACTAACTAAATGCTTCGAAAACCCTTGATCTTCAGCATCCGCCCTTACTAAGGTTAAATTTGCATCTTTAAAGAATCGCAATCACATTGGGCCACAGGTGGATTATTAATCTTTTCGTTGGATTTCTTCGACGGTATCGAAGTACGACAATTTGTATACACCTCTCGGGACGTCTTGAATTCCAGAGTTGCATGCCTGTATATTTACTTCCGTGGCATGTTCATTTCTTGCCTGTTTAAGCATGTTGGTCTGCTCATGCATCTGGAATAATCTAGTCTTCACTTGCAACCATGAGTGTAATGGGCCATGATGCACTAAGCAGCCACTTGTTAACACTTGTAAACAAACATTTTGTCAATGCAAAACATGTTCTCAGCCTTAGGTATATGTCATCAAAGAGCACTCAAACACTAGTTCAGGGAACAGCGTTTGAGTCGTTCGCCTCCAGAGGATGATTTCCATGTGATCGATTAGGCTGATGCTGCTTATTTGGAAAGCATCGATAAGGAGACATGAAGCTTCAGTCAAGGTCACAGTCGGACATAGAGTGTTCGTGTCATTTAGCCATTATGTATTTGTGCAATTACTCAGTGATTATGTCAGAATCTAGATGGTTTTCGTCAACAAAGTAAGGAATATCCGGGGGAAGAGCGAAGTAGGTGTAGTCGAGAAAACAAACCAGAGAACGACTAAGAACAATGAAACTTTGTTCCATCTCTGATAATAACTTAAGTTGAAATTTTGAGTAGACAAAAGGCGTTGTCGTTGTCAAGTGAGGGAATTCATAATAGTGTGCCAAATGCTAAATAAAAAAGGAACAGATTTGTTAAAGTTTGTTAAAAGTATGTTTCAGAGCCAATGTGAGGGGCAATCAGTAGCAGCTGTCCACGCCATTTAAGCGATTGGAATATTGCTGCACGTATCATTTTTCAGATGTGCCAGAGATAGAACAGTTACGAAGTATGCTATTTCTTGCTATGCGTAAGCATTCAATGAAGTAATCTTAGCGTCCATCTGTAGTTTAACTTCAGCTGCTTATCAGTAACAGTCCTGGACTGAGAAAAGCATACACTCAAGGAATGGTATGGTCGAACAGTCAGCACAGAACCAAAATACTTCCGGTTACTTTGTCTGCTTTCGTACCTGTCTTTGGGATGAAGTAGCACGCTCCGCGTGACGCTAATTTGAACAGTTCACGTAGACTAACCTACTTTGACTAACTGATCACATTTTCCCCGACCCACAGGCACTCTTCGTCTGGAGCCCTATTGGATCCTGACCCAGTGAACTAGCTGATGTTCTCTAACTTTCCGACTTTGGACGCTGCGCATCTTGATCTGAAGAGCGCTGTAATTATAAACGCCAAGTGAAGGTAAACTGGCATTCGTTTTGTCCGCGCTGTCCATGTGATATATTATATAGACGAACTACTTGACAATGTCACAAGGGATGGCGATTGACTTTAGGGTATTAATGACTAGTAGACGGACTATTTGTGCTTTCTGCGAGGTTTCAACGGCTGCACCAGTCGTATACGTGTTACTGAGGGTCATAATAAGACGAGGTGTCTAGCGCATTTCTGGATGTGTGGTGGCTGTCTTGCTAAAGTTTCCTACTATGAATCCTCCCAAAATGACTTTCGGATATCGAGCAATTCCGATTGCAATCAGGGTGACCAGCAAGATGCAATGCAGAGACTGCAAGTGGTAATTGAGAGGTACAATTTTTGGTTAGTTTGACCGTCGTAAGAAAGATTATTCGAAAGAGCGCAAAATCCCTTTAGTTATTTATAAATGGATATGATTGAAAACGGAAGCTTCCGCAACAATGCCCTAAGGAATACGGATGTGAGTCAGACGTTAAAGCGATAAGGGTAGTCTAACTTTTAGTTGACCAGATTGTAGAGCTGATAAACCAGTCAGATGTATGTAGTCTCAATGGTATATTGCAATATTATTAGCGGTGATTCACCTAAAGACAAGAGCGACGATGCAGTTCAATCGCATTGTGACGTTTAAATGGCGTGGTGTCGGATTAACAAACCTTCTCTAATAATTGGAAGCATGGTAGATTAACACGCATCTTGCAAAACTATGGTCATTTAGAAACCGCAACCTATCATTCAGTAAGTTTCTTCTCATTGTTGTCAAAGGTAACGAAATGATCAATACTGAGGTACTAAAGGGGTATGGAACAAGTTAAAACCTCCTAACGAAGGAGCATCATGACATTCGTCAATCCGCCAAATACTACTAATGTCCCCATTACAAGTGGAAGCTGGGCCGAAACAGCGTATATTCTCACCTCAACCGATGTCATCCATCCTAAGTTTTCCAATGCTTTTAACAGGCTGGAACATCGTATCCTACTCTATAACTTTCAGACATAAGGCATCGGGAATCACACCTTTAGCTGGATCTTAAACCGATTTTCCTTTGCGCTAATGGGTGTGAATTGGGCTCACTACCTGAGGCGAGTGACCTGGAACGCGGCGTTTCACAATGATTGGTGCTTGGGCAGAGCTTATTCATGTCCTTTAGTCATGAACTCGCGCGAGTCATCAGGTCAGAATTTTCGATTTACGCCTATACTAAGGTACACAGGGCCATCGGTAGTCAGATATGTTATATTTTTGAATCGATACCTTGTTCATGAATCCGAATGGTTTTAGACTTCTCTACTTCCATTCAATATGACGAAAAGCAAAATGATTCACGTAGGCCATCGGCCAAGTTACATGGGCGCGACCATACCTGGTGATTCAATAAGACCTAGACTGCTCTAAGCGGTCCGTTAGAACTAAACCAGCTGGACAGGAGTTTAGGCTGTTGCGCAACGCATTCACTAGGTTTTACCCTCCCATCTAGTTGCAGGGGTTTAACACGAACATAAGGCCTCATGTGATGTAAACAATTTAAATCTGGTCACCATGACAGAAACGAAATGTAACTGTACTCAAGACTTCACGGCAAATGGCTGATAAGAAAGGGATTGGGTTGTTCCATCTCCAACACCAACTGAAACCGACTGAAATCTGAAGGAGTGTATAGTGAAACCAGTCGTTACTCACAAGGTAACTTGACTTTGAATACCTCACTTATGTACGCGCCCGATACTGAAAAGTAGACAAAACGCATTGTCAACAGACCACCAGCCGAATATGGTTAAGCGATACTGCCGGTTGGAGTATCCCCAGTATATTTTCTCAGAACCTGTTTAGTGCTCATCTAAATCCCATCGTATATGTGCCCGGTTTGTCCGTTTTCCGAAAGAAACAAATCGTAGATATCACATCGTTTGCATCAGGTGATGTGCATTCTGTTCACCGAAAGATGAAATAACACAAGAATACGCCATGTTGATTAACCTCTTCATGAAATCTACGCTGACGCATTTACATTTGTATCCATTTGAATAGCATGCAGATTTCACACGTGCGCTGTTTGCCATGTTTCCAGCGTTTATATGTGAGCCCAGACCTTCATAACCCTATCAAGCCCTAGCTTCTTTAAATGTGGTTCACCGTTGTTCCATGGTTTTACCCACCGGTAAATATCTTCAAGTATTTCGCTTTACCTGCAAATCTCTATTAGGTTTTTGGAGTTCACATGAAGCATCTTTCACAATCTTCTGCTTGCAGCGATCAGCTAATTTTCAGTGTAAATAGCGTAATCAAATGAGGCGTAAATTCAAACACCGCACTACACCGTCGGTGTCGTCTTTGCGCATTCCAGACGGGAATTCCATTCTCATCTTGAAGTCACTGAGGTTCAGTCGGACAGTTGGAATCTCTGATCACCCAAACTTCAGGTCAGCCCTTTTAACGGCGGCTTGGAAGTTGTTCCCTTAGTATTGGATTACCCTCTATGCAATCCGGTTGCAACAGCCATAATGATTCGCTGTTCACGCTTGCTAAAATACAGGTCAGAGACTTATGGCACCAGTTGGCGTACACACTGGCAAACTTCACCGTTCACCACAGGCTTATCATCAAGACATACATCAGGCATCGCGATGGCTACGGTGGTAACAAACTATTCACTTTTGTGTTCAATCAATTGTGTTTCAGTTCGTGGAACGGCTTATCATTTTTGTCAATGAAGTTTAGACCACTTACTGACTGCATTCTAGCGATGAATCTCTTAGTTGTCCACTAACTGAAACAGGACTCGGTACAAGTGGAGGGACTGACTGGAGTTCTGTGTACACGCGCATGCTAGCCAGTCGAAATGCGCAATTAACCAAGCATTCCGTGAAAGTTTCAACTCTCGTTTGCACATGTGCGCAGTGCTGATGATTGTCATGTTCAAGTTCAGTTTGAACTAAGTAGAGGGAATAGCGATGGTAGCAACGAGGTCTCCTGTCACCAATTACGAGTTGTGGACTGAAAATTGCGAACAGTTTAACTGGATTAATAAGTCGTTAAAAAAACCTCTGAAGAAACAAGCAATATAATTAAGCTGACTGTTTTCCACTCTACACTTGTTAATATATAAGCTGAAGGTGCGTTGTCTCCGGGTGCAACACACAGTTGAGGGAACTACCAACGGAATGACACATAACATGACGACAGTGCCTGAAGACATCAACCGGTAGACTTTACCCAGTTGGTATGCGCATTCCACTTGAATGGGAGTTTCGGGATCAGCCACATCCTTGGCTATATGCTTGACGGACATGAAGAAGTGACCTTACCAATGGTGCTGTAGTATTTAATATCTTACACAAAACCCTTAATATTTCCATCCTGCTGAAATGGTTTACTTTTAAGATTAATCGTACTATGCGGACTGCGTATGCCGTTTCATTATCTGCCTGCTTTTGCACTTCGAAATCATCCTTGTGCTGGTCACAGTTGAAGAGCTATGGCTCCCTCTGGACTAAGGCACCACGTGGATATTACGTGCGCACCGAAACGATACAGCATGCTGGTTTCATAGCGCTTTTCATAATATTATTTTTACCAATATTATCCAAGTTACTATGTTTGGCGGCAGAACGCCAATTTCACTCACCACAACCTTGAGTTACATTCATAGAGCCATTCTGTCATACTCAACGCTAACTGACTACGTTGCCCCTAACAGTTCTGGAAGAAGTCGGCATATTAAAAGCGTCAGAAGTGCAGAATGAGGAGTTGAATGGTATATGTAGAAATTCGCCCCATCTGGACTCACTCAGACAGTAACCACATGCCCAGAAAAGCACTGTACGCGCTTTTCATTCGTACGGAAATCGTCAGCACTGCGAATTCTATTGGAATCTGGTTGGGCTCGAACCCGCAACTTGACTGATACCAGTCCGTGGTTGAGACCACTAAACAATGAACAGGGATTTATTACGGGATAAAAGCAAATACTTGGCACGTCCCGTAAGATGGTTAAGGTGGATATGATGGAATCATAATATATATCTGGGTCATCTATCGAACGTCTGCCGAGATGAATACTTTGATAATTAACACCAGTGTAAAATTTAAAATAATTATCTAGTGTGGACGTTCAGAAAGGCACTGGGTTGCAGTGATCGTTGAGGTAAGGCTTGAGAAAAGCAAAATATGTCCGCTCACTTAGGTCCATTTGATACATAAATCCTGTTGAAAAGCATGCTTGGCGTAATCCACAATAGAGGAGTTTAGGTAACAAAAGGTTGGGAGCTAAGAGCACCATCTAATCGTTTTTTGAAACATCCAATATAGGAAAGGATACAACTGGGTCTGGGAGTTTTTTCCAGGGTTGGCAAACCAGAAGGGAAAAGTAATTCCGTCGATATTCTAGACGACTATATTGTTCCTTCAACTTTAAGCAGTTACCCCTGAGCTGTGTGTTGCGGATATTTTTCAGCAAATGGCGGCATACGTGGTTGGGGCCACGCAGTATCTGATACGCTAATATGAGATAACCGCGCAGCCTTCGATAGCGTCTGTAGAAAATTCTCAGCAACTTCAGCCTTCGGTGGTAAGAGTGATAGCGCAGGCCTTTTACATTCTTTGCTACCCTTTGTTGTGGTGCCTCTATCGCTTATAGGTCGCTCTTCAACCACGGTTTTCAAGCTTGTATAGCGTATTCCAAATACGGCAACGATCATTGTGACGAACATTCGCCTATAGCATAGAACTCCCCTACTAGTTCTGTGATTAATACGCAGACCAAACTGGTTATAATGCCATAAATTAAGTGACGGCTAAATTTTGGTAAGCTCGTCGCTTTGTGAGGGAACTACCCTGTCCTCTGCACAGTATTAATGTGCAGGTCAGTGGATATTGAGCGGCGCTATATCACTTTTATTAACTTATTCACGATGGTCGTTGCTGTCCCCCGTAGCTCAGTGGTCTCAACCACGGACTGGTATCAGTCAAGTTGCGGGTTCGAGCCCAAACAGGGTCCGATGGAATGCGCACTGCTGACGATTCTCGAAAGGATGAAACGCGTGTGCCGTACTTTTCCGAGCGTGTGCTGACTGTCTGAGTAAGTCTAGATGTGATGAATTTCTGCTTATCTTAATTTACCAGTATTGAGACTTCGGTCCATTTTATTATTGCAAAATCAGAGAAAAGTAAGGAGCGCAGCCTGTAATATATTTTAACCCATAATTCAATAGTTTTATTATGTAATAATAGGAAATATTTTAAATGTATTTATTCCCATTTGCAATATGCATTGAGGGTGGCGGTGTCCGTGGCCTTGAGCAGCGTGTATGTCCTGGTGAAGATTTCTTTTTAAACATTTGGTCATTATTATATGTGCAAATGCAGAGCTATACTGTTCGGCCCCTTCCAAATATGACTGGTAAATAAGAAAACTCCCGCTTTGTAGGAGCTATTGTGGATAACTGCAGCTACTACAGGCTCCAATTCTAATGCGCATCGTGGCTCAAATCTGAGTCAGAATGCTTCCCGAAAAGTGTTAATTAAGCTAGGTTCACCGTTCTATAAGATTAACTTACTCCGTCCCTTCATGTATCAAAATAAACCTGATCTTCTCTTGCGTACTGAAACTTGGCGCAGCACAAATATGTCAAGTCAAATGATTACAATTGACGGTTATAAACTGACCAGATGCGATCGTAAGAGAGATGGGGGTTGTATCATTTCCTACTCACAAATCCTGCCCGTTTCTGAGTACACACTTCCGCTTGTCTGTTCCACTCGATTCCGTCTGGCTAATGTTGTCATTAGGTGGAAACCGATCTACTGTAGGTTCCATATACCACCCACCACGTATGAAAAGATTCAATGAAGATATCATTTTAAATAGATTTCGGGACTTAGGCTGCAAATCAAGGTCATTTGCGGGGACTGCAATCTTTATGACATACGTCGGTCTAGATTAGTACCAACCAGGAATCACGCAAACTTTAACTTTTCTTATGACTGAAGAACGGGCTCAGTATCTTCTTGTACTTTCAAGGGGTACAAGTATGTTAGACCTAGTTTCTACTCTATACCCTATTTCCATTTTGAATAAGGTACCAAGTGGCCTTTCAGGATGCGACCTTAAATTACTTGCCAGCAAAATAGTAGTCAATCCCCAATGGTACATACAAAAATACATTTAACCTTCCTTAAATTATAAACTAGAAATCATTTTCTAGCATATTCTGGTTGCAAAACTAGGACCTGTTCTTTATTTCCCATGACCTCTAGTGTGGAACTGCTCCGTTTCACCGCAGCATATAATATTGTTTGAAATTATGAACTATCAACAAAAAGAAACCTAGTGCTAGGTCTTCGGTTGGCTCGACTATTGCAGAAAAAGATAAAAAAAAACCATTGCGCACAGTGGCTCGAACGTATAAAAATATCGTGTTTTTAGCGTTCGGTTACGTCTGCAAGTGTTTGTAATCGAAACGGATGCCAGGAAGCCTGCCCATCTTAGACACGAAGAGGAACGCGTTTTACACAGCGTAAACTAAGCTAATGAAATGAGGAGCTTAGTCAAAAAGAGAAAAGCATGACAAATAGAACTACCCGAACATATTATCTCACCAGACTGCAGTGTTCTCGACTAACCTAGTGCAATGGTGGATGATTTCACTGCATCGCTTGCCGATCCGATCAGCAATGAAAATGCGACTCTAGTACCTCCGGTCTCATCTGGCACCTCCGGAACTATTTCACTTGGCGACTTTAACATCGGAATTATTATACCTTTGACTAACTAGCTTCGGACAACAAGGTAACGCTAAACTCCATGGTATCACTTCAGCCGGAAGTAAATGTGGTGGTGATAATGTACCTGTTCCACTACTGAAGACGTTTTCCCTGTACTTACAATCACGAAAATATTATTTGAGATGGAAGCAATCGGTTGTCATACCGCGATATAATTCTGGGTCCGAATCATATATACAGAATTATCGTTAAATTGGTCACACCCCATCTTCTTATGATTGATAAAGAGAATTGTAAAGGAAAAACTCACATCTTTCCTTCTATCGCACAAACTTCCTTCGCATTCAAAGCATGGCTTTTGAAAATCTCGTTCGTGCATAATATACCAAATTGGTTTCTTAAATAAGCTCACCAGACCGATTGACTCTGGACTTCAATGCATTGTCCTATTTCTTGACATGCAGAAAGCTTTCAATCGGGCTGCACAAAATAGCCTATTATGGCGACTGGGTAGTTTCGGCATATTGAATCCGCTTCTGTATTCCTTTAAATCCAAATGTGAAGACGCTCCCAGACGGTGAACAGAAATGAGTTCATGTCTACGCTCCAACAAGTTATTGGTGGAGTAGTTCAAAGCAGCGTTTTAGATCAGCTTCTTTTCCTACTGTACATAAATGATATTATACTTGTCGTACGCATCGGAAGCTCATACTTGTTTGTAGATGATTTAAAGTTAGTATATATATCCCATTCATCCAAATACGAAACTGAGATAGCAAAAATTTATATGATCTACAAACCATGGAGAGCTGGGCTGCAAAGTGGCAGATACACTTCTCCACATCAACATGCGTTATCATGACTTGTGCATAACAAATTGCGGCAACATTGTTTCTACTTCATGCCGATCCCATTCCAGTGTGCACTTCCGTCAGAGATTTAGGACAGAAGTATTCCAGCTCTTTAAATTTCAAAGAACACGAATACTACAGTGTTTTCAAATGCAATACAAATCTCAGGACATATTAGTCACTTACTAACTCTGAAAGAGGCAAGGCTCATGGCAGATAAAATCAATGAAATACACTTGTTATAATACTGTAGAGTTAGGTTCAGCAATTTGTGTATATGCGACCTGAAGGCCATAGAAAATTTTCAACCCACCTTCACCAGATGCATCCTTGGTTACTCTACACTTGTTCATTACAAAGATGGATGCAGGGAATTAAAACTTGAGCCTTTATGGTAACATAGAGTATATTCAAATCTTGATTTCCTCCGCAAAGTTGTACGGCAAAACGTGCATAGTGGACACCACTCCATGCAATTTCGGATGGAAACCAGATATGAAATACACGCACCGAATTTATGACTGTTGTACCTCCATTCAAGATCACAGTCAGACAGAAGATTTATATTACAAGATTCCGCCTGATATGGAATAAACTATATATATATATATATACATATATATATGGATGATGTACAAAATAATGAGCATATTGATCAAAAGGATCAGGGACTTTGACAACAAGGTAAGTAAAATAGGTCGTAATTTTGCAAATGCAGACAATGGAATGTTGGAGGAAGCAGTGGGTCATATTTGAAATTAAAAGGCCACGGAGCCATTTGTTGAGGATGAATAGTCTATCTCAGGTTTTGTTCAAATATCACTAGAAACCTGTTATGTTTTAATATTCGACACTCATCTGCACATCTCATCTTAATTTTTATGTCTCCACTGAGCGACAAGTAACGGAGATTCTCTTCGATTGTCTGAAATATTTGAACTACTTTTATTCCAATCACGATGGTTTAAATTGTTTGTCTTTTGGAATAAAGCAACCACAAATGCAGCGACACTATCAACTTCATTTGAATTATCTTTGCTGCTCTTTATTCTATACAAAACCCCGGCCGGAATAGATTTCCTTATCTCCTAATTTCTGTACCATCGTCACTATTCACCAAAACTTTCCATGAATTTGTGATTGGCCTCTCTGCAAAAGCTAGTTATTAGTATTATGAACTTTTCTTCCTGATACTTTATATTCTTCCCTGTTTTGTTGTTGTCTACAAGTGGACTGATCTCTTGCTGTGGCGGATTACAGTTTCCAAGCTAACAAATTATACCCATGTAAAATATCTTGCCAATAAATCACTGGCATTCAAAAAATAGCTGCCATACTTGAGTGATCCACATGTCGGAACGGGCTGAGGTTTCATCGCTCAAAATGAATGCATACAACCGCTCTCATAAAGAACATGTATTGAACAACTGATGATTTACATACTATTTTGCCAAACCTGGCACACAACCAGTTAGAGCATGGCATTGCGGGAGGAACCCATCGAGAGAATACCCAGCATGGAAGCAGGTCCCCTGGGGACGGTTCCGTTATTGGCCGTATTACTTTAATTGCACTTTTGGATAAGTCTGCATTTGTTATCGTCCCTATTTTCTTAATCACTCTGATACCTCTAGACTGTAAATCACTTCGAACATCCCTTTGGCATGTGTTATACCAAAGAAGAACAATGAGCTATTTTATGCGATCGCGTTAAACAGATTGTTCATTCCACGCACTTGAATTTTGCTTCTTATCTTCGAGGAATAAAACGTTTATTTATTTATTTATCTATTTATTTATTTATTTATAAAGTGACATCCTGACCATTACAAAACAGACACTGCGATTCTTCTGACTGTGATTAAGGATGTTTGACTGCTCATCTGCTGGCTGCTATACCAAGATCCTCTATTGGTGTATCCACCGCTTGATTGCTGGAGCTTCAATTACCGGACCATATTTCATGTGGGAAACTTCGCACACTTTTGGGTTTTGTCTTGCAAATTCTGCCTGACCATTTAACGTCACTTTTACACAACTTTCCAGAAATGCCAAAATACGTACGTTGCGGTTCCTGTACGAAAGCTGCTAGACACACAACAAAGACCTAACATGCGTTGATCGATATGCTTGATTTCATATATTGTGTGTTAGATTACCCGCTGATTCCTTTGCTTTTTGCGCTCCATTCATCATGATTTCATCCAAGTTTTGTGTAACGATGTTCGCAGTCAAAGACAGCTAAAGGAACGATTAAATTCTGCCAATGTATATCGCGGCCAAAAAGGTTTGGCTGTGAGCAGTTCTAGACCCATTGTCACGCAAACTGTCCTAGATCCCATCAGAGATTCAGCCGTGAATCCCCTTGTTTTTCCTTCTTTTGATATTTCATTATCCCACCATACTGATTTATTCAGAAGCACGACACCACTGTGGCTAGTGACCTACTGACTTTGTTCCCTGAGATCTCTGAAGACCCAGATGCGTATCTATCATTTGAGGAGCCAGAAAGACCTCAACTAGAGAAGAAGTCGCAAAAAGAAAACAAGCATTTAGCTGCAGATCATTTGATCATGGGCTTGTAGAGAGCTAGAGGAAAGTCCCTAGTCAGCTCCTTCACCTCCCGATCATTGCGTGGAAGCCTTGAGTCGTTACGAAACGCCATTCCACAAGGGGCCGTAACAGCTACATCGGTAGAAGCAAAGTTCATGCTTGCCTGTCAAATGAGAATCCTAAAGTCGCTTGAAATATTCCTCAGTATTCGAATCCAGGACATGTTTCGGGAAGTCGTTCCAGTCATTTACAATGCGGGTTGATAGAACGAGGGTGGAGCAAACTCTGAGTCTTCCGAGTTTAAACAGTTTCCAGTTGTGCCCCCGAGTGGAACTATTAGTCTTGACTTGAAAGAACGCTTGTAGCTCCATCAACATTTCCCCATCAGAATACGCCCAGTAAAAATAAGATCACTTCTACGTCGAGGATCTTCCAGGGAGAACAGGTGCGTCCGCTGTAGTCGATGAGGGTAAGGCGAGTCCCTTAACTCCAGTATGGATTTAAGAACACACCGCTAGACCTTTTCAATCATGTCACACTTGAACTGGGTAAGATGACAGGTGGCGAGTAGTCCTTATTCAAGGATCGGGCGCACATGGGAGGTAACCAGGATTCTGAAGATTTTCGGGGTCAGTCGCGAGAAGGCACCATGTATGGCATGGGACATCCTCTTGGCAGCGACAACTCTCCGTAGTGTGTCTTATGTGGTCCGTAAATCACGTGTGACAAGCACACCGAGATCTTTCTCAGGAACAATGGTTCCGAGCAACACCCCATCAAGATGGTATGTCCCGAACGGTTCAGGTGACACCTATGGTGAGAACTGAGCATATTTCACGATTCCTGGGAAATTTCCAGTGGACTGATTAATCGTGTAGCATGTCCAATGATGCCTGCCATCTGTTAGCCTTTAGTAGACTGGTTTCCTCCATCCACAGCTTCATGCTGTCGGCGTAAATCAGGCAATCCATCTGAAGCTCCGATGGGTGGTCATTGATGAATATCTTGAACCGTTTTGGACCATGTACCGAGCATTGCGGAACACTGCTAGTCAAGAGCACAGGAGCGGAGTAGGTTTTGACACGCATGGTCCGGTCATCCATGGAAGGACATTCCCAGAGACACCGATATCTCGGAGCTTAAGAAGGAGACTCTCATGGGGTCCTTGTCAAACGTCATACTGAAGTCTACAAAAAACACATCCAGGCGTTTCGCAGTATCTAACGACGTCACCCAGGTTTCCCTAATAACAAGCAGGTTCAAAATACATAAGCGTGTCCGCCGAAAGCCATGCTGAGCACCAGACAGGATGTTCCGGTGCTCGAGGTGAAGCTGCAGGGCGCACTTGAGAATCCTTTCCATGAAGTTGCACAGTACGGAGATTATGCAGATAGGTTGATAGTTGTCAGGATTTCGACGATCCTCTCCCTTGTACATAGGTTTAACGGTCCCCAATTTCCATGAAACCCGGAGACGTTCAGCTTCCAGGGGTGACGAAATATCTGACAGACGGGTGCAGCAATGCAGTCTGCCATTGTCTTGGGGAACAGCGGGTGCAACCCATCAGGACACGGCGAGGAGTTCAGATCTAATTCACGAAGACTTTTGGCAACGCCAGCCACATTTATTTCTATGTGCTGCAACTAAGAGGGATGAGTTGGCGCTGTGTCACTGGGTAATCGCGTCTCTATCAAGTAGACAGATGAATACAACAGGGCCAGTAGACTGGCATTCGTCGCATCGTCGTCAAGTAAACTAACCTGCTTTAAGGAAAACAGGGTAGGATTGCCACTGCCGGCTTTGTTACTTCTTTTCAAGTAAGAGTAGAGCGCCTTCGATGTTGTCCTGGATTGCACAGCCAAGCAGAGTTCATACTGATGCCGCCTCTGACGTTTCTTCAAGATCCAGTCGTTTCTGATCAAGTTATACTCCGAATAGCAAAGCGCGCAGTGAGTGAGCTTGAATCGATCCCATAATTTACTTCTTTTGAACAGTAAGCACTGCAATTCTCGGTCAGTCCGTAGAGTATCTCAGGTAAACACTTTCCTTTTGCAAATAGGAGCAACCTGTTCAACAAGTGAAATCATCTGGGAGTACAAAAGGTTCAACTCCTCATCTGGGTCCGAGGCTTATGGGGTATTCCCGTCCACAGCGCTAGCGGCTGCTTGCAGGCGGATTGGATCGGCAAGCCAGAGAGTTCCACGGAAACTATCTTGGTTGTAAGAGTGAGGCGTCGAGTCCAGAGAAATGAAAGCACACAGTGATCAATTTTACCAGTATGCGGAAGAGTTGTAATGTCTGTGACATCTGATTGCGACAGGGAAAACGCAAGATAAAGAATATGGCGTGTCTGACCAACAACTAAACCGGTAGGCAGAGTAACATGTTGAAATAGGTTACACTGCAGAACGGTTTCCAAAAGTCCGCGGCGAAAACTTTTGAAGAATTATCACAATGCAGCAAATCCTAGTCGACACTCGGGGTATTGAAGTCTCCCACTAGTACACAGTCCTTTCCCCATCATGCATTTTAATGGAATCCAACTACAGAGCTCCGGAAACTAATGGAGCGTTGTAAACAACACTGACCATCTGGGATCTTCATTCATTATGAAGTCAGTACCGCAGAGCCACGAAGCCACCAGTTTTATCACAAGTAGATTCAGTTGGATGAGCCTTGAAGTCTGTATTCCAGTACAGAATCACTCCGCCACCAGATCTGCCTCTTTGGCGGCCAGCTCGGCAGAGATGACCCCCGGTACTCTGCACCGCCGATTCCAGGAGATCCGAGGACAAGGAGGTATAGGTGATAGCCATTATGTCAGGAAGATTCACTGAGGCAGAAAGTTGAATTTCTTCGAGTATTTTTCTAATACTCGGCACATTTCAGAAATTACGCGCAGTCCGTTCTTCTCCTCTAAAGTCTGGGTATAACAAGAATTAATTTCCAATGAATTTTGGTAGCTTTTAGGAATACGCGAAAACCCACAATATTTAAATCTGCTGCAACCTTGTCTAAGCGTTATCTGAGTTCTTCAACCGCTTGTTTCCTTTTCACCCGATCTTCTGGTAAAAGATCTCACCTTTAAGATCCTGAGCTCGTCGAAGAACGCGTCGGCCTCGTCATCACTCTGACATAATTTTAAGTGGACGAATCTATGAAATGCCCCCTGTTGCTTGCTGATGAGGAAAGCTGAAACAATGCTGACTACTTGTTCTCCTTTATCGAAAAGTAAAGGGAACATCAGTCGTAAGAACTCCTGGTCATCTACAATTTTTTTCAGCTTAGGAGGTCTTGGTCGACTCGGCTGCATTCACGATGATAAGGCAGCGCTCGCGAGATTGCGATCTTTGGCTTCGGAACAGGCGGACCATCCTTAAGCATTTTCTCCAGTTGATAGACTCTATCAAGAACCAACTTTAACTGCGATTGTGATGATGACGACTTGGATTTTAGCCTAACTCCTGCCTCGCTTTTACGTTCAATATTTCGTACGTTTTCCTTCACCACTTTGCGTACATATTGTTCTTAGACTCTTCGTTCTGGTTAACAACCGCCGGCATCTCTGTAGATGTGGTGGACGATGCTGGACTGCGCTTACCCGTTGGGTACCTGCGCCAGAAGCACATGAGATAAGGAAAGGAGCTGGTAGCGAGACAGCAGCCATGTTCATCTCAGCTAGAGCAGGAGAGGCGAGCGAACTGAGTGCAGGCAGTCCGTCAAAACATCGTCTGTTGCTTATCGTAACGCGACACAGATCGCAAGAAACGTTGGATCGCGGGAAAAATTCGTATAACTCATGTCCGACTCCACAGCAAGCTATGTTAGTCCACCCATTACAGATGGTGCATTGCAAGGCTTCGGAGCACGAAGTAACTCCTTTACAGCATGGCAACTATTTAGACTTCATAGCAGATGAAGTCCAACTACCCAACAGAAGAGTCTTATAAACGATCTTAATTCTTTTTCCTTCAGTCAAGGCTTTAATGAAACGGAACGCCAAACTGGAGTCGCTAAGCGTAATAAATACTGCAACCAGTGAAAAAGAAGCCAGGTGAAATGCAGCTCGAGTCAACTCTCCTCCAAAAGGACCGATTCAAAAGATAAGAGACGATAAAATTTAATGGGTTTTCATTCGCCCGAGTCCACCAATCCAAGTCCTTCAGGCACGATGGGACCAAAACCTTGAGTATGTAATTAGCTTGGTTGATGGTGTCTTGATGCGAATGAGGAAATAGTGACAGTGCGAGTGTGGTGACCTGGAGATTCTCTCGTAGGACTGTGTAAACTATTCTAAAATATACTAAAATTATAGCTTTCATATTTATTAGGGAATTAGGCGGTTGGCCTGGTAGGAACTTGTTCCCGTTTGTTTGAAACACGAACACGATATCCGTCTTTGATGCGCGCGACTCGACTAGGAATGACGCTCGGTCCACGCACTACATGCCTAACTACATCCTCGCTAGCTAGCTCTCTCCTGGTGCCCTATTTTAGCATTAATTAGCTCTTCTCCCGTTCCATAAACTTTTTCCCAAGCTTAACTTTTTTGTATTCTACCCATTACCTTTGGTCAGCTGTCTAGTATCGTACCGGATACGTAGCGCACGATCATCGCGCCATAAGAGCATTGCTCTGCATTGCTTAGATGGACCGACCTATGTGGATAGCTTCTGCCGACTAGGCCACTCCGAAGTTAATCCTGTTTCGGCTGTGTAGGTTGAAAGGGCAAAGCTGCATATTAGTGTGGATATGGATTTCACTGAGCGATAGCGCCTCATTTGTGCCATCATTTAGTTATAGTGGTAAACCAGCGAAGGAGAAACCAACCTACGTCTTGTAAATTTTCGATTGGCTAAAAAATGAACGCGAATTCGGAGAAATCGGTCGCTTACACTTCAGACTGCGGTCTGCGCGTAGCGTTTACTAAATTATTCAATGGGATGAACGTGCGCAGTGAGCTGTGTACCTTAGTTATTTTCGACCGACCAGAAATCGTTGGAGTTGCGGAAACGTAGTAGGACGATGAAGTACTTGAACAGGATGTCGGGCTTATTGGATACCGATGCTTCTGCTGCGGTGTGCTTTCGGATCCCCTCGGTAGCTACCTGTTCTACTTGTTGCCTTCTCTTTGTGGAAGACTTTTGGGCGTTCACCGAAAAGAAGATGGTCCGTGTAAGCAGTTTTGTTGCACTATCCACTTTAGACATGGGGAGCCACTCGCGGGTGCATTATATCGCAGTCTCCCGATCCGCTTTTTGGATGAGCTGTTATGTCTCCGGGACCACACGAGTCACCTCTATTTTCTAATTACTGGTCATTTTACTTGTCCTCGAACACGCTAGCATGAAGCTGAAGTAATCTCCGGATGTTTTGAGACCAAAACAAAGTTAACCGAAATGCTAATTGAAACTGAGCCAACACAACGCATCTCCCAACCGACGTGTATAACAACGCGCTCAACTCCCTCCTGCTTGGAATTGATGTTAAAAAGCTGTGAACATGTGTACGACATTCAGAATCTGAAGTTTTTGCAGCACTTGACCACTCAAGCTTTTCGCCAACATGGATCTGCCGCTGCAGCAATCTCACGCACTGAAATCATCTTTTAAAAACTACTGGAAGACGGATTTCGACCACCTGACTCGGGGCATAATACAAATCTGTTGAAGCCTGCTGATCAGTTATCAGGAGTGGAGTAAAAGTATTATGTAACCGGTTTGTGCTTCTCACATTTCGGCAAGTTTAACGGTTCAGGTAGCGCTGGTTTGACGAGCAAAATGTTAAACTGGCTCGGTGGTGGCGTAGGTTACGGGACAAATTCATTATTTCTGGCTCGGTCGACAAGTGCGAGGTGTATACAAAGCTGTGGAACTATTATTTGATTTAGTACAAATGCACATCAAACGATTGTTCCAAAGCTTTCCGAATGCCGCTTACCCATTTGTCCAAGTGGCTAACCGGATATTAGGAGTAAGTATTCGAAACAGCATTAGAAGTAGTGTGCTAGTTTTGATACAAGCGGAAAGTCATACTGATCTATGGATGAAGCATGAATTTAGCATTCGCAGTTAGTAGACGGAAGTACAAAACTTTCTAAACCATACACATCTCCATGCATTCCTTGCCTGCAGGATATTTTAGTTTATTCCTTTCCCACTGCGCAGCCGGCGAGGCAGTCACATATCAATTGATGTATGCACAGTAGTTCAGAGTGTATCCGTGACTTTTAAGTTGTTTTTATCCAATTGTTGGCGCTGGATGTTCTGGTTATATTAGGCAATTGAAGCTTTGTCATCTCATGGATAGGATACCCATGAGAAAACGACGCTTTACGAAACAATTTATGATGCTAGTGATGCAGCATTGTAGCAACATCGGCCCATCAATGCTTACCCAGAACCAGTCCTAATAGCTATTTTTTCATATGTCGGTAATTTTGTGTTTCGTTGTGTTCGCAATCGGTTAGTCATTATGGACATTTGCTGGCATCTCGCACAAAGTACAGCAGCATTGGATGGTTCGTTTACATCCTGTCAGAGTATATGTATGTGAAGACAGTTCTTGTATATGAAACACCGCATGGATTAAATGACCGTCATTAATACATGAGTATTCTAGAGTCTCGTTTGAATAAGCCCTGCGTTTTGTTAAGTGAACACTTGCAGCTACCTGACAATGACGATGTGTGATATACGAAGTGTTCCGGTTCTACACTAAAATAATGCAAAGCTTGACTTTACATAGGAAAGTAAGAGTTAGCTTTTGCTCTCAAGTTCAGTGATCGACAGAGATATTCATCTTCATGTTTACACTTGCGGCTCACTATACAAAATGAACATATTTCAGGTAATACCTGTACAATCGATCAACTAGGAAAGAGACACTGTCTGCGATTTTATGGTTTAGACAACGGGTTGGACAGAGCAGTTATATAGGAATCACTACACTCTTGCTCCGTGTACTTGAAGTCGAGTGCAACGTATTTATTTATAAGAAACATTATAATAATCTCATGAATTAGTGATTCACGAAACCATGGACACTCCTTTATCCTTATTTCAGGAAACAAACCGAACAATGTTTCTCACGGTTTACATAAGAATTGTCGCTAAGCTAGCAACTGCGCCATTACTGACGTCTATTTATTGGAGCTGTAACACCTAGCTTCTCTCACATTTTTATAACTTCTTGTTAACGACCGTTGTAACACTTTGTCTGCAGGAAAACACAGTGCCAAAGTTTTTCTTCTGATTGTCCACGCACCATCTTTATTTACAAAATGTCTGAAGAAGCAATGTCTTCGCTTATTCCAGCAACACCGGAACAGGGACCACTGTCATTCCGTAAGGACAAAGTTCATGTTCAACGTTTCAAGTAGCTGCACTTTTCCAGTTGTTTGTGTAATCTATCATAATTCTCCAAATCCTGGACAGAAAAAGTAGCATAAGGGAACAATGACGTATTACGGATTAAAATGCGTTGATTAATAAGTCCCGTGAGATGGAAATAATTGCGGAAGGTAGATTGCATGCTAAAGAGTTTTGTTGGACTCACAATAAACTTATGTAGAATAGCGGAGATGTTCTCGTATTAAATGTATAAATCCATTAACCCATTGGTTGGGAGTTTGGCAAGACACCGTTTGATTGCGTTTTGCCGCCCCTGTCTCACAATTCATAAAATGAAATGCAAATGGGAAAATGCATCGTCAACCCGTTTTTAAAATATCGCTAGATTGGGAGCAGAGACGACATAATTAGGAGGGCGTTCCAAGGCTGCCACACGCGGAGGGTAAAGAAATTTCTACGGCATTCAAGCCAGCTATACTGCTTCGGAGGATGACCTTTTAGGTTTGTGTTGTGGTTCAATTCCAGCAGCGGACGGCAAACGTTGTTTGGGTTCTTCAGTAAGGTACTAAACTCTTGTAATTAATGAATGGGATGGTGCTCTAATAAGAATATAACGCGAGTTTATCTATTACTTTTTGTTGGTTAGTTGGATGAATTTAAGTCAACTGTAAGACATATATCATTAAAGTTACTATATGCTTCCAATGAATACAACAGTAAATTCGCCCATTCTGATTTCATATGCAAAGTGGATGAGCATAACCTTAGTTCATACTTTGTTTTTTCTTGTTAGATGCCAGTCATATCCTGAAATGAACGCCGTGTAAAAGCACCGTCAGTTCGTTGTTTAAGTACCGAAAATAGAGGCACATAAATGATGTAGGTAGTGCAGGCGTGCAACTGTCAAGTCCACATGCATGAGCACCGTGTGATTCCGCGTCAAATTTCGCTCCCACCATCAGCAAACGATCAGTCGTTGAATAACCACGTTTATAAGTGATTGGAATTGAGGAAATACTTTGGGTATTCAAACTGTAGCGGCTGACTCAGCCACAGCTCTGTCATTTCTTTAGAATGGTAAAGATGTTGCGTATGATAATCCTATCCAGGCCCTCCAATAATCAGTTTTCCAAATGTACGTTATCATCGGTTACAACAGCGTGTTTCTTGATCTCTAATAGCTGAGATAAAAAATCTTTGTTTAAGAAATAAATAATACTCAAATGCTTGGACTTTGCTAGAAGCTGATCCCAAGCTAGGTCAGACCTAATATATCGTAAATGTTTCATGCTCTCACCTTGTTTTAAAAACTCTGTCCAGGTAGAAAGGTTAAGCGGCATGTGGCAGGGGTATCAAAATAACGAAATTGCATGTGTAATTTTGGACTATTTCACAATTTTATGACGTCTTTTCTTCTTTGAACACTACCAATGTTGGGGATTTGTTGAATGTTTTTGTTCCGTCCAGTGTTTTCGGGGATTGCACTAATGACAAATGTTGACGAAGAAATGGCCGAACTTAGCAGAAAAATAAAGATCATGTAAAGTTGGTATATCAATAGATCAAAGGAGAAACTTAAGTAAAAGCTTGCCAAAAATGGTATAACATTTTTGGTTGAATCTTAAAATTCTTGAGACCAACGTGGACATTGCTTCGCATTCAGTGCCCATTAAGAATATGCGGTTTGGATATACGTATACGATACAGTAATATTTTATATGAATAAAACTAAAGAATTAGATACACGTGTTATGTCGAATATGGCAAGCGCAAAAGAATGTAGGAATTGTGAACACGCTGTCTTTAACAAGTGCTGAATCGCCCGGTGTTTTGCCTCCATTTATATTCCATATGAAAGCGTAACGATAGTTAACCATACCGGTTGGATCAAAAGCTGACATGATCTATCTGTCAGTTGGAGGAAATTTATATTTTTATTCGCTTCAAGCCAAAATGCAAGTTATCCGTATTTGGCAAATTATTTTAAAACTGTAACCATTTTTTCAAACCAATTAAAACCACTATAACAAATGATGTTCCTTCATACGTCTTCTCAAATGTAGCACTGCTGTCTGTCAATAACTTGCCTGGATATCAAGCGTGACACCCTTTTAGTAACGTAAAAATGGACAAATATGTCATGCTTCTTTACCCTGTATGGTGTACTAGGTACAGTAGCTTATGATCACTAAGACACTGTATCAGCCAGTTGCTAAGGAAAGCAAAAATTCAAATTGCAATGAGTTCACTTTAGTTGATATGGTCACCTTCTTCTCAACGTTGGTAACGAATCTTTATCTCTCCACACTGCACTGACGCACGCATTCCTCTACTGGGTTTTGAAAATAACACTTAAACCACTATCAAGACTGAAGATTTGATATCAACCTTACTGCAAATGAAAGTCTTCAATTTTGTCGGGTAAAACAAATGCATACCGATTAAACTGGTAGGATGCTCCAAACTCTCAGGGTAAGCACGCAACAAAACTTACGTTCCTAAGGCATCACCATCTCTAGCGTGTGGTGAAACTACCGGTAAGACTGCAGTGAGCAAGAAAGGTTGGTCTTATCTCGTCCATCTTAAACGGTCGAAGTGATAAGATGATGTCTGTTCCGATGCCTGTAGCTTCCCACGGTAATATTGTCATAGAATAGTAGTATAAGAACTAAACCAGGCGCAGTTACTTCACCCCATATATCGACTTTGGTATGCTACCACATTTCCCGCAGAAGGTAGCAGATTGACTGGCAATCAATATGTTGCGAACTGATTGGCCCCAAGGCTTTCATCCATCACTGACTTACTTATAATAATCTGCATAAAAAACGACCAAACTGTGTTACTACATCGAACATATTCAGAGAGAATAATGCGGATTTGCCACAACATTTCCGTCGGTCTGTTACCGCAGCGAGTTTTTCCTGCAAATATCCTGAAACGATGCCAATAATTGTCGCGCTTTGTGTAATCTCTAAATAGCTTTCTTCAATACTCACGTGCCGTATGCCCTCGCTACTCGATAAGGGTAGCGTTTGCGTTTGTACCCTTATAACTGCGCGGTTGCAGTGTTTGCTATGACGAAAAATCTAACCCATTTGAAAAGTGCGCTCTTGCCATCTTGTGGAATGGCCGATGCGAGGAACTCGGTTAAAGACACAAGGGGAGAAACGAATGAGAGTTTTATATTTCGGTGCGCATTGATATGATAGATGTTGCAGCTTGGCGGTTTCACTGGCAGTAAGGTAAAATTGAAGGCTGGAAGCGAAAAACCGCTTTCTCCTTTCATTTCATGGTATTGACCGTGTAAAGACAAAACTAATTTGAATCTAATTACGTCCCACGAGCAGCACATACATGGTGCGACTTCGAGTCATGAAGCTATGTGACAAACATTCTGGCAGAAACAATGGAACAATGGTGTATTACGAGCAAAACAGCAATAGAGTAGGAGAATTTGTAAAATAGTCCATTACCCGTGATTCGTAATCTGTGGTATGACGTATAAGAGACAACTTACAACTAGGTTTGTGACGTGCGAAAACAGCTATTTGTGACCGAATTGATAGTGTCAGAGTGATAAAAATATGACTTAAAATATAACCTGCTTGGAAGTGAAATATTTATGCAATAACATAACCATTCGAAAATAGAAGCTACTGGCGAATTTTCCATGCATATCCGATTAACTGCATTTCAGTTAATGCTCTCATTCTCCTTAACTTCCGAGAGTTGCATTTTAGCGCTAACTAGAAGTCACTTTGCTCAGTTTCCATAACATTTACAAATGGGAAACTATACAGTGCTATTTCAGGGCAACAAACATTTCGCTACGAGCTGCAGGTGCACGAATGAGATTAAATGCGCCATTTTTTGAAAATTTCTACAATACTACATTTTACGAATGATCAACTAATTACGTAACGTCTGCTGAGTGGACTGATACGGAAACTTTTATGTTGCGCTGATATCAATAAAATTTCGTTTGTTTCCACCTTAGGTAAAATAGTCGTCTTAGTTCCCAACGTTTGACATTCATCTTCATCACTCCAGAGTGCAGTGACACATGCAACTTCCCCTGCTGGTTTATGGAAATAACAACTAAGTGCTATCATAGACAAAAATGTGATGTCAAGCTCACTACAATTAAAAGCCTCCAATTTTTTCCTTTAATTCTACCATAATGCTTAGTTTATATTTGCACGCATGTTGAGGGTTCTACTAATAGTGTTGAGAGTATGTTCTAACTAACCGGTGTTGCTATTTTAAAAGCAAACACTGTTCTCAAATGATGTAACCATGAATTTGCTGCGGTGTGGTCGGAAATGTACTCTGTTTGATGTTCATCTTATCAGGCTGCATTATGACATTAAGCAAACTAGCTTTGAAATGGTCATCTAACCAATACGGACCTTCTGATCCATCGCCCTTGCCATTTTTGTATATTATCCAGCACCAACTTCCACCCAACCTTGTGCTTACATTCATTCGACCCGCGTTTATCAGCTCTACAATGTAGCCTGTAATTTATTCCTATCGCTTCATTGTCCTGTGTACGTCTGCATTTGGGACGGATTGGTCGCGAATATTTGAGCAATGAACACCTCATTCTTCAAGTACATGTTGGATTTCTCACATTCATTCAAACGCGCTTGTTGAAAGTGATCGAGGTAACTGGAAATAGGACTTCTTCTCTACCATTTGCTCTCTCTGTCTCACATTTTGTGATGCATTTCTGCTCGCCCAGAATTTAATCGGAAGTGGTCGATATGCCGCTCACTCGCCAATTTCGTGAACCAGTCAGCCAGAGTGCCTGCATAAGTAGGCAAAAGAATCGCACAGACATGCCGACTGCTCATCTTAACCTTAGCAATAATAACGTGCCGTTGACCAATATGCGTTGCAAGCAGAGCGGGAAAAGTACAGCGAATGAACCAACTCACCAGGCCAAGTAATGAAACCACGTTGAATGGCAGAAATCGGGCGAATGCGAATCCAAAAGCGCACCAGTCGAACGGCATTTGCGGGTTAGAATATTGTCATCGGTTAGGTGAATTAGGTTTAGCCTGCTGGCATTTTTCTATGTGGTATTATCCGAAGCGTGCAACTTTATCCCAACAAGAGATACGAGAGCTAAATAGCCACAAAGAAGTCCGTTGGTTCTGACCAGCATGTTTGTCTGTCCCACTCGTTGCTGTGTGCTTATAGTATTCCAGAAGTGCGACCGGTTAACATCAGAAGCCAAGAAGCTGATGAAAGATAAAATTACTTCATTGGAAGCGAGACTGCATCAAGGAAGTGTAGTGACCTCTCAGCAAAGTAATGCTGAACAGTTTGCTTTCCCTGAAACAAGGTCGTCAGGTCCTCATCGCCGTTGTCTCCTCCAATTTTGGCAGAACACTTGGCGAAAATTGACCGTAGCTACGAGAGTCAAGTAATACCCCTGACAACGAAAATCAGGAACCACCAAAAAGTCTAGGTAAGTAAATTCTACTATACTTGAAATCCGTCATTAACAAGGATGGAGCAACCGAATACCAGCCCTCTGCGTTTGCTAATAAAAGGTATCTTTTCGAGCCAAAGTTTCCAGGTACATCAGTCACATATGCGGCGATTGCTGCAAAGCCAAGTTGGGAGGCAGATTTCGCGGTCTGTTCTGTCACAAAGGCCGCTAACGGAAATGGGAAGCCCAGCAGTCAGCAATCAACACATGGCAACAGGTCAGGCCAAACTATTTTCCAACACTGCAGCTCAACAAGATAGGGGTCTAATCATAGTATCCTGACTGTTATGTGCTCAAATCTCCCCAAATCCACCCCTATCACATTGCGTGGTAACTTGTCGGACGACCAAGACCTTTAGAACTCATTGCGCGTTCAGATGAACGTCAACGTCAAACCCGCGAACCTATTGCGAGTTAACCGTCACTCGATAGATGCACACCAGGGAGAACAAAGACTTATTCTATTAACACTAGAATCCTACACTGATGTGAAAGACGTTTTACTCTCTGCAAGTACGCAACAACAAGAATCCTGTGGAATAGCAACTATCCTTATTTCCCTGGGAAGTTGCAACAATAGAAAAGGAACGTCACAGAAGGATACAACGAGCCTGTTTGTATAAACATAATCTTTATTTATGGGGTGCCGGAGCTTCTTTCTATCGATCTTCAAGAAGCCGGTAATCACAATTTGGAACAGTGGCGGTTCATTCGTGAAACACTTTCCCTAGAGAATGTTATGGCGCTCTGGCCAACTTTCTCTTTCAATGACAATTAGTGGTCAGAGTTCGGAGCTCTTTATCGGGCCCCATCCAAGTTGAGTGTGGTGTGCTGCAAGTCGCAGTTCTAAGTCTATGAAGGTGTTTGTTGTTTATTAGTGACCTTGCAAAGGAAACCGCTTAAAAGTTCCTTATGTTTGCCGACGATATTAAGCTCTCGCGCAGGATTAAGGTGCATGCCGACCAGCAACTGCCTCAGAATGAACTAGACACAGTATATTAGTGGTCCAAACAAATTTTACTGCCATTCAACGTGAGTAAATACAAGCTACGCTTCATGGGACATCAGATCAACTGCTCATACAAGCTTGGAAAGTATGTATCTCAACAATCGTCAGCCGAATGTGATCTGGGTGTGTTGGTTCAAGATGACTTTGTTTGCTCTAGACAATCCGAAAAGGCCTCAAAGACTGGAAACCAGCACGTCGGGCCGTTGCGACGGGCGTTTGGACAAATAAACAGCTAGGGATTTCGACAAATGCCCAGTGAAGATGGTTGCCGCCATGTCAAACATGCAGTTCAAGCCTGGCACCCATGTCTGCAACACGACTATAATTCACTGGCGCAGCCATAACGTCGGGCATTCAAGAGCGTTCTTAAAATGCGTAATCTTACATACCAGGAGAGGCTTCAACGATTGGTATTCAGCGGAAGCTATCGCAGATAACGAGGTGACCAGATTATGGCATACTTGATTCTGCACGACTCACATCATGTGTGTCGTTCCTTACTGCAACTCAGCAGCAATACAAACCTGAGAGGTCACCCATTGAAACTCGCAGAGCAGCTTACCAGTCTGTACTGCAGCAGGAGTTTCTTTTCCGTTAGTGTATGTCACCCGTGGAATGCTCTTCACGATTCGGTCGTCTCTGCCCCGACACTAACAGTATTTAAAAGACGGTTGGATGAGGCACTCCCCCAGTTACACTTCACTACTTAGCACTATGTCGCCATTCCACATTGGAGTTTACCGTGTATTTATTTAGTTTTATCCGTGGGTGCTTGAATAAACGCGCATTGCATGGCTACAGCGGGACAAACGATAAGCCCTTCTTTTACTACACATAATATTAACTGTTCTATTACTATTTCTGTGATAATCCCACTGAACTATTTAACGGGGCTTGTAAGGCAACGCTTATTACACCATATAAATTCATTATTTGTTGTACTGTTGACCATTCGTTTAGTAAGGTTGGTGGAGCGAAATTCCCACTAGATTGTAAAGAAGACTCGTTAAATATTTCGGGCTTAGTTTGGACATAGTATAAGTTGACTTGTTGTTTGGCTTAATACATTATTGCCTGGATGGACTAAGCTTAATGCGGAAGCCACATGTAATCATAACGATGACGAATCGCCGATATACATCAGACAAAAATGAATTAGTTGCGAACGACTTTATTCCATCTCTGTCTAATCAGTGTGGATGAACGCATTTGTTCTACCGATAAACTACTAGAGAAGTAGTGAGTGCCCTGAAGCGACAAACGATTGATAACTTTGGTTTGTCTCCCTTGCCAGCGTAAATGCTCAAAAGTCATC
>OX104064.1:180048061-180112492 GCA_944474145.2 Dicrocoelium dendriticum
CACACCGCAGCAAATTCATGGTTACATCATTTGAGAACAGTGTTTGCTTTTAAAATAGCAACACCGGTTAGTTAGAACATATTCTCAACACTATTAGTAGAACCCTCAACATGCGTGCAAATATAATCTAAGCATTATGGTAGAATTAAAGGAAAAAATTGGAGGCTTTTAATTGTAGTGAGCTTGACATCACATTTTTGTCTATGACAGCACTTAGTTGTTATTTCCATAAACCAGCAGGGGAAGTGGTATGTGTCACTGCACTCTGGAGTGATGAAGATGAATTTCAAACATTGGGAACTAAGACGACCATTTTACCTAAGGTGGAAACAAACGAAATTTTATTGATATCAGCGCAACATAAAAGTTTCCGTATCAGTCCACTCAGCAGACGTTACGTATCTAGTTGATCATTCGTAAAATGTAGTATTGTAGAAATTTTCAAAAAATTGCGCATTTAATCTCATTCGTGCACCTGCAGCTCGTAGCGAAATGTTTGTTGCCCTGAAATAGCACCGTATATTTTCCCATTTGTAAGTGTTATGGAAACTGAGCAAAGTGACTTCTAGTTAGCGCTAAAATGCAACTCTCAAAAGTTAAGGAGAATGAGAGCATTAACTGAAATGCAGTTAATGGGATATGCATGGAATATTCGCCAGTAGCTTCCATTTTCGAATGGTTATGTTATTGCATAAATATTTCACTTTCAAGCATGTTATATTTTAAGTCATATTTTTATCCCTCTGACACTATCAATTCGGTCACAAATAGCTGTTTTCGCACGTCACAAACCTAGTTGTAAGTTGTCTCTTATACGTCATACCACAGATTACGACTCACGGGTAATGACTATTTTACAAATTCTCCTACTCTATTGCTGTTTTGCTCGTAATACACCATTGTTCCATTGTTTCTGCCAGAATGTTTGTCACATAGCTTCATGACTCGAAGTCGCACCATGTATGTGCTGCTCGTAGGACGTAATTAGATTCAAATTAGTTTTGTCTTTACACGGTCAATACCATGAACTGAAAGGAGAAAGCGGTTTTTCGCTTCCAGCCTTCAATTTTACCTTACTGCCAGTGAAACCGCCAAGCTGCAACATCTATCATATCAATGCGCACCGAAATATAAAACTCTCATTCGTTTCTCCCCTTGTGTCTTCAACCGAGTTCCTAGCATCGGCCATTCCACAAGATGGCAAGAGCGCACTTTTCAAATGGGTTAGATTTTTCGTCATAGCAAACACTGCAACCGCGCAGTTATAAGGGTACAAGCGCAAACGCTACCCCTATCGAGTAGCGAGGGCATACGGCGCGTGAGTATTGAAGAAAGCTATTTTGCGATTACACAAAGTGCGACAATTATTGGCATCGTTCCAGGATATTTGCAGGAAAATCTCGCTGCGGTAACAGACCGACGGAAATGTTGTGGCAAATCCGCATTATTCTCTCTGAATATTTTCGACGTAGTAACACAGTTTGGTCGTTTCTTATGCAGATTATTATAAGTAAGTCAGTGATGGATGAAAGCCTTGGGGCCAACCAGTTCGCAACATATTGATTGCCAGTCAACCTGCTACCTTCTGCGGGAAATGTGGTAGCATACCAAAGTCGATATATGGGGTGAAGCAACTGCGCTTGGTTTAGTTTTTATACTACTATTCCATGACCATATTACCGTGGGAAGCTACAGGCATCGAAACAGACATCATCTTATCACTTCGACCGTTTAAGATGGACGAGATAAGACCGACCTTTCTTGCTCACTGCAGTCTTACCGGTAGTTTTAACACACGCTGGAGATAGTGATGCCTTAGGAACGTAAGTTTTGTTGCGTGCTTTCCCTGAGAGTTTGGAGCATCCTACCAGTTTAATCGGAATGCATTTGTTTTACCCGACAAAATTGAAGACTTTTATTTGCAGTAAGGTTGATATCAAATCTTCAGTCTTGATAGTGGTTTAAGTGTTATTTTCAAAACCCAGTAGAGGAATGCGTGCGTCAGTGCAGTGTGGAGAGATAAAGATTCATTACCAACGTTGAGAAGAAGGTGACCATATCAACTAAAGTGAACTCATTGAAATTTGAATTTTTGCTTTCCTTAGCAACTGGCTGATACAGTGTCTCAGTGATCATAAGCTACTGTACCTAATACACCATACCGGGTAAAGAAGCATGACATATTTGTCCATTTTTACGTTACTAAAAGGGTGTCACGCTTGATATCCAGACAAGTTATTGACAGACAGCAGTGCTACGTTTGAGAAGACGTATGAAGGTACATCATTTGTTATAGTGGTTTTAATTGGTTTGAAAAAATGGTTACAGTTTTAAAATAATTTGCCAAATACTGATAAATTGCATTTTGGCTTGAAGCGAATAAAAACATAAATTTCCTCTAACTGACAGATGGATCATGTCAGCTTTTGATCCAACCGGTATGGTTAACTATCGTTACGCTTTCATATGGAATATAAATGGAGGCAAAACACCGGGCGATTCAGCACTTGTTAAAGACAGCGTGTTCACAATTCCTACTTTCTCTTGCGCTTGCCATATTCGACATAACACGTGTATCTAATTCTTTAGTTTTATTCATATAAAATATTACTGTATCGTATACGTATATCCAAACCGCATATTCTTAATGGGCACTGAATGCGAAGCAATGTCGACGTTGGTCTCAAGAATTTTAAGATTCAACCAAAAATGTTATACCATTTTTGGTAAGCTTTTACTTAAGTTTCTCCTTTGATCTATTGATACACCAAGTTTACATGATCTTTATTTTTCTGCTAAGTTCGGCCATTTCTTCGTCAACATTTGTCATTAGTGCAATCCCCGAAAACACTGGACGGAACATAAACATTCAAAAAATCCCCAACATTGGTAGTGTTCAAAGAAGAAAAGACGTCATAAAATTGTGAAAAAGTCCAAAATTACACATGCAATTTCGTTATTTTGATACCCCTGCCACATGCCGCTTAACCTTTCCACTTGGACAGAGTTTTTAAAACAAGGTGAGAGCATGAAACATTTACGATATATTAGGTCTGACCTAGCTTGGGATCAGCTTCTAGCAAAGTCCAAGCATATGAGTATTATTTATTTCTTAAACAAAGATTTTTTATCTTAGCTATTAGAGATCAAGAAACACGCTGTTGTAACCGATGATAACGTACATGTGGAAAACTGATTATTGGAGGGCCTGGATAGGATTATCATACGCAACATCTTTATCATTCTAAAGAAATGACAGAGCTGTGGCTGATTCAGCAGCTACAGTTTTAAGACCCAAAGTATTTCCTCAATTCCAATCACTTATAAACGTGGTTATTCAACGACTGATCGTTTGCTGATGGTGGGAGCGAAATTTGACGCGGAATCACACTGTGCTCATGCATGTGGACTTGACAGTTGCACGCCTGCACTACCTACATCATTTATGTGCCTCTATTTTGGGTAATTAAACAACGAATTGACGGTGCTTTTACACGGCGTTCATTTCAGGATATGACTGGCATCTAACAAGAAAAAACAAAGTATGAACTAAGGTTATGCTCATCCACTTTGCACTTGAAATCAGAATGGGCGAATTTACTGTTGTATTCATTGGAAGCATATAGTAACTTTAATGATATATGTCTTACATTTGACTTAAATTCATCCAACTAACCAACAAAAAATAATAGATAAACTCGCGTTATATTCTTCTTAGAGCACCATCCCATTCATTAATTACAAGAGTTTAGTACCTTACTGAAGAACCCAAACAACGTTTGCCGTCCGCTGCTGGAATTGAACCACAACACAAACCTAAAAGGTCATCTTCTGAAGCAGTATAGCTGGCTTGAATGCCGTAGAAATTTCTTTACCCTCCGCGTGTGGCAGCCTTGGAACGCCCTCCTAATTATGTCGTCTCTGCTCCCAATCTAGCGATATTTTAAAAACGGGTTGACGATGCATTTTCCCATTTGCATTTCATTTTATGAATTGTGAGACAGGGGCGGCAAAACGCAATCAAACGGTGTCTTGCCAAACTCCCAACCAATGTGTTTATGGATTTATACATTTAATACGAGAACATCTCCGCTATTCTACATAAGTTTATTGTGAGTCCAGCAAAAACTTTTCACTTTATCATGCAATCCACTTTCCGCAATGATTTCCATCTCACGGGCCTTATTAATCAACGCATTTTAATCCGTAATACATCATTGTTCCCTTATGCTACTTTTTCTGTCCAGGATTTGGAGAATTATGATAGATTACACAAACAACTGGAATGGTGCAGCTACTTGAAACGTTGAACATGAAACTTTGTCCTTACGGAATGACAGTGGTCCCTGTTCCGGTGTTGCTGGAATAAACGAAGACATTGCTTCTTCAGACATTTTGTAAATAAAGATGGTGCGTGGACAATCAGAAGAAAAATGTTGGCACTGTGTTTTCCTGCAGACAAAGTGATACAACGGTCGTTAACAAGAAGTTATAAAAATGTGAGAGAAGCTAGGTGTTATAGCTCCAACAAATAGACGTCAGTAATAGCGCAGTTGCTAGCTTAGCGACCATTCTTATGTAAACCGTGAGAAAGATTGTTCGGTTTGTTTCCTGAATGAGGATAAAGGAGTGTCCATGGTTTCGCGAATCACTAATTCATGAGATTATTATAATGTTTCTTATAAATAAACACGTTGCACTCGACTTCAAGTACACGGAGCAAGAGTGTAGTGATTCCTGTAGAACTGCTCTGTCCAACCCGTTGTCGAAACCACAAAATCGCAGACAGTGTCTCTTTCCTAGTTGATCGATTGTACAGGTATTACCTGAACTGCGTTCATTTGGTATAGTGAGCCGCAAATTAACATGAGGATGAATATTGCTGTCGATCACTGGATTTGAGAGCAAAAGCTAACGCTTACTTTACTATGTAAAGTCAAGCTTTGCGTTATTTTAGCGTAGAACCGGAACACTTCCTATATCACACGCCGTCATTGTCAGGTAGCTGCAAGTTGTCATTGAAGAAAACGCAGGGCTTATTCAAACAAGACTCTAGAATACTCATGTATTAATGACGATCATTTAATCGATGAGGAGTTACATTTACGAGAACTGTCTTCACGTAGTATGCTCTGAGGTGATGAAAACGAACCATCCAATGCTGCTGTACTTTGTGCGAGCAAATAGCCAGCAAATGGCCATAATGACTCACCGATTGCGAACACAACGAAACACAAACTTACCGACATATGAAAAAATAGCTATTAGGACTGGTTCTGGGTAAGCCTTGATGGGCCGACGTTGCTACAATGCTGCATCACCAGCATCATAAACGTTTTCGTAAAGCGTCTTTTTCTTATGGGTATCCCATCCATGAGATGACAAAGCTTCAATTGCCTAATATAAACAGAACATCCAGCGCCAACAATTGGATAAAAACAACTTAAAAGTCACAGATACACTCTGAGCAACTGTGCACACATCAATTGATAGGTGATTGCCTCGCAGGCTGAGCAAGCGAAAGGGAATGAACTAAAATATCCTAAGGGCAAATAATACATGGAGATGTGTATAGTTTAGAAAGTTTTGTACTTCCGTCTACTAACCGCAAATGCTAAATTCGTACTTCATCCCTAGATCAGTACGACGCTCCTCTTGTATCAAAACTCTAGCACGCTCCTTCTAATGCTGTTTCGAATACTTACTCCTAACATCCGGTTAGCCACTTGGACAATTGGGCAAGCGACATTCAGAAATGTTTGGAACAATCGTTTGATGTGTATTTGTACTAAATCAAATAATAGTTTCACACCTTTCTATACACCTCGCACTCGTCGACCGAGCCAGAAATAATGAATTTGTCCCGTAGCCTACGCTGCCACCGAACCAGTTTAACATTTTCCTTGTCAAACCAGTGTTGCCCGATCCGTTTGACTTGCTGAAATTCGAGAAGCACAAACCGGTTACACAATACGTTTACTCCACCCCTGATAACTGCTCAGCAGGCTTCAACAGATTTGGATTGTGCCCCGAGTCAGGTGGTCGAAATCCGTCTTCCAGTAGTTATAAGCTAGCTTCAGTGCTTGAGATTGCTGCAGCGGCAGATCCATGTTGCTGATAAGGTTGAGTGGCCAAGTGCTTCAAAGACCTGCAAATTACGAATGTCATGCACATGTTCACAGCTTTTAACATTAAATCCAAGCAGGAGGGAGTTGAGCGCGTTTTTATGCACTTCGGTTGGGAGATGCGTTGTTTTGCCTCAGTTTTAACTAGCATTTCGGTTAACATCGGTCTTTGGTCTCAAAACTTCCGAAACTAACTTGAGCTTCGTGCTAACGTGTTCGAGGATAAATGAAAGGACCAGTAAGTAGAAAATAGAGGTGACTCATGTGGCCCCAGAGATCCAGCAGCTCATCCAAAAGTGGATCAGGAGACTGGGGTAAAATGCACACACGACTGGCTCTCCATGTCTAAAATAGATAATGCACCAAAACTGCTTACACAGGCCATCTTCTTTTCGGTGAACGTCCACAAGTCTTCCACAAAGAGAAGGCAAGAAGTAAAACAAGTCGCTACGGAAAGGATCAGAAAGCACTCCGCAGCGGAAGCACCGGTATCCATTAAGCCCAACATCCTGTTCAAGTACTTCATCGTCCTACTCCGTTCCCGCGACTCCAACTACATCTGGTCGACCAAAAGTAACTAAACCACACCGCTCATTGCGCTTGTTCATCTGAAAGAATAATTTAGTAAGCGCTACGCGCAGACCGCAGTCTGAAGTGTAAGCAACCGATTTCTCCGAAGTTGCATCCATGTTTTAGCCACTCGAAAAGTTACAAGACGTGGGTTTGTTTCTCCTTCACTTGTTTACCACTATAACTAAATGATGGCACAAATGAAGCGCTGTCACTCAGTTAAATCCATATCCATTAGCGCCACAATTCCAGCATGCGGTCGGGGGCTTCTGAGTTGACCGATTCTGGTTCATCACTTTACCACGGATAGCTGTGCGACAAATCTGGGGTTTTGTCCTGTGGTCAGCAGCTTCAATCATTTTTGTGTCGTGCTTCAAGTTGATCAGTCGCTGGCATTCGGCTGTAATCTCTTGCAGCGTCAACTGTGGTTCTTGTTCGAGCTTGTAGAGAATACGTGTTCGAATATCGGCATCTGCATGGGACTGGAGACTGCACACGAAAATAAGTCTGTTGAATTGATCAGGTGTCATCAGACCCAGTTTGAATCGTTCACATTCGCGATTTACGATCCCGGCATGTGTGACAAAATAAACGGCATCACGTTTGACTAACTTCAAACAATTGTAGCGAACACTGAACAGAGAGGCCTGCTCACCGAATATCTGCGACAGCGTTTTCACCGTCTCATCGAAGCTGAAGTCTCTTGCATTCTTCGGCAACACGAAATTTGGATAACGTTCATGTTCGACTGCGCCAAGTTTCCTCAACAGCAAACGAACTTTCCAGGCATCATCTTGGTCTGCAAGTTCCACTCGAAAAATATCTTCATACTTTAAGAACCAGGATTCAAATGTCAATCCGTTCAATCCATCGAAAACAAATTCTGTGATTGAAGCGGCAAGGGCGTCCACCGATGGCCGTGCGGTTGTTGTAGGGGATTCGCTTTGGATGTTCAGCTTCTGAGATAGCAACTCGATCAACTGTCATTGAGATTTTTCAAACTGGAGTTGTTGCTGTTGAAGGAGCGTCTGCATCTGCTCGAACGAGATCGACATGATTACCGGAACCTCCGTCGCCAGAAAATCTGTTGCGTCGCCGCTGATGCCTTCACCCCACGACCGCAAGAAGAAGTCCAAAGACGAGCCAGAAGGAGACTTGTATACATGAAATCACAGTTGCTTATATAGTTTGAAGGCAAAATGAAGCGAAGCTACTAAACTACACTTGAGCCAACCAACTGAAGGAAAAACGTAAAATGCAACGGCGAATAAGCAACCGTGTATGTAAGAGCGAATCGCGTAAGTCCCTAAAAATAGCATCATTGGACTCCAAGCGTAAAGCGAACGACCATTTACAGTGACGGGCACTGGCCAATCAGAATGACGAAATCAAACGTTTAAACAAAAGTCACGAACCAAACGCGACTAAGGAATGCAGACCCAAAAGTTGAAAACTAGTACAATAATTGTGTGACACTAAATATTCCTTTAACATAACCAAGTAGAACAGTAATGAGAAGAAAAAAACCAATAGAATATGTTCTTGCAAACAGCGCTGCTGAGAAAGGCAAGACAAGGAGCGTCCATTAACAATGACGCGGATGTACCAATCGGGCGAACCCAGTGGAGCGTTTAAACAACAGACAAGAAACAGGAAATAGGAAGAGTAAAGAATAGCTATCAAGCTCGGTCACAATAAATGAAAGTCTAATAGCTGTTCTCCTAATAATATGCACCTTTGCCTTTTCAACCTACGCAGCCGAGACAGGATTAGCTTCGGAGTGGCCTAGTCGGCAGAAGTTATCCACATAGGTCGGTCCATCTAAACAGTACAGACCAATGCCCTTATGGCGCGATGATCGTGCGCTACGTATCCGGCACGACACTAGACAGCTGACCAAAGGTGGTGGGTAGAATACACAAAATTCAAGCTAGGGAAAAAGTGTATTGAACGGGAGAAGCGTTAATTATTGCTAAAATAGGGCACCAGGAGAGAGCTAGCTAGGGAGGATGTAGTTGGGAATCTAGTGCGTGGACGGAGCGTCGTTCGTAGTCGATTCGCGCGCGTCAAAGACGGATATCGTGTTCGTGTTTCAAACAACCAGGAACCACGTCCCGACAGGTCAACCGCCTAATTCCCTAATAAATATGAAAGCTATACTTTTAGTATATTTTAGAAGAGTTTACACAGTCCTACGGGGGAATCTCCAGGTCACTACACTCTCACAGTCACTATTTCCTCAGTCGCATCGAGACACCATCAACCAAGCTAAGTACATACTCAAGCTTGTGGTCCTATCGTGCCTGAAGGACTTGGATGGGTGGACTCGAGCGACTGAAAACCCATTAAATTTTATCGTCTCTTATCATTTGAAGCGGCTCCTGTTGGAGCAGAGTTGCCTCTAGCTGCCTTTCACGTGGCTTCTTTTTCACCGATTGTAGTGTTTATTGCGCTTAGCAACTCCTGTTTGTCGTTCCGTTTCATGGAAGTCTTTCGATTGAAGGAAAACGAATCAAGATTGTTTGGAAGACTCTTCTGTTGAGTAGTTGGACTTCATCTGCTATGAAGTCTAAATGTTTGTCATGCTGTAAAGGAGTTACTTCGTTCTTTGAAGCCTTGCAATGCACCATCTGTGATGGGTGGACTAACATAACTTGCTGTGGAGTCGGGCATGAGTTATACGAATTTTTCCCGCGAGCCAACCTTCCTTGCGATCTGTGTCGCGTTACGATAAACAACAGACGATGTTTTGACGGACTGCTTGCGCTCAATCCGCTCGCCTCTCCTGCTCCAGCTGAGATGAATATGGCTGCTGTCTCGCTGCCAACTTCTTTTCTTATCTCATGTGCTTCTGGTGCAGGTGCCCCAACGGGTAAGCGCTGTCCAGCATCGTCCACCACATCTACAGAGACGCCGGCGGTTGTTAACCAGAGCGAACAGTCTAAAAGCAATATGTACGCAGATGTGGTGAAGGAAAGCGTACGAAATGTTGAACGTAAAAAAAGGCAGTAGTAAGGCTAAAATTCTAGTCGTCGTCATCCCAATCGCAGTTAAATGTGGTTCTCGATAGAGTTTAACAACTGGAGAAACCGCTTAAGGATGGTCCGTCTATTCCGAAGCCGAAGATTGCAATCTCGAGACCGCTGCCTTATCATCGTGAATGCAGCAGGGTCGACGAAGGTCTCCCAAGCTGAAAAGTTTGTAAATGACCAGGAGTTCTTGCAACGGATGTTCCCTTTACTTTGCGATGATGGAGAACAAGTAGTCGGCATTGTTTCAGCTTTCCGCATCAGCAAGAAACAGCTGGCGTTTCAAAGGTTCGTCCACTTAAAATTGTATGTCAAAGTGATGACGAGGCCGACGCTTTCTTCGACGAGCTCAAGGTCTTAAAGGCGCGATCTTTTCCCGGAGGATCGAGTGAAAAGGAAACAAGCGGTTGACGAACTCATATCACACCTAGGCATGGTTGTAGCAGATTTAAATATCGTGGGTGATCTCGTATTCCGAAAAGGTACAAAAATTCGCTAGAAACTAATTCTTGTTATACCGGAAGAACGGACTGCGCGTAATTTCTGAAAATGTGCCCAGTATTAGAAAAATACGCGAAGAAATTCAAATTTCTGCCTCAGTGAATCTTCCCGACATAATGGCTGTCGAGTTGACCGCCAAAAAGGGCGATCTGGTGTCGCTGTGATTCTGTGCTGGAATACAGACTTCAAGGCTCATCCAATTGAAGCTGCTTGTGATAATACTGGTGGATTCGTAGCTCTGCGGTAGTGCCTTCATAATGGATAAAGATCCCGGATGGCCGATGTTGTCTACAGAGCTTCATTAGTTTCCGGAGCTCGGCGGCTGGATTCCATTAAAATACATGGTGGGGGAATGACTGTGTACTAGTGAGAGACTTCAATACCCCAAAAGTCGACTGGCATTTGATGCGTTGTGCTACTTTTTCAAAAGTTTTCGCCGCGGACTTTTTGGAAACCGTTCTGCAATGTAACATGTTTCAACATGTTACTCTGCCTACCGGTTTAGTTGTTGGTCAGACACGCCATATTCTCGCTCTTGTGTTTTTCCTGTCGCAATCAGATGCCACAGACATTACCATTCTTCCGCCTACTGGTAAAATTGATCATTGTGTGCTTTCATTTCTCTGGACTCGACGCCTCACTCTGTATAACCAAGATAGTTTCCGTAGAACTCTCTGGCTTGCCGATCCAGTCTGCCTGCAAGCAGCCGCTAACGCTGTGGACGGGAATACCCCACATGCCTCGGACCCAGATGAGGAGTGAAATCTTTTGTACTCAAAGGTGATTTCGCTTGTTGCAGGGGTTGCTCCTATTTATAAAAGGAAAACTTTTACTAGAGATGCTCTAGGGATAGATCGAAAATTGCGGTGCTTAATGTCCAAAAGAAGTAAACTATGGGATCGATTCAACCTCACTCACTGCGCGCTTGACTATTCGGAGTATAACTTGATCAGAAATGACTGGATCCTGAAAAAAACATCAGAGGCGGCTTCAGTATGAACTCCGCTTGGCTGTGCAATCCAGGACAACACTGAAGGCACACTACTCTTACTTGAAAAGAAGTACCAAAGCCGGCAGTGGCAATCCTACCTTGTTTTCCTCAAAGCAGGTTAGTTTACTCGACGACGATGCGACGAATGCCAGTCTACTGATCCTGCAGTATTCTTATGTCTAATCGATAGAGACGCCGTTACCCAGTAACACAGCGCCAATTCACCCCTCTTCGTTGCAGCACAGAAATAAATGTGGCTGAACTTGCCAAAGGTTTTCGTGAATTAGATCTGAACTCCTCACCGGGTCCTGATGGGCTGCAGCCGCTGTTCCTCAAAACCGTTGCAGACTACATTGCTGCTCCTGTCTGTTAGATATTTCGTCACACCTGGAAGCTGGACGTCTCCCAGTTTCATGGAAACAGGGGGGCCGTTAAACCTATATAAAAGGGAGGGGATCGTCGAGATCCTGACAACTATCAACCCATCTGTGTAACCTCCATACTGTGCAACTTCAGGGAAAGGATTCTCAAGCGCGCCCTGTAGCTTCACCTCGAGCACCGAAACATCATCTCTCGTGCTCAGCATTGGTTTCGGCGTGCACGCTCATGTAGCTTGTACCTGCTTGTTGCTAGGGAGAACTGGGCGAGATGGTTAGATACTGCGAAACGCCTGGATACGGTTTATGTAGACTTCACTATGGCCTTTGACAGGGACCTCCTGAGAGTCTCCTACTTAAGCTCCGAGGTACCGGTGTCTCTGGGAATGTCCTTCCTTAGATGGCTGGACTATGCGAGTCAAAGTGAGCAAATCCAACTCCGCTCCTGTGCTCATGACTAGCAGTGTTCCGCAATGGTCGGTACTTGGTCCAGAACGATTCAAGCTTTTCATCAAAGACCCCCTATCGGAGCTTCAGATGGTTTGTCTGATTTGCGCCGATAGCATGAAGCTGTTGATGGAAGAATCCTGTCTAATAGAGGCTGACAGATGACAGACATCATTGGACATGCTACACAATTGGTCGGTCAACTAGCAATTGCCCAGAACTCGTGAAATATGCTCAGTTCTCACCACGGGTGCCTCTGAACCGTTCGGGACATACCATCTTGGTGGGGTGTTACTCAGAACCATTATTCGTGAGAAAGATCTCGGTGTGCTTGTCACACATGATTTACGCACCAAAGATAACACACTACGGAGAGTAGTCACTGCCAAGAGGATGTCCAATGCCATAAGTAGAGCCTTCTTGCGACTGACTCCGAAAATCTTCTGAATGCTGGTTACTTCCTTTGTGCGCCCGATCCTTGAATAAGGACTACTCACCATCTGTCATCTTACCAAGTTCGAGTGTGACATGATTGAAAAGGTCTAGCGGCGTGCTCCTTAATCCATACTGGAGTTAAGGGACTTACCTTACCCTCTTCATCTGCAGCGGATGCACCTGTTCTCCTTGGAAGATACTCAACGTAGAGGTGATCTTATTTTTACTGGGCGAATTCTGATGGAGGAAATGTGGATGGAGCTACAAGCGTTCTTTCAAGTCAACACTAATAATTCCACTTGGGAACACAACTGGAAACTATTTAAATCCGGAAGACTCAGAGTTCGCTCCACTCTCTCTCTATCAACCCGCATTCTAAATGACTGGAACGACTTCCCGAAACATTTACTCCATTCGAAGACTGAGGTGTATTACAAACGACTTTAGGATCCTCATTTAATATGTAAGCTGCGAACTTGCTTCTTCCGATGTAGCTGTTACGGCCCCTCGTGGAATGCCGTTTTGTAACGACTCAAGGATTCCACGCACTGATCGGGAAGTGAAGGAGCTGACGAGGGACTTTCCTCCAGCTCTCTACAAACCAGTGATCCAATGATCTACAGCTGAATGCTCGCTTTCTTTTTGCGGCTTCTTCTCTAGTTGAGCTCTTTATGGTTCCTCAAACGATAGATTTCCGTCTGGGTCTTCACAGATCTCAGGGAACAAAGTCAGTAGGTCACTAGCCAAAGTGGTATCGTGCTTCTGGAAAAATTAGTATGGTGGGCTAATGAAAGGTCAAAAAAAGGAAAAACAGTGGGATTCATGGCAAAACCTCCGATGGGACCTAGGACAGTTTGCGTGACAATGGGTCTAGAACTGCTCACAACCAAACGTGTTTGGCCGCGATATGCATTGGCAGAATTTAATCGTTCCTTTGACTGCCTTTGACTTCGAACATCATCGCACAAAACTTAGATGAAATCATGATGAATAGGGCGCAAAAGACAAAGGGATCAGCGGAAAATCTAACACACGAAAAATGAAATCTAACATATGGATCAACACATGTTAGGTGTTTGTTGTGTGCCTAGCAGTTTTCGAACAGGAACCGCAAAGTGTGTATTTTGGCATTTCTGGAAAGTTGTGTAAAAGTGACGTTAAATGGTCAGGCAGAATTCGCAAGACGAAAATCTGAAATCTGAGAAGTTTACCACATGAAATATGGTCCGGAAATTGAAGCTTCAGCAATCAATCGATAGGTAAACCAATAGAGGATCCCGGTATAGCAGCCAGGAGATGCGCAGCCAAACATCCTTAATCACAGTCAGAAGAATCGCAGTGTCTGTTTTGCAACGGTCAGGATGACACTTTTTAAATAAACAAATAAATAGATAACTAAATAAATAAACGGCTTATTCCTCGACGGTACGAGGCAAGATTCAAATGAGTGGAATGATCAATCTGTTTAACGAGATCGCATAAAATAGCTCATTGTTCTTCTTTGGTATAACCAATGCCAAATGGATGTTCGAGGTGATTGACAGTCTGAAGTTAACAGAGTGATTAAGAAAATAGGGACAATAATAAATGCAGACTTACCCAAAAATGCAATTGAAGTAATACGGCCAATCACGAAACCGTCCCCAGGGGACCTGCTTCCATGCGGGGTATTCTGTCGATGGGTTCCTCCCGCTACGCCATGCTCTAACTGGTTGTGTGCCAGGTTTGGCAAAGTAGTATTTAAGTCATCAGTTGTTCAATAAATGTGTTTATGAGGACGGTTGCATACATTCATTATGGGCGATGAAACTTCAGCCAGTTCCGACATGTGGATCCCTCAAGTATGACACCTATCTTTTATACGCCAGTGATTTATTGGCAAGATATTTTGTATGGGTGAAAGTTTTAGCTTGGAAACTGTAATCCGGCACCGCAAGAGATCAGCCCACTTGTGGACAACAACAAACTAAGGAGGAATATAAATTATCATGAATAAAAATCCATACCACTAATAACTAGTTTTTGCGGAGGGGCCAATCACAAGTTCATGGAAAGTCTTGGTGAATAGTGACGATGGTATAGAAATTAGGAGATAAAGGAATGTTGTATTCTGTCCAAGGTTTTGTATAGAATAAAGAGCAGCAAAGAGAATTCAAATGAAGTTGATAGTGTCGCTGCAGTTGTGGTTGCTTTATTCCAAAAAGACAAACAATTGAAACCATCGCGACTGGAATACAATTAGTGCAATTATTTCAGACAATGGAAGAAAAGCTCCGTTACTTGTCGCGCAGTAGAGACATGAAATGTGCGCATGAGTATAGAATACTAAACACAACAGTTTTCTAGTGCTTTTGGAAAAAATCTTGAGATGGACTATTCATCCTCAACAAATGCTTGTCGTGGATTTTTGCTTGAAATATAACCCGGCCCCTCCTCAAACGATCTATAGTCGTGCATTTGCGAACTTAGGAACTCTTTTACTTATCTTGTTGTCAAAAATCTCCGACCCATTTCTGCAATACCTTCACGACTTTGTACATCATATATATGTATTATTCCATATCAAGCTGAATCTTATAATATAAATCTTCCGTCTGACTGTGATCTTGAATGGAGTTGCAACGGTCATAAATTCGGTGTCGCTTATTTCATATCTGGTTTCCAACCGAAATCGCATGGAGTGGTGTTCACTATGCACGTTATGCCATACAAGTTTGTGGAGGAAATCAAGATTTATATATATTCTATATAACCATAACGGCTCAAGTTTTAATTCATTGCATCTATCTTTGTAAGAAACAAGTGTGGTGTAACCACGGATGCATCTAGTGAAGGCGGGTCGAAAATTTTCTACGGCCTTTAGGTTACATATACACAAATCGCTGAACCTAACGCTACAGTATTGTAACAAGCGTATTTCTTTGATTTTATCTGTCATGAGCCTTGCCTCTTTCAGCGTTAGGAAGTGACTAGTATGTCCTGAGATTTGTATTGCATTTGAAACACTATAGTATTCGCGTTCTTTGAAATGAAAGGAGCTGGAAAACTTCAGTCCAAACACTCTGACAGAAGAGCACACTGGAATGGGATCGCCATGAAGTAGAAACAATCTTGCCGCAATTTGGCATCCATAAGTCATGATATCGCATTTTTATGTGGAGAAGTGCATCAGCCACTTTGCAGCCCAGCCCTCTATGGTTTGTACATCACATATAAGTTTGCTATCTCAGTTTTGTATGGGGATGAATGGGATGTATATACTGCCTTAAAATCATCTGCAAAAAAGGTATGAGCTTCCGAATCGTACGATATGCATATGATCGTTTATGTGCAGTAGCAAAATAAGATGCTCTAAAACGCTGCTTTTATCTACTCCACCAGTAACTTGTTGGGGCCTAGACATGAACCCATTTCTGTTAACTGTCTGGGAGCTTCTTCACATATAGGATTTAAACGAATACAGAACCGGATTTAATATGCCGAAAGTACTCGGTCACCATAATTGGCTATTTTGCGCAGCCCGATTGAAAGCTTTCTGCATGTCTACATATAGGATAATGCATTAAAGTCCAGAGTCAATCGCTCTGGTGAGCTTATTTAAGAAACCAATTTGGTATATTATGCAAGAACAAGATTTTAAAAAGCCATGCTTTGACTGCGATGGAAGGTTGTGAGAGAGAAGGCAAGATGTGAGTTTTTCCTTTACAATTCTCTCCATCAGTCGTAAGAAGATGGGGGTGTGACTTAACGATAATTCTGTATATCTGGTTCGGAGCCAGAATTATATCGCGGTACGACAGCCGATTCCTTTCATTTCAAATAATATTTCCGTGATTGTCAGGACAGGAAAAACGTCTTCAGTAGTAGGACGGGTACATTATCACCACCACACTTCCTTACGGCGGAAGTGATACCATGGAGTCCAGCGTTACCTCGATATCCGAAGTTAGTTAGTCAAAGTTATAATAACTCCGATGTTAAAGTCGACAAGTGAAATAGTTCCGGATGTGCGTGATGAAACTATAGGTATTAGAGTCGCATAGTCATTGCTGATCGGATCGGCAAGCAATGCAATGAAATCATCCGCCATTGCACTAGGTGAGTCGAGAACACTGCAGTCTGGTTTGATAATATGTGCGGGTAGTTCTATTTGTCTTGCTTTTCTCGTCTTTACTAAGTTACTTATTTCATTAGCTTAGTTTGTGCAGTGTAGAACGCGTTCCTCTTCGTGTCTAAGATGCGCAGGCTTCCTGACATCCTTTGCGATTACAAACATTTACAGACGTAACCGAACGCTAAAAGCACGATATTTTTGTACGTTCGAGCCACTGTGCGCAATGGTTTTCTATCTTTTTCTGCAATAGTCGAGCTAACCGAAGGCCTAGCACCAGGTTTCTTTTTGTTGATAGTTCATAATTTCAAACAATATTGGATGCTGCGGTAAAATGGAGCAGTTACACACTAGAGGTCATGGGAAAGAAAGAACAGGTCCCCATTTTGCAACCAAAGTATGCTAGAAAATGATTCCCAGTTTACAATTTAAGGAAGGTTAAGTGTATTTTTGTATGTACCATTGGGGATTGACTGCTATTTTGCTGGCAAGTAATTTTAAGTCGCATCCTGAAAGGCCACTTGGTACCTCATTGAAAATGGAAATAGGGTATAGAGTAGAAACTAGGTCTAACATATTGTACCCCTTGAAGGTGCAAGAATATACTGAGCCCGTTCTTCAGTCATAAGAAAAGTTTAAAGTTTGCCTGCTTCCTGGTCGGTACTAATGTAGACCGACATATGTCATACAGGTTGCGGTCCCCGCAAATGACCTTGTTTTGCAGCCTAAGTCCCAAAATCTAGCTAAAAGGATGTCTTCATTGAATCTTTTCATACGCGGTGGGTGGCATATGGAACCCACTGTAGATCGGTTTCCACCTGATGACAACATTAGCCAGACGGAATCAAGTGGAACAGACAAGCGGAAGTGTGTACTCAGAAACGGACAGGTTTTATGAGTCGGAAATGATACAACCGCATAACTGTCTTACGATCGCATCTGGTCAGTTTATATCCGTCAATTGTAGTCATGTGACTTGACATAGTTGTGCTGCGTCAAATTTCAGTACACAAGAGATCAGGCTTATTTAGATACATGAAGCGACGGAGTAAGTTAATCTTATTTAACGGTGAACCTAGCTTAATTAACACTTTTCGGGAAGCATTCTGATTCAGATTTGAGCCACAAGGCACATCAAAATTGGAGCCTACAGTAGCTGCAATTATCCGCAATAACTCCTTCAAAGCGGGAGTTTTCTTATTTACCGGTCATACTTGGAGGGGGTCGAACAGTATAGCTCCGCGTTTGCACATATAATAATGACCAAACGGTTAAAAAGAAATCTTCACCAGGACATACACGCTCCTCAAGGCCACGGACACTGCCACACTCAATGCAGACTGCAAATGGAAACAAATACATTTAGGAGATTTCCAATTATTACATAATAGAACGTAGGGCTGTATGCTCTTCATTTTTTCGTCCGGTTAATTGCGCGTGTTTGACTATGGTGATAAATTCGTGCATTTGTAAGACAAGTGAAAAATCATGGGTCCTTCTGTATCTGGTAGCTAACATTTTGATTTTCTTGCTGACTAAGTTCTCGGCGGAATGTTTGGTGGCATGACGGTATGAATACATTGTGGAGCAAGGAAGGCTATAGCGTGATGAACTTGTTTATAGAACTGTTCCACAGCGGTGTACACACTAGTAGAGAGGACAAATACATCCCAGTCGGAGAAACGAATGAAGTGCTGGAAGCATTCCCAGTTTATCTTATGGGTTGCAACCGGCGTTGTAGAGGCGATTTTAGTGACCAATTTAATTTGGAAGCTCAGTCGGATCATGTTATGATCGATGGCATGGAGATTGTTTAAGATCTCGGTCTGTGGATTGGGTAGCCCCAATGTGAATATTAAGCCCATTACATTGGCGGACCTGGTTGGACTGGTAATCCATTGTGTCCAGCCCCCAGCTCTGATGGAAGAAGGAAAAGAGGCGTGCAAGGTAGAGATTAGTTGGCTAAATGCGTAACGGATGGGAGAGAGCCATTAACCTATGGCATATTTGAAGGAGTACAACAGCAGTTCAACGTTTTCTTCACCGTCATCAGCCCCACGACAGAGCACCTATTTGGCGGGTTCTCAAGTCCAAAGTTTGACCGAATAACTTGTACGAATGAACAAAACAAATCCATTTCAATCTGCATCGTGTCTCGTGTCTCGGGATTTCTAACGGACTACGCACTCTCAAATTTATCTATGCTAAAGATGAGGGCTCAATGACTTTTGACTTTTACACAGCTGTTTGTCCAGTAGATGAACGTCGCACCATCATATCCGTCTTTGTTATCAAATAGATCTGTCCAATGAATAACAAGAACCCAATGAACTTCCAACAGCAGTAGCTGAACGTGTTCGGCGGAGCCTGGGATTCTAGTCGGTAAGCGATGACACGTAAGACGTGTCAAATACAACAGTAAAGAAGTCGGAGGAGACTGAACCCAACGTGTATTGTGCAGGCTACAAGAATAGGAAGCGAAGCATTCAGAGCGAGAAACGTGCAGCGAGGTACTCACCAAAACGGTTTGTGACAACGGATGTGCAGTCAGTTAAACAACTGGACGTTTCGAAAGTTAAAACAACCATTAATCCAATGTTACAAGATACGGAAAGCGCATGTTTTCTGTTGCACTACAAACGCAAAAGAAAGCACGGTGATTTTACTGCATCGACTGTGTCAGGTACACAGTCATATTCCACAGAAGTTCATGCGCTATTTTAAAGAAATTTGAAGCAGTAATTTGTAGGACATGCATAAATTGGGTAACCTTTTACTAACCTCATTTATTGAGCCTTACACGCAAATTATTATTAAAATGCTTGCCACCTTAAATGCAGCTACTTAACACAGGATCATGTTTAAAAATATATGACGCTAACACGATATTAGCAAACTGCTTTTGCACCGAACTGTATAGCCTGCATTTTCGAAATTAAATCCTTTTCTTACCCCGTTGGCAGGTTATAACTATTTTGGTCAATTCAGTTGCAGCGAGATTGCTAGTAATTTCAGATTTCGTTAACCAGTCAAGGTAAAGTTCCTATAAAAAGGTTATCAATGGTCACATCAAAGGTTATGGAACGACGGTGGTCATAAACGTTTCTCAAGTGCACATCTCGGCAAATAACCCGAGATATTTCTAGACACAAACAATTCCATATAATTTGCTATTAATCCAGACCTACTTCTCATATTAATTAACGTTGCAAGCGTACAAAGTCTCGCGACCAGGCAAAAGAACGAAAATGGGGCGTCCGTCTTATTAATCAAAAGGTAGGTAGCAGAAACCTAAATGTTTGCTGCACTTTCACAGCGATCTGTATGGGTAAATGTTGTGTATACACAATATCTACATCTTTTCACATGAACTTAAATGTGAAAGACGACATCTCGGTCCCATTCCGTTTAAAGGGATTGTCGGCCGCTGACTGAAAGGATCCTCGGCCGGCAACTGAGAGGATTACTTACACGCTTTGCAATCCGGAGGTCTCCACCTGGAATCCGAGTTGGTGAGGGCGACATCGCGATACACCCAGTTCGGGCGATTCCGACCGTGGCTGAGGGGTAGCCAAACGTCGCTAAGGTGTACCGGCTGATGATGATACATTTTCTCGAACGTGTTGACGAAGAACCCGGGTTTTACTCCAGTCGGCGATACCTGAAGGTGTGTAACTCCGAAATCACGCAACTACCAATATATCACCCCCCCTAACTTTGCATGCTGCAAAAGAACTTGGGTGCCGCTGCTTGTAGTTTAAGACATCTCGCCTACTTTACCTTGATTGAATGTGCGCTAGATCGGAAAGCCAGTAAAATACTCATTTGCATGTTGTAAATACATGGGTAGAAAGTGTGTGAAGACCACGTCATTTTCGAAAGATGGACAGAAATTGCACTTGGGTATTGCATTTGCCCACAATGGGTTGCATGTATGGCCGTTTCCCTTAGTTAAGTCATCAACACTTAGGAGCATATTTTGTGTTATCTTGCGTAAGAAAAGTTCATTTCTTTCCTGTTCTAGAAAATCTGGTTGGGCCATTAAAGGAGCTCGCTTTGCCATTCTGGAGGGCGCACTTGATTTGCGTAGTGGAAGGTGTGTATTTAAGTGAGGAATGAAACTGAGTTTATTCCTCTGTGAGCCAATGTTTTTTCTGACCAATCACTGACACTGTTTGCGTACTTACAGTTATTACCTATGGAACGCCAATATATGACTTAGTTCGTTATTTGATTGGCGTTTTCGTTCTATCCTCTGCGCTCTAAACTATTAAGCTGCTCTTCCAAATCTTGAAAACTCAGCAAACGTATTGTCTCTTGCTTTGACTGAATTCCATGACCGGTAAAACTTTTAGTGATTGTTGTGCTTTGTACACCGTCACCTGACTTCCGCAAACTTAGAATTGTATTTAGCGCTATTACAATGTGTTGATGTCACGTACAAATTACTTATAAGATGGATAAAAATGCATTCATCGCGAAAATTTTAATAAGCCTTATCCTACCATAGACATCAACTACTATTTTTTACTATTCAATATATACTGGAAAGCAGGAATATGTGTCAATTGAGAACTATGCTAAGCGAGTCGCTGCGTTCAATTTTGCACAAAAAGCAACAAGTTACCATTCGTCATGCATCCCTATGTAACATTCACTATAGGGTCCTTTCCTCAGATGCAGTATAGAAAACCATTCAGCAAACAATTTGTGACATTGCCAACTTCATAAACATCTGTTTCGACAGGAGTCATAAGGCGGAGTGATCATTGAATCACAGTGTCTGTGAGGGGGAAGGCGTGAATTGCAGTCAAAATAACACTCCGCGTGCTCTGGTGAAACTTTGCGCAACGGCAGCACTCCTGACGAAAGCATTACTATGACAATAATGCACGTACATCAAAATTGAGTCTTCCCAACGAAGGAATGACGGGCATAATGTGACCCATGGGGTAAGATCGGATTACAATATGGGAAACCACAACAGTAAATTAATCTCGAAATTCCTTGCAAGGGTGAGACAGCCAGCATTTTACCGAAAAGTATCCAAAGATATACAGAAGTAAACTTGAAAAATAGCCAAACATTAATCAGTAGAAAACTATCAATTTGTGAGACAGTATTTTGGAGCAGCCACGTTGTAGGACATTTGCGAAAATAGAAATTGATATGCTTGAAGCATAAAATGATAGGCAATGCTTTCCCACGAAAAGCTGAGGGTAAAACTTAAGAATGTTACATTATATACAAATCAAAATTTGTATACAGACCCAACCGATCGTCAGTCAGCCAAATTGATGCTAGTGAGCTATGACAAGCCGTCGATCAGGTTCCAGTTGTTGTCGCACGCTAGCACAGGTCAACTGCAATCCGTCCTGGCCAAGGTGTACCCACCACGTGAGTGAACAATTTCTGCGTGCACAGCGCTGGTTCGTAAACCCGAATGGCGATGGCTTCTGCGGCGTCCAATATCCGCTTACGAAAATACTTTGATCGATCTTCTGTGGCTTGGTAGATTAATTTGAACGAATCAGCCGAGTTGGTGGCGTGACCCGTGTCCGCAACATGGGCAGCGATGGCAGAGTTGGTGACCTTTTGACCTCCATGTCCGAGGCAGGCCGGATGGTGTTCCCTCACCCTATCGGGTAAGCGTCTTGTCGTATGGCCAACGTGACCTACTCCACAGGAACAGAAGAAGGAGTAAACACACCTTGATTTGGTGTGCTCAGGCAGGAAAATAAGTTCCCGTTCAGCCGTCAGCATTGTAGGTGCCTCCATGTTTCGCCCAATGTTGGCATTAATAACATTATCTGGATAGCCATTTGTAGTAAGCGTCGATCGTATGCGCTCCAGAATGAGTATCCTTGGAGTAGATTCTTTCAGCCCGGCTCACGAGTCTGAGGACTAAGCTGAATTGGCACAAAGCTATGAAAGTTTGTGTACTGCCCACGCCAAGTTCACTTTCGGTAACTTCGACGTTGTACTGCAGCACCATCAAGCATTTTTAGAGCTACATCGAGAAAATAAAAAGCGCCTTTTTCTTCTACTTCCTAAAATGACTGTTAAGCGAGACAAAATGAACCAGATCGATAATAAGCTGTGCTTCTCGCTCGAAAAGCTTAACAATTGTGGTTATATCAGTGAATATGTCTATGAATAGCTACGCCCCGTATGCACGGATATCCCATGGATTTACTGTCTTCCCAAAACCCCCAAGCCTAACGGTTCTTTTCTTCCGGTTTTGGACATGGCAAGCTCCCAGTACCACCCGACTGCTCGTTGGTTGTTGAAACTTATTGAGCCCTGCGTAGACCAGTGGCTATACAGTCTCTAAAGGACACTATTCATGTTGTGTATTCGGTGTGTGATGTCCAAGTCTCTCGACTTTACCTCACTGTTCAAAATGGGCCTTTCTTTGAAACGCTTAAATTCATTTGCAGCTTTGTTGATGAGAACCATCTTAATAATGTCATACCAACACTCGCCCTGAAAGAACTACTGCTCGGTTCATTAATTAAAGTACAGTTTCGATTTAGCGGGGATATATACCGTCAGTGCAATTGAGTGGTAATGGGGTCCCCGCTTGGACCATTCCTCGCTGATGTTTCAATGGGCACGTTTGAACCGGGTAACTTGAAAGCCATAAGCCGCAGACTTACGTTATAGCACCGTTACGTAGATCACATCATCGTCCTACTAGACGACTTTAGTAAAAGTGAGGAGCTCACCAATGTAGTTAATAAGGCATATAAGGCTATTTAGTTCAATTAAGTGGTAGAAGAAAACGGCACTTTTTTATTTTCTCGATGTAGCTCTAAAAATGCTTGATGGTGCTGCAGTACAACGTCGAAGTTACCGAAAGTGAACTTGGCGTGGGCAGTACACAAACTTTCATAGCTTTGTGCCAATTCAGCTTAGTCCTCAGACTCGTGAGCCGGGCTGAAAGAATCTACTCCAAGGATACTCATTCTGGAGCGCATACGATCGACGCTTACTACAAATGGCTATCCAGATAATGTTATTAATGCCAACATTGGGCGAAACATGGAGGCACCTACAATGCTGACGGCTGAACGGGAACTTATTTTCCTGCCTGAGCACACCAAATCAAGGTGTGTTTACTCCTTCTTCTGTTCCTGTGGAGTAGGTCACGTTGGCCATACGACAAGACGCTTACCCGATAGGGTGAGGGAACACCATCCGGCCTGCCTCGGACATGGAGGTCAAAAGGTCACCAACTCTGCCATCGCTGCCCATGTTGCGGACACGGGTCACGCCACCAACTCGGCTGATTCGTTCAAATTAATCTACCAAGCCACAGAAGATCGATCAAAGTATTTTCGTAAGCGGATATTGGACGCCGCAGAAGCCATCGCCATTCGGGTTTACGAACCAGCGCTGTGCTGCATCAGTCCCACACTCCACATCAAATATTGATGGAGGCCCGATGTCATGCGTGTCGACCGTTATCACACAATTAAAGGTGGCATCGTTCATCGTATCCGCGGCCGCTCCCAAACTTGGTCTAGTTAGTGTTGTAAATACCACCACGGGACCCAAGATGCCATCATTTGTTCAACTAGATAAAGTAGCCACACATTCCTTCAAAATGCTGAAGAGCAGCTAGTCTCATTTTTCTCCGAATATTATATGCTCTTTGATCTGAACCTGAGGCAAATTCCATCATAGACAAGCTGTTAAGCGTCTAGAAACATTAGGCTCTCATTGCTAAGTCGCAGGGGTAAAATCTAAGCTGGCCAGTATGATGGGCCTCATCGATCATCCAAGTTCTGCACACTACGGTGACACACAGATATTGCAATTAAGACTTCAATCAGGAAATGATGCTTAGGCAGTTCTGTTGCCAACCATTCATCTCCGTGCCACCCCATGCACTGTTCGAATTGTTCCTGATGGCTCTTGGAGCAAATATGAGAAATGGAAAATAACTGTATAACTTGCGTAAACACAACAACGTAGTCCAGATTCATGTCCATGGTTTCCACGAGTTTCTGAATTCATGCGAGTTGGAGACCAAAGCGCATGACTAGAAGGAATGGCATTTCATCAGTGAATACTCATAATGGAAAACGTGGTAGCCAGTTTGAAATCAACGTTACGGTTAACTACAAATGGACTGATCACCGAGTGATGATAGTAATAGGGCCAACAAAATTTATGGCAGGAAATGCGATCGAACGCGGCCTAACATGTGGAAAATGTTTCCATCCGAAACAAATCTACAGGAGAAGGACACAGCCACAAGTTGACAGAGTATCACTGAACCAACAGGTCTAAGTGCAATCCCAACAACAGGCAGCTCGGAACCGCGACACTGTCAAAACACCCCGACAGCCGCAGAAGTACGACGTTATCAGCCACTCGCTGGCAGTGAGCACTCTGCATACCAACTTGAAACGGCCCTGGGGGTTGTGTCAGTGGTCCAACAAAATACAACTGGCAATCGATCCAACTATGGTCAGCATAACCCCCCACCTGAGAGCCGCATCTGTGAAAACCTTTCTAATCCCTGAGGCGCTTAGTTGTTTGCATGCCAATGCACAAGGTCTTCTCAGCAAGTTAACAGAGCTTTGTATTCTTCCTGTTCCTTTGTTAGACAGCCTGGATAGGCGAAGCACGGCTGAATACTGAAAGCAGCGATGCTGAGATAGCTCTACCCGGCGTGGTTCCCATACGAAACGATCGACCCAGCTGAGGTGGCGGCGCTATCCTGTATTACCGATCTGGCCTGCATAATGATAATATCAACGTTCCGGAGAAGCAATCTAACGAATCGCTGTTCTGCTCTCAACAACTGCGACTTGGTGATATGTGTTTACTAGCAATAGTTTACAGCCATCCAATGTCCAACTTTGAGCTGGATCACCGCCTAGCTTCTGCACTACAATGAGTCCTGGCACGGTCATAAGGCAACGTCATTCTAGTGGGGGATTTCAGTCTACAAGCAATCGAGGTCTCAGCTTCTCACGTTGACAGTTCAAAAAGGACTTGCAAGAAGTAATCGACAAAGTACCTCTGAACAACTGTCATCTCCTACGCGATTCAGAACGGGTAATAAACCAACTGGTTTAGACCCTGTGATCACCAGGAAGGACCTAAAGGTCAATGCTGTAACGATAGATGCACTGCTTGGTCGTAGTGATCACGCGAAGTTGATCTTTGGTTACACCTGCTATGCAGCATGCACACGTGAAAACGAGCAAGCCCACATTATTACACTTTGCTCCATCCTTTTGACCTCGTTCAAGAAACCAACTGGTACTTCCTAACAGAGCAGTATTCTGACGTCCCCCAGTTAACCGGGATGATGGTAGATACGTCAGAAGTCCAACTCTTTCAACCAAAGTGACCCGAAACCTTCCTGAGGAGTCGGACTGGAAAATACATGATCTAGCGGACTTGTTACTCATGCTTGAGCGTGCCGACTCGGGGGTGTCGAAATAACTCCAGGAAACTATTGATTCACCTTCGCCCGTACAGACAAATCCAAGCACCAACAGGACTTAGCGAAGAAATGCAACATTAACCTTACATTGACGTACAGCCAAGTCAACAAGCACAGCAGAGTGCAGCGGGGAATCCCATTTCCTCGTACAGCAAATGGTCCGGCGATAATCGCGCAATACGCGTCAAACTCACTTAGCAACACTTCATTCACACTTTCCGGAGTGAATCATCATCCCAACAGTATTTGTCAGAGCACCAACTGTCCTCAGGATTAAATCAAGTAGCCAACAATGCAGCAAATATGATGAAAGGGCTACTGTTCGTGCACATGCACAGCCCTCCTAATGTGAATAACATATGACCAAGGGCAATGATGGCAGTCGCCATGATTATCGCCTAAACATTTGCTCGGTTTTCCCTACTATGCTTTGATGAATTCACTGACTGGTCGAACAGTCCCAAGTGGTGCCAGCTGATAGTTCGGGTTAATCACGGTCCAACTAATAGTTCGGCGGCAGTGTTCCAGGACGTGGTGGCTTATCGCCTAGCAAGCGTTTTCCCTATAAAAATGCACAAATATATGCTTTACAACACTGTGACGTGGCGGATATGACTCGCCATGAAATAAATTCACTGCATTGCATACCGGAAGATTTTACCCATTTCGCGAACTTCAACCACTTCAAAGAGTTCACCTATTCCCTTCTTACATTGTTAAATTCACCGAACAAAAGCACAAATTCAGTGATAGTCACAAATTCATTCACCACGATGAATTACACGTTCACCGACATACATACTACACAAAGTTCGCGGCATCCGGTTGCGGATTTGCCTGCCACTGTGGCCAGACACAGAACGTCAGCGCCTACAGAGGGACCATGGATGGCTTGCGCTGCACCACCCACAGCTCCAAACACACACCCCATATCCAGTGTAAACCCGAAGGAATAAGACCGGGAGGCATGCGGATGGGAACCACGTTTCATCAACGGAGCCGGCCCACACTCTTTCACAGGCAGACATAAGCACGCTGTATTTGAAAATCAAGCGCACAGAAGACGATAGCTGGACCCTAGTCCGCTCCACACCGCGTGCATGGAACCACTCTTTGATCCTAGCACGGCCACAAGGAAAGTGCAGCCCGTCACCTGCAGCAACGACCAACTGTCTCCTGGAACCAGTATGGACGAGGTGGTGGGTAATTGACAGGTAGACGCCATGTCAATACACACATCCAGCGCAGCCACACCGGGATATCAAACAACAACCAATCACTTGGAACGACAATATAACATAAAATAAATCGAATAATGCATACAGATACGGTGACGTAACCCTTCACTAAATGAGCATATAAAATAAATTGATTACGTACAAATGCGCGGTAAGTTCAAGAGGTAAGAAAATTTGTTTTATGAAATTGCCACAAACGCTGAAATGTTACCAAAGTTAACTACAATGAGCTTAAGAGACGTGTGCAAGTTTATAGAAGATAGTTCATGCAGGCAGTGATAAAAAGCATTAGGACAATATAGCAAACCCACCACCTGAAATAAAGAGACTCAGCATGCAAGCACACGGTTAATAAATCGAATGAAGCGTAACTAGAAATGCTGCGCTGGTTCTGCCTACGTTCTCTGCAGAACCCTTCGTCGTTTCCGTGGTAGCCCCGGGTGGCCACGCTCATGGCTCACTAGGGCTGCCTGACTCAAGCACTCGCTACCACAAGTGCTAAAGCACCATGCTCTCGATGTCGCTGGAGTACAACTTATAGGCGCCTGTCATTTCCGCAATTGTCGCTTCTTCTCTGCATGCACCAGGGCTTTCTCTTGCACCTCGGCAACGGCCTTTGTAATCAGATCGCGCCGTACACACGCCGATCAACCGCATTCCATTCCCATGATTTGCAATCAGTGTTAGAACGTGAGAGGCACAGTTTGATCATGTCCTGGTAGCGTAACTTCGGTTTCCATACGTGCCGCTTCCCCAAACTCCGTTGACCACAAAATGGTTGCTTCGGTATCCGCCCCGAATCTATACTCCACACATGACGCAGCCACCTAAATTGTCTCGGCAACAGTATGCAGTCCACTGCATATTTTCCCGACTTTGCTCCAGATCAGTGACATCGTGCTTTAGTTTTGTTTGACTTGCTTGTTCTACGTGATAGTTTCCAGCATGTAACGTCATTTCCTTTTGATCAGAACAACCCGTCATCCCGAACCAGGGAACGCGGCTCATGCTTGACGATAGGGAATTGTAGGGTATGCATTTTAAACCCATATGGGTGGAAGATGTGATATCGTATGCTGAGTACCTTACACGAGGATAGTCACCCAACCTGCGAGAAGTGAGTCCTCCAGATGCACAGCTCGCGAACGGATTGAGAACTAATTGACAAATAACCGTTGTTATCATAAATAAATCATGGTATAGCCAATAGACGGAAACTATTCCCGTACGCGGAGGCAAGTATCAGATTGCTACGACACAGTACAACAACGACATAGCGGAGAAACAAATCCAATCGTTACACGACTGGACTTTAACTTGATGCGATGATTTGCGTATCTCCGTAACCTATTGAGCTTCACTGGGTTGCACCTACTAAGTGCCATCAGGACTGCTCATACCAAAATTGTCAATGGTTAGGGGTTGGAAAACGCGATCTCACAATCCTCTTCGAGAGTTGTTAGTGGTCCATGGAGCTCTTCGCTTAGAACATCCACCAGAGACAACCTCTTTTGGAGTGTCCTATATCTGGATTGGCATAGGGCACGAGTTCGACACATTGTCTCTGACCGTGGGGGTGCACCACCCGGTTCTTAATGGTATGCTACTACCCGCCTAAAACCAGGCAGCTCCTGGTCGAATAGGTCCAAACCAGCAAATTCTCACATTCGGTTGGCCGTGGTTGCACGTGCGTAAGTTACTACTGTGGAAAAACCTAAATGAATTGCCTTAGGTCTTCAAAGGCTTCATCTAACATGCCACAGGCAGATCCCAATGAGAAAATGAAGTCAATTTTACCAGTTGGACTTACTTCCACTACATTCTTTGTCAAACTGTTGAGCCAAATGCTCCGCGTGGAGCCACACAAGTGCACCGCCATATACCTGACTACGTTGTGGGTTAGACTGCTGAGTGAAAGACAAGGGTAGGGAACCTTAACCAACAACCCACTTCCAGAATGAGCAGCCGGAGAGTATAAAATGCCCTCTCAACCCAGCCACCAACACTTCTCCTCCTCTACCCTTACACTCTTTTCTCCCACGTCTATTGCGCAAGGACTGTCACTGACTTTGCAACTGAAGCTATCAAACCAACTTTCATATTTCCCAATGGTTCATTTGACGTCCAAGCACTGTATCAGATCGGCCAACAGCAGCAATAACTCTCACTAAACACTCCCTCGATATTGGTGTGTGCTGTGTCTTCGAAACACATATACATGCTAACCGCGTCGTGACGAATCTTCCACATTGTGGTTCCGAATCTGCTGACCACGACTACACTCTCCGAGTCTCTGACGAAACCAAGTAAATAGCTCAAGTTATCTCCCTTAGCGATCACGCTGAACCTAAGCTGCTCGATTGGATACCAGTGAACAGCCCTATGTGTGCTGTTTGACTTCGAAATTCTATGGTGGTCACTAACAACCGTCTATGGATATCGTGCATCTTCAGTCCTTCTGTTTATGTCCCCAGAGACTGCAGTTCGGAGGGTATGAAGGACGGCTTCTATCGTCAGCAGGATATACTGAGACTGTAATTGCTGCTGGTGATATGGATGTTTTAGTGGGTGGCCTTTCGGACTCTGAACAGCACCTGGAAGGCTGTTGCGGGGCGCATGCAAGCCGAACAGACAGCGACGATCGATTACTACAACTATGCGCTGACCACAATGTGCATATTCGCAGCACTGCTTTCAAGCACTAACCTTCACATCGTATCACATATGCCCACCGATTCCCTTGACGAAGTGGACTCAAATTGATCCTGTTACTGAAGGACAAACATGGCACACTTCAGTTCAAGAACGTCGGTCAATTTGGGGCATGTATCTGCATTCCAATCATGCTCTATCGTGCGCACGCCTGGCACTCACTCTTCCTGCTTCAAAGAAGCGCTTGACATCTAGACCCTGCAACTGGGACTTGAACTCCTCAACGGAGCCGGCCCACACTCCTTCAACTTGCACAGCAGCAGCATTCCTGGCTATCTATGTAGGGAATCATGGGTACCTGACGTACACAAGGCAAAGGCTACGCCGTAGTGCGCCGTAGAGCCCAACACGGCCACGGGGACCGTGCACCTCGTCCCCTCCATCAATGACTCACGGTCTCCTGGAGCTAGTAATCAAGGTGAAGGATGTTAGACAGGTAAGCAACTTGTCAATATTCCCATCCAGTGCAGCCACACCGAGGATAGCAAACAAAGAACATAGAATTGCGGAGAAAGAAAACATGCAAAGATCACACAGGCTATGCAACAGAATAATAGCATTGAACACAACAAATAAAGAGGAATGACTTTTCTCCTGATTACAAAGAACTAGTTTAAGCGTGATTTGGTTTAGGCCAACCGCGGTGAAAAAGCAGCATAAATGCAACATCAGTCTCACCAAGAGGCAAACTGCATCTAATATATATATATATATATATATATATATATATATGTGTGTGTATATATATATATGTATATATATATATATATACATATTACCGAAGTTACCTTGAAGTTAGCTTGTATCCTTGGTGAGTTGCAGTTCACCTAATGACAACCAGTCCTCTGTTTTTCCAGTGTTTCAGTAGAATTTTTAGTATGTTTACTATGTACTATCTTGTTATTTTTCAGATCTGTATTTCGGCCTACTTTCAGGCTAATAAGAAGAGAAAAGCCCACAACTATTGTCCCGCTTGTTTTGTTTATTTTGTCATAGTTTACGTTCTGCTTCGCAACTGTTGCGCATATTGATTCGGTTGTCCACCCAATGCATTCTTCAGATATCAGGCCCGTTTAACTTATTTGTCTGATTATCCGGTCCGCGCCATTGTTTTTCCTTAGCTTCCGGCACGCCGTACAAAATGTTTCATGACCCCTGGCGAAGATCATTCAAAATTATGCTCAGTGAGCATACCCCACATTTGCACCTCTCCACTAGCCAAAATTCCATGCTAGTCGGTCCCCCACGACGGTGTATGGACGAAACTCGTCATGCAAAATACTGAGTCCCCTTAAACCACTTAATCAACACAAGGAGGGGACTACCGTAGTGATATGTTTGTGTTTCGACTAAGCAATTAAACAGGTTAATGCCCAAGTGGCGCAAGTAGGCGCACTGGTGAGTTGTTGATTTTGCGCAATCAGGAACAGAGTAGTCTTGCAAGTTACATCCGTTGTTTGTGTACGACACCTGAAGAATCGGCCTTATCACCAAAACCTCAATGATGGCTAGGTGTTTCCGACTCCGGTTATGTAATCACAACGTGAAATTGGTATCACTGCCACGAGATGAGTAGCCAAAAGTCGGTAATCACAGCCAGAAGAACTGCAGTGTCTACTTGGCAACAAATAAATGCATAAATAACTAAGTCAACGGTTTATTCCTCGATGATACGAGGCAAAATTCCAATGAGTGGAATGATCAATCTGTTTAACGAGATCGCATAAAATAGCTCATTGTTCTTCTTTGGTATAACCAATGCCAAATGGATGTTCGAAGTGATTGACAGTCTGAAGGTATCAGAGTAATTAAGCAAATAGGGACAATAACAGATGCAGACTTACCCAAAAATGCAATTAAAGTAATACGGCCAATAACGGAACCGTCCCCAGGGGACCTGCTTCCATGCCGGGTATTCCCTCGATGGGTTTCTCCCGTAATGCCATGCTCTAACTGGTTGTGTGCCAGGTTTGGCAAAGTAGTATGTAAGTCATCAGTTGTTTAATAAATGTTTTTTATGATTGCGGTTGTATGCATTCATTATGGGCGATGAAACCTCAGCCAGTTCCGACATGTGGATCAATCCACTATGACACCTACTTTTCCTACGCCAGTGAGTTAGAGGCAAGATATTTTGTATGGGTATAAGTTTTTAGCTTGGAAACTGTAATCCGCCACCGCAAGAGATCAGCCCACTTGTGGACAACAACAAACTAAGGAAGAATATAAATTTTCATGAATAAAAATCCATACTACTAATAACTGGCTTTTACAGAGAGGCCAATCACAAGTTCATGGAAAGTCTTGGTGAATAGTGAGGATAGTACAGAAATTACGAGATAAAAAAATGTATTCCGGCCGAGATTTTGTGTGGAATAAAGAGCAGCAAAGGTAATTCAAATGAAGTTGACAGTGTCTCTGCAGTTGTGGTTGCTTTATTCCAAAAGACAAACAATTTAAACCATCGTGATTGGAATACAATTAGCTCAATTATTTCAGACAATCGAAGAAAATCTCCGTTATTTGTCGCTCAGTGGAGACATAAAATGTGAGATGAGATGTGCGGATGAGTATAGAATGTTATAAATAGCAGGTTTCTAGTGATATTTGAACAAAGCCTGAGATAGACTATTCATACTCAACCAATGGCTGCCGCGGTCTTTTTATTTCAAATATGACCCGGTCCTTCCTCAAACAATCCATAGTCTGTCTTTGCAAAATTACGACCTCTTTTACTTATATTGTCGTCAAAAACACTGATCCTCTTGAGCAATATGCTCGTTATTTTGTACATCAGCTTCATATATATATATATATATATATATATATATATATATATATATATATATATATATATATATATATATATATATATATATATGAAGTGCGGGAGAAAGCCCTCATGCATGCAGAGAAGAAGCGGCAGTTGCGGAAGCGGCAAGCACCATTGAATTGTACTCCATCGACATCGAGCGTGTGGTGCTGTAGAACATGCGGTCGCGAGTGCCTTAGTCAGGCAGGCCTAGTGAGCCATGAGAGAGGTCACTCAGGACCACTGCCGAAGCGCCGACGGGTCCAGCAGTGAAAGTAGACAGAACCGGCGCAGCGTTTGTAGGCACGCTGACTTCGATTTACTAACCGCATGCTTCCATGCTAAGTCTCTTTATTTCAGGTGGTGGGTTATCGATCCTCTCCTAATGCCTTTCTTTCTCAAATAAATGTCTAGTGGGCCATGAGCTAGGTCCTTTGGGGCCACTACAGAAGCGAAGACGGGTCCTGCAGAGAATTACGGCGAGCCGGCGCAGCGTTTGTAGGCACGCTGAATTCGATTTACTAACCGCGTGCTTGCATGCTATGTCTCTTTATTTCAGGTGGTGGGTTTACATTTGTGCCTTAATGCTTTTCTTTCTCATATAAATGTCTACCAGTACTCTATTCCATTAACTTGCACACATCGCCTAAGCCAATTGTATTCGATTTCCGTAGCATATTTGTGTTCGTGGCATTCCGTGAACTATATTTTCTGACCTCGTGCACTTAGCTAGGATTTGTTTGTAAACAACTTATTACATATGCTATTTAATTAAGGTTTATATCACCGTTTCCTTATGCATTAATCGAGTTTTTCTCTTTTTCTTTCTCTTTCTCTCTCGCTCTCAAGTGTTTGGCTGTTGTTTGATATCCCCGGTGTGGATGCGCTTGATGTGCATGTTGACAAGGTGCCTACCTGTCTATTACCCACCACCTCGTCCATACTGGCTCCAGGAGACAGTTGGTCGTTGCTGGAGGGGACAGGGTGCACGGTCCTTGTGGTCCTGCTAGGCTCGAAGAGTGGTTCCATGCCCTCAGTGTGGAGCGGACTACGGTCCAGCCACCGCCTTGTGTGCGCTTGATTCCCAAATACAGTGTGCTTGTGTTTGCCTGTGAAGGAGTGTGGGCCGGCTCCGTTGATGAAACGTGGTTCCCATCCGCATGCCTCCCGGTCTTATTCCTTCGGGTTTACACTGGATATGGGGTGTGTGTTTGGAGCTGTGGGTGGTGCAGCGCAAGCCATCCATGGTCCCTCTGTAGGCGCAGGCGTCCTGTGGCTTGCCACAGTGACAGGCAAATCCGAAACCGGATGCCGCCAACCATATATATATATATATATATATATATATATATATATATATATATATATATATATATATATATATATATATATATATATATATATATATATATATATATATATATATATATATATATATATATATAGTTTATTCCATATCAGATGGAATCTTATAATATAAAGCTTCTGTCTGACTGTGGTCTTGAATGGAGGTACAACAGTCATAAATTCGGTGTCGCGTATTTCATATCTGGTTTCCAACCTAAATTGCATGGAGTGTTGTTCACTATGCACGTTATGCCATACAATTTTGTGGAGGAAATCTAGATTTATATATACTCTATGTAACCATAAAGGCTCAAGTTTTAATTCACTGCATCTATCTTTGTAAGAGACAAGTGTAGTGTAACCAAGGATGCATCTGGTGAAGGCGCGTTGAGTATTTTCTGCGGCCTTCAGTTCACATATACGCGGATGCTGAACCTAGTGCAACTGTATTCTAACAAGTGTATTTCTTTGATTTTATCTGCCATAAGCCTTGCCACTTTCAGCGTTAGTAAGTGACTAGTATGTCCCGAGACTTGCATTGCATTTGAAACAATAAAGCACTCGTGTTCGTTGAAATTTAAGGAGCTGAAGTACTTCAGTCCAACAACTCTGACAGAAGAGCACACTGGAATGAAATTGGCATGAAGTAGAAACAATCTCGCCGCAATTCGGTATCCATAGTTCATGATATCGCTTTTTGCTGGGGAGAAGTATATCTGCCACTATGCAGCCCAGCCCTCTATGGTTTGTACATCACATCTAATTTTGCTTTATCAGTTTGTATTGGGCTGAGTGGGATGCAAATATTAACTATAAATCATCTACAAACACGTATGAGCTTCCGAATCGTAGGAAAAGAAGCTGCTTTGAACGACTCCACCAGTAACTTGTTGGGGCCTAGACATGAATGCATTTCTGTTCACCGTCTGGGAGCGTCTTCATATATAGGATTTAAATGAATACAGAAGCGGATTTAATATGCCGAAACTACCCAGTCGCAATAATGGGCTATTTTACGCAGCCCGATTGAAAGCTTTCCACATGTCAAGAAATAGGACAATGCATTGAAGTCCAGAGTCAATCACTCTGGTGAGTTTATATAAGAAACTAATTTGTTATATTATGCACAAACGAGATTTTCATAAGCCATGCTTTGAATGCGAAGGAACGTTGTGCGATAGAAGGAAAGAGGTGCGTTTTTCCTTTACAATTCTCTCCATCAGTCGTGAAAGGATGAGGTTTGACTTATGGAACAATAACTACGTTTATCTGTTTTAGACACAGACAGTGGACAATGTCAGATTTATTCAGAGTATCAAATTCACCTTCAGTTGATAGGTTAAATCGGTGTTCCTTTTAAAAAACCATATTCATGTCTAGGTGCTGGTTGTCATTAACTTCCTAGCCGGAAATCTTAAGCCATATGTTATTTATGGGGATCTATTAGAAATATAAATTCGGATGACAACAATTGCTTTTCAAATTCGTTCAGCTTTTATGTGGCTAATTTGGAAATTCGCAGCATGGCTTGGATGTGATTAGATTCCAGCTAAATTAAATAAACCTACTTTTATTAGCATTAATATGTACATACTGTTCCAAGATAATTCCGGGTTAAATGTTGAGCCTTGATTTTTGTGTATTGATCTACTTTCTAATCTTGTGGGGTACAACTCAGATGCTAACCTCAAGAGTTGGCACCTAAATGATTGCCGGGTACGGAAGTAGGCAGAACAGTCAGAAGGGCCGGACTAAACGGTTGTTGACCAAAGCTACAAAGAATGGAAAGCAGCTAAGGAGATGAAGACAACGGTAACTAGATAATATGATTATTGCGTTTCCGATGCACATCGTATTGTAATTCATGCAGATCGTCTCAGGAGGGCCCCTGTGAGTGTGAATTATTTTAGCCGTTAGCACAGAGCGCCATATCCACTGTGATGATCTGTGTTCACAAACCAAACTCCGGCGTTTACAGACTCTGTGTACTGTGCGTATGCACCAAGAAGGCTTGGAGATCAAAGCGACAGGTTTCCCGCCGTTAATACCACAAGAACAAAACCGGAACCGAGATAAACTTGGGTTAAATCTGCAAGCTTTTTTGCCGCTTACACTGTGTGCCCTTATGGTGTCTGCATCTTCTTTATCTCTGAATCCGGCAAAATGATTAAATCCGAAGAGTGATCTTTTCAGTTATGTTTCGAATTGATGTTTGGTTGATAGCAAGGTACTTTTTGGTCAATATTCATCACATGTTCCTGAAATTACTTGCGGGGTGGAGCATTTAGACTAACTCGTTGCGTGAATCGATTGCCACGCGTAGTCTCTGGCTAGCAACACCCAAGAGCCTTCTTTTCTTTTACCTTGCGGCAACAATAGCATGGTGGCAGTATTGCTTACGATTGTGGATGGTTCGTACTTCCCTCTGCTACATTACTATCACTATCTGACAACTGATATCCGATCGAGCAAATATGGCACCTTTACTACCGGTAAGTGATCAATAGGGATCACTGATTGGGATCTGAATCTCAGAGATATATTTTCATCATTTTGTAAGACAAGCCTCATTCAAGCTAACGTCACAAATGCTGTCAATGCATAAATGCTACTGACGCTGCCAAGGACCCCTTAAAACTTGGCTGGGTGCGTGTGCTGCTTAGTAATACAAGTCCAAGACAGCATTGTGGGCATCGAGGCTGCGGCTTATGTTTAATCCCTTAACACTGTATTTCACGAAAACGCATCAAACAATTTCTTTCGCAAATGCAATTTGCAGTTCATAGTTTTGCCTTTAGTGCCAGTTGTGACATTTTCGGCAGACACATATGATTCTATTATCATATGTCACCGCACTTCGCGGTTAATTTGTAGTTGCAATTGCTTGAAAGTAATCAGTATGAACGTGTGTTTGATGTAAATTTTGGCCCAACCTTACATGGGCTTTACCTCATTGGAGTTAAGTTATGCGTAATCCAAAATTATTCGCTTGCTAGTTGTTCATTGCTGCTACTAATTCACTAGAAATTATGATTTGAAGTGGAAAGCTTAAAAGTTGTTGACAATAGTACATTTTGTACCTTCTTCGGTGCATTACTCACTATTGGTGGCAGATGAAAGATATCGCGTTTAGAGTAAGTGTCTTATGAATGGGATTGCTGTGCACAGATTTCAACTGTTGTGGTGTAGTGTTGTGCACAATTAATTGACAAAATTCACATAGTGTTTTAATTTTGAAATAAGAATGCCATTTTGATTATTTTATGTTAATGCGTAAGAGGAATGTGGTTGCATAGTTAATCGTTTAAAACGTTCTGCCCTTGAACTTGAATGTAGCAGTATCCGTTGACTGTCCAAGCATCATCACCCTGTATAATTATCCTATGGGTGGTATTTATGCTCTGGATGCCCTGATTGCTTATTATCGGATCTATAGCAGGTCGCGAAAATACTATCACTTTTTTCCTGTTGATAACATAGCTTTAGACAACAGCTGCTTATACTAAAAACGTGATTACAACTCACTGGATATGCCTCTACAGCTAGCAGAGGGGCTTGTTCGCTTTCAGCTTATCAATTGCAGAGACACTTCTCATGCAATTCAAAGAAACGTCGAAGAGGGAGATGGTATGTCTCTCATCATCAGTTGGAACGGAGACCAAAGTAACGAAACCCCGGGGTCTAGCTAAGGCTATTCCATCATTGGAAATCCGGCCAGATTCTGTGGGTCACTGTCCAGTATTGCACGGTAACGATGCAAACGTCCAAATTGTCAGGGTCAGACCGTGATCAAGTGGACAGAGTGCAATGCGAACCTGTGCCACAGCAGAAAGAAGAGCTGCTATGGGAAGTTCACGAGTGACACACTGTTTCTGCTTATTTGACTTTCCATGATTGTTGTGAAGTATTGGTTGTAAGTTGGATAGTGAACAGGAGGAAGTGACCAATTGCCGCGTCAATAAAACAAGATTATAGCTGAGACGGAAAATTTTGTGTAGTAGCTGATTGGCGTATTTGTGCCGGATGTTGCTATTTTGCGTCATACATAAATCTACATATATATATGTTTTACAACAAAATTAACTATCTCTAGTTAATTTATCATCTGTATGTTTGCGAAAACTCAAATACTTAATTCTTTAAACATGGTAAAATATAAATTCCTCTAGGAATGGTTAGGGCTTTCTCATTGAAGCCAACCATAACACCAAATGCACCAATACTTGCGTATGATTAACCCCTATCTAGTGAAATTATGCAGTATTTGCTGGGCTGAAGCACATATTTACTGAAGCATACGAAGGTACATGTTTTCTCACGAAGGTTTCAGTTTACATGCGCGCATAAAAAAGAAGTGCTCAAACTTTTAACTTAACAGCATGTAAGTTAAATCTGATACCTTTGCATAAACTAACCATCGGTAAAATAAATGATATTTACACTAGACAAGATCAGCGTATAGGCTGTTTGAGCTCTCAGGTGAAATATACGGTTACTTACGTCAGATGCTCATTTAGTGTGCCAGAAAACGGTTTTGCGCAATTCTTCTAAGTTCACTTATTTAACCTTTTGTGAAAGTAGTCAGTATCATCTCAACTCGAGATCCAATGTCCACAGAGCAAACGGAGATTATTCTATATTACTGATGCTCAACCTAAGGGTAATTGCCCTAGAGAGCTAACATGGGACCTGATGAGCGGTAAAGATAGGTGCAAAAATTGGGTCATCGCTCAGTGAGGAAATATAAATGTTGAAACAATTAAATATATGAAGTCACCGAACTAACTGCCTAAGCACTAATGACCAGTTATTACTGATTAGTGATCATGCATCACTTGATGAATTAGATCATTTCAAGTACGAAAAGTTAATATTTAAAGTACGAATACAAGCATGCAACCCAGCGCCACTAGATGACAATTCCATCGGCTCGCTTGTCTCTCGCTGCTGGTTTGAGTCAGGCAGTCGTTCGCCACAGTATGACCAATCCCAAAATTTGAGTTTAATAGCACCGATTTCAAACTTCTGAATACATTCTGCTTCGTAAGGACATGAAACAAAATTGGGGCAGTAACTGTATCGTACACATTCATATAAAAATGATCCGTTTATTTTTAAATGATTAGCAAAAATATCATCTTGTGTTGCAGCCAGCTGTACCAACTCGCGTAAAGTGAAAAGGTACCAGAAGTGCGCGGAAGTATTTACTAAAATAAACTGGATATAATAATTATATATATTTTAAAAGCACCAGCAACATTTGGCACAAAGAATGATCCTAAGTGCCAATTATAATACATTAATAAATAAATGTTTTATTCTCAAAGGTGCGTGGCTTAGCCTTGATCATGGTGCTACTACTAATACTGGCAAATTTAAAAGCGGTAGGAGTTTCTAAGTAACATTTGGATCCATGTCTTAAATATGTATGAATGCATGCAAGTGCGCTGCCCTTCAACCGTGGTTGATTTGATTGAATTTGTGAATGTGACGGCGTATTTGCGATTAATTTCGGTCAGGCGTGAGGAGTGAAATTCAGTCTTGGTATTGGATGAACCATGTCCGTGGATTGTGTTTGATCATTTCGGATACGTAAGAGGCAGTGACTTTAGTTGGTGGCGCGTCACATCCGTCACGTCACAGTGTAGCTAAAAGTACCTTCGTCACTTTTTATAGGGAGAACAATTGCCAGGCGAACATCCACCACATCCTGGAACACTGCCGCCGTAGTTGTTTTGCCAGCCAGCCAAAAAAAGCAATGAAAGTACTGATCCTATTTGCCACAACTAAGGTTGGAATTGAAATTGGAGCACGAATTACGGTGTGAAACAGCTGAAACTGCACCAGATATTATATAATTTATTAAAAGTAGTAATCTCAACCATCTCATTAACCTACATTACCCATTGACTTAATAAACTAATTATCCAGATTCAAATATCTTTGAAAGATTGAAATTGATTAAAAGGGTTACCTTATGTTAAAGCAAAATATGTAATAGCTTAACTAATTGCTTTTATTTTTCTAAACTGTTTCGGGGTATTTTTCTACTGTATCCGGTAATAACCTCAAAATTGTTGGGAAATATTATTCGCTGCGCTTCACAGAAACTTCCTTATGCTTTGGCAGGCAGCCATCGAATACACTCCAACCGTTTTCAAATGCAAGTGTACTTGATGGTGGCCACATGCTGCTATTCCGAATGCTGTGTGGGACAAGTTTACCTCCGTGCGAAATTCTGAACAGTTTGAGAGTAAACAGTTGAGGTCAGCAAGGGATTCATTCTGGGTCTCTCTGTTCACTATCCCTATTCCCTCCACACACGCACACACACACGCACACACACACAAATAACATACCAGCATACTGTGCGTTAGTGCATCCACAGGTGCTGCCTTTGCACTTTAGCTTTGTTACACATGTTGGGTGTGGCAGTTAACCACCGTTGCAAGTCGATGGAATGCATGAGTCACCAGATGGGGATTCTTCCGGGCGTACGCGAAAACCCCACGCACCGGTTTTATTGTCATAAATGAAGAGAGAGAGATAGAGCTATGGCTGTGAGCTGTTGGCGTTGAAAATTTCTAGTTACCCAAGTCGGGGAAAAGACATCAGTGCAACACAAAATGGAAACGTATAAAGCGAATTCTGTGCAGACACTTGGTGACCATCATGGTTATTACGAAGCGAATGTACAAAAGATCGCTTGAACGGAGTATTGCGGACAACGTATACGGAAACGCCCATTGGAACAATCTATTAGATTTTTACCGTTATGTATGTGCAACTATCAGTTCGGGAATCCTGCCGGATATTTTAGCCATTGTATCCTTACCCATACCAAACTACAAAAAACTTGCTGGCCTAACAGCTCAATTAAACTCCCAAACATGCGTGCTAACAGAAGTATGTCGAATGCTTGAAATGATACCCATTTAAATGCACCAGTGTCTACGTCGAGTTCACAAACGTTTCTCGATTGTTTAGATTGCAAACTATCACCTATACGCATTCAGACCGCCGTCATACGCCGGCCGTTGCAATATTTTTGGTATTGTCAGCAGGGCACCTTCCAGCTCAGTCCTGGGGGGGGGGGGGCTCGAACTCTCGAGGGAGTACATGTCCTCTGCAAGTAGTACCGTGCAATTCAATGGAGTCTGAGCGGCGCTATTTCACATCTAGTAACAATCACGATGGTTGTTACCGTCAACCCGCAACTCAGTGGTTTTAACCAGAGACAGTTAATAGGCTAGTTGCGGGTTGGAGCACCATCGTAGTCAGACGAAAAACGCGCTGCTGACGATTCCCGACAGGATGAAACGGCCGTACAGTGCATTTCCGAAAATGTGATGACTGTTTGACAGTCTAGTTATGCGCATTTTCCATACATAACATTAAACGCCCCTAATGCTCACTTGTTACTTTGGTTGACCAAGGCGTTTAGCGTTAGTTGTGAAGGGACAACTATTTATCAGAATCTGCCAGCAACCCGGTTTTGTGTTCGTCGCAGTTAGACAGGCAGACAACCACCACCTATCCAGGGAAGCGCTAAACGGCCTTGTTGTCTTATTGGGAGTCCTCAGTAGTGCACAACTGCCAAATCCTACAGGATTCGAAGCCACAAACGTACTCTTGCTTGTCAGTGACTTATGCCACTGAGCAATGGGCGACGGCAGCGGACCGCCATGACTGATATCTGAATGCGATATAGCGCTGCACATTCTCCACTTTCATGCATGCTATGAATGTGCAGAGGACAGCACCGGTCCCGCAGAGCAATGACTTTCTTTGCAAGCCGCCACCAATAGAGGTGGCGTGCAAGCTGCTAAGGCAACTGATGATTAGTTGCAAGCAGTAGGCGGATTTATTGGGTTCCGTGATGATTTGTCCCAGGGTACCCACTGACGCCGCGGATTTTTGAATCACCCTATGCTGGCTACTACTTTCGCTTCGGATTAGTGCATTATAAATGTTGTTTATGTGTGAATTATGCACTAATATTCTTCTTTTGGTGTATTTTCCAATCGGTGTAAACTTGATGACTATTCTTTGGCTAATTCCGGAAATCTCATTGATTGGCATCACTGATATCTCTTTCCGCCATCTTGGATTTACTCTACCTTGTGATGCCGTCTTAAGGTACTTGTGGTTGGTGTTCGAAAGTGGTGGGAAATATGGCTCATTCGCTTCGGTGCTTCGACAGCGATGTTCGGTTGCACATTTCGTGCATTGGCTTATCCTTTGACGTGTTTCGAAAATCGCTCGACATCCGACATCCGTTTTTCCAAGTTATATGTGAGAAATGTCGAGGTACAGGACATCAGAATACACAGCGACCGCCAGCAACTACAGGAAAACCTCTCTTCCAGACAAAAACTAACTGTTTACTACGTGGGGTAAAACGCCGTCGTGAAAGTAGTTCTGTCACCTCGCCTTCTTTCGTCACTCCGCCATCTGCACCACCACCAACGTCTTCGACCCCGGCAGAGTCTCAGATTCAATGTTCCCCACCGATGTGAGACTCAGACTCGAAACCCACGAAATGCCGCTTCACTGATCGGTCCGTGAATTTCTCAGAGCCTGTCTGTGAACTTCTGAACACCGAGGATCCATGGACCACTCAACAGCGCTAGGGGGCACGTAATTTACTTCGTGCTTCCAATGCTGATAAACAGCAACCCAAACAGATAAGCGATTCTGGTCCGGCTCCCATAGCTTCATCACCGATTTTGTTGAGGCGTCATAATTTCATGGTCTTCCACGTACCAGAGTCAAAAGAATAAAACCCCAGCCACGTTATGTTCACGACGTTGAGTTCCTCTAGGGGCTCGTCAATCGATTCTTGGATGTGAGTGAAGACAGTGAGACCATTTAACAAGTAATCTGACTTTGCCAGAAAACTATCCAATCACGTCGACCTCTGAGAATCACCATGTACCGCAGCTCATACTGTCTTGTCTGCCACGGCTGAAAAGCAAAATAGTTCACATCTGCCGAGACTTGGTATCCGACGACGGGAGTCGTTTGGAGACTGCGTCATTGAGCTCAAACGCCGCACAGAAGGTGAGGCTGGCTTACAAAATGTAACTTTTCGGGTGATCAAGAAAGGTGTACGTACCCGTATTAACCGGTTGCTCAACCTCCAGGAACGTCCCGCGGCACCTCCTAGGACCTCCGTGTGGTATTCCCCCATGTGCAACCTAATGAACAAACGTGATGAACTGTGCTGCTTCGCTGTCTCGGAATAGCCCATTAGACCGTTGTTGTCGTTGACTACCGCATATGCAGAAAAGCATGCACTGCCCTCAGTTCTTACTGATGGACGAATTAAATTTACGTAAGATATTCTGGCTAGACGTTCGGCTTCTTCTTGGTCATGGCAACGTTGAGGCTCAATTCGCTAAAATGACTATTGAAACCAGGGCAACGCAACATGTCATCCAACGGACGCAACTCCGCACTCGGCATCTTGTCTGGACCTAATATTTACGAGCTGCGAGCACAAGGTGAAGATCAGAGTCCTCGAACCTCTGGCGAACAGTGACCACTGCTCCATTGTGGTGAGCAGAGAACTGTCGTTACCGTATTACAACCAACGGAAGCCGACATTCAACTATTAGAAGATGAACTCCAATGAGCTCGTCCAAGCTACAAGTCAAACTGATTGGACACTACCACAAGATGCGTATTTTGAGGCCTGTTGGACATTAATGAAGGGGAAGCTTAACTCGCTGTTTATTCGGTTCGTTCCCCTGAAGTATTCACAAATCGAACCTGTCAAACCGCATTGGTTTGATACGGAATATAGAGAGTTAGCGAGACGGCGTCGCAAGCTTTGGTAAGATATATATTCTCAGGTTGTGATGAAGATTACATGGTGTACAAGAATCAGCGTAACTTATGTAACGCCGCAAAGATCAAGAAACGCTGGCAATTCAAAGTGGAACTGGCAGCTTCATCCACAAGCATCTCCAAGAGAACATTTGCCTACTTGGAACGTCAACTGAAGTCTTGGGGCTGCCCACCGGTCTTAGAGAGATTAGACGGACAGACGCACATTTCAACCGCCGAGCGCGCAGACGCCTTGTCTACACACTATCTCACCGTAGTTTCCAGTAAACCGGCGGCTGTTCCAGTAACGGCACAGGTTGCGCCAGTCTTGCTCGACAGCCTACATTGTGATAGAGTCGATGTGCATCAGGTAGTCGCCAACATCGATGGTGCAAAGCCCCCGGACCAGATGGAAATCACCCACTAATATACAAGTCCCGATTGAATATCATCTCACCAGACGTGACAAACATATTCAATAAATCAATCTCTATAGGATCTGTCCCCGACGACTGAAAACGCTCAATAGTGAGACCGCTTCCCAAGGGTGGTGATCCGAGTGAAGTAGAGAAATATAGACAGATCTGTTTGACTTTGATATTATCCAAAGTTCTCGAGAAGGTTGTGAAAAAGTGTCTGCTGTCATTCTTCAAGTCGATGGACGCAGTGACGTCAGGGCAACACGGCTTTACGGAAGGGCCATCCTGCATCACCAACTTGAGGTACGCAAACCACGAGTGGATACGAGCTCTCAACGAACGGAAAGGTGCTGACGTGATGTTAATAGACAAGCAAGCGGAGCTGAATTTGGGACACAAGCGAGAATTGGTCGGCCAGCGCATCCCAGCCAGCGTCAAAAGAATCAAACTATACCGTCAATATGATTGACCCGTGGAGTGGAACTCACTCACACTGGCTGAAAACCAGACGCGGAATAGTAAGCTACCTTGACCATCTAAATTAGCACGTTTCCGTTACCAATAAAAAAGTTAACCTATCCTGTCTATCGAGTCCGGGCCTTTTGTATTCCTTTGATTGGTTGGGCGCCTGACTGAGAAGTTAGACAGTCGTAGTCTCATAGGGCAGTTAGGCAGCAGTACAACTGTGGTCACTGGCAAAGAGCAGAGGAAAAGAAGGAAGGTTAGGAAAGGCGTACATCGACTTTACTGAGGCCTTTGACAGAGTGAAGCACGAGGTATTCCGTAAACTGAAGACCTGCAGAATCGGTGACACGCTACTTCAGTGGTTACACGAGTATATTGTGGGACGAAAGTTTAGACTATAGATCAATGACCACCTAACAGTCTGGTTCCCATCGACAATTGCCGTGCCTTAAGGAAGTGTACTTGGGCTAGTATTGTTTCTTATTCATATCAACAATCTTCTGCAGCAGCTCCAGTCACCACGTGCCCTGTTTGCAGAGGCTTTGAAAAGTTAGAGGGTCACTGAGAACTAAGACGACCGCGCTCGCCTCCAATATGACTTAGAGCGACTGTCAACGTGGTCCACTGGAAGGCAACTAACTCTTAACGCAAGCAAGTCGGAATTCATCAGTATCGCCAGACCTCCAGCCACTCAATCATACACCTTGGACGGTCAGTTACTCCAACCTAACACATCGGTCAGAGAAATAGGAGTAGCCTAGCTATATGACATGAGGTCTCTAGAAAATACAAAGAAATGGTAGCATGCGGGGGTCGTATGCTCTGGGCAATACGAAGGCGTTTCTTCACATGGTCCGAAGTAAACGTCCCTCGCCTATTCACCTCGCCCAAAAGACCAATCCATGAATACGACGCCCCAGCTTACTATCCGATAACCCAGTGGGAAACTGAAAAGCTAGACAAAATACAGCATGTCGCAACTAGTATGATACCGTATCCGGATAGCTTCCGTATGAAAACGTTTTGAAATGCTCGAACTCTACATGCCATTCTACCGCCGAGTAAGAATTGATCATATTATGACCCATCGAGTACTACACTTGAATCAGTTACCCATATTGCTGCCACTATTTCAACTGCGGGAACCTTGTGACACCCGTGGACACAGTTACAAACTCAGGGTCCCCTGCATGAACAAGGTATCACATCAGCAATGTACACAACAAAGAATACTAAACTTATGGAATACACTACAAGAAGGATTAATAGAGGCCGTTTCTGTGAAATGTTTTAAAACACGAATCGACGATTATCTCGGAAACCTGTGCTTTTGTGAAACGGTGCATATAGAATGCAAAAAGGACCTCGTATACCCGGCAATAAAGACACCAATATGAATTCCTGATCGAAAAATGATAAACGATTAAGTAACCAAACACCACCGCTGACGATCCGCAACTAAATGTTTCTGATTTTTCCTAATTCAATAGACTTGTACAGAAACCTTTCTACTTGCTCTTAAATATAGTCCCAGTCTCAGTTAAACTCAGGCAGACCACCACTAGACATCCAGAAAAGCGCTAGACAGCTTTTTACTCCTCATAGGACTCGTCAGTAATGGTTGAGATTGTTCCATACTCGGGGTCGCCAATTTAGCGGGAGCCCAGATAGCGATCGAGTTGTAGGGAAGCTTTTATTTGCACAGCAAAAGGTTCCGTGTTAACCTAGCTATAAAAAACGACACCGTTGGACGTTGCTAGCCAGGGGAGCGTAAAATGCACAGCACACCGCGCTTGTGGCGCATTACAACGGAAACGAGCGTCAAGGAAAATTGGGAATGGTCGACTCAAGCATTTGAACTCAACAGCCAGTTCGACAATCCGCATCGGTCGCCTAAGTGTATAATGAAATGATAATTTTAAAATTGTTCACAGGCAAACCGATGAATCTCTAAGCTGCTTCTGTGTTCACTTTCCCTGATATCCTAGGATGCTAGGACGACTCACTTCTCTGCGCGCTGTAGCTAGTTAATTTAATGTATCCCGATGCTTGCTTACCACTTACTCGGCACATGATCGCTGTACCTCTGGTGCATACCGGCTTCCAGTTCCATCACGGGCTCTTCATCACTCTGTCTTTTCTATGCCTGATCTCTTAGCATGATAGTAGGACGCAATTCACAGCGCGTCGCAGAGCTTTAGCTTCACATATCCTGATGCTTACTTACCATTTACTCGCCACATCGTCTCACTATTTTTGGTACATACTGGCTTTCGATTCCTTCACAGGCTTTTCAAGTCTCAGTGTGCTCTAATCATCACGACAAAGGACGCTAGGACGAAGCATCTAACTACGCGTCGCAGCGCTTTAGTTTCATATATTCCGACGCATAATTACCATTACTTATTCAAGAAACCTATGCTTGCGACATGCCGCTCTGCTGATTTTTACCTATATACCTACTTTAACTCCCTTCTCTCAACAGGCTGGGTGGCTTACTTAATTAAGGGAGCAGCTTCTTCATATAAAGTATATATTGCCCGGATTTAGTGTTATTTTTCCGTCTGTTCTTTTATTATTTATCTTCTTCTTCTCCTCTCTGCTTAAACGCTGCATTTTCGAACGCTCTCTATTATTTTGCAGTTTGCTCTTGCACACTACTTATTTGTCTAACCAGGCTTATGTTCGCTGCATCAAAAACTTAAGAACTTCTACAAATATTTCATTTTTCATTTTATTGCGGTTTTGCTCAAGATCCGAATGAACATAAAATTAAGAACGTTAATACTTACCGGTTCCACGTCTGTACTTCGAGGTCTTCTCCCGGCTTGCCACTTTTGCTCCCTTCTCTGTGGTCTGTAAATGTCGATCACGACCTTTCTGCGGATCATAATGAATCGCCTTTCCGAGTGAACGTGATAAATTTACTCAAGGAGAACTTACCTGTGACGCCCATTTGGGCCGTGCTTCATACAAATGAACAAAAGCACAATTACAAAAGTGGCTAGGCTGTTGCACATATCGGCGTTTACTGTCACTTACTACCTACCCGACACAAGTCCAGTGTGGATGGCTGGACATGAAGTGGTTACAATCCAAGCTCATGTGCCCACAAAACAACTAGAAACGACTGAGAAGACCGCCCCATTCACGAATGACTCGACATTCATCTGCAGGGAACCGCAATCCATATTTACAATGACCATACATCCAACCCCTTTCACACGATTCTTCCGCTTCTTAGGTGAATGGCTCCACAGTGTTCACTATTTCATGAAGCAAATATTTCCACAAAGTAGTTTCAAACTTGACAATCTCAAGCATAAGACTGACATTGCATCTGTGCAAATATTTATTTCTAATGATTCCTACGGATCTTGGAAAACAAGTTAGCATTTTTAACAACTTCACACCCCTTGTGCCTGACACAACATCAGTGCTGTAACCTTCTGATCATGTTTATCGAGATGTGTTTCTAACCATCGGGAACAAAAGTTAGTTTTTATTCGCCATTTTACGTTGTACTTACAGGCATCGCTATGTCCAGCCACCGTAACCAATAAATTGATAAATAATACTCGGTGTTATAAGTACTCGGTCTTCAGGCCAGCACAAGTATAAACCTATCATTTCAATCAGACAGACCAATGAGGTCGTTAAGAAATGGGTAATACCAGAGTTTAGAAGAGGTCAAGGATCGCTATTAATCAAGCCAATATCTGATGCTACACGCGATCCAACTGCATAGAGGTCACAAGTAGATCGTGCCAGGGCAGCCTTAAGGCTTTTGAGCGCACAGTTTCGGTTCGTGCTGCCGAATCGCAGTAGTTTCAACGGCTTCTAGTATGTGTCTGTGCGTATACCTCAACCAATTATCGGGAGCCTTGAAGAGCATTTCGAATGCCATTGCTGGTGTAAACTTGCAGCAGGTCCGAGAGTGAATTTGTAGTGATCACAAAAACTAAGGATATCATTTTAACTCAGTTAGACGGCTATTGATGCTTCCTCTAGTCATTACCTTCATCTTTCGTTTTGTGTGGTCACTGACTAGGTGGTTGCAATATGAGCATCCAGCCACCTACTAGGTATTAGGTTTCCAGTGCAGCTCCCCAGATTTATTACAACTAACTGGACAAGGAATACATCGGTATCCTCTACTGGACGTATGCTACAGAGTTTTGCCCTGTGTCGGCGAGAGGGTGTCTCTGGAGGAGTTACACACCCTTTTGATTCCATCCCATCGTCATGCTGCACAGTGTTCCTTATTCCGTCAGACAGGCAACCAGTCGTAGGACCAATGTATCCTTGTCCAAAGGAACAGACGAATGATTAGATACACACGAAATTATCGTGGATAGGTCAAGCATTATTGAGACTGAGCTTTACCATCTGTCAAGTAGGTCAATTAGGTCAAGTAGGTCCGTAATTGTACTGCTGGGAAGGTTCATCTGAGCTCCTATGATGGATGACGAGGAAGAGTTATGGCAGCGATTTCCCCCTTACACTGAGGCTGTATAATTATTACTTTTCTGTTTGTCTTTAAGACCACTGTTGGGTTCCTTCTCTTCTTCAGGTGGAATTTTATGAAGCGCTCTGGATAGCCAACTTCCCGCAGCATTGAACCTAATCACTGTAGTTGCTCTGACAGTGTATCATGCATGATATGCCTTCAGCTAGACTAACTAGATGGGGAATTACTTTTTGGTTCAACCTTAGTTGGACGAAGCTGTTAAGTTACTGTACTGGTAGTTTCGCGTGTCAGTTACATATGCGTTTCGCTGTTGTGTCCTGCTATCACGCCTCTTTAGACCAACCTCAAGCAAGTGAAAACAACTATTTTCTTTCACATCCGCGGTAAACTACGTCGCCTAATGACATCGTTTAAAATCATTGGCCATATTTTTAATATACTGTGAGGACTGAAACATCATAACTATATCATGACCATAATGGCATCAGAATCTAAGACGCGATGGTTGATTTTAAACTCTCTTGTTCAAGCTTGCCCTGAAAATATCAGCGAATACCGGCCAAAGTATGGAAACCATTGCCACTACATCTCGCTGCCTGTAGTTCTCCGCGTTAAATATCATGAACTTTAAACATACATCTAAGCAACGATTTCTTTAGCACCCTAATGGATATGCCAATATTCATCCCGATCCTATCGACGTATTCTCAGATGCAGTTCACTGTTTCGGAAATGGGTACGTTTGTGAACAAAGTGGCGACAGCTGGAGAGAACATTTTCAGAGTCGAGGAGTTTACATCACTCACTATACCTACATATTCAAGGCTATCTTTCTGAGTGTGCGCTGCTATCCGCTTTCGGATAGACTCAAATATTTCAACCAGCCACTGTGCGGTAGCGTTACCTTGAATCCTCTAAATCTAAGCCTGCCCTCAACGTATTATTTGGCTTATGCGTTCTGAGCAAACCGTGGATCCTAGGAATAACGGTACACAAGGGGTGCACATACCCATAAAATGCTTTAGTAATATAACCCTGGTTATTTTAGCATATTGAGGCATTTGCTTTCAAGGCTCTCGGATTGCTATGTTATGTAATTCTCGCCCACCATCTTCGAAAACTTTGTCGAATCTGCCAGCATATGACTTGCCTAATAAGGTAGTCCAGTTTGTTCACAATAACAATACCATTGTTTTTATCTGGTAAAGAAGACAAGACCTCATCATAAATGGGAAAACGACGCAAACTTTGAATGTGCTCATGCCTCACGCGTGTTGGATGTTATTCGGGCACGATGATATTGATGAGACTGGACCTTAACGTGATGCGATCCATTGAGCTATGCTGGCTGGTACTTTTGCCCCATCAGAGCCACGCATACCAGATTGGTCAATGGTTAGAGGCCAGACAAACTCAGTCTCCTAGCCCTCCAGGTTGGGGTTGGAGTGAGGGTGGCTCCTTACTCCATAAAACCGACTCTCTGTACTCCAGTACCAAAACCTCGCTGTTTTGCGATAAGGCTTTTGAACCAAAGGCTTTGGTTGAGAATCCTAATCGTTCTCCTGTCTAGGCCTGGGCAACCTAACAGTATCCTGCCCACGCAACACACCACGACCTTTACTTCTAACAACCTCTAGTTGCTGTAGTCGCCCCAGAGGATAATAAACGGCGCCCTACCTGCTGCATTGTGCAGGTTGGATTGGGATTTGAAGGCTACTGCTCAGGCATTCCCGCCTACTTATTCCCTCTCTTGTGCATTTTCATCCTTAGCGTCCCGTTCCAACTTCGATTTCATCCCCTCGTTTTCAATTCCCCAATGCTTGAATAGTCGCTTGTCTTTCAGTTTCAACGCACACACAATCGCAGCGCGTCGCTTCAGTCCAGTCGACAAGTCCATGTTCAATCATGCGGACAACGTCAGTCTATCCGTTTCCCTTTGGAGTCCTCGATCCTCGCTAAGAATGGCATGCCTCAACGTACGCAGTTGGCTAAAGATTGGCCAACATGCAGCCATAGCCCGAACACTCAAGACCCTCTCAATCGATATTTGCTGATAATGGGAAACCCGTCTGCAAGATTCAAGCTCCGTGCTTAGTTTACTATTCCCCAAATGCCACCCTGGCAGCACGTCCTCATTGCTCCTGTCTGGCGAAAATGCAGTTTCAAATGCGGCTTAGGCTGGCGTCAGCATTGTTTTGAGTCCCCGTGATCGACGGGATCCCTCTCAACAGCCGGATGTGCGCCGTTAGGTTGACTGACTCGTTCAAGGTTTCGAAGTTGCGCGGGGACAAACGGTGCCTGTTTGTCATTGCTTCTTACGCCCCCACAAACTGCAGCCCTTATTCAGTGAAAGATGATTTCCATCGCCAACAACGGTCTCCTTCGTTACAGAAGTAGCACGGATACTGTGTTGTTTGCTGGTGATCTAAACACCCGAGTCGAAAAATTGTCCTCTGATGAGCTACATCTGGGCCAGCAACATGGCGTTGTTTCCCGTAATGGTAACGTTAAGTAGTTGCTACACCTGTGTGAAGGTGCTCGCCTGTTTCTCGCGAGCACTCACTTTCGGCACAGCACCCGCAGAAGCGTGACTTGGCGGCCACCAGCCTCGGGCCAGCCATGGACGCAAATCAATCACATCGCGATTAGTTACCGCTGGAGGGGTTGTGTCCAAAACTGTCGCTCAATTTGGATCAATAGCGTGGACTCTAACCATGCACTTGTCTGCGCTGACCTCCGGGTGCGTTTCGGTGGACGTACGCAACGTTGATGTGAACGGATTGACACCAGCCAGCTGGCGAAGCCAGATGTTCAGAATCTGTATCAAAGGGCGTTGACATCTTGGCTGAGTAAGCGTCAACTGAACACCGTCGAAGATCACTGGTCGCATATTCGGAAAACGTTACTGTTAGCAGGCATGTCTTCATGTGACAGATCAAATTGCCAAGCTGGACGTTGGGTCTCTACACAGTCTCTTGAACTTATGGATGCTCTCCTACGTATTCCGGCTGGAAGCGAATATAATGAGGCTCGCAAAAATCCCAGGGTAAAACTACGTGCTAGCCTGAAGAAAGACCGCGAAACCTGGTGGTCTCATCGTGCCTTTGAGATGGAAACAGCCGCTGTCGTTGGCAATCATCGTAAGTTATTCCGTCTGATACGGAAAACAAGCAACAGGAGACCTGGTGTTAGCGAGACCATAGGCGACGAGAGTGGGCAGCCGATCCACAGCCTGTCAAAACGCTTGGAGCGTTGGGCTGAACACTGTGCAAGGCAATTTAAGCAACCTGAGTTATCGGTTTCTTTTTCGGGTGTTGAGCGCCCTTCTCATTGGGCCGTCTCTTTGGATCCTTGGAGGTGTTTTTCACCTACAACTAAGGTGTATAACAAGGATGCTAAGAATGGTTTTGATAACTGGCACGCACTAGTGACGATGCAAACTGTTCTAAATGTAAACTGGAGCACAGGGTTAGTTGTAATTTCTACGAGAAAACGTCTTCGAACTGTGCTTCAGTTACTGCTGTGTTATCTCTTCTCTTAGGAAGGCAGCACCTTGGGTCCAAGGAGCAAACTTCAACGGCAATGTAATCGAACAGCAGGGATAATAATTTAGTGAGTTGCCTTTCAGGTTTAGTTAGAATTGAAGTTCTAGGTTTTTCATCTTCCAAGGTTTTCGAAAGCGAATTTCGTAATTTCGCCCCTTGTTTGATGATGATGGCCTTAATCGTTTCCTCAAGCTCCGTCTCATCCTTCGTTTAAAGTGAGGCTGCTATAGTGTTACATTGACTTATACCACATTTTTATTCGTCTGTCTTGGCACGCAACGTATCCATCTGGCTCATAAATACATGCCTTGGACGTCTGCTATCTAGCCTGATTAGCGAACGACGAAGTTTCTTCCAATAGCTAACAGGGTGCACATCGTTTTCTAGGTTGTCTTCCATAGAACTGAGACATATATTCACCTCTACCATACTGGTCCGGTAGCTCACAATTATGTTAAACAGTTTCAGCACGAGTAGATCTAAGTTACGTTTTACAGTTTTAAAGAAGCACATCAAAACTCGGTGTTAGCGAACATAAATTTCGACAATTTCTTTTTTCTGTCGCCAACCTTTCATTCACTAACAAACTTATCGCTAGTGAGTTTATAATATCATAAATCATATGATTCCCTAAGAGCAAACCACAAAATCAACATTTCTATGTCTACCTATAGTTGACTTCAACGGGTACAGCAATTCAATCAGCCTATCGGGCTTGGTATTAGATTTGATGTTATATCTATCTTGGGATGACAAAATGTGCCTATAGCATCAGTGAGAGAGTATCGGGGAGGGATCAAAACGTCGTTGATTGTTTTTTCACATTGTTGCTATACTGACAGTATAACTTACTGAATACTGCCAAACCCTACCTCTACATTGCTTAAGCATCTCGGATCACATAAAGACTTGAAACTGAGATGAACTTTCCTTAGCCCAGAGAATACAACGTGTCTGTAATGAATTCTACAGCCAACTTAAAATTTGCTTGGATGTCATAGCTAAAAGGGCATAAGAACAACTACCAATCATCGAGAGTGGGTCAGTCGAATGGTACGCAACATTCCTTCAAAGTGCGCGATGCCTAGCGTGCTTCAGGCTAAAGTGACATGGGGATCATGGGCAAACTTAATAAGGCGAGTATTCCGTGTTCCAGGTGTCGCGAAATGTGCTCATTTGTAAGCTGTCCATGACATTGTTAAAAAACAAATCGAATTCCCTCTGGTTCGGAGTGAAACCTACGTCTATCCCACTGATAAAAATGGCACCCTATTATCTTATAAGTACCGTTAACCGTTAGCCAAGTTTGAGGAAATGGTGACCACAAATTTACTACAGTTGGGGTATCCATAGCGGATTGTGCAACCCAGGCCTCTCCAATAGGTACTTTTCCAACGTTAAGGGGAGAGACTGACCACACCAGAAGTGCTCCAATAGCACAAGCTGTTCACATTCTACAAATGCGGTTCTCAATTTCATCTGAGTAATTACAAGCAAGGCTTTGTTCAATCCCGCGATTGAGTGCAAAACAAACAAGCAAGCCGGTATTAGTGAAAGTCAGGGTTATGGTTAATGGTTCAATGGTTCAATAGTGTATGATGGGATAAAAAGCAAAACTTTACAAGACCCACAGGATGGATGTGCAAAAGAAACTTAAAATCAAAATGTTCCAACGTGGAAAGTAAAGTATCAGTGGTTAAATCATTGCACTTTAGTTAAGTGTTGTGTATCGTTTATCACTAAGATGAAAATCTAAGAGTCTTTCGAATGTCGTCATGTCTGGTGCGTTCACCACATAGTTTGGTAATGCATTCCAGTGAGAACAGATTCTAAGTGAGAAAAAATACTTTCTACAATTCAAACGAGAGTGTTGCGTCATTGGTTTCAGGTGGTTGCCTCGGTTTTATTTGTAAGGGGCTAGAGTCAACCGTGATGTACATGGATGCTCGCTTCCGTTTAATATCCGGTATGTGAGTGTCAGATCGCCGCGAAGCCGTCGGTATTCTAATGAGAACACACCGAGTATACGAAGACGCAGCTGGTAACTTATACCGAATAGTCCACGCGTTGCCTTTGTGGCTTTTCTTTGGGGCAGTTCTACTAGGTGGATGTCTCGTTTTAACCATGGACACCAGGCCTGAATTGCATATTCAACATGAGGACGAATGTAGGAGTTAATCAACAATGGTACTAGCTGTCCCTCAAAAGTGCCGAGAGCTCGCCTCAAAAGTCTCAAGTTCAAGTTCACCACACTTGCTGCTTTCGAACATTGGAGCGGATTTCCAAGACTCTCTTGCACGATCATACCTAAGGCGCGTTCACTACTCACATGTTGCAGGACGTGTTGCCCCAAGAGTTTTGTGTTGACGAAGCTGCTGCGCACTGTCAGTAGGTGGCACTTTGCAGGGTTCAGTGGGAACTGGTTCTTTTCTGCCCATTCGTTAATCCGGGTCAGATCTTCCTGGAGGTAGACACGGTCGGATGCTGAGTGAATTGCTCTCCATATTTTAGCATCGTCTGCAAATATTTGCATCGGGGATAGAATGTCTGCTGGAAGGCCATTAATGTGGAATAAAAACAGTAGCGGGCCGAGGACGGATCATTGTGGTACACCATTGGAGACGCAATGGCTTTCAGAATAGGTGTCGGCTACTCTTACCTTGATTGTTCTGTCGTGAAGTAGTGTTCCAACCAGGTGAGCAGGGAACCGTTGATACCGTAGGCAGCAGGCTTTTGGAGGAGAAAGAAGTGATTGACCCTGTCGAATGCTTTAGAAAAATCCAGGTATATCACATCTATGGGCACTCCTTCATCAGCCACCCTGGTCCATAAGTCTCGAGCAATCAACAAATTGGTGAGACATGATCCTCTGCGTCTGAAATCATGTCGGGCATAAGAAATTATTTGTAGACTTTCAAGGTATGGCGTCAGTTCATCTGCGATTATCTATTCCATCACTTTTGATAAAACAGGAAGGAGAGTAATAGGTCGGTAGTTAGCAGGATCCGAGCGCTTACCTCCTTAGTATATTGAAGTGACAGTCCCATTTTTCCACGCAGATGGGTGCGTATGGGAGTTAAGCAGACCCTGGAAAAAGGTTGCAAGTGGTGCTGCTATGGTGGGAGCAAGGGTTTTTACTACTTTTGGGTAGATCATGTCGATTCCAAGGGCACTGTACTCTCGGAGAGACTGTAATTTGCCTGCAACAACTGCTGGATTAAAGGTGACGCTGGACAAGCCAATGACATTTGTTGGGAATTGATAGTGCGAAGATGACATTTGTTGTTAACCGCATCCTCCACTGGAGCGGAAACTGAGGAACGAAGCGGAGTTCTGATGGCATAAGCCCCACCGGTTTCCTGCAGTATATCAACGAGGATGTCAGGCACTACTTGTGACGTGTCGAAATATGCCAAGAAAAGAAACAACCTGTACTGAGTTTACTGTACTACAATGTCCCCAAATCAACCTCGACGTCAAGCAGAGGTAGGGGTTGGACTACCCTAAGCAGTGTGACTTCATTAGCAACCCACCTGGCCTTATGTTTAACCCAGTACATTTAGTGCGAATCACGCAGGCACCCGAACTCTAAGCATTACTGGGAGCCAAGTCTACTTCGCATTATATTGAACTCCGTCACCCAAGTACGATCAGTTCTGTAGTCGACAACTCAACTCGGAAATGTGCACTGCCCCATCCGTGTCTGTCCAGATATTCCATGTGGTGGGCGTTACTCAATTAACCGCAACTTTGAAGACCACCGGAAGGAAACTATAACCAGCACCATACATGTCCACAGTTTTTCGGAAACTGAAGCATGCGATATGTAAGCGACAGATCGCTTAGGATCCGTCTAGCGATACGCGGATTGGTCGCTTGTCCAAATTCAAGGCACGAACAGGATGGAGGTCATCGGAAATATAATCGTGAGCCGGATCTGATCTACACTCCCTTGTTAATTCAAACGCCAAGGTCGGTAGGACTACGTTGCTATTGAATACCAATAAATACCAAAAAGCGACAAACCTCAAACGGTTTCCTCGCACACAAAATAGCAAGCAAAGCTTAGGTTGATACGGCAGCAGACCGATCCCGACAATAAGCGAAGAGATACAATGAGTAAAAAAGGAAAAGAGACAAATGCCGGATGGGTTGGCCTGAAGCAAACCTTGAAGTCAAAGTAATAGGCCGTTCAAAATTTTACCCAAAAAAGCAGTTAAGCTAGTTGATTGATCGATACGAGATAGACAGACAATGTCTGTCCCACGTAGTCAGATCAATGAAGTTGGTCGTGTACGCCGTAGTCTGACTCTGGCTATCGGTAATTCAGACATGTTATGCCCTGAATGAAGTGTAAAACAGCGTGGGCGAAGTTAGCGCGTAACCACAGTGTGGACTGTATGAACAACTTCAAGCGGTTTATCTATGTTCATGGTATACGTAACAAACAAATTGCTATACATAAAATGTATAGAGCGATCGCCAAATTGCCAATGGTAGGGTGTTTGGGAGGGACAATGAGAATGCAGGCGCCAAACGGACTGAACAAATTGTGTTATCCGATACATCATGAGCACTTAATGACAGCCCATTATAAGAAGCAATTGTGTTACATTCGTGAAACACTTCTCGGGTGGCATGTTAGAGAAATCCGTGTCACGGATGCACAAGGATGGATGTATCCCAAGAGTAGTGAAAGCAGTCCTAAAGGCCAAACTTATGGTAGCATGACTATTGGAAATCGGGTGTAGGTTTCGTAGCATGCTACAATCCGATCTTCGGCTGAAGTCAGCAAGCCATATGCCCTCCAGAGATTATATGTCAATCAAAGAAACGAAAGCGATGGGAACTGTAATAGAACAGTGATCCAGCTCCGCTCTAACTGTGGTGTTTTGTAGGGTGCGATCCTCATACTCCCCCCATACCATCAACATTCATTGGATGAAAATATGCTAAGGATGTTGTCTTGGGGTGCAGTTCACCCGCCACTTAGGCGTCTATGCTACAATATGCTTCAGATGCATTTGTGAGTTGCTCCTCTACTAGGTCCCTTAGCCTTAATACTTGGAAATGTACTGATATAACATTTTCACTTCTCTGCCTTGATAAATTTGGAGCACTTTTAGATGCCTGTCCTCTACTAACTTTGGAAGACAAAACCATTCCTATTTCATCTACTCTCAAAGATCTGGGTGTCTATTTATCACAGAATCTCTCCTTCCCATGCAGGTTTTGGAGACCTTACACAAGATCAGAAATTATCATTTTATGCTTTCCAAATTAAGAAGTTCGCCGTACCGAGAAGTCTAATTTTGTGATTTGTGATTGCATGTATACTACCCTACTGGTTGTACTATTCGCCAGTAATCTACTCTGGACTACTGCAAAAGGACTTTGATTTGGTTATGTGATCGATTAAAGAAATTTTCAGTTGTGGTGGCTTGCCTATACATTCCATAGTTAATTTTATTGCTCTTAAACATTTCGACACTTGTACGAATTTTTCTTCTAAGGTCCTAATTGACCGCTTTCATTCGTTGCATAATGCACGCTCACGAAACTTATCTGTCTCTAGCACGCGCCCAAAATTTACTATTTTATTCTCTCGCACTTTTCCGTATCGTAACACAATCTTGCCCTATTTGTCACGCTATTTTTCCGCCTTGCGGAAGTCACAAATGCTCTGCGCATGCGACTCCGTGAATACTAACCACATACTTTTGCCTTTATAATCCTTACATCAGTATTCATGTTATTTTAACTGATGGCATTCATTCAGTGCATCCGTATTGCTGGTGAAAATGCTTTTAAGTTACATATTTAGATGTGTAAAGCATATTTTGACATGACTTGAAGTGCGCATACAACCTGCTGATGAAGTGAGTGACTATACTACTTGTGTTGTTCGCACAGGATTAGGTTATGGGATTAAGTACGAGGCCGATGAATATGACGTAGAATTAGTCACCAATAACCAAGGAAAACGAACAGTCGAAGGCCAGTCACTGGTCAGCGAAAGTTTACGTATAAATTGCACAACTTCCAACAAGGTTGAAATCTGAGAAACATTCATCTTAGTACACTTACTTCCAAGCGTTCCTCATTAAACTTCTAGTACCTCAGGTTGCAAATGCTTTGACCTAATTTCCATTACCGTAATCTGGTTACACATAGAAGCTGCTGATGCTGAGATGGCAGAAATGTCACTCATCCGGAACGACCGCTCCAGCAGAGGCGATGAGATCCATCTCTATTACCGTAGCGACCTACATGTGCAGTAGTTGATGATCTGGGAACTCATGTTACAGATTCACTCTGGTTCCGTCTATGACGAAAACACAACGACGCATTTCTCCTAGCTGTCGTTTATCGCCCCCCATTGTCCACTCTGGAAATGGATTCCCGCTTGAAACGTGATTTGTACAGGGTAATGCACACTAGTTACAGCTGCATACTCATTTCATGGGACTTCAAGACAAACGATTTGGCGGTATCGGCATCACCCAGTGAACAGTTCAAAGCAGACTTGTATGAACGTATTGTTAATATTCCCCTGTACAATCATGTCAGCACGCCAACCAGATTCAGGACAGCAAACAAACTGGCGATGTTGGACCTTGTGTTTACGAACGAAGAGCTCATGATTGACGAGTTCTTGTTGGAGAGTCTATTAGGTATAAGCGACCGTGTAGTAATAAAGTTTAACTAAGTTTGTTGTGCAGAGCATCCATCTGAACACTTGAAACTAGCTCATACAATGACACTCTACGATGTTTTGAAACGAACTCGCCGAGGTATCGAACAACAATCCCTTTGAAAACCCCTGGACAGAATTCGTTGAAAGACTCATTGAAATAGTCAAACAGAGCAATAGGGACCAAGCCTCTTTGTTCCGCAGAATGCCTTCAATTTCAGGGAGCATAATTCGAAAATTCATGGCGATAAGGGATGCAGCATGACGTACCTAGAAAGTTAACCCCGACTCAGAGAGTTGCAGCAATTTCCTGATCAATGGCAAGCATTACACTGCACTTGTCCGCGAGGTAAAGCAACTTATCAACGAGGCTTAGCCAACACTTTTCAGATAAACAACAAAATACTGTGCATGTGTTTCAAAGTACATAGCAAGTAAAACATGAAACCTTTTCACTTTTTACAACAGTAGGTGTAGAAAAGGAGCTGACGAACCAGCTTTTGCCCTGCGGTCGCAATATTTCTCCAGTTTCAAACCCGCAGCCTTTACCCTTCACATGCTCTCATCCACTTTACCGATTGTTGGGCCAAACAGAAAATTTTCAACCAACCAACGGTGCTAAGGAAATTCCGTAGTAACAAGACTGTACCTTAACGTGGTGCGACGGTTTGCGTACCTCCTTGACCCATTGAGCTATACTGGCTAGTGCTTCTGGGCACTTTGACAGCTACTCCTACCAGGTTGGTCAATAGTGAGAGGTCAACCAAACTCGGTTTCCTAGTCCACCAGGTTGGCGGTTGCAGTGGGATGGCTTCCAGTTCCGTAAAACTTAATCATTGCCACCTCCCCGCTGCCTTGCCGACAGGCTTTTGAGCCAAAGGCTTTGGTTGAATGCCCTAAGCGTCCTTTTGTCTAGGTCTGGACTCCGTAACAGCATCTCAGTCCACATACCATCATGACTTTTTCTTCAAACCTAAACTTCATCCTGCATCGGTCGTCACGCAAATTATCAAGGGTCGCCTTAGCTGCTGCATACAGCAGGGCGGATAAGCGAAAACATGCAATTGCTGGCGCCTCCCTTCTTTCCTTTCTACATGTTTCTCTTACTCCCATCCCAACCCCCATTACAAATCTTCCTAGTTTAATTCCAAGCTTAATTGACAGCAAGCGAACTGCCACTGACGTAGAACCATCTGCAGCCATTTTCTCGCGACACCCACTGGACGCCTATCGGCAACGGACCTTTATAAAGCCACGTTGTCCCGCTTTCCTGGCGACGTTCAACGTTCGCAATCTAAAACAAATAGGTCAATAGGCTGCACTCGCACGCACCTTGGACACACTGGGTATTGATGTGTGTTGTGTGTCCGGAACTAGGATAAAGGACCTTAATGAGGTTGTTGAATTAACTGCACCCGACTTATCCTATCGTTATTGGTTGCACGCATCCGAAGACGGCGAGGCTGCACTCACAGGTCAAGCTGGTGAAGGTATCATTCCTAGCCCCAAGGCTGAGTCACCGTTGGTTGATTGGATTTCGGTGAACAGCCGTTTATGTGCGGCCCATTTGAAGACATCAGCTAAGGTTTCTTCACGAAGTAGTAAAAAGTGCTGTGATTTCCGCTTATGCTCTCACCGACTGCAATTCAAATGCTGTCAAGGGCACATTCTGTCACGAACTGAACACGCTACTACGCAGAGCTACTGCATCAGATGTCGTCGCATTTGCAGGGGATATAAACGCGAAATTAGGGAGTCTGAGCACTTCAGAAGCTCACCTGGGTGGTAATTATGGGCTTAACTCCGAACGGACTGACAACGGCGAGCGTCTGCTGCAACTGTGTGCGGAGCACCAGTTGTTTCTTACTAGCACTGCTTTTAGACACAGTGGGCGCCGAAGTGCCATTTGGCGTCCACCTGTAGCTGGTCAGCGATGGACCCAAATTGACCACATAGCCATAAGTTACAGCTGGCATCTTTCCATCCTTGATTGCCGCTCATTTTGGAATACCTGCGTCTACGCTGAGCATGCCCTGGTACGCTGTCGTTTCTCCATGAACTTTACCAGGAGGCACACCAAGCGTTTCCTCTGTTTGGCAACTGAGAAATCGTCTCAGCCCTCGATCAGACAAGCCCACCAAGACGCACTGCGTACCGAACTTTCACTGTCTTGTCCTAATGACACTAGACTTCAGTGGAACAGGACCTCGGCCATCATGCACGACGCAGGAGCATCTGCTTGTGGCACTATCCATCGTCACCGCACCAGTCACTGGATATCCGAGAGGTCGGTGAACCTGTTGGAATCTAGAAGAAACTTCCCGGCTGGCTCTGAGCACAATGTGACCAGACGGACTATTAAGCACGAACTAATGCGGAGCTTGTGTCCTGACATAGAAGTCTGGTGGACCAGTAAGGCTCAAGAAATGGAGGACGCAGGAGCAGAAGTCAGTTACCCCAAGCTCTTCTATCTGATCCGCACCACTTGTCCTTGAATACCAGGCGTCATTGAGATAATCAGAGACAGCGCTGGTGCATTGATACACAATAAGGAGCGCCGTATGGCTCGTTAGGCAAAACACTTTCAACATCGGTTCCGCTGGCCCTCTGCTCGCGGACCTCTTCCTACTCAGGTGGTGCAGGACGAGCCATGGAAGGTTAGTCTTAGAACCTCTGTCAGAGACCGAGGTCCGAAACGCGATCACAGCGCTCAATCGTTTTTCTGCCGCTAACCTGAATTCCCTCTCACCAGCACTAGTTAACGATGGAGCTGAGGTCCTCCGCAAAATACTGACCTTCCTATTCGAACGTGTATGGGAGGAAGAGAGTGTCCCGATTACTTGGAGCGAATTAATTGTAGTGACAATATACAACAAGGTAGTCGTACAGACTGTTCTGACGCCAGTTGTGACAAAATTACTGGACTCAACTTTCGTTTGTCGACTCACTGTGGGACGGGAATTTCAGAGAATAATAGTAATAATAACAATAATAATAATAATCATACGTATATTTCGCTTGATGAGAGAAACTATGTCTATGGCGGCACAGATCAAGTTGTACAGGAGAATCCATGCTCATGCATGGGTGACATGCATCGGTGGAGTATTGGGATTTGCGCTTCATGTATCAGCATTCTGGCGGATGGTTGAGGCAAAAGTATGGTTATGAAAACCTTAGTTTCCATATGTTTTTGGACCTCACTTGAAATAGCTCATCAAGTGAGTATGGAATAGGAGGCACGTTTCCGCCCAGGACGTGGCTGTATAGACCATATATTCACTCTGCCGCAGGTGCTAGAACAGTGTCTCGCATACTGCAAAGCGACAATAGCTCTGTTCCTCTATGTCAAGAGTGCATTCAGATCAGTCGATCAATCGATTCTTTTCGAAATTCTTGCGCGGAAAGGTGTTCCCACGAAATATGTGGACATCCTTCGTACTCTATACTCGAACACTACAGGCCGCGTCAGGGTCTACGGTGACTTATCGGATAGCTTTCCGACCACAAGTGGCGTTCGTCAAGGTTGTCCGATTTCCCCGTTTCTGTTCAAGTTCGTCGTGAATTCTATTATGAAGTGTTCCGTTGCGGAATCTCACGATGTAGGCGTTGAAGTGCTACCTGGTGAAAGATTAGTTGATCTTGATTATGCGGACGATATCGTCTTGCTTATCGACGATGTTGCGGCGGCACAATTAAACCTTAATAGCCTGTCCTAGAGTGGTCCCATTATTTGGTAAGTACTTCGCACCTTCAGAGTGCAGTCTTGCTGCAGGACCACCAGCCACTTGATGGTTACTTGACCCTTGCTAACGAGGAACTCTAGGTGGTTAATCAATTCACTTACCTTGGCAGCGGCATCAGCAACTGAAGTCAGTTCACGCATTACAAAGGCCAGAACCGCCTTCTTGAACCTGTGGCATCTTCAGCACAGAATGGAGTTTCCGTCCGTGTGAAAAGCTGTGTATACAAGGCTACTGTGAGGGCCATCCTGCTTTATGGTATTAATACTTGGCTCCTTTGGTCTGAAGGTCTGAGGCGTCTTCAAGTCCTTGATCATCGTTGTCTGCGAAGCATTGCTGGCATCAGATGCCACCAGCGTGTCCGCAAAAATGATGTGCGTAGACGAGTACTAGGTAGTGATAATCATGCTATCTCCCTAGAACAACATATAGCATAAAATAAGTTGCGTTGGCTAGAGAATGTGCTACGTATGTCTGGTCACCGCTTACCTAGGAGGGCCTTGTTTTGTCTGCCAGGTGTAGGGTGGCGCAAGGTTCGAGGTGGACAGAAGTTGACTTGGCAGCGGGAAATGAAGTCAGTGACGACCAAACTGGGTGCCGGTGGTCCATCGCGCCTTCCGGGCTGGAGTCCACGTGACTCATCTTGTGTTTGGTTTGAGACTTTACAGGACATGGCTTGCAACCGACACCGGTGGCGCCTTTGCTGCCGTCTCCTAATCGGACTGCCTGTTCAAAGTGTGTTTGCTGCTAGTTATCTGCGGGGTAGTGGCTGATTATGACGCGGGGCAGTGAAAGGCGCAAGGAGGCTATCTCGCCGATGCCGCCTTATCTTAGCACGATAGCCAACTGTTTGTGACTGTATGTTGTTAACACGAGATGTATGCTCTTTGACCCTGAATGTTTGCTTAGGGCATTAAGGTTTTCAGGTAAGTCCCCCTTTCTCCGCCTTTTCTTATTATTTATTACATAAATCATCATGGTTGTATGGCAGCGATGCATCAGTTCAAATGGCTGATGTATTGCTGTTGTTGTGGATTTTGCTAAGGATGTTACTCTCATTGGGCGAACATAGCTCTGAGGGAAGGCACTAAAGGTTGTGGCA
>OX104064.1:180112989-180355181 GCA_944474145.2 Dicrocoelium dendriticum
GGGTCAGTTGGCGGCAGAAGTCGTTTTCTACTGAATCATAGCTACAGTTTGTGAGCGCGTAGGCTGCAGTAACGTATAGACACCTAGTAAGCCGGCGGGACTTCGAAGCTTTGAACGAGCCAGCCAATCAGACCGCACACATCCGGCTACTGATTGGAATCCAGTCAACCAGAGCAACTTCAGCCCGGGGACTCAGGGCAATGCCAACACCAGCTTGGCCGGTGCTCGAAGCTGCCTCGTCACCGGATATGCGCAATGATAAAATGCTGCTGGTGTCAACTAAAGTGGATCGCAGAGTCAGCATAGGACTCGAGTCTTGCAGGCGGGTCTCCGATAAGCAGCAGACATCGATAGAGAAGGACTCCAAAGTTCGGCAAGTGCTGCCTGTTGACCGATCTGTAGCAATGTGCGTACATTTAGGCATGTCAATATGAAGGAGGATCGAGGGCTCCAAATGGAAGCCGATGAACTGTGGTGGACCGCTTGGTTGGACATGGGCTTGTCGACAGGACAGGAGTGACGCTCCGCGTTTGCATGTGAGTTGAAACTAGAAGATAAACGGCTAGCAAAGCATGTTGGGGGGCATAATCGGAAGGCTGAAAACTGGGGGGATAAAAGTGAAGTTGGAGCGGGACGCTAAGGATGAAAAAGCGTGAGAGTGAATAAGAAGATAGAAAGGCCTGAGCAGTGGAATCCAAATCTCTATCCACCCTGCTCGATGCAGCAGATAGGGCACCGTTGAGTATCCTCTGCGACGGCCAGTATCAGGAAACTGTTTGAAGAAAAATTTATTGTACTGCGTGGGCAGGATACTGTTAGGTTGCCCAGGCCTAGACAGGAGAACGATTACGGTTCTTAACTAAAGTCGTTGATTAAAAAACCTGACTGCAAGGCAGCGGGTTTGGCGGTGGGCTACAAGGAGTCCGTTTTAAGGGATAAGGAGCCACACTCATTCCAACACCCAACCTGGAGGACCAGGACGCTGAGTTCGTCTGGCCTCTAACCATTGACCAATCTGGTAGGAGTGGCTCTGAAGTTGCAAAAAAGCACCACCCAGCATAGCTCAATGGATCTCTGAGGCACGCAAACCATCTCACCACGGTAAGATCCAGCCTCATTGCGATGGAGTCCAGCCTAATTGAGATGCTCAGTTAGGTGGTAAGTATAGGCTTAACTCAGAACGGAAAGACAACGGCCAGCGCCTGTTGCAACTGTGTGCGGAGCACCAGCTGTTTCCTAGAAGCACCGCATTTAGACACAGTGGGCGCTAGAGTGTCAATTGGCGTTCTCCTGTACATGGTTAGCGACTGACCCAAATAGATCACATCACCATAAGTTACATGGGGCGTAATTCCATGCTAGATTGCCGCTCGTCCTGAATAGGCCGCCAAGGTAAGCTGTCGTTTCTCCATTAACTTCACCAGGAGGCGTACGCAGCGTCTCCTCGGATTGACAACTGAGAAGTTGTCTCAGCTCTCGGTTAGGCAAACCTACTAGGATAACTGTGGATCGAACTTCTGCTGTCTTATCCTAATGATACTGAGCTTCAGTAGAATAGAATCTCGGCAGTTATACACGGCGCAGTAGTATCTTCTTGCAGCACTATCAATCATCACCGCACCAGTCATGGATATCGGAAAGGTCGGTGAACCTGTTGGAATGCAGAAGAAAACTCCCCGCTGGCTCTGAGCACAATGTAACCAGATGGACGGTTAGGCTTGCAATAAAGTGGACTCTGCGTGCTGACAAAGAAGCCTGGTGAACCAGTCGCGCTCAAGAAATGAAGGAGGTGGAGCAGTAGCCATGACCGTAACCTCTTCAAATTGATCCGCACCACTAGTCCCAGAAAACCAGACATCAGCAAGACACTCAGTGACAGCGCGGATGTCCTGATTCACAATAATGAGCGCCTTATGGCTCGTTGGGCGGAACACTTTCAAGGTCAGTTCAATAGGCCCCTTGTTTCCGGACCTCTTCCTACTCAGATGATGCGGGATGAACCATGACCGCTTTGTTTAGAGGCTCCATCGGAGGTTGAATTCGGATACGCGATCACAGCTCGCAATCGTTTCGTGATGTTGAACAGGATTCCCTCTCCTGCAGTGTTTAAGGATGGTGGTGAGGTCCTCTGAAAAGCACTGACCTTTGTTCGTACACGTCCGGAAGGAAGTGATCATCCCAGGTACGTTTATTGAACAAATCAAGGTGTCAATCCACAAAAAGGGTACTCCCACTGATTGCACTAACCACAAGGTTAGTAGCATAACGTCAGTAGTGACAAAAGTACTGGTCTGGATTCTCGTTCGTCGCCTCACTGCGGAACGAGAATCCCGAATAAGGGAAGAGCAAGCAGGTTTACGTGCTGGACTGGGGAGTATAGACCATATATTCACTTTGTGGCCCGTGGCGGAGCTGTACGCTATCAGGCGCGTCCCCAAGTTGAATATTGGGGAATGTCTTCCTTGCCTTGCAGACGAGATAAATAAGCATTCGCGAACAATCAGTAGCAGCCTCTCAGAGCGTGGGGAGTTCCCGGCTGGTCACCTGGGTCCCCAACAAATACCACATGAGCTCGTACGGCGCTGTGTCAGACCAACTGACTGACCACTCACTTCTAGTCACAGAAGGGAGTAGCTAACGGAATGCGAATGGACATCCTTGCTGGTCAACGGCTTCTCTGTGGATTGCTTCCGAACACAAAGAGGGCGGATGAACTACCCGGCTGTCAGCGATCTGCCTTTAAAAATCTGGTCTTTATGACCAAAAGCTCGGGGTGGGGTCTTTTAAGTAAACCCCTTTTCCTCGGCCTGGGCAACCGGAAAGATCTCTGCCCACACAACGCACAAACCTTCTAAACCTCCCACTGATTATGTGTTTTCCCTTTTTGTTGTAGTTAACCATGTGTTGTGGCACTGTCAACAGTATATTGGTCAACTGTTGTACATTAATATAATTCACTTTGCGGTAGGTGCTAGAGCCGCGCACCACGTACCACAGGCCGACAACAGCCGCGTGTCTGGACTTCAAGAGTACGTTCGGTTCAGTCGAGGAATGCATACTGTTCGAAATACGTGTGCGGAAAGGTATTCCCATGAAATACGTGAATACTTTACGTGCTTCATATTCGAACACGACAGGCCGTGCCAGGGTCTACGTTGACTTGTCGGATATCTTTCCGACAGCAAGTGACGTTCGTCAGGGCTATCCAGATTCCCCATTTTTGTTCAACATCGTCGTGGACCGCATCACCAGTGTTCCCTCGCGGAGTCTCACGATGCAGGTGCGTTGAGGTGTTGCCTAGTAGAGGACAATATCGCCTTGTTTACGCGGCCCAATCAACCCTGAATACGCTCTCTAGAGTGGTCCTATCATTTGGCGTGCGCTTCGCGCGTTCAAGTGCAAAGTTTGTTGTAGGACCACCAGCCGCTTGATAGCGATGATGTAGAGATAGTTGAATGATTCACTTACTTTGGTGGCTGCATTAGCAACGATGAGCGCATAACAATAGAAGTCAGTTCGTTTATTGCAAAAGCCAGAAATGACTTCCGGGATCTGCGACATCATTGGTTAAAAGGCCACAGTGAGGGCTGTCCTACCCTATGTGAGTGAGACTTGGCCACTTCGGTCTGAAGATATAAGGCGACTACAAGTCTTTGATCATCGCTGCCTGCGGAGCACTGCTGGTGTCGGGTGGCACCAGCATGTCCGCAAAGATGATGTGCGTATGCCTATGCTAGACACTGATACTCAAGGAAGTTCCTCAGAACATATAACACTGTAGAATTTGCGTTGGCTTGGGCGCCTATTACGTATAGTACGTCATCTATTAATGAGGTGGGGTTTTATTTCGTTTGCCAGACGTAGGGTGGCGCAAGACTCGAGGTGTACCAAAGTTAACTTGGCAGAAGGAAATGAAGCCATTGACCACAAAACGTGATGTTGTTGGTCCGTCTTGTTTTCCAGGCGGGAGTCCACGTGACTCGCCTTGTCCTTGGCTCGAGGCTTTACAGGATATGGCTCGCAGCCGACATCAGTGGCGTCTGCTGTGGTCTCCTAGCCGGACTGTCTAGTTAAAGTGTGTTTGGTGCTGAGTTATCTGCAGGGTAATAGCTGATTAAGACGCGAGCAGTGAAAGCCGCTAGGAAGCTGTCTCGCAGATGTCGTCTCATCTGTGTATGATAGCCAGTTGTTTGTGATGGTGTTGTCAACAAAAGGTGCACGCGCCTTGACCCTGAGTGTTTGTTTAGAGCATTAAGGTTTTCCGCCAGGTCCCCCTTCGCACCCTCTCATTGTTTTTTGTTTCTCAAGACACCATGGTTGTATGACAGTGAAGTATCAGTTCAGATGGTTAGTGTATTGCTGTTTATGATGATGATAACAACAAAAAGATTAACCCAGTAAGAGTAATGACACGTTCGATAGTTAAAGAAGGGAGTGACGAGTCACCGGGAACCAGTGAGCACCAAACAGCCAGAAACAGGAGTAAGCAGTATTCAAGGAAAGTAGATGGAAACCAGAGAATACGAGTGCGATAATACTTTAGGACAGCAAAGAATAAACGCCAATGATACCACAGAAGTTTATGAAATAACAGAATGGGTAAGTGTATGAAATATTTGCAAAATCTCGCATACATAGTTACAGACTATCACTAAAATATACAGTTGCCACATCGAGCAGTAATCGTCTCACTAGGGGTTCAAAGCGTCTGTGATTGTCAAACGAAATGCAGTCTAAAAGCGAGATTCTGACACGGAAACTACTACAACCGGAGTGGTTTAGAACTCTCAATATGAGTCCAGCACCATTTGTTTGGATAAATGAGGCATACAAACGAAGACGGCAATGGAGGGTGTGCACCATTTGTTCCCGTCACGACGGTTACAGGTATATGCACTGTAATCAGGCAATTGGTGCGACTTATCGTCACCGCTTAGAATAAATATGCAACTCATCGGCACAAATTCAATGACAAGATAAGTAGGGGGAAAAGCATAAGCGAAAAACGCTGGCATACCGTACAGACACTTCGCTGCACGTAACCACTACCGGCCGCGCGTGGGTTGAGTATACTGCTACGTCGCCCGCGCCTGGGAAGAATGGAATCAGACCTGTAGATTGTAAGGGAGGCCACTGAAGGACGCAAGGCATGGATGTTTTATGAAATGCGGTAACAGGGGTCTCATCACATCATCATTATACCCAATGGCTAGAGGTGGAAAACACCTCAGCTAATGCGCTGCAAAAGGAGACGCTGAAGGACCGCACGCTTCTGGACAAAAGCAGTACTCATGTGAAGAGTTGACTCACGAGAAGCATGGTGTAACCAGAAACGTGACTGATTATGTCAAGGTATACCTTGACATAATCTGTTAATTCCCAATAGAAACCAACTGTGGGAGCATGGAATGTACACTTACCAACATAGTAAAAGTAACGTGCCCACTCGTTGTTGGGCGCGTTGGTTGGAAAAACAACGCGGGTCACCAATTTGTACGCCTGTTCATGAAGTTGATAATGTAGGTAGTTGCGAAGAAGTAGGTTGATCAACACAGCTTGAGCGTCGTAGTTCTGAGAAAACAAGTCGAAATAGAAGGCTGGAAGTTAGGGACGGTGCCACCCGACACAGCAAGTGAATTAATATTAGAAATCCGTGAGAATATTTGTAGCTCGGGATGCGGATGAGGGTATGCAAGTGTTCTCCGAGCTGGCTGGGAAACTAACACTGGCTGCAGTGTTCAAAGTGACCACAAGTATTGACAAAGTGCGCGAAGAGAAGATCATGTGTTCTCAAGAGAATGAAGTTTGTGAGAAACACAAGGCAACAAAAAGTCAAATCGGATGGCAAAAATTGACTGATATCATCATCATCATCATCATCATCATCATCATCATCATCATCATCAATAACAGCAAATCAGCCATTTGAAATGATGCTTCGCTGCTCTACAACCAAAATGATTTACGCAACGAAGAATACTAAGAGGGAGGAAGGGGACCTAACGTAGTCTTAATGCCCTAACTAAACATTCAGGGTCAAGAAACCTACACCGTGTCAACAACAAGAAAGTAGCAACTAAAAATACGGGGCCCAATGCAATGATCACTGATTAAACATTGTCAGATAAAGCTTAAAAATACTGAGGTGGTTGCCTGTCTGTCTGTCAGGAACTAGAATAAACTAGCACACTAATGCGAGGGAGTTACACAAAAAGCCAGGGAATAAAACAACTGCTACAATGCAGTCAGGTAAACGGGCCTGATGACACGGATAAAATGCAACTCGGACGGGGCTATTCGCAGTTAGACAATAGTTGAGAGAAAGGTGGGGTTGATCCATCTTCAGCTTTGTCGACTAACCTATTGAGCGGAATGTTATGAGGAGCAGCTCACCAAGCCTGCTGTGACACTGTCGCTTGCCGACAGTGGGAAGTTGATCTCACACCTACCACTTTGGAAAAGACTAGACATGAGCTCGCCGTGCTGGAACGAAAAATGGCTCTTGGACACAACAACCTTCCCATCTTTGCTGAAAGACAGAAGACTATTTGTTATCTAGACTTGCTGCTCTATTTATTACAATATGGGACACTGAAGAGATGCTTTCAGACCGACGACTGTAAACCGTTGTGCTCATCCTCAAAAAGGGCCAACGGGCTATGTGCGAAAATCACCGAAGCATTAGCCATCTATCCATTGCATCCAAAATGGTCACGGGTATCATTCTGGTCCTCCTGAGAATCGAATCACCGAAAGCCAAGGTGGCTTCGCTATGGTCGTGGTTGCATCGACCACATATTCACTCTTCATCAAGCGTTAGAGCAAAGGCACATACAGACGACCAAATATGGTGATTTTCCTTGGCCTGAAAGCTGTCTTCGACCGTGTTGATCACGCCAGCTTGTGGCACTGTTTAGCTGAGAAAGTAGTGCCTGGAAAACGTTTTCTCCTAATGTGTCCCCAGAGACTGCGTTGCAGCATACGGGAAACTGCCTCCTGAGTTCCCCACGACATATGCGTTCGCCTGGGTTGGTCTATACCTACTTGCTTCTGCAGCTATTTGATCGAAAGGGTTATAAGTGACTGTTCTTTCAGACTCTGAGTGGAACTTTTACCAGGTGACCGACGGACATACCTGGAGTATGCGGAGCATATTCCTCTCCTTGGGTCTGACGCAGTGGCTATGGAAGCACTATTGTACAGACTGACGCGTAGCGCTACAAACTTTGGCGATGTGCCTTGAACCTTCAAGGTACAAGTTGTTGTTGTTGTTGCTGAATTGGACCGATTTTACCGAACAGCCCCTGAAAATGGTGGGTTTACTTGCTTTGGTAGCTGTCAGCTCTGGTGGTCACATCACTCATTTCGCGTATCATCAAGCACCATGAGGCTTTTCAAAAGCTCAACCATCTATGGAGGCGGCGGGATATCAGCTTGCAAGGGAGGTAGAGTGTGTAACGGTGCGATAAGACCTGTGTTGATGTATGGATCAAAAACCTGATCAGTTTGCAATGAAGAGATTAAACGCACGGCCGTGTTTGATCACCTGTGCTTGCAGAGCATCGCTCACATCTAGTGGGGACACAAAGTAAGCAATGTTGAGGTCCCCTGGGATTTTGACGAGAAGCCTTCTGATGCCTCAGTCCAGCTTGTGCCGAATCTTAACTGCTCCCTTGGCTGAATCATGTCCTCCGTGTATCCGCTGATCTACTCTCTAGGCATGCATTATACCCAGTGGCTACGATAAGCTGGGCGAAACCGCGAGGCGACCAGCCTATGACGTGGCGTAAATGCATGAAGAAACTGACCGAGACTTGGTGAGGCAGGTGCATACCGTCTTCATGGATGAAGGCCCCAGCATGGTCCACAGCAGGGGTTAGATTTCCTATCACATGGCGCAGTTGTGCAGTTAGTGGAGTTCTTGCATTCGGTTCCTTGCATCTAGCTGTTAAGTTGCATTCCATCCAGATTAGTTTGATGTAATTCCTTTTCGATTCCATTTTCTTCACAACATATTCGCATTCAACCCCATTTTCGTACCGTGGTTTATTTTTTGGTATTCTGGCGAGGTGAGTCGTAGTAACCGGATCCAGCGCATTTCGGTGTCCGGAACATAGTTGTTTAATCGAATTGAACTGAACTGTTCGCATAAAAACAGCAACAGCTGTTGAGCAAGAACAACCCCTGAGAATCGAAAGTGGCTGATAGAGTATATCAAATAAGAAGGGAAAAAGACAGCAAAACTCCAAAAGACTGATCCAAAAAGACCTTAATCGCTAATTCCACAAATAAAAACGGTTACTTGGTTGCTATGGCCGAGGTGACACCACAACCCAACTCACGGATCTCAAAGTAGCGGTGCGCAGACGTGCGAGGAAGAACGAACGAACAGCCTCCAGACGACCAATTAGTTCGTAACTTCGACTGTGATAATAATAGCATCGGCTAGCCAACAAAGCCATCGTGCGTCTGTGAGTAGAGTCTAGTCTCTCCATCAGCAAATTGGAACATTTGGTAGCCTAGATGAGAAGGCATAGAAGAGAGGTGATGGTAAAAATAGTATCTACGGATAATGTTAAATTACGGACAGAACCAGAAATGTGTTTGTGGCGCAAATGACAATATCGAAACACCGTTTAGCAAATGCAGAAGGCATCAGCATTGCGCCTTACCAAGGATTCCTTGCCATGCAAACATTACCAGTCGCGCAAGGGTCAAACGATTCCCTACGCAAGCTCGAACTGGTGCAGTTCGGGATGCAAGGTAGACGACTTATTTTTTAGGCCACTGACCAGAGTATCAAGATTAGAAACAAACAAAAAGCAAACAATACAACTAGAGGTAAAATGGAAAAAGGGGGCAAGGCAATGGGGAATCGGTAGCACACGAAAGTCACGCCCTAATGCTAAACCGCACGTGGCCATTGGCAATCGCGTGCCAGGAGTAGGAAACATCTTAGCTACTGGGCCGCCAATCAGTAAATGACTAGCAATAAGGAAGGAAAACGAGTGTGACTCAACCAGAAGGCACGCCATATGACGAATGGGATAGAAAAGATCAGGCACCGTATTAAGATCATGCTGGATGTTCGCAGTCTTGTGCTAGTCTATTTACCAGTTACTAAAGGGATGTCACCAAAAATGATATCATTCAAATGCTATAACCAGGGTACGATATCTTAGTTGCAGCACAAGTAAGGATAATGATCACAGAGGCAATTGTGCCTTTGTCAATGACAACCGACGCACAGCATTTCTAAATATAACCTACGACATGGCGCAATCATTGAACCTATGGTACATGGGGAGTTATAAGTTGCCTAGCTGGGTCTCCATTGAGTACGAGTGGAACCCCTATAGTGCTGCATCAAAGATATTGTGTCCGGCTATATGATCATTCCTATAACCTCGAGTACATATCGGATGGCAGGCGAACAACTCCAGTTGTCATCGGCCACTTATTCTATCAAACTTCAAGGGCTGTAAATATGCTGATGAAGTCGTCCTGGGTTGTATAACGCAAACCATCGAGAACAACCTGAAACCTTAACAACGGTTTGACGAACTAGTGACTTGGTCGAGCCTCTGACTCCCTCTCTCAACCCATCCAAGTGTTATGACGTATCGTCCTTTCTTCTACATCCCAACAGGCTCCATTCCCCTGTACATACCAACCCATGACTGTGGATGACCAAAGCATACATCGCACATTCATTGCAAAACATCTCGGAGTTTCCCTATTTCACAATTTACTGTGGTCTACACATACTCTTCCCGTGGCGGAGCTGTACGATATCGGGCGCGTCCCCAGGTTGAGGATTTGGGAACGAGTTCCCTGTGTTGGTAACTGCGAATAGGTGTTTGCCTTGCAGACGAGATGAATAAGCAGTCGCGGACAATCAGCGGTAACTTCTCAGAGCGTTAGGAGTTATATTAAACATATTATACACAATCTGCGGTACAGATATTGTGCCATCGGAATCATGGCTGAATAGCAAAACAGTATGAATAATAACAAAATAACAACAAAAGCTTTTTTGTCCGGTTTGCCACTCAGTTTTTGGAATCTTTTCAGTTTGTTTTTTAGGGGGAGGAAGGAGGGACACCGCAACAAACCGATGCACACATCCGCCACTGACATCGATCTTGAGCCATGGCTTCCAAGGTCTTCAACCAGCAAGTATCCGCATCTCTCGGACACCAACCATGTAGTCAACAACAACCGGCCGAGACCAACTGTTTCGTCAACTTTTTCATCCGGATTCCCCATGTTGCAGGCTGTCCACCAGACCGTCTCTTCCAGCCCTGTCCAGCAAGTGCAAACAACGAATGACGCGGGTAACGTTGGGCAGGCACGCGCAATACGTGTCCCAACCAACGCAGTTGATGCAGTGAGATGGGCTCCTCGAGCGAGTAGCTTCCACGTCCCAAGACACGCTGTCTAACTTCCACATTGCTTACGTGGTGCCGCCACCACAAACGCGCAATGAACCACAGACAGCGGTGCTCGAAAACGTATAGCCTGCGCAACTCATTTTTACGAATGGGCCAATTCTCGCATCCGTACAAGAGTACAGCACGAACAGTTGCACAATAGACCCGCCCTTTGATGGAGAGACGAATGTCGTGGCGACGCCACAGCTCTCCCGTTGTTTTAAACGGAAGGCTTCAAAAAGATTATGTTTTTCTTATCCGTTCGCTGCTATGGAGTAAGTAAAGAACCGCTGATTGAATCACAGTTAACGCGCATTTCGAGGAATGCATTAACTTTTCCTCCAGGAGTTTAAATTCACCCTCGCACATTGTATATGCTATCCTAACCAGCAGTATATTTACTTCTACCACAAGGACAAAATGTAAATGTTATACTCTTGTATCTTGTTGTGTCGAAAAGCCATCATGCACCAGTTAGCGCGCTCACTAGTCGATCCGGTAGAAGTGAAACACTGCTTTCGTGACCACATCCTTCATCGAAGTGGTGGTCAAGTGTATTTTTCTCATTGATGCATTGTTGTATTATATTCCGCAATGTTAGTGATAAAATGCTGAAAATGCACCTAGATGTGTGGATAAAGCTTGATTGAACTTGAGGACTTAATGGGTAAGCACCTCCACGCCATCCCAAGCTGAAGATTCCAAAAGCCTCGTCTTCTGAAGCGTCACTAATCGCAACACCCGGATGAACAGCCTCTGCGTCCTTTTAAAGATGGAGGCCGGTTGCTCCCCTGTGAACTAACTCCCCCCCATTTAAAAGATTTGCGCCAGAGCAACCAAGTCGGTTCAATTGGGCTTGACAGATAGTGTCTTTGTTTTCAAAGTGACGGGACATTTTGAGCCGACTACCGAGTGGTCAGTCACAATTGCGTTACATCTGAACTGCTCGTCTCACAGCTTCTACGGAGGCCTAGCCGGAAAGTGAGAATGCATACGTGAAGAGCAGATAGTTTTGCCCACGCCCAGCTGCATTAGCAGCATCGTTGTAGTCAGTCAGATACTCGAGCACCGTCGAACCTTCAATCGACCCACCGTGGTTGTTCTGGACATACGAGTTAGGTACAAGTCAATCGACAGAGTAGCTCTCTGAAGTGGTTTATCAATAAGTGTCCGAATTTTTGCGACGATCTCAAATCAGTCAATTTTTCGCTGTATGAGGGTATATGTTGATTACTAGCAGTCCCTCGATATCATCAATGGTGTAGAACAGTTGCAGCGCACCACCCATATGGTTCAACTTAGCCATGTACGATGCCAGCGAATGTGCTCTGCGAAGCGGTGGGTCTAATGGTGTGGAGTTGCTATAGAGTGGTCGACTTCGTGATTCGAAGTATTCTTAAAACAACGTCGTAATCTGTGGCCCTTCGCAACAGCAATAACAGCAGCAGTATCTCAGTCATTTGAGCTGATGCTTCGCTGCCGCACAACTACAATGGCTCACGGAAAGACCAATGAGAGAGAGGAGAGGGGTCAAGCGTAAAACTTTAATGACTTAGGCAAACGTTCAGGTTCAAGGAGCTTACACTTTGGTAACAACATACCGTCACAAACAGCTGGTTATCGTGAAAAGATGGGGTGGCGTCGATGAGCAACATCCTTGTGGCTTTCAATGCTCCGCGTCATAATCAGCCACTACAGCGAAGATAACTCAACACCAGATACTAAACATACAGTCCGAATAAAAGGTGACAGCGGACGTGTCACTAACGTCGATTGCGAGCCATATCGTGTAACGTCTCGAACTAAACAAAAGACGGATCACATGGATTCCAGCGTGAAAGGCGTGATGATCCAACAGTACCGTTTAATAGTCAGTGACTTCATTACCCGTTACTAAGCCATTTGTGCCCACCTCGAGACTTGCGCCATCCTACATCTGGCAAACAAAACAAGGCTGTACTCGGTAAGCGGTGACCAGGCATTTGCAGCATGTGCCCAAGCCAACACAACGCATTCGATGTTATTTATTTTCCCAAGAACTATCAATCATCTATGCACATCATTGCTGAGGATGTGTGTGTCATCCGGCACCACCGATGCTCCGTAAGGCGCGATCAAATATATGAAGGCTCCTCAGATCCATAGAGAAGAAGCGCCCTCAGTGCGGTCTTCTACACAAGGCATTTGGTACCGAGGGAAACTCCCTTCTGAGGGCACAAATGAGCTCGTCCGGACGAGCTCAGTTTCTTAAGTGGCGTTTTCGAGAGAAACGGCTATCCAGAAAAATTTGTTCGGAAGTATATGGACTGCAGAGAAATGAGAGCTAAACCAGCTTCGGTAGAAAAGAAACCGGTTTATTTGTCGTTGCCGTTCAAGGGGGATGGCATAGCGCAGGCAACATTTAGAAGATTATCGGACGCTATAGGTCATACGTACTACGCAGCGAGCTTGCGGCTAAGTTTTACTTCAACACCAATCGTGAGGCCCCAACTCAAAGACAGACTTCCCTGGTCATGTACTTCTTATTGTGTATATTCCTTCTCTTGTTCATGTCGAGCAAGATACATTGGAAGAACTACTAGGAGGCTGTCTGAGAGAATACGCGAGCATTGTCCAGCTAATCTACGCAATGGTGGAAGAAAAACTGTGATGAGCGCCGTGTTGGCACACTTGGTTGATTCTAATCAACAAACGGATATGTTGATTTGAAGCAGATGCCAAAGTAGCAGTTCAAATTGATGTCCATAGTACCCGGTAAAATGTCCAGTTAGTCCATTCAGTCAGGTTGCATTGACAGTTTTTAATCGATGGATCAGACTGCTGACAGCATCTCAGAGTTTCTATACGACCCCAAAGCTCGCGTAACTTTCGATGCTTGGTACAAGCGGTACGATGTCCTGTTCGCCATTGAATTGACCGCCCAGAATGATGAGTGGAAGGTCCGGTTACTTCTCTGCAAACTGAGTATTGTCGAGTAGCCACGAGATACTAACTTCATCCTGTCAAAGAAGCCCTGAAGCGATACTTTTGGCGAAGGGGTTAGGATCTTGTAGCAGATATTTGGTGAATGGTCGTCACGGCTTAATGGTTTAAATAGCTGGAGCTGGCCAAGCGTTATACTGACGACTTTAAAGCCCACGCGAGCAACGCTAATCTGAAATGCGAACGATTCCAATTGGCTCCCAAAAAGAAGACCAGTTCAACTGCCTAGTTTTTGTCGCGGACCTCCAGGCCGCTCAAGATGCTGACATCCAAACAGGGCAACGGCCAAACTCCAGAAGTTGGCAAAGGAGTATCCAGTGGTAACCAACCCCAATCACGAGTTTGCGACAATTCAGAACGTCCCGCGCCTGTTCTGGTCCAGGTACCACTAGCACCTAAGTTGCAATCTTCCGGGTGGCCAATTCAACTAGACCGAGCGAATTCCCCACCATTTTAGTGCCGATTTTGCGGTGCCTGCCGGATCCACCGAGAGTGCCATTTCTGCCAAAACCGACGCCAGTGACTTCGCATGGCGGGGCACCGTGATGGATATAGTAATCCTACGACAACGAAGGAGGCTAAACCTGGTTTAGGGGCCAACCAACAGTGCAAAGAAGCCATGACCTATAAGCAAGCCTAATATTGGTCCGATTGGCAGCTCCATGAATTGCAGGCCACATTCCGAGTCAACGCGGGTGACCGCAGTATGTAACCTCAACAGTCCACTATATAGACACAGAGCCAGCATAAAACCATGGACATCAGCAGATAAGCATGATTCATCTCGTCATAATCATTGTGGCATGATAGTTGAAGGTAAGCAACACACTTCAACTAATATGCCGCAGGAAGAATGGAACATTTTCACAAAGAAATAGAACAAAACCTTTTTAGTTTGTTTGTCACACGCTGATTTTTTCATTTCTTTGTCATTTTCAATATTAGTAGTAGTAAACAGGTGAATCAATACAATACTGTACACAATTCTTCCACTGATTCCGGTTGCGGGCCAGGTCTTCTAGTGTGTTAAGCCATTGGCACTCCTCATATTTGCATCCCCATCCTGGAAGACGTACGGATCCAACAAGGGCTAGACACGACGTCAGCGATTTCATGTGCTGTCGCCAAGTGGAAGGCTGACCACCACGCGGTCGTCTCCAGTCAGGTCCTTGACGAGCGAATAGAGCGCGACGCGGTAGACGCTCAGGTGCCATGCGTAGGACGTGACCGAGCCATCTCAACTGGCGCAACAAAACCTCTTTGTTGAAGGGAATACTCGCATTCCCCAAGATGCGACGTCGAACGTCATTACTATTAACTCGATGCTGCCACCAAACACGAGCGATCCTCCTTAAGCAACCGTTATCGGACGCAGAAAGACGACGCATGTCTTCCACGCGAATCGGCCAGGACTCGCACCCATACAACAATACTGAGCGAACTGATGCGCTGTAAACGCGGCCCTTTAGTGAGAATGAGACGTCACGACGACGCCACAAGTGCCTCAAATTGACAAATGTTGATCGAGCTTTAGCGATACGAAGAGAAACTTCTTTGTTGATAGTGCCGTCAGCAGAAACACAGCTCCCAAGGTAGACGAAACTATCTACCTGTTCAAGTTGTGCACCTTTGAGAGTGAGTACGGGAGCAGGTGAAAGGCAATCCTTGAGCAGTACTTTACACTTCGATGGGGCGAAGCTCATGCCATACTTAGATGCTTCAACCGCCAAACGATCCAGAATGAGCTACATACTCTGAGGATCGTCACCAAGTGAGGCGATATCATCAGCACAATCTAAATCGGTCGCGCGCTCACCCGGTAGAAACTCTAAGCCAAAATGTTGGAAAGCTTCTAGAGCATTCGACAGAACGTCTTCGATTGCGAAGTTGAAGAGGAATGGGGACATAGGGCAGCCCTGTCGCACACCGCTATTGACAGTGAATTGCGAGGAAAGCTTGCCATAGACTCTCACTCTGCCGCATGTATGAAGGTAAAGTGCTCGTAAGAAGGCGGTATATTTCTCTGGCACCCCGTTCTTTAGTAAGCAACGCCATAAAGCAGGTCGGTCAAGGGCGTCAAAAGTGGCACGTATGTCTAGAAATGCAATGATAGTGGGCCTGTGATAAATGTGGCGATGTTCGAGGAGCTGGCGGAGCGTGAAGATTTGATCCAGGCATCCGCGGCCAGGACGGAAACCAGCTTGTTCTTCACGGTAGTATGATTCACATAGTGGGGATAGCCAGCGAAGCAGAATGGATGCCAATAGCTTAGAGGTAACCGAAGGAAAATTAATCCCGCGATGATTTGCACATGAAGTGCGAGCGCCTTGCTTGAAAATCGGGACAATAACTGATTCTCCCCAAAAGGAAGGCACTTTCTCTTCATGCCAAATTTTTGCAAAGAGCGCGGTCAGCTGGTTAATGATCGCCACACCGCCGTACTTGAATAGCTCCAGAGGAAGTCCGTCTAAGCCGGCAGTCTTGAAGCGCTTCAAGCGTCGAATCTTGAGGCAGACTTCCGCTTCGCTGGGTGGATTCAGAGGGACGAGCCAGGGTGAACGACAACGTGTACTGCATGTACTGATGAATGGTGGAGGCCAGTTGAACTGCGAGTGAAAGTGCTCGGCCCAGTGGTCCATACGCCTCTGTTGGTTGGTGAGCGGAGACTCATCCACCTCACAAATGACCTCAGACAACAGGCTTCCTGAGGCCAGCGGACCGAATGAGTTGGAAAAGCTTGCGAGTGTTGCCAGAGAGGGCAGCTGTCTCCATCTAAAGCACGCTCAGACCACCATGTCTCGCGATCCTTGCGTAGGCTTTGATTGAGCAGCCAGTTGGCAGAACGTCGCCGCTCGTTGCAATCTGATTCTGCGGGGATATCTTTGCGGCGTTCGAACAGCTCCAGAGAACGAGCAGAGATCCAAGCCTTCAAGGGGCGTCGCGTTAGGCCGCAGCATGGCTGTCCGGAAATGGTCATTGCCTTCCGTATACAAGTCCAGTGTTGCTCCACTTCTTGCAGTGGATTGCAACTGAGTGCATATGCCAGTGAAGATTGATAGCCCACCTGGACAGAGGAATAAGTCAATCTGTTTACATCAATCTTGCAGTGCTTCGTGATCCTCCAAAACACGCACAGATTTTCGCGCAGACCAGAGCATGATCTGAGTCAACGAAGGCGGATCAAAAGGATCTGCAGTCCAGTACGCTGCCGCACCATCTGAAGCCAAGTGCAATGTGATCAATTTGAGACCACGGTTGCGTTGAAGAAGGGGGATGCCACGTTGCGGAACGCTTCTTCGTACGCCTGAAGTTAGTGCTCGAAAGAAACAGACGGTTGTCTTCGCACAATGTGAGAAGTCTCTCTCCGTTATCAGAGCGGTTCTCATCGAGCGCGTGATGACCACTAAGGTGGAGTTCGTATGGTAACAGGCGGCCAACCCGTGCATTAAAATCCCCAGCAAGGATAACGACATCCGACTTTTTAGCATTGGTCAAGAGCTGTTGTAGATCCCCGTAGAATTCGTCTTTGACCGAGTCGCCACTGCAGTCAGTTGGAACGTACACGGAGATCACAAACAAGTTGTGTTTCTCTTCGCGGTGCCTGTTGATTCTACATGAACCCCGAAGCCGAACTGCACACTGTCGGCTGTTAATCGGGAACCAGTCCAGTAGTGCCACCTCAACCTTGTCACTTAGTGCTATACCTACGCCAGCCAGAGAGGCACTTGTGGCGGCGTCGTAACGTCTCATTCTCACTAAAGGGCCGCATTGATAGCGCACCAGTTCGCTCAGTATTGTTGTATGGGTGCGAGTCTTGGCCGATTCGCGTGGAAGACATGCGTCGTCTTTCTGCGTCCGATAACGGTTGCTTAAGGAGGATCGCTCGTGTTTGGTGGCAGCATCGAGTTAATAGTAATGACGTTCGACGTCGCATCTTGGGGAATGCGAGTATTCCCTTCAACAAAGAGGTTTTGTTGCGCCAGTTGAGATGGCTCGGTCACGTCCTACGCATGGCACCTGAGCGTCTACCGCGTCGCGCTCTATTCGCTCGTCAAGGACCTGACTGGAGACGACCGCGTGGTGGTCAGCCTTCCACTTGGCGGCAGCACATGAAATCGCTGACGTCGTGTCTAGCCCCTGTTGGATCCGTACGTCTTCCAAGATGGGGACGTAAATATGAGGAATGCAAATGGCTTAGGACTCTTGAAGACATGGCCCGCAACCGAAATCAATGGAAGAAGTGTGTATAATATTGTATTGATTCACATTGAAAATGACAAAAAAAGAAAAATCGGCGTGTGACAAACAAACTAAAAATGTTTTGTGCTATTTTTTTGTCAAAATGTTCCATTCTTCTTGCGGCATATTAGCGGAAGTGTGTTGCCCACCTTCAACTACTATGCCACGATGATTATGACATAATGACTGTCTTCTACCCACTGATCTCCATGGCATTGCTGGCTCTATGTCTAGTTGCTAGACTGTTCCGATTACATATAAACATACATACACCAGCCAGACCCGCTGAGGTTGCTATTGGATCTCCAGAAAGACGCAGGTGATATCTGGCTTCGTGGTCAGTGGGGGATGTCAATGTAATCACAGTGCTGGGATCTTGCACTCGGGTTTCTGAAAGGCAGCAGATATCAACGTCTAGGGAATCTAGGGTGCGTGCTAGACCGGCTTACTGTCCAATCTGCATGAATGTCCGAACGTTGAAGCACGCCAGACGGAACGAGATCGGGGACGAAGGAGAGTCATAGGTTGAACTTCTTGGTCTGTGGCGCAACCGGAATCGCAGCAAGATTGTTGAGCACATGAATCAGGTAACGGAAAGTGAGGACTGTTAACAAACAAACAATTGGCGTGTGATGAATTCGCGTGAAAGTGACTAGCAGAAACAGCAGCTGATGAGCAAGTTGTAACACAGTCCATAATTTTCCGATAGGGCGTGATACTACCCGGTTTGCTCGTCTCGGAAATCATAAGTATCTCCAAGGACCTACGGCAATGCTTCAGCAAGTGGACAACTCAATTCGCTACCAGTGTCAGTATTGGTCGCGTGCAGCTGCACTTGCCAGTATACTTTCGAGGTACCACATTTGACAGAACCAGCTACATTACGGAATCGAAATCTACTTGATCTCAATAACCTTGACATGGCCAATTTGCCTGTTTGAACCGTATGCAATGCGATGTAATCTGCAATAGCACCGACCGACCAACCCGTGTACCGTCACTCGCGCGACTAACAACCAACCAAGATACTGTCATACCAGCCAGCGTCGCCTGGCAACTAATCGAAAAACCGTGGTTCAACGTGCACATCGACTATGCTCATCCGATCTAGAACGTTTCTTATCTGGTTGTGATCGGCGCCAACTTCAAACGGCATGAAGTCGTGGCCGTCAAACCACCAACCATAACCGCAACTTTGGCTTGTTTGAAACAAATTCCTAGCCAAAATGGGCTTGCCGATATATTGTTGATCGACTACAGCCCGCAGTTTATGTGTTCGACGTTCAAAAATCTGTCACCATCATTGCATTCAATACTTTCGCTTTCAACTTAACCATCCCTAGTTCAACTGTCAAGCGGAGCGTTTAAATGACACGCTCAAAAGAGCTCATTTGAGTGCTCCCAAAGAGGTGACCGTTACATGGCGACTACAATGGACTTTAATGCGGTGAGAGTGTTTGCGTACCTGTGACCCACTGAGCTACACTGGGTGGCAATCATTCAAATCAGATAGGTCTATGGTTGGGGGTCAGACTAAATTAGTCTCAGAATCCTCTTCGGAGGATAGGGTGAGGTCGATGACCCACTTTCCTTCAATACTTGCTTTTCTCTCTCCTTGCAACACTCTTCTTCGTCCAATGAACAAGAGGCCACCGCAGACTTCGTAGCTGCTGTCACAGACGCACGTAATACAAGCCTCAAATCAGGGGTCTCATTTCATACTCATTCGTTCGAGGTTTGCACTCTGGGTTAGATCGGCATACAGGCCACAGTCTCGTGGTACTGGTGTGTTGCGTTTCGGGAACACCCAAACAAAAGCATTTTTCCACAACTTGATTTCGAATCTGCAGACAATAACTAAACTCTTCGGAAATATGGCGACACCGAGTCAATGGCCCAAGGTATTTACAGTGTCGGTTTCGCCCTCAGCAAACATTCTGAAGGAAGTCTACTCGATTGGATATCAGTGAACCGTCACATGTGTGCGGTTTGTATTCGAACATCCGTTGCGAGCAATTCCCGCCGTCTGAAAACAAAGTGCCTTTCCATCGCTTCCCCTGACGACTGTAGTTAGAAGGGTAACAAAAATGATTTCTTCGTCAGCTTTCGTCATTTGTCTGCACGGCAAAATAATTGACATCGTAATGGTTGACAGGGACATGAATGCCTAACTGGGTCTTGGATTAGTTAAACGCAAGTCTTACTTGATTACATTTTCTCTGTATTCTATTTGTGTCGAACATCATTCTCTTACCGTTGTTATTGACAATTATACTGGCGACGTAAGTCGCAGCAACTGGATTCACCGAACTTGTGGTACAACCAAGCTGAACTGAAAAGCTGGCTTAGTACCTGCCGCAGATTAAATATGTCATCCATACAGAACTGTCCTGGGCGTAAACCTGCCTGCGCTTCCCTAATCCGGGATTCCTGTTCTGTTGTGGGCCGATGGAGCAGAATTGAGGCGAATACTTCTGTTACCATCATCAATAGGTTGACACTCCTATTGTTAGCACATTGTGCGTGACTGCGCTTCTTTCATTTTACCACCAAGATCGATTTACTACAGTAAGATGTGATGAGCGCTTTCTTCCAGACCTGTTCGAATAGGACGATCAGTGCAGTGCAGACGACCCCATCATGATCGTCAAAGAGTGCGGGGGCGAAGGAATCCGGGCCTTCAGCTCGAAAACGATTGAGGGCTGTGATGGCGTTTCCGACCTCAGCCGACGATAGAATACCCCAACAAAGCGACCGTGGCTCCGACCTGAGTAGGAAGAGATCCGGGAGCAAGGAGCCAATTGAACCGTTCACGATAGTGCTCCGCCGAACAAGCCAGACGGCAATCCTTATCGTGTATTAAAGCGTCTGTGCTGTCATAACGCTTGGTTTTCTGAGACCAGTGGTACAAGTCAGTCGGAAGAGCTTGCGGCTGCTGTCTCCTCTATTTCTTGTGATATGCTGTTCCACCAGACTTCCTAGTCAGCATGCGGTCACAAATTTAGTTCGCGCTCAATAATCAGTCTGGTTACCTTGTGCTTATAGCCAGCAGATTCATCTACCTCTCGGGTACCCAGCGATTGTTAGTGCCGCAAGCAGAGGACAGCGTCCTGCATAGTGGTTGAGATTCTATTGCTCTGTAGCTGTGTCCTACGGCGAGAAAGTAAAAGTTCGGTACGCAAAGCACCCTGGTCATCTTGCCTAATCGACGGCTGGGCTAAGCTCTCAGTTGTCAGTCGAGAGAAATGCTTGGTACGCCTCGCGGCAAAGTGTACGGAAGAACAACAGGGTAGCAAAGCATGGTCAGAGTCGACGCACATACTACAGAACGAGTGACAGTCCAAGATGGAACCACGCCACCCATAACTTGAGGTAACGTGAGCTATTAGGATCCGTCGCTGGCAACCTATAGTTGAAGTGCTAGGTGGCACTTCGGCGCTTACGTCGATTAAATGCGGTACTGGTAAGAAACAGCTGGCACTTTGTGCAAGATTGCAAAAGACACACCGTCGTTCGTTTGTTCGAATTTAAGTCCATACCCACCTAGCGCATCTTATAAGGAGCTCAGATGGCCTAGTTGCGCACTCATATCCACCGCAACAATAACCATACCTGAATTGTCAACACTGCGAAGCAGCGTGTTCAGTTCGTAGTAGGTGTTTTTGGCAGCATCAGAACTACAGTCGGCGAAGTCATTAACGAAAACCACAAACAAAAAGCGTCTAGCATTAATTCGTGAGCCGGCCTGTAACCTAAAGGTAACAAGCTTGTAATCTGACGGCGAGGATTCGAGTCTGCGTAAGGGCAGGGTGACCCTCGTAGTATCCTTAGCCCCCGTGCGGGCGGCGGTGGTTGCGCGACAGCGAAACGTCGGTACTGCGTACCGGCATACTACTTATGCGTTTTCTCACATGATGTCCTCAAAAGGGCTGCACATAAACGGCTGCTCACGATAATCTACTCAACCAATGATGATTCAGCCTTGGAGCTGAGGAGGATGGCCACCCAAGACTGACTAGCGGTTGCCACACCAAGGTCTCTGGATGTGCAACTAATGGTAAGAGGAAATTCAATATGCAATTAGTGCAACAACCGCGTGAGGGTTATTGATCATAGTTTCGGACACACGACACACGTTAACATTTAATGCGCCCAATGCCAATGTGAGTGCAGCGTGATGAACTATGAACGAAGCTAGGAGAATAGAATACCGTGCACTTGTAGGGGGATGATGTCTAATGAAGTCCGCTTGGATGATATGTGAACACAGCTGCGGATGATAGAATTCCAGTTGTAATGCAGCTGCTGTCAGTAAAGCTGGGAAATAAAAAAGGAAAGTTAGTAATGAGGATGGGAGGGAAGCAAAAAAATTATCATCATCAGTGTGCACGGTAGCTGGCGGTGGGAAACACTTAAGCTATTGCGCCGGAATACATGAGAAATGAAAATGGACGCAAAACAGGCACTCTAGCTGAGACGCCAGTAACCGATGGAGATCGTACCAGAGAGTTAGCAGCTGGCTATTGTGCCGCAAAAAACATTATTGTTTTAAGGTATTCATCCCAGTACTTCACAAGCTACATAACACAGTCTAGTCCGGAAAAGCACCAGACGCGTTTTGCCCTATTAAGGCTCCTCAATGGTGCGCATTCCCTCGGTCCCCTACTGGGGATCGAACCCATGACCGCTAGATGCAGATGCCAAGTAGCCAGCAGCTTAAGCCACCAAACCATGGGGGAAGTTGGCTGAGCTACATAACTTGCAAGCTAACTGGGATATAGCACCACCTATCTTCCAGTGTCACTGATAGTGGCTAGTCTGCGACGTGATGATGTCTTCTCGCTAGACGCTATATGCATAGCATTTGAAACTATTTATTTTATATTACTCTTGAGTAGCAGGATATTAGTTTTTTAAAAATGAATAGCTCCTCCTAGATTCAAATGCTATGGATATAGTGTCTAGTGAGAGGACGTCATCACCTCGCAGGCTAGCCACTGTCAGTGACACTGGAAGATAGGTGGTGCTGTATCTCAGGTAGTTTGCAAATTATGTAACTCAGCCAACTTCCCCCATGGCTCAGTGGATTAAGCTGCTGGCTACTTGGCATCTGCCTCTAACGGTCATGGGTTCGATCCCCAGTAGGGGACCGAGGGAATGCGCACCACTAAGGAGTCCCAATATGGTGAAACGCGTCTGGTGTTTTTTCGGACTAGGTTGTGCTATGTAGCTTGTGAACTACTGGGATGAATACTTTAAAAAATTACAACTAAAATCCAGCTGCTCAAGAGTAATATAAAACAAGTTATATTATGCGTAGGAAATGAGATCGTGGTTGGAAGGTGAGGGACAAAGCAAATCGCAACACAAACGCCATTAGGTTGGTTCCTCATCAAGTCAACAAGTGTATCCAGCCATACAGGTTCAGTGTCATTCGGGCTCCATGGAGAGAGCCGAGCTCCAACCGGTCCAACATTGAACTAAGGGCCTTCATTGTCCTTGAACAGATTGTCGGTCGGTCACTTACTCTTCTTCCATCCACACCCAGGTCGCAGAAACAGCACACATCGCGGGAGTCGGCGTGTTAGCATGCGAAACACATGGGCCATCCAACGGAGCCTGGTGCATGAGACAACGGCGTTGAGCAGTTCGCTTCCTCATCGTATGCAAAAATAAGGTGCCGAGCATGCTCATTGCTCACATGGTATTCCTAGCAGATTTGAGCCAAATTGCGAAGGTACCGGAGGTCGAAGGTTACCAGCCTCTTTACGTCCGTCCACATAATGGGCCAGGTTTCAAAACCGTAGAGTAGGGTCGAACGCACAGCTGCACTGTACACTTTACTCTTCTGGGAGTGAGGTGGCGCCGGCGTCAAAGGTGGGGAAGGTTAGCAAAAATGCCTCAAGCCTTTGCGGTTCGTCATCTTCCATTCCACAAGTGTCTAGGTAGTTGAATTTCTTAATGACTTCAAGCGTATCCCAGTAAAGATCAGCGCCGGAAGTGGTTGTTGTCAATCTTGGAGGAAAGATTGGCACTTTGAGGGTGCAAAACAAAGCAAGAAACGACTGACAGCCAGTACAAATCTGTCCAGTGCTGCCTGGCACGTTTGTGAGCTGCCACGGAGGAAAAAAATGTCGTCGGTATACTCTAAGTCAAAATGTCATTTACGTGGGAGCAGCTCCACACCGTCTAAACCATATCTAGTGAAAGTGATTCCTATGACTTTGTCGATGACGAAGTTGAAGAGATAAGCTAGTGGCGAGCCTCTCTGCTTTACATTCCTGGAAATATTGAAGGGCGGTGACAACTTGCTGCAAGGTCCAACTCCGCTTGAGCTACGCGGGCAAAACGCTCAGATAACATATATATATATCTATCAAACACACGTTTCATTGGCAAACAGTCCCAAAGAACACATCGATTCGCCGAATCGAAAGCACCTTTGATATCGAGGAATACGACAATGGTGCGCCGCCAATATATGTGACGGTGCTTCAACAACTGACGTAAACTGAAGGTGTGATTGATGTAGCCCTGACCACGATGAGATCCGGCTTGCTCTTCACGAAGCTGGCTTTCAGGGTGCCAGTCAATCTGTGAAGGATAACAGGCAAGTAACTTGGAAGCGATGGAGAGCAGAATGATTCCTCTATGACTGCCGCATTTCAATGTGAGTTTCGCTTGAGGATTCGGGACAATAGATGAGCACTTTTATAAGCAATTCAGTCAACCGGAATCGTCATATTTCTTGTCGACCAGTAATCGTGTTGCTCCTTGGGCTGTCCCTTTGGATCTGCCCTCTCGCTCAGAAGTCAAACGTGAGATTGGACTGCTTCGGAACCAGATGTTCTTCCTCCGGATCTCTTCAAATTCGAGGGACCGGCTGCTTTGGATCATTTACACGAGTTATTGGTGAAACTGAAGCAGGAAGCCGTCACTACCGACTGGAGCCGCTCCGTTATTTTCCCGATCCTCAAGCGAAACTCACGTTTGAAATGCGGCAGTCATAGAGGAATCATTCTGCTCTCCATCGCTTCCAAGTTACTTGCCTGTTATCCTTCACAGATTGACTGGCACCCTGAAAGCCAGCTTCGTGAAGAGCAAGCCGGATCTCATCGTGGTCAGGGCTACATCAATCACACCTTCAGTTTACGTCAGTTGTTGAAGCACCGTCACATATATTGGCGGCGCACCATTGTCGTATTCCTCGATATCAAAGGTGCTTTCGATTCGGCGAATCGATGTGTTCTTTGGGACTGTTTGCCAATGAAACGTGTGTTTGATAGATATGTATATGTTATCTGAGCGTTTTGCTCGCGTAGTCAAGCGGAGTTGGACCTTGCAGCAAGTTGTCACCGCCCTTCAATATTTCCAGGAATGTAAAGCAGAGAGGCTCGCCACTAGCTTATCTCTTCAACTTCGTCATCGACAAAGTCATAGGAATCACTTTCACTAGATATGATTTAGACGGTGTGGAGCTGCTCCCACGTGAATGACATTTTGACTTAGAGTATACCGACGACATTTTTTTCCTCCGTGGCAGCTCACAAACGTGCCAGGCAGCACTGGACATATTTGTACTGGCTGTCAGTCGTTTCTTGCTTTGTTTTGCACCCTCAAAGGGCCAATCTTTCCTCCAAGATTGACAACAACCACTTCCGGCGCTGATCTTTACTGGGATACGCTTGAACTCATTAAGAAATTCAACTACCTAGACACTTGTGGAATGGAAGATGACGAACCGCAAAGGCTTGAGGCATTTTTGCTAACCTTCCCCACCTTTGACGCCGGCGCCACCTCACTCCCAGAAGAGTAAAGTGTACAGTGCAGCTGTGCGTTCGACCCTACTCTACGGTTTTGAAACCTGGCCCATTATGTGGACGGACCTAAAGAGGCTGGTAACCTTCGACCTCCGGTACCTTCGCAATTTGGCTCAAATCTGCTAGGAATACCATGTGAGCAATGAGCATGCTCGGCACCTTATTTTTGCATACGGAGAGGAAGCGAACTAGCTCAACGCCGTTGTCTCATGCACCAGGCTCCGTTGGCTGGGCCCCATGTGTTTCGCATGCTAACCACGCCGACCTCCCGCGATGTGTGCTGTTTCTGCGACCTGGGTGTGGATGGAAGAAGAGTAAGTGACCGACCGATCAATCTTTTCAAGGACAATGCATGGGGCCCTTAGATCAATGTTGGACCGGTTGGAGCTCGGCTCTCTCCTTGGAGCCCAATGACACTGAACCTGTATGGCTGATACACATGTGACTTGATGAGGAACCAACCTAATGGGCGTTTGTGTTTCGATTTGCTTTGTCCCTCACCTTCTCAACCACGATCTCATATCCTACGCATAATATACTGGTTTTATATTACTCTTGAGCAGTGGATTTTAGTTGTAAGTTTAAGGTATTCATCCCAGTAGTTCACAAGCTACATAGCACAACTTAGTCCGGAAAAGCACCAGAGGCGCTTCACCCTATTGGGGCTAGTCAGTGTGGTGCGCACTCCCTCGGTCCCCTACAGGGGGATCGAATCCCATGACCGATAGAGGCAGATGGGGCCAAGTAGCCTGCAAGCTTAATCCACTGGAGCCATGGGGGGAAGTTGGCTGTAGTTACATAATTTGCAAACTACCTGAGATCAGCACCACCTATCTTCCAGTGTCACTGACGGTGGCTAGCCCGCGAGGTGATGATCGTCCTTCACTAGGACACTATATCCCATAGCATTTGATCTAGGGGAGCTATTCATTTTTTAAATACTAGATATCCTGCTACTCAAGAGTAAATATAAATATAAATAGTTTCTAATGGCTATGCATATAGCGTCTAGCGAGAAGACATCATCACACCATCGGCATACTAGCCACTATCAGTGACACTGGTGTAATATAGGTGGTGCCTATATCCCAGTTGAGCTTGCTAGTTATGTACTCAAGCCCACTTCCACCCATGTTTGGTGGCATTAAGCTGCTGGCTATCCTTGGCATCTGCATCTAGCAGGTCATTGGGTTCGATCCCCAGTAGGGGGACCGAGGGAATGCGCACCATTGAGGAGCCTCAATAGGGCTAAACGCGTTCTGGTGCTTTTCCGGACTAGACTGTATTTGTAGCTTTGTGCATTACTGGGATGAATACCACTTAAAACAATAATGTTTTTTTGCGGCACAAAGCCAGCTGCTAACTCGACTTGGTACGATCTCCATCGGTTACTGGCGTCTCAGCTAGAGTTGCCTGTTTGCGTCCATTTTCATTTCTCATGTATTCCGGCGCAATAGCTTAAGTGTTTCCCACCGCCAGCTACCGTGCACACTGATGATGATAATTTTTTTGCTTCCCTCCCATCCTCATTACTAACTTTCCTTTTTTATTTCCCAGCTTTACTGACAGCAGCTGCATTACAACTGGAATTCTATCATCCGCAGCTGTGTTCACATATCATCCAAGCGGACTTCATTAGACATCATCCCCCTACAAGTGCACGCTATTCTATTCTCCTAGCTTCGTTCATAGTTCATCACGCTGCACTCACATTGGCATTGGGCGCATTAAATGTTAACGTGTGTCGTGTGTCCGAAACTATGATCAATAACCCTCACGCGGTTGTTGCACTAATTGCATATTGAATTTCCTCTTACCATTAGTTGCACATCCAGAGACCTTGGTGTGGCAACCGCTAGTCAGTCTTGGGTGGCCATCCTTCTCAGCTCCAAGGCTGAATCATCATTGGTTGAGTAGATTATCGTGAGCAGCCATTTATGTGCAGCCCTTTTGAGGACATCATGTGAGAAAAGGCATAAGTAGTATGCCGGTACGCAGTACCGACGTTTCGCTGCCGCGCAACCACCGCCGCCCGCACGGGGGCTAAGGATACTACGAGGGTCACCCTGCCCTTACGCAGACTCGAATCCTCGCCGTCAGATTACAAGCTTGTTACCTTTAGGTTACAGGCCGGCTCACGAATTAATGCTAGACGCTTTTTGTTTGTGGTTTTCGTTAATGACTTCGCCGACTGCAGTTCTGATGCTGCCAAAAACACCTACTACGAACTGAACACGCTGCTTCGCAGTGTTGACAGTTCAGGTATGGTTATTGTTGCGGTGGATATGAGTGCGCAACTAGGCCATCTGAGCTCCTTATAAAATGCGCTAGGTGGGTATGGACTTAACTTCGAACAAACGAACGACGGTGTGTCTTTTGCAATCTTGCACAAAGTGCCAGCTGTTTCTTACCATTACCACATTTAATCGACGTAAGCGCCGAAGTGCCACCTAGCACTTCAACTATAGGTTGCCAGCGACGGACCCTAATAGCTCACGTTACCTCAAGTTATGGGTGGCGTGGTTCCATCTTGGACTGTCACTCGTTCTGTAGTATGTGCGTCGACTCTGACCATACTTTGCTACCCTGTCCTTCTTCCGTAAACTTTACCGCGAGGCGTACCAAGCATCTCTCTCGACTGACAACTGAGAGCTTAGCCCAGCCGTCGATTAGGCAAGATGACCATGGTGCTTTGCGTACCGAACTTTTACTTTCTCGCCGTAGGACACAGCTACAGAGCAATAGAATCTCAACCACTATGCAGGACGCTGTGCTCTGCTTGCGGCACTATCAATCGCTGGGTACCCGAGAGGTAGATGAATCTGCTGGCTATAAGCACAAGGTAACCAGACGGATTATTGAGCGCGAAGTAAATTTGTGACCGCATGCTGACTAGGAAGTCTGGTGGAACAGCATATCACAAGAAATAGATGAGACAGCAGCCGCAAGCTCTTCCGACTGACTTGTACCACTGGTCTCAGAAAACCAAGCGTTATGACAGCACAGACGCTTTAATACACGATAAGGATTGCCGTCTGGCTTGTTCGGCGGAGCACTATCGTGAACGGTTCAGTTGGCTCCTTGCTCCCGGATCTCTTCCTACTCAGGTGGTGTAGTCGGAGCCATGGTCGCATTATTGAGGTATTCTATCGTAGGCTGAGGTCGGAAACGCCATCACAGCCCTCAATCGTTTTCGAGCTGAAGGCCCGGATTCCTTCGCACCCGCACTCTTTGACGATCATGATGGGGTCGTCTGCACTGCACTGATCGCCCTATTCGAATAGGTCTGGAAGAAAGCGCTCATCACATCTTACTGGAGTAAATCGATCTTGGTGGTAAAATGAAAGAAGCGCAGTCACGCATAATGTGCTAACAATAGGAGTGTCAACCTATTGATGGTGGTAACAGAAGTATTCGCCTCAATTCTACTCCATCGGCCTACAACAGAACAGGAATCCCGGATTAGGGAAGCGCAGGCAGGTTTACGCCCAGGACAGTTCTGTATGGATGACATATTTAATCTGCGGCAGGTACTAAGCCAGCTTTTCAGTTCAGCGCGGTTGTACAACTGAAGTTCGGTGAATGCAGTTGCTACGACTTACGTCGCCAGAATAACTGTGAATAACAACCGTAAGAGAATGATGTTCGACGCAAATAGAATACAGAGAAAATGTAATCAAGTAAGACGTGCATTTAACTAATCCAAGACCCAGTTGGGCATTCATGTCCCTGTCAACCATTACGATGTCAATCTCTTTTTCTGTCAGACAAATGACGAGAGCTGACGAAGAAATCATTTTTGATACCCTTCTAACTACAGTCGTCAGGGGAAGCGATGGAAAGGCACTTTGTTTTTAGACGGCGCGAATTGCTCGCAACATTTGTTCGAATACGAACCGCACACATGCGACTGTTCACTGATATCCAGTCGAGTAGACTCCCTTCAGCATGTTTGCTGAGGGCGAAACCGACACTGTAAATACCTTGGGCCATCGACTCGGTGTCGCCATATTTCCGAAGAGTGTAGTTATTGTCTGCAGATTCGGAACCAAGTTGTGGAAAAATGCTTTTGTATGGGTGTTCCGGAAACACAACACACCAGTACCACGAGACTGTGGCCTGTATGTCGATCTAACCCAGAGTGCAAACGTCGAACGAATGAGTGTGAAATGAGACCCATGATTTGAGGCTTGTATTACGTGTGTCTGTGACAGTAGCTACGAAGTCTGCGGTGGTCTCTTGTTCATTGGACGAAGAAGAAGAGCGTTTCGAGGAGAGAGAAAAACAAGTATTGAAGGAAAGTGGGTCATCGATCTCACCCTACCCTCCGAAGAGGATTCTGAGACTAATTTAGTCTGACCCCCAACCATAGACCTATCTGGTTTGAATGATTGCAGACACTCGAAAAATGCCACCCAGTGCAGCTCAGTGGGTCACAGGTATGCAAACATTCCCACCGCATTAAAGTCCTTTGTGGTCGCCATGTAACGGTCACCTCTTTGGGAGCACTCAAATGAGCTCTTTTGAGTGCGTCATTTAAACGCTCTGCTTGACAGTTGAACTAGAGATGGTTAGGTTGAAAGCGAAAGTATTGAATGCAATGATGGGACAGATCTTTGAACGTCGAGCACGTAAACTGCGGGTTGTAGTCGATCAACAATATATCGGCAAGCCCATTTTGGCTAGGCATTTGTTTCAAACAAGCCAAAGTTGCGGTTATGGTTGGTGGTTTGACGGCCACGACTTCATGCCGTTTGAAGTTGGCGCCGATCACAACCAGATAAGAAACGCTCTTGATCGGATGAGCATAGTCGATGTGCTCGTTGAACCACGGTTTTTCGATTAGTTGCCAGGAGACGCTGGCTGTTGTGACGGTATCTTGGTTGGTTGTTAGTCGCCCGAGTGACGGTACACGGGTTGGTCGGTCGGTGCTATTGCAGATTACATCGCATTGCATACGGTTCAAACAGGCAAATTGGTCAAGGTTATTGAGATCAAGTAGATTTCGATTCCGTAATGTAGCCGATTCTGTCAAATGTGGTACCTCGAAAGTATACTGGCCAGTGCAGCTGCACGCGACCAATACAGACACTGGTAGCGAATTGAGTTGTCCACTTGCTGAAGCATTTCCGTAGGTCCTTGGAGATACTTATGATTTCCGAGACGAGCGAACCGGGTAGTATCACGCCCACTCGCAAAACCATGGACTGTATTACAACTTGCTCATCAGCTGCTGTTTCTGCTAGTCACTTTCACGCGACTTCATCACACGCCAATTGTTTGTTTGTTGACAATCCTCACTTTCCGTTACCTGATTCATGTGCTCAACAATCTTGCTGCGATTCCGGTTGCGCCACAGACCAAGAAGTTCAATCTATGGCTCTCCTTCGTCCCCGATCCTCGTTCCGTCTGGCGTGCTTCAACGTTCGGACACTCATGCAGATTGAACAGCAAGCCGGTCTAGCACGCACCCTAGATTCCCTAGATGTTGATGTCTGCTGCCTTTCAGAAACCCGATTACAAGATCCCAGCACTGTGATTACATTGACATCCCCCACTGACCACGAAGTCAGATATCACCTGCGTCTTTCTGGAGATCCAGAAGCAGCCTCAGCGGGTCTGGCTGGTGTATGTATGTTTATATGTAATCGGAACAGTCTAGCAACTAGACATAGAGCCAGCAATGCCATGGAGATCAGTGGGTAGAAGACAGTCATTATGTCATAATCATCGTGGCATAGTAGTTGAAGGTGGGCAACAAACTTCCGCTAATATGCCGCAAGAAGAATGGAACATTTTGACAAAAAATAGCACAAAACATTTTTAGTTTGTTTGTCACACGCCGATTTTTCTCTTTTTTTTGTCATTTTCAATGTGAATCAATACAATATTATACACACTTCTTCCATTGATTTCGGTTGCGGGCCATGTCTTCAAGAGTCCTAAGCCATTTGCATTCCTCATATTTACGTCCCCATCTTGGAAGACGTACGGATCCAACAGGGGCTAGACACGACGTCAGCGATTTCATGTGCTGCCGCCAAGTGGAAGGCTGACCACCACGCGGTCGTCTCCAGTCAGGTCCTTGACGAGCGAATAGAGCGCGACGCGGTAGACGCTCAGGTGCCATGCGTAGGACGTGACCGAGCCATCTCAACTGGCGCAACAAAACCTCTTTATTGAAGGGAATACTCGCATTCCCCAAGATGCGACGTCGAACGTCATTACTATTAACTCGATGCTGCCACCAAACACGAGCGATCCTCCTTAAGCAACCGTTATCGGACGCAGAAAGACGACGCATGTCTTCCACGCGAATCGGCCAGGACTCGCACCCATACAACAATACTGAGCGAACTGGTGCGCTATCAATGCGGCTCTTTAGTGAGAATGAGACGTTACGACGACGCCACAAGTGCCTCTCTGGCTGGCGTAGGTATAGCACTAAGTGACAAGGTTGAGGTGGCACTACTGGACTGGTTCCCGATTAACAGCCGACTGTGTGCAGTTCGGCTTCGGGGTTCATGTAGAATCAACAGGCACCGCGAAGAGAAACACAGCTTGTTTGTGATCTCCGTGTACGTTCCAACTGACTGCAGTGGCGACTCGGTCAAAGACGAATTCTACGGGATCTACAACAGCTCTTGACCAATGCTAAAAAGTCGGATGTCGTTATCCTTGCTGGGATTTTAATGCACGGGTTGGCCGCCTGTTACCATACGAACTCCACCTTGGTGGTCATCACGCGCTCGATGAGAACCGCTCTGATAACGGAGAGAGACTTCTCACATTGTGCGAAGACAACCGTCTGTTTCTTTCGAGCACTAACTTCAGACGTACGAAGAAGCGTTCCGCAACGTGGCATCCCCCTTCTTCAACGCAACCGTGGTCTCAAATTGATCACATTGCACTTGGCTTCAGATGGTGCGGCAGCGTACTGGACTGCAGGTCCTTTTGATCCGCCTTCGTTGACTCAGATCATGCTCTGGTCTGCGCGAAAATCTGTGCATGTTTTGGAGGATCACGAAGCACTGCAAGATTGATGTAAACAGATGGGCTATCAATCTTCACTGGCATATGCACTCAGTTGCAATCCACTGCAAGAAGTGGAGCAACACTGGACTTGTATACGGAAGGCAATGACCATTTCCGGACAGTCATGCTGCGGCCTAACGCGACGCCCCTTGAAGGCTTGGATCTCTGCTCGTTCTCTGGAGCTGTTCGAACGCCGCAAAGATATCCCCGCAGAATCAGATTGCAACGAGCGGCGACGTTCTGCCAACTGGCTGCTCAATCAAAGCCTACGCAAGGATCGCGAGACATGGTGGTCTGAGCGTGCTTTAGAGATGGAGACAGCTGCCCTCTCTGGCAACACTCGCAAGCTTTTCCAACTCATTCGGTCCGCTGGCCTCAGGAAGCCTGTTGTCTGAGGTCATTTGTGAGGTGGATGAGTCTCCGCTCACCAACCAACAGAGGCGTATGGACCACTGGGCCGAGCACTTTCACTCGCAGTTCAACTGGCCTCCACCATTCATCAGTACATGCAGTACACGTTGTTGTTCACCCTGGCTCGTCCCTCTGAATCCACCCAGCGAAGCGGAAGTCTGCCTCAAGATTCGACGCTTGAAGCGCTTCAAGACTGCCGGCTTAGACGGACTTCCTCTGGAGCTATTCAAGTACGGCGGTGTGGCGATCATTAACCAGCTGACCGCGCTCTTTGCAAAAATTTGGCATGAAGAGAAAGTGCCTTCCTTTTGGGGAGAATCAGTTATTGTCCCGATTTTCAAGCAAGGCGCTCGCACTTCATGTGCAAATTATCGCGGGATTAGTCATCTTTCGGTTACCTCTAAGCTATTGGCATCCATTCTGCTTCGTCGACTATCCCCACTATGTGAATCATACTACCGTGAAGAACAAGCTGGTTTCCGTCCTGGCGGCGGATGCCTGGATCAAATCTTCACGCTCCGCCAGCTCCTCGAACATCGCCACATTTATCACAGGCTCACTACCATTGCATTTCTAGACTTACGTGCCACTTTTGACGCCCCTGACCGCCCTGCTTTATGGCGTTGCTTACTAAAGAACGGGGTGCCAGAGAAATACACCGTCTTCTTACGAGCACTTTGCCCTCATACATGCGGCAGAGTGAGAGTCTATGGCAAGCTTTCGTCGCAATTCACTGTCAATAGCGGTGTGCGACAGGGCTGCCCTATGTCCCCATTCCTCTTCAACTTCGCAATTGAAGACGTTCTGTCGAATGCTCTAGAAGCTTTCCAACATTTTGGCTTAGAGTTTCTACCGGGTGAGCGCGCGACCGATTTAGATTGTGCTGATGATATCGCCTCACTTGGTGACGATCCTCAGAGTATGCAGCTCATTCTGGATCGTTTGGCGGTTGAAGCATCTAAGTATGGCATGAGCTTCGCCCCATCGAAGTGTAAAGTACTGCTCAAGCATTGCCTTTCACCTGCTCCCGTACTCACTCTCAAAGGTGCACAACTTGAACAGGTAGATAGTTTCGTCTACCTTGGGAGCTGTGTTTCTGCTGACGGCACTATCAACAAAGAAGTTTCTCTTCGTATCGCTAAAGCTCGATCAACATTTGTCAATCTGAGGCACTTGTGGCGTCGTCGTGACGTCTCATTCTCACTAAAGGGCCGCATTGATAGCGCACCAGTTCGCTCAGTATTGTTGTATGGGTGCGAGTCCTGGCCGATTGGCGTGGAAGACATGCGTCGTCTTTCTGCGTCCGATAACGGTTGCTTAAGGAGGATCGCTCGTGTTTGGTGGCAGCATCGAGTTAATAGTAATGACGTTCGACGTCGCATCTTGGGGAATGCGAGTATTCCCTTCAATAAAGAGGTTTTGTTGCGCCAGTTGAGATGGCTCGGTCACGTCCTACGCATGGCACCTGAGCGTCTACCGCGTCGCGCTCTATTCGCTCGTCAAGGACCTGACTGGAGACGACCGCGTGGTGGTCAGCCTTCCACTTGGCGACAGCACATGAAATCGCTGACGTCGTGTCTAGCCCTTGTTGGATCCGTACGTCTTCCAGGATGGGGATGCAAATAGGAATAGTGCCAATGGCTTAACACACTAGAAGACATGGCCCGCAACCGGAATCAGTGGAAGAATTGTGTACAGTATTGTATTGATTCACCTGTTTACTACTACTAATATTGAAAATGACAAAGAAATGAAAAAATCAGCGTGTGACAAACAAACTAAAAAGGTTTTGTTCTATTTTTTTGTGAAAATGTTCCATTCTTCCTGCGGCATATTAGTTGTAGTGTGTTGCTTACCTTCGGCTATCATGCCACAATGATTATGACGAGATGAATTTTGCTTATCTGCTGATGTCCATGGTTTTATGCTGGCTCTGTGTCTATATAGTGGACTGTTGAGGTTACATACTGCGGTCACCCGCGTTGACTCGGAATGTGGCCTGCAATTCATGGAGCTGCCAATCGGACCAATATTAGGCTTGCTTATAAGTCATGGCTTCTTTGCACTGTTGGTTGGCCCCTAAACCAGGTTTAGCCTCCTTCGTTGTCGTAGGATTACTATATCCATCACGGTGCCCCGCCATGCGAAGTCACTGGCGTCGGTTCTGGCAGAAATGGCACTCTCGGTGGATCCGGCAGGCACCACAAAATCGGCACGAAAATGGTGGGGAATTCGCTCGGTCTAGTTGAATTGGCCACCCGGAAGATTGCAACTTAGGTGCTAGTGGTACCTGGACCAGAACAGGCGCGGGACGTTCTGAATTATCGCAAACTCGTGATTGGGGTTGGTTACCACTGGATACTCCTTTGCCAACTTCTGGAGTTTGGCCGTTGCCCTGTTTGGATGTCAGCATCTTGAGCGGCCTGGAGGTCCGCGACAAAAACTAGGCAGTTGAACTGGTCTTCTTTTTGGGAGCCAATTGGAATCGTTCGCATTTCAGATTAGCGTTGCTCGCGTGGGCTTTAAAGTCGTCAGTATAACGCTTGGCCAGCTCCAGCTATTTAAACCATTAAGCCGTGACGACCATTCACCAAATATCTGCTACAAGATCCTAACCCCTTCGCCAAAAGTATCGCTTCAGGGCTTCTTTGACAGGATGAAGTTAGTATCTCGTGGCTACTCGACAATACTCAGTTTGCAGAGAAGTAACCGGACCTTCCACTCACCATTCTGGGCGGTCAATTCAATGGCGAACAGGACATCGTACCGCTTGTACCAAGCATCGAAAGTTACGCGAGCTTTGGGGTCGTATAGAAACTCTGAGATGCTGTCAGCAATCTGATCCATCGATTAAAAACTGTCAATGCAACCTGACTGAATGGACTAACTGGACATTTTACCGGGTACTATGGACATCAATTTGAACTGTTACTTTGGCATCTGCTTCAAATCAACATATCCGTTTGTTGATTAGAATCAACCAAGTGTGCCAACACGGCGCTCATCACAGTTTTTCTTCCACCATTGCGTAGATTAGCTGGACAATGCTCGCGTATTCTCTCAGACAGCCTCCTAGTAGTTCTTCCAATGTATCTTGCTCGACATGAACAAGAGAAGGAATATACACAATAAGAAGTACATGACCAGGGAAGTCTGTCTTTGAGTTGGGGCCTCACGATTGGTGTTGAAGTAAAACTTAGCCGCAAGCTCGCTGCGTAGTACGTATGACTTATAGCGTCCGATAATCTTCTAAATGTTGCCTGCGCTATGCCATCCCCCTTGAACGGCAACGACAAATAAACCGGTTTCTTTTCTACCGAAGCTGGTTTAGCTCTCATTTCTCTGCAGTCCATATATTTCCGAACAAATTTTTCTGGATAGCCGTTTCTTTCGAAAACGCCACTTAAGAAACTGAGCTCGTCCGGACTAGCTCAGTTTCTTAAGTGGCGTTTTCGAGAGAAACGGCTATCCAGAAAAATTTGTTCGGAAATATATGGACTGCAGAGAAATGAGAGCTAAATCAGCTTCGGTAGAAAAGAAACCGGTTTATTTGTCGTTGCCGTTCAAGGGGGATGGCATAGCGCAGGCAACATTTAGAAGATTATCGGACGCTATAAGTCATACGTACTACGCAGCGAGCTTGCGGCTAAGTTTTACTTCAACACCAATCGTGAGGCCCCAACTCAAAGACAGACTTCCCTGGTCATGTACTTCTTATTGTGTATATTCCTTCTCTTGTTCATGTCGAGCAAGATACATTGGAAGAACTACTAGGAGGCTGTCTGAGAGAATACGCGAGCATTGTCCAGCTAATCTACGCAATGGTGGAAGAAAAACTGTGATGAGCGCCGTGTTGGCACACTTGGTTGATTCTAATCACCAAATTGACTCCCGCCAATCTTTTCAACCCATATCCGTTTGTCATGGTACGAACAAGAAACTTCTCCATCAGTTTCACGTAGATCCTGTTTATTAGACGAGCTTAATGACGTTCCCGCGCGTCTAATAGTCCGAGAGCGAGGCTGTAAGGTAGGCCCGTCGCAGAAGCGCATTTATTGACCTAGCAAAAAATGTTGCAGGTCGGGACACCCACTTATTTACTGCAAATATGACTCAAGACGCTGCGCATAGGTTTTGACAGTGCAAGATCGTTCAGGAAAATCTTATTTGTTGTATTTTGGAAGTCGCCTAGTCATACTGTGAGTGCCACGCGGTGTAGAGCTTTGATTGCCCATGTGGTTATTTGAATCTTTACTGACGCTCTCGCGACAGACCACCATCCACTTGATAATCCATTGCTAGCGAGAAACTTGAGGTAGCTGATCTATTCATCATTTTGGCAACTGCATCAGCAGGGTTGAGCGTGTGGCCGCTGAAGTTACTTCACATATTGCAAAAGCCTTCTTGAAACTGCGACATTTGTGGCCTCAGAAGGGAGTTTCCCTCGGTACCAAATGCCGTGTGTAGAAGACCGCACTGAGGGCGCTTCTTCTCTATGGATCTGAGGAGCCTTCATATATTTGATCGCGCCTTACGGAGCATCGGTGGTGCCGGATGACACACACATCCTCAGCAATGATGTGCATAGATGATTGATAGTTCTTGGGAAAATAAATAACATCGAATGCGTTGTGTTGGCTTAGGCACATGCTGCAAATTCCTGGTCACCGCTTACCGAGTACAGCCTTGTTTTGTTTGCCAGATGTAGGATGGCGCAAGTCTCGAGGTGGGCACAAATGGCTTAGTAACGGGTAATGAAGTCACTGACTATTAAACGGTACTGTTGGATCATCACGCCTTTCACGCTGGAATCCATGTGATCCGTCTTTTGTTTAGTTCGGGACGTTACACGATATGGCTCGCAATCGACGTTAGTGACACGTCCGCTGTCACCTTTTATTCGGACTGTATGTTTAGTATCTGGTGTTATCTTCGCTGTAGTGGCTGCTTATGACGCGGAGCATTGAAAGCCACAAGGATGTTGCTCATCGACGCCACCCCATCTTTTCACGATAACCAGCTGTTTGTGACGGTATGTTGTTACCAAAGTGTAAGCTCCTTGAACCTGAACGTTTGCCTAAGTCATTAAAGTTTTACGCTTGACCCCTCTCCTCTCTCTCATTGGTCTTTCCGTGAGCCATTGTAGTTGTGCGGCAGCGAAGCATCAGCTCAAATGACTGAGGTACTGCTGCTGTTATTGCTGTTGCGAAGGGCCACAGATTACGACGTTGTTTTAAGAATACTTCGAATCACGAAGTCGACCACTCTATAGCAACTCCACACCATTAGACCCACCGCTTCGCAGAGCACATTCGCTGGCATCATGCATGGCTAAGTTGAACCATATGGGTGGTGCGCTGCAACTGTTCTACACCATTGATGATATCGAGGGACTGCTAGTAATCACCATATACCCTCATACAGCGAAAAATTGACTGATTTGAGATCGTCGCAAAAGTTCTCAGACACTTATTGATAAACCACTTCAGAGAGCTACTCTGTCGATTGAGTTGTACCTAACTCGTATGTCCAGAACAACCACGGTGGGTCGATTGAAGGTTCGACGGTGCTCGAGTATCTGACTGACTACAACGATGCTGCTAATGCAGCTGGGCGTGGGCAAAACTATCTGCTCTTCACGTATGCATTCTCACTTTCCGGCTAGGCCTCCGTAGAAGCTGTGAGACGAGCAGTTCAGATGTAACGCAATTGTGACTGACCACTCGGTAGTCGGCTCAAAATGTCCCGTCACTTTGAAAACAAAGGCACTATCTGTCAAGCCCAATTGAACCGACTTGGTTGCTCTGGCGCAAATCTTTTAAATGGGGGGGAGTTAGTTCACAGGGGAGCAACCGGCCTCCATCTTTAAAAGGACGCAGAGGCTGTTCATCCGGGTGTTGCGATTAGTGATGCTTCAGAAGACGAGGCTTTTGGAATCTTCAGCTTGGGATGGCGTGGAGGTGCTTACCCATTAAGTCCTCAAGTTCAATCAAGCTTTATCCACACATCTAGGTGCATTTTCAGCATTTTATCACTAACATTGCGGAATATAATACAACAATGCATCAATGAGAAAAATACACTTGACCACCACTTCGATGAAGGATATGGTCACGAAAGCAGTGTTTCACTTCTACCGGATCGACTAGTGAGCGCGCTAACTGGTGCATGATGGCTTTTCGACACAACAAGATACAAGAGTATAACATTTACATTTTGTCCTTGTGGTAGAAGTAAATATACTGCTGGTTAGGATAGCATATACAATGTGCGAGGGTGAATTTAAACTCCTGGAGGAAAAGTTAATGCATTCCTCGAAATGCGCGTTAACTGTGATTCAATCAGCGGTTCTTTACTTACTCCACAGCAGCGAACGGATAAGAAGAACATAATCTTTTTGAAGCCTTCCGTTTAAAACAACGGGAGAGCTGTGACGTCGCCACGACATTCGTCTCTCCATCAAAGGGCGGGTCTATTGTGCAACTGTTCGTGCTGTACTCTTGTACGGATGCGAGACCTGGCCCATTCGTAAAAATGAGTTGCGCAGGCTATACGTTTTCGAGCACCGCTGTCTGTGGTTCATTGCGCGTTTGTGGTGGCGGCACCACGTAAGCAATGTGGAAGTTAGACAGCGTGTCTTGGGACGTGGAAGCCACTCGCTCGAGGAGCTCATCTCACTGCATCAACTGCGTTGGTTGGGACACGTATTGCGCGTGCCTGCCCAACGTTACCCGCGTCATGCGTTGTTTGCACTTGCTGGACAGGGCTGGAAGAGACAGTCTGGTGGACAGCCTACAACATGGGGAATCCGGATGAAAAAGCTGACGAAACAGTTGGTCTCGGCCGGTTGTTGTCGACTACATGGTTGGTGTCCGAGAGATGCGGATACTTGCTGGTTGAAGACCTTGGAAGCCATGGCTCAAGATCGATGTCAGTGGCGGATGGGTGCGTCGGTTTGTTGCGGTGTCCCTCCTTCCTCCCCCTAAAAAAACAAACTGAAAAGATTCCAAAAGCGGAGTGGCAAACCGGACAAAGGAGCTTTTGTTGTTATTTTGTTATTATTCATACTGTTTTGCTATTCAGCCATGATTCCGATGGCACAATATCTGTACCACAGATTGTGTATAATATGTTTAATATAACCCCTAACGCTCTGAGAAGTTACCGCTGATTGTCCGCGACTGCTTATTCATCTCGTCTGCAAGGCAAACACCTATTCGCAGTTACCAACACAGGGAACTCGTTCCCAACTCCTCAACCTGGGGACGCGCTCGATATCGTACAGCTCCGCCACGGGAAGAGTATGTGTAGACCACAGTAAATTGTGATATAGGGAAACTCCGAGATGTTTTGCAATGAATGTGCGATGTATGCTTTGGTCATCCACAGTCATGGGTTGGTATGTACAGGGGAATGGAGCCTGTTGGGATGTAGAAGAAAGGACGATACGTCATAACACTTGGATGGGTTGAGAGAGGGAGTCGGAGGCTCGACCAAGTCACTAGTTCATCAAACCGTTATTAAGGTTTCAGGTTGTTCTCGATGGTTTGCGTTATACAACCCAGGACGACTTCATCAGCATATTTACAGCCCTTGAAGTTTGATAGAATAAGTGGCCGATGACAACTGGAGTTGTTCGCCTGCCATCCGATATGTACTCGAGGTTATAGGAATGATCATATAGCCGGACACAATATCTTTGATGCAGCACTATAGGGGTTCCACTCGTACTCAATGGAGACCCAGCTAGGCAACTTATAACTCCCCATGTACCATAGGTTCAATGATTGCGCCATGTCGTAGGTTATATTTGGAAATGCTGTGCGTCGGTTGTCATTGACAAAGGCACAATTGCCTCTGTGATCATTATCCTTACTTGTGCTGCAACTAAGATATCGTACCCTAGTTATAGCATTTGAGTGATATCATTTTTGATGACGTCCCTTTAGTAACTGGTAAATAGACTAGCACAAGACTGCGAACATTCAGCATGATCTTAATACGGTGCCTGATCTTTTCTATCCCATTCGTCATATGGCGTGCCTTCTGGTTGAGTCACACTCGTTTTCCTTCCTTATTGCTAGTCATTTACTGATTGGCGGCCCAGTAGCTAAGATGTTTCCTACTCCTGGCACGCGATTGCCAATGGCCACGTGCGGTTTAGCATTAGGGCGTGACTTTCGTGTGCTACCGATTCCCCATTGCCTTGCCCCTTTTTTCCATTTTACCTCTAGTTGTATTGTTTGCTTTTTGTTTGTTTCTAATCTTGATACTCTGGCCAGTGGCCTAAAAAATAAGTCGTCTACCTTGCATCCCGAACTGCACCAGTTCGAGCTTGCGTAGGGAATCGTTTGACCCTTGCGCGACTGGTAATGTTTGCATGGCAAGGAATCCTTGGTAAGGCGCAATGCTGATGCCTTCTGCATTTGCTAAACGGTGTTTCGATATTGTCATTTGCGCCACAAACACATTTCTGGTTCTGTCCGTAATTTAACATTATCCGTAGATACTATTTTTACCATCACCTCTCTTCTATGCCTTCTCATCTAGGCTACCAAATGTTCCAATTTGCTGATGGAGAGACTAGACTCTACTCACAGACGCACGATGGCTTTGTTGGCTAGCCGATGCTATTATTATCACAGTCGAAGTTACGAACTAATTGGTCGTCTGGAGGCTGTTCGTTCGTTCTTCCTCGCACGCCTGCGCACCGCTACTTTGAGATCCGTGAGTTGGGTTGTGGTGTCACCTCGGCCATAGCAACCAAGTAACCGTTTTTATTTGTGGAATTAGCGATTAAGGTCTTTTTGCATCAGTCTTTTGGAGTTTTGCTATCTTTTTCCCTTCTTATTTGATATACTCTATCAGCCACTTTCGATTCTCAGGGGTTGTTCTTGCTCAACAGCTGTTGCTGTTTTTATGCGAACAGTTCAGTTCAATTCGATTAAACAACTATGTTCCGGACACCGAAATGCGCTGGATCCGGTTACTACGACTCACCTCGCTAGAATACCAAAAAATAAACCACGGTACGAAAATGGGGTTGAATGCGAATATGTTGTGAAGAAAATGGAATCGAAAAGGAATTACATCAAACTAATCTGGATGGAATGCAACTTAACAGCTAGATGCAAGGAACCGAATGCAAGAACTCCACTAACTGCACAACTGCGCCGTGTGATAGGAAATCTAACCCCTGCTGTGGACCATGCTGGGGCCTTCATCCATGAAGACGGTATGCACCTGCCTCACCAAGTCTCGCTCAGTTTCGTCATGCATTTACGCCACGTCATAGGCTGGTCGCCTCGCGGTTTCGCCCAATTTATCGTAGCCACTGGGTATAATGCGTGCCTAGAGAGTAGATCAGCGGATACACGAGGACATGATTCAGCCAAGGGAGCAGTTGAGATTCGACACAAGCTGGACTGAGGCATCAGAAGGCTTCTCGTCAAAATCCCAGGGGACCTCAACATTGCTTACTTTGTGTCCCCACTAGATGTGAGCGATGCTCTGCAAGCACAGGTGATCAAACACGGCCGTGCGTTTAATCTCTTCATTGCAAACTGATCAGGTTTTTGATCCATACATCAACACAGGTCTTATCGCACCGTTACACACTCTACCTCCCTTGCAAGCTGATATCCCGCCGCCTCCATAGATGGTTGAGCTTTTGAAAAGCCTCATGGTGCTTGATGATACGCGAAATGAGTGATGTGACCACCAGAGCTGACAGCTACCAAAGCAAGTAAACCCACCATTTTTAGGGGCTGTTCGGTAAAATCTGTCCAATTCAGCAACAACAACAACAACTTGTACTTTGAAGGTGCAAGGCACATCGCCAAAGTTTGTAGCGCTACGCGTCAGTCTGTACAATAGTGCTTCCATAGCCACTGCGTCAGACCCAAGGAGAGGAATATGCTCCGCATACTCCAGGTATGTCCGTCGGTCACCTGGTAAAAGTTCCACTCAGAGTCTGAAAGAACAGTCACTTATAACCCTTTCGATCAAATAGCTGCAGAAGCAAGTAGGTATAGACCAACCCAGGCGAACGCATATGTCGTGGGGAACTCAGGAGGCAGTTTCCCGTATGCTGCAACGCAGTCTCTGGGGTCACATTAGGAGAAAACGTTTTCCCGGCACTCCTTTCTCAGCTAAACAGTGCCACAAGCTGGCGTGATCAACACGGTCGAAGACAGCTTTCAGGCCAAGGAAAATCACCATATTTGGTCGTCTGTATGTGCCTGTGCTCTAACGCTTGATGAAGAGTAAATATGTGGTCGATGCAACCACGATCATAGCGAAGCCACCTTGGCTTTCAGTGATTCGATTCTCAGGAGGACCAGAATGATACCCGTGACCATTTTGGATGCAATGGAAAGATGGCTAATGCTTCGGTGATTTTCGCACATAGCCCGTTGGCCGTTTTTGAGGATGAGCACAACGCTTTACAGTCGTCGGTCTGAAAGCATCTCTTCAGTGTCCCATACCGTAATAAATAGAGCAGCAAGTCTAGGTAACAAATAGTCTTCTGTCTTTCAGCAAAGATGGGAAGGTTGTTGTGTCCAAGAGCCATTTTTCGTTCCAGCACGGCGAGCTCATGTCTAATCTTTTCCAAAGTGGTAGGTGTTAGATCAACTTCCCACTGTCGGCAAGCGACAGTGTCACAGCAGGTCTGCTGAACTGCTCCTCATAACATTCCGCTCAATAGGTTAGTCGACAAAGCTGAAGATGGATCAACCTTACGTTTCTCTCAACTATTGTCTAACTGCGAATAGCGCTGTCCGAGTAGTATTTTATCCGTGTCATCAGGCCCGTTTACCTGACTGCATTGTAACAGTTGTTTTATTCCCTGGCTTTTTGTGTAACTACCTCGCATTAGTGTGCTAGTTTATTCTAGTTCCTGACAGACAGACAGTCAACCACCTCAGTATTTTTAAGCTTTATCTGACAATGTTTAATCAGTGATCATTGCATTGGGCCCCGTATTTTTAGTTGCTACTTTCTTGTTGTTGACACGGTGTAGGTTTCTTGACCCTGAATGTTTACTTAGGGCATTAAGACTACGTTAGGTCCCCTTCCTCCCTCTTAGTATTCTTCGTTGCGTAAATCATTTTGGTTGTAGAGCAGCGAAGCATCATTTCAAATGGCTGATTTGCTGTTATTGATGATGATGATGATGATGATGTCACTCAAATTTTGCCATCCGATTTGACTTTTTCTTGCCTTATGTTTCTCATCAACTTCATTCTCTTGAGAACACATGACCTCTTCGCGCATTTTGTCAATACTTGTGGTCACTTTGAACACTGCAGCCAGTGTTAGTTTCCCAGCCAGCTCGGAGAACACTTGCATACCCTCATCCGCATCCCGAGCTACAAATATTCTCACGGATTTCTGATATTAATTCACTTGCTGTGTCGGGTGGCACGGTCCCTAACTTCCAGCCTCCTAATTCGACCTGTTTTCTCAGAACTACGACGCTCAAGCTGTGTTGATCAACCTACTTCTTCGCAACTACCTACATTATCAACTTCATGAACAGGCGTACAAATTGGTGACCCGCGTTGTTTTTCCAACCAACGCGCCCAACAACGAGTGGGCTCGTTACTTTTACTATGTTGGTAAGTGTGCATTCCATGCTGCCACAGTTGGTTTCTATTGGGAATTAACAGATTATGTCAGGGTAGACCTTGACATAATCAGTCACGTTTCTGGTTACACCGTGCTTCTCGTGAGTCAACTCTTCACATGAGTACTGTTTTTGTCCAGAAGCGTGCGGTAATTCAGGGTCTCCTTTTGCGGCACATTAGCTGAGGTGTTTTCCACCTTTAGCCATTGGGTATAATGATGATGTGATGAGTCCCCTGTTACCGCATTTCATAAAACATCCATGCCTTGCTTCCTTCAGTGGCCTCCCTTACAATCTAGTGGTCTGATTCCATTCTTCCCAGGCGCGGGCGACGTAGCAGTATACTCAACCCACGGGCGGCCGGTAGTGGTTACGTGCAGCGAAGTGTCTGTACGGTATGCCAGCGTTTTTCGCTTATGCTTTTCCCCCTACTTATCTTGTCATTGAATTTGTACTGATGAGTTGCATATTTATTCTAAGCGGTGACGATAAGTCGCACCAATTGCCTGGTTACGGTGCGTATACCTGTAACCGTCGTGACGGGAACAAATGGTGCACACCCTCCATTGCCGTCTTCGTGTGTGTGCCTAATTTATCCAAACAAATGGTGCTGGACTCATATTAAGAGTTCTAAACCACTCCGGTGATAGTAGTTTCCGTGTCAGAATCTCGCTTTTAGACTGAATTTCATTTGACGATCACAGGCGCTTTGAATCCCTGGTGAGACGATTACTGCTCGATGTGGCAACTGTATATTTTAGTGACAGTCTCTAACTGTGTATGCGAGATTTGGCAAATATTTCACACACTTACCCATTCTGTTATTTCATAAACTTCTGTGGTATCGTTGGCGTTCATTCTTTGCTATCCTAAAGTATTATCGCACTCGTATTCTCTGGTTTCCATCTACTTTCCTTGAATACTGCTTACTCCTGTTTCTGGCTGTTTGATGCTCGCTGATTCCTGGTGACTCGTCACTCCATTCTCTGATTATCGAACGTGTCATTAATCTTACTAGGTTAATCTTTTTGTTGTTATCAGCATCATAAACAGCAGTACACTAACCATCTGAACTGATACTTCACTGTCATATAACCATGGTGTCTTGAGGAACAAAGAACAATGAGAGGGTGCGAAGGGGGACCTGGCATAAAACCTTAATGCTCTAAACAAACACTCAGGGTCAAAGCGCGTACACCTTTTGTTGACAACATACCATCACAAACAACTGGCTATCATACACAGATGAGACGACATCTGCGAGACAGCTTCCTAGCGGCTTTCACTGCTTGCTTCTTAATCAGCTATTATCCCGCAGATAACTCAGCGCCAAACACACTTTAACCAGACATTTCGGCTAGGAGACCACAGCAGACGCCACTGGTGTCGGCTGCGAGCCATATCCTGTAAAGTTTCGAGCCAAGGACAAGGCGAGTCACGTGGACTCCCGCCTGGAAAACAAGACAGACCAACGACACCACGTTTTGTGGTCAATGGTTTTATTTCCTTCTGCCAAGTTAACTTTGGTACACCTCGAGTCTTGCGCCACCCTACGTCTGGTAAACAAAATAAAACCCCACCTCATTATGAGATGACGCATTATACGTAATAGGCGCCCAAGCCAACGCAAATTTTACAGTGTTATATGTTGTTCTGAGGAAATTCCTTGAGTATCAGTGTCTAGCATAGGCCTACACACATCATATTTGCGGACGTGCTGGTGCCACCCGACACCAGCAGTGCTCGCAGGCCGCGATGATCAAAGACTTGTAGTCGCCTTATATCTTCAGACCGAAGTGGCCGTCTCACTCACATAGGATAGGACAGCCCTCACTGTGGCCTTTTAACCAATGATGTCGCAGATCCCAGAAGGCATTTCTGGCTTTTGCAATAAACGAACTGATTTCTGTTGTTATGCGCCCATCGTTGCTAATGCAGCCACCAAAGTAAGTGAATCATTCAACTATCTCTACATCATCGCTATCAAGTGGCTGGTGGTCCTACAACAAACTTTGCACTTCGAACCCGCGACGCGCATGCCAAATGATAGGACCACTCTAGAGAGCGTATTCAGGGTTGATTGGGCCGCGTCAACAAGGCGATATTGTCCTCTACTGGGCAACACCTCAACACCTGCATCGTGAGACTCCGCGAGGGAACACTGGTGATGCGGTCCACGACGATGTTGAACAAAAATGGGGAATTTGGATAGCCCTGACGAACGTCACTTGCTGTCGGAAAGATATCCACCAAGTAAACGTAGACCCTGGCACGGCCTGTCTTGTTCGAATACGAAGCACGTAAAGTATTCACGTATTTCATGGGAATACCTTTCCGCACACTTATTTCGAACAGTATGCATTCCTCGACGGAATCGAACGCACTCTTGAAGTCCAGGAACGCGGCTGTTGTCGGCCTGTGGTACGTGGTGCGCGGCTCTAGCATCTACCACAAAATGAATTATGTTAATGTACAACAGTTGACCAATATACTATTGACAGTGCCACAACACATGGTTAACTACAACAAAAAGGGAAAAACATAATCAGTGGTAGGTTTAGAAGGTTTGTGCGTTGTGTGGGCAGACATCTTTCCGGTTGCTCAGGCCGAGGAATAGGGTTGACTTAAAGGATCCCACCCCGAGCCTTTGGTCATAAAGACCTGACTCGAAAGGCAGATCGCTGACAGCCGGGTAGCTCATCCGCCCTCTTTGTGTTCGGAAGCAGTCCGCAGAGAAGCCGTTGGCCAGCAAGGATGTTCATTCGCACTCTGTTAGTTACTCCTTTCTGTGACTAGAAGTGAGTGATCAGTCAGTGGGTCTGACACAGCGCCGTACGAGTTCATGTGGTATTTGTTGGGGACCCAGCTGACCAGCCGGGAACTCCCCACGCTCTGAGAGGCTGCTACTGATTGTTCGCGAATGCTTATTTATCTCGTCTGCAAGGCAAGGAAGACATTCCCCAATATTCAACTTGGGGACGCGCCTGATAGCGTACAGCTCCGCCACGGGCCACAAAGTGAATATATGGTCTATACTCCCCAGTCCAGCACGTAAACCTGCTTGCTCTTCCCTTATTCGGGATTCTCGTTCCGCAGTGAGGCGACGAACGAAAATCCAGACCAGTACTTATGTCACTACCGACGTTATGCTACTAACCTTGTGGTTAGTGCAATCAGTGGGAGTACCCTTTTTGTGGATTGACACCTTGATTAGTTCAATAAACGTAGCTGCGATGATCACTTCCTTCCGGACGTGTACGAACAAAGGTCAGTGCTTTTCAGAGGACCTCACCACCATCCTTAAACACTGCAGGAGAGAGGGAATCCTGTTCAACATCACGAAACGATTGCGAGCTGTGATCGCGTATCCGACTTCAACCTCCGATGGAGCCTCTGAACAAAGCGGTCATGGTTCATCCCGCATCATCTGAGTAGGAAGAGGTCCGGAAGCAAGGGGCCTGTTGAACTGACCTTGAAAGTGTTCCGCCCAACGAGCCATAAGGCGCTCATTATTGTGAATCAGGACATCCGCACTGTCTCTGAGTGTCTTGCTGATGTCTGGTTTTCTGGGACTAGTAGTGCGGATCAATTTGAAGAGGTTACGGTCATGGCTACTGCTCCACCTCCTCCATTTCTTGAGCGCGACTGGTTCACCAGGCTTCTTTGTCAGCACGCAGAATCCACTTTATTGCAGGCCTAACCGTCCATCTGGTTACATTGTGCTCAGATCCAGCGGGGAGTTTTCTTCTGCATTCCAACAGGTTCACCGACCTTTCAGATATCCATGACTGGTGCGATGATGATTGATAGTGCTGCAAGAAGATACTACTGCGCCGTGTATAACTGCCGAAATCCTATTCTACTGAAGCTCATTGTCTTTAGGATAAGACAGCAAAAGTTCGGTACTCAGTTCGTCTTGATAGGCTTGCCTGGCCGAGAGCTGAGACAACTTCTCAGTTGTCAATCCGAGGAGACGCTGCGTACGCCTCCTGGTAAAGTTAATGGAGAAACGACAGCTTACCTTGGCGGCTTACTCAGGACGAGCGGCAATGCAGGATGGAACTACGCCCCCTGTAACTTATCGTGATGTGATCTATCTGGGTCAGTCGCTGACCATGTACAGGAGAAAGCCAATTGACACTCTAGCACCCACTGTGTCTAAATGCGGTGCTTTTAGGAAACAGCTGGTGCTCCGCACACAGTTGCAACAGGCGCTCGCCGTTGTCTTTCCGTTCTGAGTTAAGCCTATACTTACCACCTAACTGAGCATCGCAATTAGGCTGGACACCATCGCAATGAGGCTGGATCTTACCGTGGTGAGATGGTTTGCGTGCCTTAGAGATCCATTGAGCTATGCTGGGTGGTGCTTTTTTGCAACTTCAGAGCCACTCCTACCAGATTGGTCACTGGTTAGAGGCCAGACGAACTCAGCATCCTGGTCCTCCAGGTTGGATGTTGGAATGAGTGTGGCTCCTTATCCCTTAAAACGGACTCCTTGTAGCCCACCGCCAAACCCGCTGCCTTGCAGTCAGGTTTTTTAATCAACGACTTTAGTTAAGAACCGTAATCGTTCTCCTGTCTAGGCCTGGGCAACCTAACAGTATCCTGCCCACGCAGTACAATAAATTTTTCTTCAGACAGTTTCCTGATACTGGCCGTCGCAGAGGATACTCAACGGCGCCCTATCTGCTGCATCGAGCAGGGTGGTCAGAGATTTGGATTCTACTGCTCAGGCTATTCTATCTTCTTATTCACTCTCACGCTTTTTCATCCTTAGCGTCCCGTTCCAACTTCATTTTTATCCCCCCAGTTTTCAGCCTTCCGATTATGCCCCCCAACATGCTTTGCTAGCCGTTTATCCTCTAGTTTCAACTCAAATGCAAACGCGGAGCGTCACTCCTGTCCTGTCGACAAGCCCATGTCCAACTAAGCGATCCACCACAGTTCATCGGCTTCCATTTGGAACCCTCGATCCTCCTTCAGATTGGCATTCCTCAGTGTACGCACATTGCTACAGATCGGTCAACTGGCAGCACTTGCCCGAACATTGGAGACCCCCTCGATCGATATCTGCTACTTATCAGAGACCCGCCTGCAAGACTCGAGTCCTATGCTGACTCCGCGATCCACTTTAGTTGACACCAGCAGCATTTTATCATTGCGCATATCCGGTGACGAGGCAGCTTCGAGCACCGGCCAAGCTGATGTTGGCATTGCCCTGAGTCCGCTGGCTGAAGCTACTCTGGTTGATTGGATTCCAATCAGTAGCCGGATGTGTGCAGTCCGATTGGCTGGCTCGTTCAAAGCTTCGAAGTCGCGTGGGACTAATAGGTGTCTATACGTTACCGCAGCCTACGCGCCCACAAACTGTAGCGATGATTCAGTAGAAAACGACTTCTGCCGCCAACTGACCCATCTTCTTCGCCACAGCAGAAGCACGGACACTGTTGTGCTGGTGGGAGATCTTAGCGCACAAGTTGGAAAGTTGCCCACTGATGAACTGCATCTGGGCGGTCAGCACGGTCTAGGCTCCCATAATGATAACGGTGAGCGGTTACTTCATTTGTTTGAAGATGCTAGCTTATTTCTTGCGAGCACTAACTTTCAACACAACACCCTTAGATGCTTGACATGACGCCCACCAGCCTTGGACGCAAATCGATCACATTGCTATCAGTTACCGCTGGAGAGGCTGCATCCAGAACTGTCGCTCGATTTGGAGCACATGTGTGGACCCTATCCATGCATTTGTATGTGCTGACATGCGGATGCGTTTTGGCGGACGCCCACGACGACGCTGTGAGCGCATTGACACCAGTCAACTAGCGAAGCCCGTTCTGAATGCGTATCGAAATACGCTGATATGCGAGTTGAGTAAGCGCTCACTGGAGACAATTGATGGTCACTGGTCACATGTTTACCAGACCTTACTAGCAGAATGCAAATCCTCATGTGATATGTCTAATAGTCGACATGGACATTGGGGCTCTTCGCGGCCCCTGGATCTTATCGATGCTCGCCAACAGATTCCGGCTGAAAGCGAACAGAATGAAACTCGCAAAGAGCTCCGAGCAAAACTCCGTGCCAGCCTGAAGAGAGACTGCGAATCTTGGTGGTCTCATCGTGCGTCAGAGATGGGAATGGCCGTTGCCCTTGGTAACCTTCGAAAGTTATTCCATCTGATACGGGAAACGGGCAGCAGGAGACCTGGTGTTAATGTAACACTTTATGACGAAGGTGGACATACCATCCATGATTTGTCAAAACCTTTGGAGCATTAGGCTGGGCGTTTTTAAAAGCACTTTAATCTGCCGGAATCGTTAGATTCCTCACCGGCCCGTGATTGCCCTGCTCCGTGGGCTGTCCTTTTGGATCCACCCTCTTACTCAGTAGTCAAACGTCAGATCGGACTGTTGAAGTTGAACAAAGCCGCGCGACAAGATGATCTTCCTCCAGCCCTCTTCAAATTCGGGGGCCCTGCTCTTGTTGATGATTTACACGAATTACTAGTGAAACTGTGGGAGCAGGAAACTGCCACAGCCGACTGGGGCCGCTCCGATATTGTTCCGATCAAAGGAGGCTCGCGTTCGAAATGCGGCAACCTATTGCCTCCAAATTACTTGCCTCTATAGTCCTTTACAGACTGACTGGCGCTCGTGAAAGCCAGATTCTTGAGGAGCAAGCCGGGATTCCTCCAAATTGAGGTTGCCTCGACCACAACTTCACTTTGCGTCAATTGTTGGAGCACCGCCATGTTTATTTTCGACCCATCGTTGTCATCCTTTTCGACATCAAAGGTGCCTTCGATTCGGTGGATCGATGTGCCCTATGGGACTGTTTGCTAAGAAAAGGTGTGCCCGATAAATATGGGAACACAATCAGAGCGCTGTACACTCATAGTTCGGACAGAGTGAGGGTTTACGGCAAGCTGTCGAAGCCCTTCATTGTCTCCAGTGGTGTGAGACAGGGATGCCCGTTGTCACCTTTCCTCTTCAACTTCGCTATTGATGAAGTCATGGAGATTGAATTTACAGGACACGACCTATAAGGTGTGGGGCTACTCCCAGGAGAACGACTTCTTGACTTGAAATTTGTAGACGATATTGCCCTCATATGTGACAGTTCCCAGACGTGCTAAGCGACACTGGACAGATTATCACTGGCTGTCAGCCGCTTCTGGCTTTGCTTTGCTTCATCGAAATGCCAAGTTCTTCTTCAAGATTGGCAGGGATCACCTCCTGCGTTGACCCTTGGTGGGGATCAGCTAGAAGTCCTACGGAAATTCAACTACCTGGGAAGTTGTATCAGCGCCCTTGGGATGGAAGATGAGATCACGAACCGTATATCAAAAGGTCGAAGTGCTTTTGCTAGTGTTCTCCATCTATGGCGGCGGCGCGACATCACTCTCGTCCTGAAGGGTAGAGTGTACAGTGCAGCGGTACGTTCGACCTTACGGTACGGTTGTGAAACCTGGCCCCTTTGATCAGCGGACATAAAGAGGCTAATTACGTTCGACCATCGGTGCCTTCGCAGTTTGGCTCACATCTGGTGGAAACACCGCGTGAGTAACGAGCGTGTTGGACGCCTTGTTTACGGCACAGGAAAAGAAACTGAACCGCTCAGCACCATCATTTCACGCACCAGGCTCAGATGGCTGGGCCACGTGTTGTACATGCCAGCTCACCGACTTCCACGACGTGCGTTGTTTGCTCACCAGGGATGTGGATGGAAGAAGAGGAGAGGTGGCCAAGCGATGACTTGGTCCAGAGGAATGAAAACCCTCACTTCGGAGCTGGCCTCGGTTGGAGCGTCACGGCTCCCTAGTTGGGGTCCAAAAGACGATGAACACGTGTAGCTAGATACAATTGCTGACATGGCAAGGAACCGACCTCAGTGGCGTTCTTGCAGTGAGTTTCTTTTTCCCATCCCTTTTAGCCTCCCCTGTAACCACGATCTCGGTTCGTAGCATAATATCATTTTACCTAATAATACATTTTGTTGCCTAATAGCGGACTTGTGGCTTACCGGAATGATGCCCATCCGTTGCCGGTAGCGCAGCTGGCATGCATCTGCTTTGTTTATTTTTTTCTTTTAGGTATTGCGGTACAGTAGCTGAGATGTTTTACACCTCTTGCTAACGTGTATAATGATGAATGATGATGATGAGCTCTGAAGAGCTCAGGTGACTTACTTGTGCATCCATATCCCCGGCATCATCGTCGTCATTATCATCACCATTAAACATTTGTTTTAGGGGAGAATCACCCTTCAGCTATTGTGCAGCAATATATAAAGATATAAGTAACAGCAATACACTAACATGGAAGATAAAAAGAAGCCGACACATTGCCTATTAACATACCGTGCTTCAAGTATGCTATCGTGGTTGAATAGGAAATATAGACCTAATGGAGCGGGACAACGAGACTCGCAACACATATGCCATTGAGGTCGGCTCCTTACAATGTCAACCAGTGTACCCAACCAGACGTGTTCAGCTTCCTTCGGGCCCCAGCCCAGAAGTCGGGACGTGTCAACTGAGTAAATCATCGTTTGGCCCCACTCTTCTTCCATCCACACTCCCGGTTCACAAACAACCCACATCGCTGGAGTCGGTGGGCTGGCATGCGCAGCACCTATGGCAGCCATCGCAGCCGGATGCATGTTATAACCGGCTTTTCCTGCACCAATTACGTGACGGCGAACATGCTCATTTCTCAAGTGGTCTTCTCACCACATGACCTAAGCTGCGAATGTAACGATGATCGGACGTTACTAGCCTCTTTACATCCGTCGACTTGATGGGCCACGTACTGGTAGTACCGTGTAGCCCAGTTTGTGGTATAATGTCTCCGTAGCAGCATCAGAACTGCAGTCGGTGGGAACATACGCGGTAACCGTAAGCAAACAGCGTCTTGTACTAATTCGTGTATCAAACTTATTTGACGTAGTCAACTGGACTGCAGACCAACGCCTGCTCACAGGAATCTAATCAACCAACGATGCTTCAGCCTTGGAGCTGTGTATGATACCTACCCCAGTTTGACCCGTGAGTGCTGCATCAGCGTCTCCGGATACGGGCAACCAATAGCGAGAGAACAAGCCGGGTGCAGTTAGTTCAACAACCTCATTAGGGTCATTAGTTTCGGACACACAACAAACATCAATACACAGTGTGTCCGTCCAACGTGCGTGCGAGTGCAGCCTGCTGACGTGTTTGTCTTAGAGTGCGGACGTTGAACGCTACCAGGGAAACGGGACAACGTGGACTTATAAGGGACGGTTGCAGATAGGCGTCCAGTGGGTGTGGTGTGAAGTTGGCTGCAGATGCGGTGACTCCAGTGGCACTTCGGTTGCTAGCAATCAAGCTAGGAATTACATAAAGGCAAATAATGGGGGTCGAGATGGAAGTACTAGAAGCAGGTGAAAAAGAAAGGGCGTGCCAGCAGTAGCATGTTTTCTCTTATCCGCCCTGTTGTATGCAGCAGATAAGGCGACCCTTGATAATCTACGCGACGGCCAATGCAGGACATAGTTAGAGTTTGGATTGCATTGGACTGAATTCCTGTGAACAGCCGTTTATGTGCAGCTCGTTTGACGACATCAGCTATGGTGGATCCACGTAGCAATACAAAGCGCTGTTTGTTTGTGTTTTCCGTTTATGCTCCCATCGACTGCAGTTCTAATGCTGTCAAGGTCACATTCTATCACGAACTTAACGCGCTACTACACAGTGCTACTAGTTCAGATATTATAGTAAATGCAGGGGATATGAACGCACAAGTAGGGCGTCTGAGCTCTTCAGAAGCTCTGCTTGGTGGTAATTGTGGACTTAACTCCGAACGTACTGATAACGGTGAGCGTCTGCTGCGAATGTGTGCGGAGCACCAGTTGTTTCTTAGTAGCACTGTTTTTAGACACGGCGCCGAAGTGCCACTTGGCGTCTTGTTGTAGCTGGCTAGCGATGGACCCAAATTGACCACACAGCCACAAGTTACAGATGACGTGGTTCCATCCTGGATTGCCGCTCGTACTGGAGTACCTGTGTCGACTCTGAGCAGGCCTTGGTACGCTGTCGTTTCTCCATGAAATTTACCGGGAGGCGCACCAAGCGTCCCCGTCGGTGAACCTGTTGGAAGCTAGAAGGCACTTCCCGGCTGGCTCTGAACACAATGTGACTAGACGGGCTATTAGGCATGAACTAAAGCAGAGCCTACGTGCTGACAAGGAAGCGTGGTGGACCAGTTGGGCTAAAGAAATCGAGGAGGTAGGAGCAGTAGGCAATTACCTTAAGCTTTTCCAGCTAATCCACACCACTGGTCCCAGAAAACTAGGCGTCAGTGAGACAATCAGCGCGCGAGTGCGCGTTGGGCGGAACACTCAAGATCAGTTCAGCTGGCCCCCTGCTTCCGGACCTCTTTTTAATCAGGTGATGCAGGACGAGCCATGGGCGGTTAGTTTAGAGCCTCCGTCTGAGGCCGATGTCTGAAACGCGATCACAGCCCTTAATCGTTTTCGTGCTGCTGGCCCTGATTCCCTCCCATCTGCACTATTTAAGAATGGAGGTAAGATTCTCGGCAAAGCACTGACCTCCGTATTCCAACGTATTTAGAAGGAAGAGGGTTCCGGCTACCTGGAGCGAGTCGATTATGGTGGCAATATACAAGAAAGGCAGTCGCACAGACTGTTCTGACCACAGCTATTAGCCTAACGCCAGTTGTGACAAAATTACTGGCCTCGATTATCGTTCGTCGCCTCACTGCGGAACGGGAATCTCGGATTAGGGAAGAGCAGGCCAGTTTCCGCCCAGGACGTGGCTGTATAGACCATATATTCACTTTGCGGCAGGTGCTAGAGCAGCGCCACGCGTACAGCAGACCGACAATAGCTGTGTTCCTTGATTTCAAGAGTGCGTTTGATTCAGTCGATCGATCGATTCTGTTCGAATTACTTGCGCGAAAAGGTGTTCCTACGAAATATGTGAACATCCTTCGTGCTCTATACCCGAACCCTACAGGCCGCGTCAGGGTCTACGGTTGCCCATCAGATAGCCTTCCGACCATAAGTGGTGTTCGTCAGGGTTATCGGATTTCTCCATTTTTGTTCAATTTCGTCGTGGATTCTATCATGGAATATTTCCTTGCGGAATCTCACGATGTAGGCGTTTAAGTACTGTTTGATGAAAGATTAATTGATCTTGACTACGCGGACGATATCGTCTTGCGTTTCGACGATAGTGCGGTGGCGCAAACAACCCTGAATAGCCTGTCCAGAGTGGTCTCATTATTTGGTATGCGCTTTGCACCTTGAATGTGCAAAGTGTTGCTGCAGGACCACCAGCCACTTGATGACCCCTTGACGCTTGCTAATGAGGATCTCGATGTGGTTGATCAATTCCCTTATCTTGGCATCTGCATCAGCAACGATGGGCGCATAGAAACTGACGTCAGCTCACGGATTTCAAAGGCCAGAGCTACGTTCTTGAACTTGCGGCATCTTTGGCGACAGAAGGGAGTTCCTCTCAGTCTGGAAGGCCATGTATACAAGCCGACAGTGAGGGCCGTCCTACTCTGTGATAGTGAGACTTGGCCCCTTCGGTCTGAATATCTGAGGCTTCTTCAAGTATTTGCTCATTGTAATCTGCGAAGCATTGCTAGTGGCGAGTGACACCAGAGTGTCCGCAACGATGATATGCGTAAGCGAGTACTAGGCGGTGATAATCATGCTAGCTCCCTAGAACAACAGCTAGCACTGTATAATTTGCGTTGGCTCGGGCGCGTGCTACCTATGCCTGGTCACCTCTTACCTAGGTGGGCCTTGTTTAGTCTGCTCGATGTTGGATGGCGCAAGGCTCGAGGTGGACAGAAGCTGACTTGGCAGCGGGAAATGAAGTCACTGACGACCAAACTGGGTGCCGTTGGTCCGTCTCACCTTCCGGGTTGGAGTCCACGTGACTCACCTTGTGCTTGGCTCAAGACTTTACAGGACATGGCTCGCAACCGACCCCAGTGGCGCGTCTGCTGCCTTCTCCTAAGCGGATTGTCTGTTTAAATTGTGTTTGGTACTGACTTATCTGCGGGGTAATGGCTGATAATGACGCGTGGTAGTAGAAGCCGCAAGGAAGCTGTCTCGCCGATGCCACCTTATCTTTGCACGATAGTCAGCTGTTCGTGACGGTATGTTGTATATACAAGGTGTAGGCGCCTTGACCCTGAATGTTTGCTTAGGGCATTTAGATTTTCAGGTAAGTCCCTCTTCTCTCCATCTTATTATTCTTTATTTCATAGGTCCTCATGGTTGTACGGCAACGAAGCATCATTTCAAATGACTTATGTACTGCTGTTGATGATGATGATGAGAGTTTGGAGAAATTGTCATAGTTGTATGTAGGTTGAGATGTTGCCAGGGAGCCCAGATCTAAACAGGTGTACGAATGGGGTCCTCGAGCATAATCTGTCCGAATGGCAGCGGGGAAGTGGCATTGATTTAGTTTTACAATAATGGACTTTATCTTATTTCAAACCCCCAACTTGGATAGACCAGGAGATTGTGTTTGTCTGACCTCAACCCCAACCTGGTAAGAGTAGCTCTCAGGGGTATCGGGGGCACCACTCATTATAGGTCAATGGGTCAAAGAGGCACGCAAACCTTCTGATTGCGGCGCATTTGTTGTTTTTGTCTGGTGGTAACCAACGCCTGTATGCGCCATCACCGGAGTCCACCTAGTCTATTGTCACGGTAGTTTTGACTGCCTTATCAAACTTGTTTGCTTGTTGCGGGGGATATGGTATCACTTGACTAGGTCAGAAATTCTATGCTCTCTAGTGAGTCCATCCATTGAAATCCTACTGGGTCACTCTTTAGTAGTGGCTGCATTGTTTTATGATTTGTTACAGCTATCTTCTCTAACTTCAGAACCGTCTTTGCGTGGTTTGCTCACACCCGCTTGTGTCATAATTCTTCACGGGAGATTATACCATATCAGTTCACCTTCATTTTGGAATCCCTTTTCTCAGCTTTTCGCACAACAGTTGAAGTGCGTCATGACTGCACTGCGGTCCCTTTCTTTTTGACTATGTGATTGGTGAATGTACCTAGATCTGTTTGAGTCGGTCTAGCATCTGTGCAGACACCTTAAGCATGCAAACTACCGCTACACAATTGCACAGACACATTAATACATTAATACAGACACATTAATACACAGTGCCATCGGCCGATCACTCGGAGTACCCTGCCAATTCACCTATATAGTCAGCTGTATCAATTCTGTAGTTAATTACTCAAATGGGCGCAATGTGTATTGCGTTACCTACCAAAACCTTAATCGTCTGGATGCGGTCCTTTTTACTAAATAGCTGCGAAACGCGTCCACTGCGCGTCGAATATATTAAGGGGTTGGTGTCTGCTTAACGCTTTTCACATTTGACATAAACCCACCGCGTGTACAGTGCAGATGCATGCAGTGTATTATCTAACGGTCAGCCTGCTGGCAACCAACTGGGTCGCTTGCTGGCTGGTGATGTGGCGTTCATTTTACCCTTGTCAACGTTGCTCTGCGGTGAGCGTTGTCTGACACCACTGAGTTTGGTTGTATGAAGCCGCAGTGCAAGCCCTCGATAACGCGACGGTAATACACACGACAGACGATAAAATACTTTATCTGGCTCGCACTTGTCTTCCTGTACGGAGATTCACCGTTGAACTGATCTTTCTGACATGGCTTCGGTGCCCAGATCGTAGTTAACTCACCGGAAACGCAGAAACTGGCCGTGCCTGAATGATAATATGTGTACTGCAGTTACAAACGTTCTTCAACCGTTTTCGCTTAAGCCATGCTATCAAATTAGCCATATAGCCGTCAATCCCTTATTTGTTCTTTGATGTATCCGACCACTCGTTTGCTTTACTTTGTTTTCTCTAGGCAGAATAAAAGCTATTCAACTGGAATATTCCGCAGCCCACGATCACTTGATCTCAGCTCTTCGGAAGGCCCCCCAGAGTACAGCAGTTGGCTTCAAACAGGCCTTGCACAAACTCAACACGGTGGTCGAACTACTTCTGGGGGATCAACCGGATCGTTCGATCTTTCGACAGCCGACTTTTAAAGCTGCTCTTCACCCCTATTTTCAGCTGACTCAGTCAATTCATGCTGGTGACCTGGGTCGATTTAACGAAGTGTTGCGCGTCCATGGTGCGCAGTTCTGTGCGGACAAGACATACACCCTAATCCTTCGTCTTCGCCACAGCGTCATCAAGACCGGTGTTCGTCGAATTTCACTGAGCTACTCTCGCATATCTCTGACGAGTATTGCAGAGAAACTGCAACTTGGTAATGCAAAAGACGCAGAGTACATTGTCGCAAAGGTAAAGTCTCGTTGTGTTTACACGAGTTACTACTCATCGCGGAAGATGCTCAACGTTTTGATTCCCCTCAGTGAATTTGTGACTGATACTGTTTAGTTCAGGTTCACAGTTATTATTTGAGTACTATATCCAGGTACCTTCACTCTCATTTCTACCATTGTACTAAGGCCGGGCAAAGGTAAGAGAACGGAAAACATGAAAATCGAACGAAAAAATACAAATTGGTCAGATTAGAGGTGAAAGAAGCTTGAGTCATGTGATAAATTCCTCATACAAGTGTACATAATTCCACTGTGGACAAGTTATTCGTATCAGCGAACCTTACAGCGTTGTTGTTTGTCAAAGTTACCTGTTCCACCTAGTTGTTTGCATCCATAGTGTAACGACGGAACAACGCGGAACGTATGCACACAATGCCACTTCGTTATAAATCCATACTATACGTACAGTCTGGACAAAGGATGGTTGGAGTAAATTCTCTAATGCAATGCAGTATCTGTACTTCTACAGGGTAGAATATGGTACAAAACAAAACTCGCGACTAGTTTAGCAACGTGCGGGCAACTGGCGAAAACAGCTAATCTTAACCGTAATGTAGCAGTTTGTAGAGGCTGGGACCTTGAGATGATATAAGATGCATGCGACTGAGGCGAAGGAATAACGACACTTATTTGGGAATGTGAAGGTCAAAAGCGCTAAAAGCGTGTTATTAATTCTAAACGTAGAACTTAATGGGTACTGAGTCACCAAGGGGTATTAATCTGCCAGGTGTAAGGAATTAAACTTCTCTCGGCATTACACATGGGACGCAAATCATCAACCTGAAATCTGTCTACTGTTTCAGAATTTTTTCTAACGGGCGTCACATTCAGCTTAGTTTACTTAGGCAGCTGCATACTAAATGCGGCTTTGCTTTGAGTCAGGATGCTAACACCCATATTCGCCATTACTTTTCCCGAAGAGAAGAGACCATCGCAACGGCATTGGACATTAACCTGATGCGATTATTTCTGTGTGCTTCAGCGATTCATTAGGCCAATTTAAGTGTGTTTTTTGCGTCTTCAGAGTCACTCATACCAGATTGGTCAGTGATTAGCGTCCGGACAAACTCATTCTCCTGGTCTTCCAGGTTGGGGTTTGGAGTTAGGGGGACCCCTTACTCCATAGAACGGACTCTGTATCCCAGTGACAAAACCCCAATGCCTTGCGGTCAGGTTTTTGAACCGAAGGCTTTGGTTGAGAACCCTTATCCTTCTTTTGTCTGTGCCTGGACAATCTGGCGGTATTCCGCACACGCATTACAACGCAATAACTTTCTCTTCAAACAATTTTTGATGGTGACCCGGTAGCCAAAGGAGTAGATGTTCCGGCTACTATTCCATTGGTCGTGGATTCGAGGTCTACTATCTCTTCCGTCGCAACAAGACTGGAACTTAACGTGGTGCGACTTTTTTCGTGCCTCTTTGACCTATTGAGTTATACTAGGTGGAGCCCCTGATCCCCGTAAAAGCTACTCCTACCAGGTTGATCAATGGTTGGAGGTCAGACAAACTCATTCTCCTGGTCTTTCCAAGTTGGGGGTTTGAAATAAGATGTCGTCCATTACTGTAAAACTAAATCAACGCCACTTCCCTGCTGCCTTGCAGACAGATTTTGCTTGAGGACCCCAATCGTCTTCCTGTCTAGATCTGGGCTCCCTGGCAATATCTCAGCCCACATACAACCATGACAATTTCTCCAAACTCTAACTATGTCCTGCATTGGCCGTCGCGTAGATTATCAAGGGTCGCCTTATCTGCTGCATACAACAGGGCGGATAAGAGAAAACATGCTACTGCTGGCACGCCCTTTCTTTTTCACCTGCTTCTAGTACTCCCATCCCGACCCCCATTATTTGCCTTTATGTAATTCCCAGCTTAATTGCTAGCAACCGAAGTGCCACTGGAGTCACCGCATCTGCAGCCAACTTCGCGCAACACCCACTGGACGCCTATCTGCAACCGTCCCTTATAAGGCCACGTTGTCCCGTTTCCCTGGTGGCGTTCAACGTCCGCACTCTAAGACAAACAGGTCAGCAGGCTGCACTCGCACTCACGTTGGACGGACACACTGTGTATTGATGTTTGTTGTGTGTCCGAAACTCGGATCAATGACCCTAATGAGGTTGTTGAACTAACTGCACCCGGCTTGTTCTCTCGCTATTGGTTGCACGTATCCGGAGACCCTGATGCAGCACTCACGGGTCAAACTGGGGTAGGTATCGTACACAGCTCCAAGGCTGAAGCATCGTTGGTTGATTAGATTCCTGTGAGCAGGCGTTTGTCTGCAGCCCAGTTGACTACGTCAATTAAGTTTGATTCACGAATTAGTACAAGACGCTGTTTGTTTACGGTTACCGCGTATGTTCCCACCGACTGCAGTTCTGATGCTGCCAGTGACATTCTATCACGAACTGAACGCTGTACTTCGCAGTGCTACTAATTCAGATATCGTGGTACTAGCAAGGGATCTGAATTCCTCAGAAGCTCAGCTAGTTGATAATTATGGGCTCAACTTCAAGCGTCTGTTGCATCTGGTGTGCGGAGCACAAGTTGTTTCTGATTAGCACCGTTTTGAGATGTAGCGGGCGCCGAAGTGCCACTTAGCGTCTTCCTGTAGCTGGCCAGCGATGGACTCAGTTCGACCACCTTGTCATAACTTACAGGTGGCGTGATTCCATGCTGGATTGCCGCTCTTACTAGAATACCTGCGTCGACTCTGATCATGCCTCAATACACTATCCTTTTTCATGGACTTTACCAGGAGGCGTACGCAGCGTCTCCTCGGATTGGCAACTGAGAAGTTGTCTCAGCTCTCGGTCAGGCAAGCCTATCAAGACGAACTGAGTACCGAACTTTTGCTGTCTTATCCTAATGACACGGAGCTTCAGTGGAATAGGATTTCGGCAGTTATACACGACGCACTAGTATCTGCTTGCAGCACTATCAATCGTCAACGCACCAGTCATGGATATCTGAAAGGTCGGTGAACCTGTTGGAATGCAGAAGAAAATTTCCAGCTGGCTCTTAACACAATGTAACCAGATGGACGGTTAGGCTTGCAATAAAGTGGATTCTGCGTGCTGACAAAGAAGCCTGGTGAACCAGTCGCGCTCAAGAAATGGAGGAGGAGGAGCAGTAGCCACGACCGTAAGCTCTTCAACTTGATCCGCACCACTATTCCCAGAAAACCAGACATCAGGAAGACAATCAGAGACAGCGCGGATGTCCTGATTCACAATAATGAGCGCCTTATGGCTCGTTGGGCGGAACACTTTCAAGGTCAGTTCAATAGGCCCCTGCTTCCGGACCTCTTCCTACTCAGATGATGCGGGATGAACCATGACCGCTTTGTTTAGAGGCTGCATCAGAGGTTGGGGTCCGCGACACGGTCACAGTCGGTAGTGACAAAATTACTGGATTGGATTCTCGTTTGTCGCCTCACTGCGGAACGAGATTCCCGAATAAGGGAAGAGCAAGCAGGTTTCCGCCCTAAACAGGGGAGTATCGACCATATATGCACTCTACGGCAGTTCCCATAGCAGCGCTACGCATGCCGCAGACCGACAGTAGCTGCATTTCTTGACTTCAAGATTACGTTCGATTCTGTCTATCGATGCATTTTGTTCGAACTGCTTGCGCGTATAGTGTTCCCACGGAATATGTGAGCATCTTTGGTGCTCTCTACTCGAACACTGGAAGCTGCGTTAAGCCTATGGTGACCTGTCCGATAGCTTTGTGACCACAAGTGATGTTCGTCAGAGTTCTCCGATTTCTCGAATTTTGTTCAATTTCATCGGGGACTCCATCTCTCCATCTCCATTCTCTTACGAAATCTCACGATGTAAGGCTCGAGGTCTTGCTTGGTGTAAGGCTAGTTGATCTTGATTTTGCGGACGATATCGTCTTGTTGTTTAACAATGTGGCGGCCTCGCAGTCAACACTGAATAGACTCTCTATATTGGTCTCATTATTTGGTACCATCTTCGCACCTTCGAAGTGCAATGTGTTGCTGCAGAACCACCAGCCAATTGATGACCATTTGACCCTTGATAACGAGGAACTCGAGGTAGTTTATTAATTTACTTTACTTGACAGGTGGGTCAGCAACGATGGGCGCGTAGAAACTGAAGTCAGTTCACGGGTTGCAAAACCAGAACTGCCTTGAGTCTGCGGCATCTTTAGCGATAGAAGGGAGTTCCTTTCAGTCTGGAAGGCCGTGTATACAAGGCCACAGTAAGGCCCGTCCTACTCTATGGTAGTGAGACTTGGCCCCCTCGGTTTGAAGATCTGAGGCGCCTTCAAGTATTTGCTCATCGTTGTCTGCGGAGCATTGCTAGTGGCGGGTGACACCAGCGTGTCCGCAATTTTGGTGTGCGTAGGCGAGCACTAGGTGGTGATAATCATGCTTGCTCCCTAGAACAACAGCTAGCACTGAATAAGTTGCATTCGCTCGGGCACATGCTACATATGCCTGGTCACCTCTTACCTAGGTGGGCCTTGTTTAATCTGCTCGATGTTGGGTGGCGCAAGGCTCGAGGTGGACAGAAGCTGACTTGGCAGCGTGAAATGAAGTCAGTGACGACCAAACTGGGTGCCGTCGGTTCGTCTCACATTCCGGGTTGGAGTCCACGTGACTCACCTTGTGCTTGGCTCGAGGTTTTACAGGACATGGTTCACAGCCGATTTCAGTGACGCGTCTGCTGCCTTCTCCTAATCGGATTGCCTGTTTAAATTGTGTTTGGTGCTGAGTTATCTGCGGGGTAATGGCTGATTATGACGCGTGGCAGTGAAAGCCGTAAGGAGGCTGTCTCGCGGATGCCGCCTTATCTTTGCATGATAGCCAGCTGTTTGTGATGGTATGTTGTTAACACAAGGTGTAGATGCCTTGACCCTGAATGTTTGCTTAGGGCAATAAGGTTTTCAAGTAAATCATACTTCTCCCTCGCTCTCTTATTCTTCTTTATTCCGTGGGTCATCATGGTTGTATGGCAGCGAGGCATCTGTTCAAGTGGATGATGTACTGTTGTTTTTGATAATGATGTTGATTTTCTTGGTGCTCTGGCTGTCGCATAGGATTATAAACGGCGCCCTATCTGCTGCATCGAGCAGTTTGGAAAGACATTTGGATGCTCGGGACTTCCAGTCTTCTTATCTCCATCTAGTTTTTCATCCCCATATTTCCGTTCCAGCTTCACTCTTATCCCTCTTGTTTTCCACTCTGCATTTCTTGGCCTTCCCTGTTTTGCTTCAATAGTCGCTTGTGTTCTAGTTTCATCTAACCTACAATCACAGGACGTCGTTCTAGTCTAGTCGACACGTCCATGTTCAAGCGGGCGACCAACGCCTGTTCCTCATTTCCACTTTCGGTTTCTCGATCCTCGGTATAACCGACATGCCTCAACGTGCACACTTTGCTACAGTTAGCTTGACAGGCAGCACTCGCCGGAGCACTATAGACCCTATCGATCGGTGTCCGCTGTGTATCGGAAATCCGCCTGCAAGATTCGAGTTCTCTGCTTACTCTGCGATCTCCCACATGCAACGCTGGCGTTATTTTCTCGCTGCGCATGTGCGCAGATGACGCAGCTTCCAATGCCGATCAAGCCGACATGGGCGTTATTCTGAGGCCCCGATCAGAAGCTACTCTGCTTGACTAGATCCCAATCAACAGCTGGATGTGCGCTATCAGATATGCTGGATCGTTCCAAACTTCGAAGTTGCACGCAGACAAACGGTGGTCGTTTGTCCTTGCCGCATACGCCCCTACAAACTGTAGCGCTCATTCGGTGCAACATGAATTCTGCCACCAACTAATCATGATCCTTCGTTAAGGGAAAAACACGGATACTGTGATGCTTGCTGGTGATCTGAGTGCCCAAGTCAGAACGTACTCGTCTGATGAGCTTCATCTGAGCAGCCAACATGGTGTAGGCTCTCGTATTCTTAACGGTGAGCGATTGCCTCACCTGCGTGAAGATTCCCGTCTTCTTCTCGCGAGCACTAACTTTCGACATACACTCGCGGGCGAGTGGTTTGAGGCCAGCCAGCCTCAAACCAACCACGGACGCAAATCGGATCACATCGTAATTAGTGACCGCTAGAAAGGCTGTATCCAAGCTATCGCACGATTCGGGGCACGAATACGGACTCCGACGCGCACTTGTGTGCGCCGACCTTCGGATGCGTTTCGCGGACGACTCTTTGAGCTCATAGACACAAGTCGATTGGCTAAAACAAATGTTCCGAATGCGTAACAAAGTATTCTGGCATCCGGGTTGCGCCCACTAAACACTGTTGATGATCACTGGTCACATTTTCACTAGATATTACTATCAACAGGCGTGTCTTCATGTGACAGATCTAACTGCCAATCTGGACATTGAGTCTCTATACGGTCTCTGGAACTTATGGATGCTCGCCGACATGTTCCCGCTGGATGTGAATATAATGAGACCCGCAAAGTTCTCAGGGCAATCTTGCGTACTAGTTTGAATAGAGACCACTAATCCTGGTGGTCTCATCATGCGTCGGAGTTAGCAACAGTCGCTGCCATTGGTAATCATCGTAAGTTATTCCGTCTGTTACGGGAAACAGGCAGCAGGATACCTGGTGTTAGCGAAACAATACGCGACGAGCGTGGACAGCCGATCCACAGCTTGTCAAGACGCTTGGAGCGTTCGGCCAAACACTTTGTAAGGCAGTTTAGCCAATCTGCGTTTTCGCTTTTTCTTTCGGATATTGAGTGACCTACATGGACAGTCTCCTTAGATCTGCCCTTACCAGCAGAATTCCAAAGTGAGACCAGACTTTCGAAATTGCACAAGGCCGCTGGTACAGATAGAATTTCCCCAGCTTTCTGCAAAATCGGGGACCTGCTCTTGTGGATGATTTACACGAGTTGCTAATGGAACTTTGGGTGCAGGAAACTGTCCCGACAGACTGAAGCGGCTCCGTCAAAGTACCAATTTTCAAGGGAGACTCCCGTTCGAAATGCGGCAACCATGGTGGGATCACTCTGATCTCAATTGTCTCTAAATTACTTACCTCTGTCGTTCTCCACAGACTGACTGGCACTCGGAAGGCCATATCCGCGAAGAGTAAGCCGGGTTTCCTCCAAATCGAGACTGCATCGACCACAACTTCACTTTGCGTCAATTGTTGGAGCACCGCCATGTTTATTGGCGACCCATCGTTGTCATCTTTTTCGACAGCAAAGGTGCCTTCGATTCGGTGGATCGATGTGCCCTATGGGACTGTTTGCTAAGAAAAGGTGTGCCCGATAAATATGGAAACATTATCAAAGCGCTTTACACTCGTAGTTCGGGCAGAGTGAGGGTTTACGGCAAGCTGTCGAAGCCCTTCAATGTCTCCAGTGGTGTGAGACAGGGATACCCGTTGTCACCTTTCCTCTTTAACTTCGCTATTGATGAATTCGTGGAAACAGCGTTCTCTAGACACGACCTAGAAGGTGTGGAGCTACTTTCTGGTGAATAACTTCTTGACTTGAAATTTGCAGACGAAATTGCCCTCATATGTGACAGCGCCCATACGTGCCAGGCTGCACTGGACCGATTAGCACTGACTGTCAGTCGTTTTGGGATATGCTTTGTTCCATCGAAACGCCAACTTCTTCTTCAAGATTGGCAGGGACCCACTCCCGCGCTGGTCTTTGGTAGTGATCAGTTAGAAGTCGTTCAAAATTTTAATTACCTGGGAAGTTGTGTCAGCGCCCTTGGGATCGAAGCTGAGATTACGAACCGTATAGCAAAAGGTCGAAGTGCTTTTACCAATCTTCGCCACTTGTGGCGCAGACACGAGATCACTCTCGTCCTGAAGGATAGAATGTATGGTGCAGCCGTCTGTTCAATCCTCTTATACGATTGTGAAATCTGGTCCATCAGGTCGACGGACATTAGGAGGCTGGCCACTTTCTATCACCGCTGCCTTCGCAGCTTAGCTCATTTCTGATGGGAGCATTGGTGCTTAGAAGAGCCAGGTTAGAAGAGTCAGGGATAGTGCGTCAACTGGAGGCCTAAACTGTTCATTTTGCTGAGCACAATGATGAACTTGTGCGCAATGGCATTGTTCTGCAAGACGAGGATCCTTTGGTAGACTTTCAATTCGTTTCGTTGTAAGTCACTCTTTCGACTGGTTCAAGAGGCTAGTATAATATCTTCTGGGGATATCTGAGATAGTTAGTCCACCAGCAGAACATCGTATTTTACTCAGAAGATGGACGATTTGGCCGCTTTCTGGATTCCGAACTTGGCCTCGAGACCCACTGACCTTATTCATCTGACTACTTTTTGCTTTACGGATTATACATATGGCGCTGTTTCCTTCTTGATCATCATTACCCTATCCAAAAAGTCACGCGCAGCTTCAAAGTAGCTATGAGTTCTTCACTTCATTCATTCCGACACCCACTTACTGAGAGCTTACGCATGCCTAGCATAGTGGATAAATCCAACACGGTCTCATGAGCTTTTTCGCATATCCACCGGTTCTCGATAGTCAGCTCATGGAAAGTATTGTAGCCTGCTGAGTCAGTTGAGTTTGGATTCGTCCACTGTGGGACTCATCTTCATTGGTGAAATGTCTAATATTGCAACAAGTTATCTTGGTTTTGATAGATCTGTAAGAAGGGCTCTTCTTTCTTAGTGTTTGTGGTATCTCAGTGTGAATGTCCTTTGCTGGTTTTTGTCTGGAGAAGCAATGGCATCGTGACGGGTTTTACCCCGGTTGATGTTGCATTTACTTTAACATTAGTTTGTCCCGACATCAATTATTTACTTTATACAGGCAGCAATATTTACTCAACGTAACACCCACTGTTATCGACGACTTACTGCCAACGCTCAGACAAACTGTCGATACCTCTCTCTAAAACGACCTGGACCGGCTGTCAAAGTTTTGGGCAAAGTGCCTTTCGATCTGGTTGAGTTCATGGAATCTCTTGTCCTTGATGTGATTTTGCAGCGAACCGAAAAGGTCGTAGTCAGTGGCAACAAGAACCGGGCTACATGCTAGATGCGTATGAGTTTCGATATCAGGCTGTTGAATCGGACATTTCGCCTTTGTCACATGAGGACGCGCATTGTCGTACGGGAGATGGATTCGAGCCACTCTTAGACGCTTTTCTCGGTGTTACTCGACCGTCTTTTGTACTTGTTGGCAGTAGCTATCCACAGTGACCGTGGAATTATCAGGTAGCAGTTCTTAATAGATGGTGCCATGGCGATCCCACCAGACCGACAGCATCACTTTTTAGCTGTGCAGTTCGTCTTTCGGGGCTTATACTGTCCTTCCGTCTGCTGTGATCTACTGACCATTCATGCTATGGTTGACATGGAAAATCCACTTTTCGTCTCCAATAACAGCATCGTTTAACCATCGATGATTGCGTCTTCGGGTGAACAATGGAAATGCGATGGCACAGCGGTTCAAAAGCAGCCCATCATTGTGATACAACTTTTCCGAGCTTTGGTGCGATTCCGGGTTGGAGCAAATGGCCATGAGCGGTGCTTTTTGGAAGGCAAAGGTGTGACGAAACTTCACGCAGGCTTTGTATCGGATCTTCCTTTAGAGCGTCCTGGATACTGCTGACAAAGTTCGTTGGCTTGCGTCCTTGACCTCCGAGGTTTTACGATTCGTAGTTCCCCACTTTGAATCGACGAAATCAAAATTTCACCATATTTTAACAGAACATCCGTGCCTAGTACTGCACATGCGCTTCAACAATCATAAACCGCTTTGAGTCCTTGTAGGAACTCGTACATCATGTTGATCCTTTGCCAATATTGCACCCAGATGTAGGGTGAATGAACAAGATAAGATTACTGTTCTGTTGTCCCCTTATATACCCATATAAAAGAATCCTGGAGAATCTTCCAGAGCCTTATGGAATGGCATCGAAAAGTCAATTGCTTTTTGGTTAATCTAACACTTAGAACTCAAAAGAGCTGCTAGAAAAGGAAGCACCCGCAGTTTGCATAAGTACTTTTCAGCACGTCTTGTTTTTCTTCCGATGATAGAACCAGTGAAGTCCCACTAGTTCCCGCTTAGACAGGATATGCACTGACCGCTTTTCACATGATTAAATTTACAGTGACCTAACACGTTTGACTTCCTTGACTCTAGGGCCACCTTGCATCCTGTCGATCTGACCTATTTGTGACAACACGTATCTTTGAGAGTAGTGTCGGGAAATGTTCATCTTCTTAATATCTCTCGCCACTAATCCGGAGGCCGGAATAATATTCCTTGTTTGCAGAGACAAATGGAGTGTTTCGGGGTTGTCCCACTTTCTTGCTTTTAACTGATCATGCTGTTCAGTAGTTCAGTAGTATGTGATGGGAAAACAGCAGTAGCTTTACAAGACCCACCAGATGTCAAATGCAAATGCAATCAAAATCAAAGTGTTCCGACGCGGAACGTGAAATATTAGTAGTCTGGACATTACACTTTATCACACTGTAGTGTGGCGTTTATCACTGGGATAAAAGTCTGGTGGTCTTTCGAATGTCGCGATATTTGTTGCGTCCACCACGTGTTAATAGTGTATTCCAGTGGAAAGAAATTCTAATAGAGCTAACATACTTTCTACATTCCAAACGGAAGGGTTGCGTTACTACTTTTAGGTGATAGCCTCAACATTGTTGGTAAGGGACTAGGGTCAGCAGTGAATTACATCGGTGACCGTACTCAATTAGTATCCGGTATATTAGAATGTGGTCCCCGCGAAGCCGTTCATATTCTGAGGAGAACACCTTGGGTAAATGAATGCACAGTTCGTAATTGAGACCGGGTAGTCTACGCGTTGCCTTGGTGGCTCTGCTTTGGGGCTGCCCAAGTGACCAATGTCTCGTTTTAACCATGGAAGCCAGGTCTGAATCGCATATTCACCCTGGGGACTAGTATACGAGTTAATCAGCAAGAGCTTTAACCCTCTCCCAAAGGTGCCGGATGTTCGCATCAAAAGCCGTCAGTTCGACTTCACATTTGCTATTTTCGAAGTCTGGAGCGAATTACCATGGCTTTCTTGTACGATAATACATAAGTCTTTTTCCTTGGTCATGTGTTCCCCTTAATATGTGTGTTGATGAAGCTGCCGCGCACTGTCAACAGGTGGCACATTGCAGGGTTTGCTAGGAGCTGTTTCATTTCTGCACATTCGTTCATCCGGACCAGATCGTTCTGGACATAGGCACGGTCGGATGTTGAGCGAATTGCTTTCAATATACAAGCATCATCTGCAAATATTGTCATCGGGGATGTTTGATGGTAGGTCATTTATATAAATTACAAACAGTGGCGAGCTGAGGACGGATCCTTGTGTTACACCACTGAAGACGCACAGGATTTCGGAGTGAATATCGGCTACTCTTATTTTGATCTTTCTGTCGTACAGGTAACCTTCCAACCAGGTGAGCAGGGTACCGTTGATACCGTACGCACCAAGCTTTCGGAGGCGAACTAGGTGATTGACTCTGTAGAAAGCCTTCGTTAGCCGCCGTAGTCAGTGTTTCTCGAGGGAGAAGCAGATAGGTGAAACAAGATGGTCTGTTTCTGGAATCATGTTGGACTTTGGAAATTATTTACAAACTTTCAAAATATCGCATCAGTTCATCTGCGATTAATGACTCCATCACCGTTGATAGAACAGGAAAGCGAGCAGTAGATTGGTAGTCGGCAGGACTCCATCTTTTACCTTCTTTATACATGTGAGTGATAATTCCATTTTTCCACTCAGACGGGAGTGTATGTGAATCAAGTAGACAGTGGAAAATGACTGTAACTAGTACCGCTACAGTGGGGCAAGGGTTTTAAGAAATTTTGGATAGATTTTATCGATTCCCGGAGCAGTGTTTTCTCGGAGCGACTGTAATTTGCTTACGACAGCTGTTGGGGTGGCCCACATTTTCTGCTGTCATGTCACGCTCGGATCGCTAATAATACTATCTCGGGTGTGGCCAAGATAACTTTCAAAACCTTTGGCCCGCTGCGGTGGTAGTTAGTAGGGACAATTAGATGGGTGACGTCAAATGCCACGACGTTTTGCATGTTTTAAATCTCTGTGATGTACCTCCATTTTTAATGCGCTCTTGTCGTTCACTGTTATCTTCATAATTCCATTCTGGCACATCATGTACGCTCACCAATTTCTTCGTCATTTTGACGCGACGCACTCGGGTTGAATTTCCGCTTATCTTTTTGTCCATGCTTTGCCCGGAAACGGGTGGACATTGACAGACGGGTTCACTAGAATATAGCTTTCTGCGAGAACATCCTCCAAATCCCGTGTGTTGCGAGATGCTGCTCGCTGCTGACATACGATTGCAAACAGCACTCGCCAGACAGCATTTCTCGCTCTATTTGACAGGCCAATTTGCATCGTTCATTACTTTGTGCAGAGCAGCTTTTTCGTGTTTATTTCTTGTCTATTGCAGTTTCTTTTGTGCTTCTGAAGTTGTTCATTGTGTATTAGTTTCGTGTCCGTATATTTTACTCTGGTATTCGTATCGTGTACTTGTCGTTCAATTTATCACCTTTACCGTTACATCTGTTACGCTATTCCTAATGACGAAGCTGACTCCCTGTGGCACTTCTTGCAAAATAGTTGGGCATATAGCCAGTGCTTATGTGTCGTATGAATTTCCGCATTTCATGTATTGGTTTGTCTTTAGATCATTTTAAACTACTGAGTGAACTCCAGTATGACTGTCCAAATATTGTGCACGGAACGCCAAGCCACTGTGCAGTCACAAACAGCCGAAAAGCCTGCGCGAGCCCACAAGACGGATGAAACATTCCATACGGAGGAGGTCCGTGGGTTCATTCAAGCAAGCGCAAACTCAACCACCTCTAGGTTCGAATGAGTCCACCTGCCCACCGGCTGTAGGCTCTCCAGAGCGATGTCCATCAGTTGCTGGAGACTCAGCTGGCATGCCTGTACAGTCACAAATAGCCGAGAAGCCGCGCGAGTCTACAAGACCGACGAATCGTTCCATACGGAAGAGCTCCGTGGGTTCATTCAAGCAAGCGGAAACCTAGCCACCTCTAGGTTCGAATGAGCCCACCTGCCCATCGGCTGTAGGCTCTCCAGAGCGATGTCCACCCGTTGCTTGAGACTCAGCTGGCGTGCCTGTGTTGTGTCCTACGGACACTAACATACCGGTGTGCGATGGCGCAGGCGATGAAGACCAATGAAGATTACAGCGAAGCAAAAAGAGAAGACAACCGCCAGCAATCAGCAGCGTTGTAACCTTAAGGTATTTCAGGCGCCTGAGTCGATGTATGCTAGTCCTCAGGCTCGTTATAGCCACAACATAGTTTTTTTGCAGATCCTGATTGATAGGCTTTTCGACGTGAATGAACAGGAGTTGCGGGTGAAGCAAATCACTCGTCTTGGAAAGAGAGAGGAGGGGAAATCCCGGCCTTTGCGAGTCACCTTTATTGATGCAACGAGTCCGAGGCTGATACTATCCCGCCTCGGTGGGCTAAGAGGTCTAAAGATTCATCTTCTTCCCGATTTGGATCCATTGGACAGAGAGAAATTAAAGTCCGTTATCATGGAGTTGAAGCGGCGTACTGATAGTGGAGAAACCAATCTCCACAGTGTAAATTCTCGAGCAGTTCCCTGGGTCCACCGAACCCTGGTCAACAGATCGATGATGCTTCCTGCGCGTCCGCCGGTTCCTACTGCGGCCTGCGCGTAGCCATCACAAATGTTTGCAGTTTAATGAACAAACGTAACGATGTATTCCGCTTTGTTGCCTCTCGTCATCCGGACGTACTAGGGCTGACGGAAACCTAGTTACATCCCTAGGTCCAGATCAGTGGCTACTCGTGCTTCTGGTGCTACAGACTATCAAGCGATCGAGACTGCGTGCTGTTCTACATTCGGTCCTCTCTTTGCGGCAGACTGGTACACACCTACTGCAGCGAAGATGGCCTTTGCAAGCAGTTATGGTGCTCGATCCGCCCGGGGCAGAGTGAACTGTTTGTGCGTGCGGCGAATCACAGCCCGCGAAGTCTATGCCTGGATTGGTTGCCGCATGCCAGAAACTACATGAGTCGGCCCCGCTTCCTTCTTATGGGTGATTTTAACTTCCCTGGAATACGGTGACCTGAGGTTCAACTTCTCCCCGGCTACTATGAAATCCAAGCACAGTTTGCGTTGATGGTATTTGAAACTGGGACAGCACAACATGTCTGCCAACCGACGCGCGTTACACCACATTCCGCTCCATCGTGCCTGGACCTACTACTAACGAGTGGCGAGCAACATGTACATGAAAATCAGGTCCGGGAGCCTCTGGCAGCCAGCGACCACTCGATGGTGCTAGCCAGCCTAGAGCTGTTGCTGCCCTACTCGCGTCTGCCGGAGCCGTCCTACAATTATTGAAAAACCGCATTCAATGGTCTAAATCAAGCCGCTACTGAAGTAGACCGGTCGCCGCCGCAGGATTCATCTCTTGAAGTCTGTTGGTCTGTTATAAAAATGGGTGTACAATCGTTGTGCGCTCGTTTCGTACCCTTCAAGTATCGGAAAACTGAACCAGTGAAGCCGCATTAGTTCGACAGAGAAAAAGTCAATTTGCTCGACGGCAACGCTAATTGTGTAATAAATTCCTCGTGTCTGACTCTGTCGGCGATTATGAGGCGTACAAAAGGCAGCGGAATCTACGCAACAACGCGAAAGCGTCGGCAATTCGAAGAGGAGCATACGACCTGCGCGAAGACGGCCCCCAAGAAGTTTTTGCTTACGTGAAGCGACGCCTGAGGTCCGCAAGTGACTTATTAGTGTTAGAGTGCACGCGTTCAGCCCCTACTGAACTCCATGGTCTGGATTTCCGTGTAGATGTCCGCAGTCTACTCGCCAGTCTTGACGGCACGAAACCTGCCGGATCCGATGGGCTTCATCTGCTAATTTTGAAGTCGTTATCGACCATCATCTCATCTGCCTTGACGGACCTGTTCAACAAATCGCTGTCCCAGGATGCATTTGCCGAGCGACTGGAAATGCTTGGCATTGGAGCCGATTCCAAATGGCGGTAACCCACGCAATCTGGACATTTACTGGCCGATTTGTCTCACCTCTGTTTTCGCGAAGCTACTCGAGAAGATTCTGATAAAGAGTCTTCTCCAGCTGCTGGAGTCGAAAGACCTAACACCGACACAGCACGGCTTCATGAAGGGCAGCTCGTGCATCACCAACCTACTGTTGACGTAGCACTAATGGTTTCAAGGGTTAAATTGGGGGAAGTTAGGGGATTTTTTCTACATTGATATCAGTAAAGCTTTCGATAAAGTGAACCATGAGTTCCTGATCCACAAGCTGAGGATGTGGTGTTGGTGGGCCACTGTACCATTGGTTCAGCGACTACCTTATTGGGCGAAAATGGTAGCCGTTCACTAGCGGCGTACCCCGAAACACACTACTGGGGCCCATTTTACTCCTGATCTACATCAACGAATAACCTCAACTCCTTCGGTCACTCTGTACATTATTTGCGGACGGCCTGAAGATTCGGAGCATCATTGATTCTCGCCGCGACTGTGACGTCCTACAGTAGAACGTCGAACGCCTATCCCGGTGGTCTGCAGAAGTTGACCTACTGGTCGACCCGGCTAAGTCTTTGTTTATGAGCATGGAGAAGGGTGGTAATGGGCGTGCGTACACCCTGGCCGGCCACCTGCTGCAGCCCACCACTTCCGTAAATGATCTAGGCGTACTCTCACGCTGTGATCTGAAGTCTGTCGACAACACGATCAGACTATACGTAAATGGACTACACCTACTGTGGGCGCTTCGACGCGGCTTCTACACTTGGTCTGACAAGATTGCCACCCGTCTGTTCTCTTCCATAATAAGACCGACGCTTGAGTACGGCTCATCCGCCTTTTGTCCGATCACAATAGGTGAGGTGCAGAGGCTGGAACAGGTCCAACATGAAGCTAAGCGGCTCATCTGCAGTTTATGGGATATGTCGTACGAGGACCGATGTAGGAGACTAGGGCTTTAGACCCTGCCATATCATCTGCTTCGAGTTGATCTCATCATGAAGCACGGGATACTGCACCTGGGCCACTTCCCTATGCTGAAGCCGCTGCTGCACGTTCGCGCACCAAGCACCATACGCGAACATTGGTACAAACTAGTGGTACCGGATTTAAAACGCATCGCTCACCCTCTATGCTTCGAGTGTCTAGTGGTGAAATATTGGAACAAGTTTCCAGAGCCGCTAGTCGACACGAAGTCGGTGTCGGAATTTAAGCGATTCCTTGACGCCCACTTTGTGGACTACAGTATCGCACCCGAATAACGTGTAGCGCAGCCGCAATATGCTGCCACCGCGCAGAAATCAGCGACGTGATTCCGCGCATGTGTCCGATGGAGCAATACAGATTTTTATCTCTTTGCTCTCAACTCTCAGTATTCAGCAGTAACCGAATTTCCCCTATGTGCGGAGATATTGCATTTTCGTGGAAGGTCTGTTAGACTAGTTAGGCGAACGTTCAGTCCGAGTGCCTAGCTTATATCAACTAAGCGGTTTTGCTCCTCGGTTGGCCTAGTGTGGAACGTTTGAACACATCACTGTCATCGCCTTTTGGTTGCTTTGTAACTGCTTGTTCTCCGGTTGCTTGGGATTGGAGATTTGTCGTGTGGGTGTGAAAGACAAGTCAAGGCTGCAGCAAAATCGCTTAGGTGCAGTGCCGTTATAATAATGATGATAATCATAATAATGATGCACATCCTCTGGTTTACGTGGGATGTTCTCTTCCGCATGACCCAATTTTTACCATTGTTTCTTATAAACTTTACAGTATATTCCAAACGTCAAGCAGAAGTAAAAGTTGCGTTTTTAACCTCCATGGTTATCGACTTAAAGCGTTGAATGCGCACAGAGCAATTCATGCCGTCCTGACAGAGAGCTCAGTGTACGGACGAAACCACCTTTTCTTTTTCTGAGTAAAGGATGAGGAGCAATCATACTTATAGGACATAGCATCTAATCTAGGCTAAACATTTTCTATACATTGTAGCGTTCTAAAAAAAGTGGTGATGGACGGAGGTTTTAATTACTTTTCAGTACAGCTGCTGTACTATCTGTAAGGGTCAAGCGTTGTATCCCAGGTAATAATAGAGGCTTAAAGCAGTCAGTTATCTTTACCAATTTGAACATTGCGGTAAGAAGACTAAAGCTAGTAGATGCGTACATTTCGTATTGTCTCTTCAGTACCGTTAACAGTAACCAATACGCAACTGTATAAATAACTATGAGGTGACCAAACAAGCTTAAGATGCAAACTGAATGACGGAAGTTCCACCCCTATGTCCATGGCAGCCTAAGTTAACAAGTAATAGTTTCTGAACACATTCATCCGGCTTATTACCACAGCCCCTATGAAAGGGGGAGGCGGGGATTAGGGTGACGTAACAGGATTGTGAACGCTGACCGGAGCTGTATCTGGTGGTGCGTGGTCAGTAGGTGTCTACCAATGAAGTAAGCTGGCGGTCTGCGCGAGCACGAAGGTTGAGGAGGGGCAGGGATATTGGTCGATTTCAAAAGGCCAGTATGTCATCCATATAGTGCTCATAGTATGACAACTTGACTATTTCTGTGGATATTTCCCTTTCTAAAATCACCATAAAGAAATCGGCTCCAACAAGGCATAGTGGGCCACCCATTTCCACTCCATCGGCTGCTGGAACGTGCGCACACTGCTCGACCGGAATACGAGTGAGCGTCCTGAGCGACGCACTACACTGGTCACGATGGAACTCGCGCGCTACGGGATTGGCATCGCCGTACTCAGCGAGACACGGCACGCTGACCAATGCAAACTGCATGAGGCTGGTACTGGTTACACGTTCTACTGGGTGAGGAACGCCACCTCAGCACCACGTGAACACGGGGTCGGATTCGGACTATCCGATTTTCTAAATTGCCAGCTGGTGACAGAGCGGACAGTTACCAGTCCCTGCTGGATGACACTCCGACTGCAACTTGGAAGAGGTAAGTTTTCTACTTTACTAGCACGTATACTCCTACCACGTGTTACCCTGATGACACAGGATCAGTTCTACACTCAGTCATCCTCCGTGATACAGTCTGTGCCGAGGAGCGATCCACTATTTCTGCGGGATGATTTTAACGCGTGACATGGACATGATGCAGAAGTGTGGACAGGCGCAATCGATCCATATGGTATTGTCACAGCTAATGGGAACGATGCTGCTCTCACTGTGCGCCACTCACCGGCTGACGACCACGAACACTCGGTTTGCACTGAACGCGAGTGATATAACAATTTGGACGCACCCACGGAGCGGTCACGCTCAGTTGTTCGACTATGTCATCGTACGCCAGCGTGCCATACAGGAAGTACGCATAACGCGTGTACCTCTTAGAGCTAAGTGTGGCAATGGCCACAAGTTGGTGCTGACCAAATCTATCTATGGCAGTCCTGTCGTGAACTGGCGGTAATATAACCTTATTTCCATAGCTAATGTGGAAAAGAAAATGGAACTGGAGTCAATGGCTACCCGCCTTGTTGATCTTGAATCCATAGCCACAGTGGGCGACCTGTAGCGCAAAATCCACGAACAAGTGACGGCTGCTGTCGAGGAAACGATTGGGCACGTAAACTGTAAGCGGCCCCACTGGTTTGATGACAACAGTGCGCCCATTGGCGCATTGGTGTCGGCGAAGAATGCAGTGTTCGCTGCACGTGTGGCGGACCCTGCTAACTGCGACAACGAGAGTCATCTTCGCCAACTTCGACGGAGACTGAATCAAGAAATCCGTCACATCAAGAATGCATGGTGGACAAAGAAGGCGAAGCAGTTGAAATGCTGCACCGACCGCCGCCAGTATAAGGAATTCTTTGACTTATTGGAGGCAGTGTATGGACCAGCGATGCAGCCGCCGAGGACGCTGCACGATGGCAGTTCAGGCGCTACTTGCTCACAGATTGCAGAGATAATGCAGATATGGCGAAAGCACATTGATTATCTCTTGAACAACAATTCAGAAATTGACTGGACTGTGTTTCACGGGCTGCAACACTAAGAGATGACTACCTGTCTTGGCGACACACCAACACTGAATGAGAGGCAGAGAGCACTTGATCAGCTGCGAAACCGCAGCTGTGTCGGTTCCTACGGGATCACGCCAGAAAAGTGAAACACGGCTGAATTGCCTTGGTACATGCGCTGCACCACTTGGTGTAACGCGTGTGGCTTGAAAAAGTGGTGCCAGCCGAGAAGAATGATGCCCTTGTGCTACAACTGTACAAGGGCAAAAGGAGCAAGCCACTTAGAAGCGGCAGCTGGCGCAGTATTGGAGGCACCTTTTAATTGGAAATCGTTCACCTGCTGCCGGCTTGCTATCTCGTACCTCCACTATGGTCCCGGATCGCGCAACAACGCTATTATCATCAACACCCCAGCTTTTAACCCCCCAACGAGACGAATGCCATTTTGCACGCCCACCTCGATCCACCCCCTCCCCCTATCCGAGGATACGGGCCTATGAACGACCCACGGCGCAGGCTCCAACCTGTCCACTTTCGTCCCCTGCCCTGTATAGTCAGAGCAATGGATTCGCTGGTTGCTCTTTCAACAAATCAAACGGATCGGCTTCTGTCTACTCCATAGACAGCCCTCGGAACCGCGTTCAACCGTCGGCCGGTGGCCGAGTGGTCTGCGCGTTTGGTTTGCAACCATAAGATCACCGGTTCGGATCCGCGTAGGGGTGGGCGTGCTCACAATATACTTAGCCCGCGCGCGACTGGTGGTGGTCGAGTGGCAGTGAAGCCCGTTACGGAGTACAGCTGACACATTATTATTATTATTATACTACTACTACTATTATTATTGTCACCTGCACACTAACCTTTATCACCCGTAGCCCTAACTTCGGCGTCACGACGACCATAGGTACCACTTGACTGCCTCCCTCGGTGGCCGCTATTACCACCACAAACAGTTTCTCCTGCTGAAGCCGCTTTAGCAACTTCTACATCTCGCGCCTCCGATCCGGCGACGATTTCTGAAACTTCTCAGCCCCCCCTCTTGTTCGCTGCGCCCGACAACCTTTAAATCTAGGAGCGGCTAACGGCGCCATTTGGCGGCCCATCTTAGGACCCTTACGCATTCACTTGCCACGGTTCCTGCTAGGAGTACTTCCAGTTTCGAATGCCCAATATGCCGCCGTACTTTTATGACTTAAAATGGCCTCTCACAGCATTGGAGACATCAGCATCCTGCCAGTTACAATACCGACTGCCTAGCCGGACTACCGAGGCAGTCTTACAACTGATCAGCTAGGGATGACCACTTTCCACTTTTAGCAGCCTTACGTTTTGCTGACACGTCTCCTTCCTTAAATATTCTTTTGGAACAATTGTGGCGCATCTTTCCCTTTCGCACCAGGGACAGTGTCAGGAAACGCTTACTACGACGTAGATGGTTATTTCATCAACGTCACAATATCTACTTCTTATGCTTCTCCGCAAGCACCGATCAGAACCTAACTTCCAAGCACGCCTCCACAAGGAACCCTAAGAGCGTCGCCTTCCCCAACCGTAACGTCCGATATATCCCATCAAACTCAGTCCAAATTAACTACTAGCATGAATTTGTCTACACAAGTCGCTCGAGAATCATACGAAGTCAATCCTGCGTCGACCATCCCCTCTTCCGACACTGATCGGCGTTTCATCGTACCTTCTCTAACTGCCTCGATCGTTTTTGCAACCTCGTCTCACTCAGCTATAGCATCGGTTCGAGAGACAACAATACGCCCCCAGGTGCAATCGCCTACCCTTGGTTCCTCTAGCGACCCTTCTGCAGGATCTCTGGCTCCTCCGCCCACTTCCTCGACGTTGACCCCCACATCCGCAATCATTACATGTCCCACGGTCATGATGAGACACGATCAACCAGCCATTTCGAATTCTACTTGTGAAGGTTCCCTCGCGTCCGCGCCAACACCATTATTCCGCACTCTGCTGCTAGCGGCCCAACAGCTTCTTTCCAACTGTGCCTCTCCTGCCAAAAAGGAACACTCCATGCTTCTGAATCTGGTGAATTCCTTCGCTACAGATTGATCGAGAATCACATTTAGTGAGGTCCTAAATGATTCGTGTGTTACCCTCTTTCCACACAAATTCACGCCCTTGGAAAAGACGCGTACGTGCTGTTACGATTCGAACAATCAACGCCGACGACGCCTTCAATAAGGCCGTATACAGCATTTTTACCATACCCGCCAAAAAGCTACCGCAAATACAGTGGTTGACAGAAGTTGGCGCACCACCTTACGTAATGAAGAGGAGAACATTCCAGGCTTCGCGGAATTTCGGAAGGATATCCTCTCCAGACCTCGTGCTAATGATGACCGCGCACCCCGTCGATTCCTTCCAGCTAATGACGACTTGGTGAAACCGATTATCCTAGAGGAGATGCAAAGTGTTCTCAAATAGATGCAGGATTCGGCTCCCGATATAGACCGAATCAAGCCCGCCAATCTTGCAAGGATGGGTCCCTACTTTGTAACTTCCTGTCTCAACTTTTCTTCCTTCCTGCCCTTTTCCCATCCACATGAACACAATCCGGATCACCTTCGTACCCCCTTTCATTTGTGGCAGTAGATATCACGAAAGCGTTCGATTCCATATCTCACCATTCCTTACTTCGAGCGGCAGCTGCTTTCGGAGCTCCCCCGCTACTGTTGGATTACCTGGCATCGTATTACAGCTCCGCGTCCTCAATCTTTAATGACGTTAAGCTTCATCCCGATAGAGGGGTCCGGCAAGGAGATCCGCTTTCCCCTTTGCTTTTCATAATGTCCCACGATGAAGTTTTACACGGAGTCGCCACCTCGCCTTGGATATCACCGGCTGGACTGATTGAGTACTCCTTATGCGGACGATGTGATCATTTTTGCGCAAGATCGCATTTCACTCGGGGATCATCTTAAACCATCCAATCAACTACTGCAGTGCGTCAGCCTCAGCACCAATCACCTAAAGTTTTTCTCGGTAAATGTAGTTGTTGACGGCGTTCTCAAACGAACCATACTGGATACGAATGATTTAGACTGTGAGTCTTTTTTATTCCCTCTATTCAGCCAGATGAAAAGTTTAGGATCTTGGATTTACCGTTTAACTGGAAGGATAAACTCCTTCCAACAGTAATTGACGACATCACTGTGCAACTCGACGAAATCAAGGCACGGTTTAAACCACATCAACGACTAGAGATTCTGAGAACTTACCTGCTGCCCAAACTTGTTCATCAGTTCGCTCTTTCAGTGGTTCATCGGTATCACACTGTTAGATCGCACATCAGAAAGTGGCTGCGTTTGCCGTCAGACACCTCAATTGCATATCGTCAAGCTCCCATTGGGAATTTTGGCCTAGATATTCCCGGTCTGTCCAGCAATATTCCCCTGCTGCGGAAGGAGAGGCTGGAACGGCATCTTGCCAGTTGCCATCCAGTTACCAGTTGGGCGATCCGGGACGCTGCAGCCGCTGCCATCCATCGTCTAGCGCGTTCTGCTGTTACCATTGGTAATCGTGTTCTCATGGTTAAAAGCTCAGCTGCGGAAGCCTGGAGAGATACTTTCTTCGCTTCATTGCATTGCTATCCCTTCCGAAATGTAGCTACGACGCTTTCCGCGCATCAGTGGCTAAGGGACCCCACCAGCATTTTCCCTAGTCTTTTCATTCGGTGTGTCCAACTACGGGGGGCGTTCTTTCTACCAAGACAAGATAGAGTGGAGGCAGACCTACAACTGACCCGGCTTCTCTCAACTTCCGCGGGAGCTGCGGACAAAAGGAGATTTTGTCTCATATTCTTCAGGCGTGTTGCATCACGCATGATGTCCGCTGTAAACGTAACAACGAAATTGCGCAACAGATTGCGAGGAAACTGCGGCAACGAATCACGAACATTAAGTATGGAGCCGAGGATTACGACCGCCACCTCTTTCATCAAGCCAAACTTGCTTGCGGCTAAAAATTCCACGGTTCACATTGTGGATGTAGCTATTTGTGACACGTATCGAATGGAATGTACTTACAAATTGAAAGTGGATAAATATTGATCAGGGGGGAATGCAACAGCCATATCGCGATAGATACGGGAACAATTTCCTGAGACACTGAATATTATTCACCATCCCGCCATTATCAATAATCGAGGGATGATATACACCATCTCAGCCAAACATCTTACTGCACTCGGATTGACATCACTTGATATCTCTGACCTCTGTGTATTGACGCCTCGTCTTACTCTAAAGGTGTATGACATCTACATACGAGGCGCTTCATCACGCTTTACTTAACATGGTGGAAGTTGACACGGTTCCGACCACAGTGTGAAATTTTTATTTGAATCAGCGTTTCCTATCATGCCGGGATATTTGTCCACTCTTGGCATATTGCTGTACAGCTCATCCATCGAGCCATGCATGCAAGTGTCAAAGATATATGTTAATGGCACCAAATTACTGAGCTGTGTGGGCAGTGTGATTTCCTGAATCTTGCTAAAACCGCCACTCCACTCAAGTGGTTGAACGCGTCGCGGAAGAGCAATGTGGATTCCGTTCGAGCTGCAGCACCATAGATATCGTGTTCGTGGCTCGTCACTTGCAGGAGAAATGCAGAGTGACCTCAGCCATTATACTCGATGTTTGTTGACCCCACTAAGGCAATTGTCATGGTGAACCGGGAGACACTGCAGTTGGTGTTGGGCAAGTTTGGTTGTCCGCGTAAGTTTGTAACTTTAATTGAATGTCTGTACAGTGGTATGCGGGCGAGGGTGCAGCTGAGTTGACAAACCTCAATTGACTTTGCAGTTGTCTCTGGTGTGAAGCATGGCTGTGTCTTAGCTGCTGCTCTGTTTAATATTTACATGCAATGATGTCTTGCACTTTTGATACTGTTTGGGATTATGGTGTCCGTGCGGAACACCGTATTGATTTTTGGGTTGCTGAACATCCGTCGTTTCGGAGCGAAAACTTGGGTGTGTGTGGCAACTATCCGTATGTTGCTGTTTGATGACGACTGTGCATTGATTATGCTCAGCGCGTATGAGTTATACCACATGACTTCGGCTCGGCTTCGACAGCGGCCAGATTCGGGCTCACTATAAACACAAGCAAGACTGTCTTTTCCAGTCTTCACGCGGAATGGAGTGTTCAGGCCTGCCCAAAATCCAGGTTACTGACGAAGTGTTGGAAACCGCTCCGAAATTTTGCTACCTTTGGAGCGTAATAACAACCGACCTGCAGATGAACAGCGAGCTGCGCAATCGCGTATCAAAGGCGGCTGCTGCATTTGACAAGCTGGAATGTCGTGTGTGAAACAACCACCAGCTCACTGTCATGACAAAGCTGCTGGTGTACAAGACGATGGCGCTGTCCGTTCTTCTATACCGCAGCGAAACCTGGGCGCTTTAACGGATGTCCATTATCCGGAGCGCTTGCATCAACAGTGTCCGTGTTTTATTCCGCACATCGGCTGGGGTGACCCTTGCAGACACGACGTGCTCCGACGCAGTGGACTGCATACTTCTGCTGATGAACCTGAGGTGCCTCGGACATGTTCGCCTCATGGATTCGACCCGTATCCCGAAACAACTACTTTATGACCAACTGCGTGCAGGGAAGTGGCACGTTGAAAATCCGAAGTTACGTGACCAGGACATGATCAAGGTGAATTTATCATGAACCAATGTTGATTTCAGGTGCTGTGAGTCGATGGCAATGGATCGGCGCCGATGGCGAGAAACCACTACTGCATGCGGGATCGCAACTTCGGTTGAGGAAACGACAGGCGTCCATGGTGCATAGCCCATCGATCTCGAGCGCATTATGTTGTAGCCCATGCGGTCGCGAGTGCCTTAGCCAAGCGAGTTTGGTATGCCACCAGAGTCGCCACGTTTAGCCAACATCTAAGAGAAGACGAGTATGCTAACTGAGTAGAAATCATCAGCGTGGCGCTTGGAAAGTTCGCTGCTTCCGACTCAATTCACTGACCCAGGTCAATGGTGCGGTTGGTATGGTACGAGTGCCGCATCACCGCTGCAGTTATTCTTTACGTATCCCTGCTTGCTGTTAACTGCATTTAATGGATTGGTTGTTGATTGATATCACCAGTATGGCTGCGCTTGATGTGAATGTTGACAAGGTGCCTACCTGTACATTACCCACCACCTCGTCTATACTGGCTCCAGGAGACAGTTGGTCGTTGCTGGAAGGGAAGGGGTGCACGGTCCTCTTGGCCCTGCTAGACTCAAAGAGTGGATCCGCGCAACCATTGTGGAACGGGTTACGGCCCAGTCACCGCCTTGTGTACGTCTGGTACGCATGATTTCCCAATCAGAGCGTGCTTGGTGATAAAGGATGAACCGGCTACATTGATGAAATGTGGTTCTAATCCACATGCTTCTCAGTTTCATTTCTTCGGATTTACACTGGATACGGGGTATGTAGATAGAGTTGTGGGTGGTGTAGCGCAGGCCACCCATTGTCCCTGTGAAGGCGCAAGCGTCCTGTGACTGCCCTATGGAGGCCGCAGTGACAGCAGAATCCGGAATCGAATGCCGCCAACCGGGTATGGATTTACGTAGCTGTTTTGCTCGAATGTGTTAATTTGATGTAGCGTTTGGGATTGTGTTCTATCAAGTCGTCTGCGTGAGAACATTTCAGAGGAAATCTTCGGCTTGGAGGACGGACGCCTATGGGGTGCGAAAGGTCAACCGGATAAACAAGAGTAATGATTTTATTTAGTGGCAGGTCACATCCGCCACGTCACAGTGTTGCTAAACAGATTTGTGTGGCTTGTTATAGGGCTTGTCAGGCTAAAGCCCACCACGTCCTGGAACACTGGTGCCGAACCACTCGCTGGAATGGAATTAAACTGAACCACTCAGCTGGCACTAGGGGGAAATTGTTCGGCGAGCCAGCGAAGCTGCTATACTATAAGCGCTATGTTGATGACATACTGGCCTTTTGTTCATTGGAGCAGCAGATCGTGCAGATGGCGGATCAGCTTAATGGCACACATACCAACTTCCGGGGCACCTGAGAGGTGAAGAAGAATAAATATCTACAATTCTTGGACATCCTTTAGTCGCAGGGATGACGGATTCACTAAGCGGTCCGTCTACAGACAAGCGACATAGTCCGGCCAATACCTGCACTTCCTCAGCTTCACACCTGTATAGTACAAACGGATAATAGTGAAAACTAGTTAGTCGCGCTAGACGAATTTGCTCGGCGGATTGTTAGACCATTGAGCTAGGGTTAATTGCAACCACGCTATTGGCGAATGATCATCCTCGCAGATTCAGAGAGAAACATAGTCAACGACGAGGCCCAAAGGACTTAGTGTATACAGCATATAAAAAAGGATCTATATCGAGTTGCCTTTCAAGGGTGACTTCCATACAATGAAGACCACCAAACGTATATTTTCTGCTACGTAGACAAATTGCCATGTTGCCGGTGCCTCCTACCAAGGAAACTCGGTCAATTAAGTCCAATTCACTCTGCATATCCAAATTAGTTTGTAACTGTGAGCCATTAACATAAGCGGAACTAACGAGCCTTTGACTTCCCGAATAAAAGATCACGTGCCAAGATAAATCTAACGTGCAATTGACGAGCATCCCTGCCCCTCCTCAACCTTCGTGCTCGCGCAGACCGCCAGCTTACTTCATTGGTAGACACCTACTGACCACGCAGCACCGGATACAGCTCTGGTCAGCGTTCACAATCCTGTTACGTCACTCTAATCCCCGCCTCCCCCGTTTCATAGGGGCTGTGGCAATAAGCCGGATGAATGTGTTCAGAAACTATTACTTGTTAACTTAAGCTGCCATGGACATAGGGGTGGAACTTCCGTCATTCAGTTTGCACCTTAAGCTTGTTTGATCACCTCATAGTTATTTATACAGTTGCGTATTGGTTACTGTTAACGGTACTGAAGAGACAATACGAAATGCATGCATCTTTCACCTCTCCCCTTTTTACCGCATTGCTCAAATAACGGAAGTCTTCGCGCATTTTGTGCTTTACTCTTTATGTCCTGCGACACTTCCTGAGTCGCGGGAGACCGTTCAACCTGCCTGCCTTCACTTCGGTTTGTCACCACTGGTATTCATTTTTTGCTGGTTAATGTATCTATTTGCTGGATATTGCTTTTTATGATCTCTGGGACGGGGGTACGTATTATACTTCTCTTTTACTCGAGTCCTGTGATTTTCCATTCCCTTATCGCGACTAGTTCCTTTTGCTTTGGTGACGCAAGAGCTGATGTTTCACACCTCAGCATAAGCGTTTGCATAGTTCTGACCATGGTACTATCTGATCATACGTCACAGAACCAATAACTGTTTGCCGGTACGCTCTTCTTTCCGTTGTGTGTGACATTCAGATCGCGTACGTGATTTCTGAGATCACCTCTGTTTCCCACTTGTCTGAGCGACGATTGACATTGTGCTTGTTCGCTAGATTTCCGGCCGAAAAACTACTCCGACGCATGGGTCAGTGATTCGTACGCTCCTTTAAGTCACGCTTGTCACACTGTTTGGGATGCGTTAAGTCTATACCCCAGTCGAAGGGAACTGCCATTGTGTCAGCGGATTTGCTAGTGGTACATCACTCGACTCACAGTTGGACTGAATCACGCAGGCCTTGTGCGGCAAGCTGCACCAACAAATGTGGTGGTAAATCTGAGATAACCAAATAGATTGTAGCTACTGTGTACTGTGGTGCACAGTCCCAACTATTATCAGGTTTGGTAGCTTTGAAATAGCTCTCTCGGACAGTATCTCAAAGTCACTGATGAAAATCAAACAACAAGGTTGCACTAGTTGGTCTTAGCTAGTTAACTGCCGAAGGCGTCGTTTGTGATGTATCAACACATCGTTGGAATTACCTTGAAATAATAGATCCCATCGGATAAAGCTCGGCGATCCGAATCGATTGAATACACATCCGTAGATGTGCACAGAAATGTGAGGGAATAAATCCAAGTAAACAGGGAGCACGTAATAGAGACAAGGACACAAAGAGTCGTGTTGTCTTACGAAGCGACCAACAATGAGCGGAATACGGCGTCGAATCCCGGTGCGCTTCCGATGTCACAACGAGGCCAAAACTGTGACGGCGACTTTCAAGGTTGACGGTGTCGACAGGCGTAAGTTTACAATTTTGAAGATCAATGATAAGGAAGTTAAGCTGCAGTTGGATACTGCGTCAGACATCACTTTGATTTGTCGAGACATGGTGTATACTGAGACGACCACCACTTGTCCACACAGACCACACAGCACGAAACGCATCCGGCGTTATTTTGAAACTTCTCGGAGAGTTGCATTGTCAGGTCAGTTTCTGTGATCAGCACATTCGTACAACCTGTTTTGTGACAGATCAACCAGGATTGTATGGAGGAATTGAGATCACTTGACCAGTCAGTTAACAGTATATGCCAGAAATTACAAGTTGAGAAACCCGCAGAGACGCAGAATATGAACCTCGAACTTTACAGTCAAATTGCAGAACTGAAACGATGCCACGAAAGTTTGTTCCAACCCGGTCTTGGATGCTGCCGGATAGCCAGAGCTGAGCTGAACCTCAAACCAGACGCCAGACCAGTCTTTAGACCAAAACGTCCAGTGCCGTACGCAACACAACCAATAGTGGAGTCTGAGTTAAATAGGTTGCAGTCGGAAAGCATAATCGAGCGGGTACATTACTCCGAATGGGCGGCACCCATCGTTGTGATAAAGAAAGGAAACGGCAAGGTACGTTTTTGTGCTGACTTTTCAACCGGCATAAATTCCATGTTGGGGAACCACCAGTACCCTTTGCCTATACCTGAAGATTTGTTCACCAAGCTTAACGGTGGAAAATGGTTTGCGAAACTCGATCTAGCTGATGCTTACTTACAAGTTCCAATAGCCGAGAACTGCAGAACTCTATTGACGGTCAATACACATCTGGGTCTTTTCCAGTACAATCGGTTGCCATTCGGAGTGAAAACTGCTCCCTCCATTTTTCAACAAATCATGGATACGCTGCTGAACGATTTCCCTGGGGTCGCAGTATACCTGGATGACGCATTGATTATGGGGTCTGACTCACATGCATTGCTGGCCACGTTAGAGAAAGTGCTCACTCGTCTAGAAGAAGCTGGCTTCCGGTTACGAGCGGAAAAATGCAATTTCCCGATGGAAAGTGTCAAATTTCTCGGGTTCATCATTGACAAACCTGGCAGACGTCCGGATCCCACTAATATAGAAGCCGTCAAGCAAATGCCACCACCAAGGGATGTTGCCGAACTTCGTTCATTTCTCGGTCTTATAAGTCATTATAGTGCCTTCCTGCCAAGTCTACATCAGACTAGAGGTCCTATGAACCAGTTGCTGATGAAAGGGAAAGAATGGCGATGGACAAAGGAGTGCCAACAATCCTTTGATATAGTTAAAACAGCGCTCAGTTCTGATTTACTTTTGACGCACTTCAACCCAAACTTGGAGATTGTTGTTGCTTCGGACGCCTCCAAGTATGGGGTAGGTGCTGTCATTTCTCATGTGTTCCCTGCAGGAGAAGAGAAAGCCATTGCGCACGCAGCACAGTCGCTGACAGTGGCGGAGAAAAATTACAGCCAGATTGAGAAGGAAGAGTTGGCGATTGTTTTCGCAGTGAAACAGTTTCATAAGATGCTATATGGTAGACATTTCAAACTGATCACGGACCACAAACCTCTACTCTCGATATTTGGATCAAAGAAAGGTATTCCTGTTTCCACAGCAAGTCGCTTACATAGATGGGCAACCGTACTGCTGGCTTACGATTTCAGTATACAATATCGAGCTACACAACAACTCGGCCAAGCTGACGCTCTATCTCGCCTCCTCGGTTCCCACTTGAAGGAAAACGATGACTGCGTGATTGTATCTGTCAAATTCGAGTCGAAAGTTCAGCGCATCCTGGTTGACAGTGTAAGGGAGTTGCCAGTAACGTCGGACACGATTCGTGCAGAGACGGCTCGAGACGATATCTTGCTGAAAGTGATAGGGTTTGTGCAGTCCAGTTGGCCTAATGTCAGGAATTCGAATGAGTTACAACCTTTCTTTAATCGACGCGGATCCCTTTCGGTCGTTGACAATTGTATAATGTTTGGAGACCGAGTCGTGGTACCAAGGAAGTTGCGGAAGCGAATACTACAGCATTTTCATTCAGGACATCCGGGAACCAGCCGAATGAAGGCACTGGCGCGAAGTTTTGTGTATTGGCCTCAAATGGATGCAGAAATCGAGCAGTTCTGCCAAAGTTGTGAATCTTGTCAACAAGCGGCAAAGGCACCTCCAAGATGTTCGTGGCACCCTTGGCCCGAGTCGGAAAAGTCCTGGCAGAGAATCCACTTGGATTATGCGGGACCAATTAACGGTCAATCTTATGTGATTTTTTGTTGATCCCTACACAAAATGACCCGACGTGATTCCGATGCAAAATCCTACCGCCCAGCATACTATCAATGAGCTGAACAAACTGTTCCAGTATTTTGGCACCACGGAGACGCTGGTTACAGACAACGGAGCCCAGTTCACCACAACGCTGTTCAGAGAATTTTGCAGGCAAAACGGAATCCAGCACAAGTTTTTGCCGCCGTACCATCCACAATCGAATGGGCAAGCCGAACGGTTTGTAGATACCTTTAAACGTGCTCTTCTCAAAGCGGAAGGAACGAGGGTGTCACGAGATGCAATTCAGCGGTTTTTGAGCATGTATCGAAACACTCCGAATCCAAACACACCGGAAGGTAAATCTCCTTCTGATTGTCTATTTGGACGAAAAGTTAGAACGACATTTGATAGCCTGATTCCCAGAAATGTTGAAAAACGCAACAGACAACCGAGAAGAGGGCAGGATAACAGGCTTCTCACGTTCAACTTTGGTGACTTGGTGTATGCACGAAACTTCCAGATTCCGGAAAGATGAGTTAGCGGAACGGTTAGTGGAAAGAGGGGTAAAGTTATTTATGAGATAATGGTCGGAAAGGACAAGTGGACCAGACATATCAGTCATCTACGACAGCGGCATGGCAAAACTCAGAGAGATCAAGAACCAGCGGCACCACAGTGTGACATACTACTGGATACATTTGGTTTAGAAAACAGCTGATCCTCAAAGCGGAACACAGCCGGTCGCACAGACGCCACACGACGTGACTTGCAGGCCAAGTCGAAGAAGAAAGCGACCGCGATAGCTACAAGTGGACCCCAGGGTATAAAGCTACGACCAAGCCCAAGTGCGGAAAATAGGTAGAAGCAATCAAGTTGAAGGGGGAGGTAATAGAGACGTAAGCGGAGCTAAAGTTGGGTATCGACTGAGAATTGATCGGCCAGCAATTACCAGTCCGCGTCAATATGATAAACCCGTGGAGTGGAACTCACTCACACTGGCTGAAAACCGGACGCACAAAAATGAGCGATCTTGACGTCCTAAATTAGCATGTTTCGGCCACCTATAAATACAGTTAACTTATGGTGTAGATAGACTCCCTGTTTACCGAGCCCTGGTCTTCTGTATTCCGTCGGTTGGGTTGGCGCCTGACTGAGAAGTCAGACAGTCGCAGTCTCATAGGGCAGCTAGCAACAGTACAACAGTCGTCAGTGGCAGAGAGTAAAGTAGAAGCGTTACAATAGCATGAGATTATACGACCGGCACGCTTGGTGTTGTTAAGCGGATCCCGATGCTTCTTGTTATCTTCCACTTCACCTGAGGTCGAATTTGTGCTTTTTGATTAACCATCTGGCGCGGAGAGCGAGGACGACGCAGCTCTCTTCGGGTCAGTCAACTGCTGTGCATAGCGCTGCGCCTTTCAGCTTTTTTTCGAACCCACAAATTGATAACCATTGGTACTTGACTGGATCCAGACACCACAATTTTACACTGTCTTCGACCATCTACGCGAAGTGACTGGTTGGACTACTAATCTCAATATTTGCATCATCTCTGGTATCCGCATCACCGCAGAGGTCACGAAGCTATTAGTACTACTCGTAGGAATTCCCTAAGTCTCGGTAACCATTGAGCGTTTTGGAGAATATGCGGGCTGGTTATGACAGGGTGTCCGTCGCTGCTATGTTACTGTCTGAATCAAGCATGATAGGTACGCACTGAAGTAAGTAAACGATTTGGCATGTTTAACCAGTAGTACGATAGTTGCCCATATGTGATCTGAACACTGAGCTAACAACGAGCCTACTGTTGGCACACTGCACATTTTACTCGACCCAAATTACCAACTCTGGCTGGGTACTGATTTTCGTGTGTTTACTACTTTGCTGCTTCAGCTGTACTGTTTGCGAATACGTCGCTTAATTAAGTGAAAATCCGAAATGCGAAAACGATGACATGGCAGTATAGCTGGAAAGACTAGACGAAGCTTATACTCGGTGTTATCCTGGATAACTGTGACGCAATCCCAAAGTCGGTGGCACTCTTGTGCTCATTCCATTTGCTCAGCTCCCCCGCTACTCCATCTGTTTGTTTTGTTTTTCATTTTCTTAACTTTATGATTACTGTTATGAGTATGCCGCTGTGTAACACGCAGACTCCGTGCGTAGGCCATTGTCACTCAGCTGAACTGAAAGAGCAATTGAACTGCCTACCGAAGTGTGCAGAACAGGTGTGCGACTATCATAGTGTTAAATGAATGAAGATACAGAATTTCCGCGTATCTTCTGTCATTGTTTCCCACAGACCATTGATCGCGTTATTGGAGCTATGTGAGAATCACGTTGCTTTGCCATACTTTATTTGACGACAGACTCCTTTGTGATTCACTCTTTATTTTGGCGAACGGTTACAACTTGTCGTAGTCAGCTTATGCTTTTCGTTTGCCTGTGAACATGCTTGGTTTTCCATGGCAAAATCTGGACATTAAGTAGAGCAAGATGATTAACATTGCGAGCTGGTTGGATCGCGTTTTTGCACTAGTTTCCTTTGGTTGACGGGTGTGACACTTACCAAATCACTGGGTTAAGCCTATTCATGGCTTGGCGTAATTGAGAAATTTACATTTGATCTCTGCTTGGCGCGTTTAATAATATTTTCTTTGTTCTGTTCATCTGACCTTCTCTTCTACCTTTATGTTTCGTCGTTAATTCTACCGTCACAGCAATTCGCGATACGCCTGTCTCAGTCCGCTAACATTTTAATTTTAATATCTTACTTGACTAGTGTATTTCTGCTTGCAACCATTCCGAATACTTTCGTCATGGCTTTGAACTGCGCCTGAACGCCTGTGTCCATGCGGAAATTCTCTCTGGTTTACTGATCACCAAGTGGAAACTTGTATCTAATCATGGCAGAGGACACGTTGAGGGAGCCCCTGTGATTTTAGTCAGTTTGCACCCAGTCAACACTACACCTATCACTATGTGACTCCTCCCTTTCAGATTATGTTTATCCCAAACATTTAGGGATCTAACCTTTAAGTGCCAAAAGATGCACACGGTGTCGGGACCTGTGACTCACTTCCCTCGTATCGCCCAGTCATTCAGCATTCTTCTCCACGATGCATTGTTTAAAGCAAACAATGTGCGACACTTGTCACATTAGCTTTCTAACTAGGATCGTTATTCTCTCTTCGGCTTTCGCGGATTAATAATTATTCCCCACTCACCAACTGCGATTTCCCCACCGACGAGCCCCAGCCAACTGTAGTCGTCGGGTCCGCGCTGGGCACGTGCGTGAGCAAACGTGCGAAAATATGCCGCGCATTAGCTTTAGTCTTTGCTTCCAAAATGTCCACCTCCGCTATACTACAGTGGCGCATTGATCATCTAAAACTTGGAATCAAATTTATTTAATCCCAAAAGTCCATTTTCATGTTCCACCTCTGCGTACCAGGGTGGATTCTGAGGGATGGTCCAATGATCAGGGCGATAATGGTTAATTAATGAGGAAGCTAGTAATTTGTATCGATTAAATTGCTACTCAAAGTATTTGACGCAACATTCCAAGCGTTTCGACAGAGTGTGGTTAGACTATCCAGATATACGTTTCCCAATACCAAGTTTCTTGCTTCCCCGTTCCGGTTTAAGATGGAGTAACCTGCTACAGTTCCCAAGAGCAGCGGCCGTTGCGATCTCTGACGCGCGACGTTCCTTCAGGCTAGCACGCAGTTTATTCCCTGAACTCCTCACGAGCCTAATCGTATTCACTCCTATCCGGGGTAAATCGGTGGGCACTGAAAATTTACAGTGACTGCATAGAACCGCGATAATTAGTTTGGTTTTTAGCTTCCCCATACGACGACATAAATGGTGCTAGTAACGTCTGGTGAACATGCATCCAACTGTGTTCAGTTAGCGCTTTCTTAGCTCAGATACCAACACACATCGATATGCATCCACAACATCTAGTTTCACCAGTTGGCAGCCACATATGCGCTCTCGGCGTCATCACCTGTGTCCACCGGAACGCACCTGCACATACAAGTGTATGCTCGGAGTCCACACCTATGTTCCTAGGTTACGGATCGGTTGGCTTGCCGAACAAAGGTTGGAAGAAGAAGTTCCATCATCTTAGGGTGAATCGATAGTCATCCCTATCTTCAAAAAGGGCCTGCGCACAATCTGCTCCAACTACAGAGGAATAAGCTTAGTCCCCGTCGTTTGCAAGCTGCTGGTGTTCATCATACTTCGCAGGCTATCCCCAACACGCAAATCCTTGCAACGAGAAGAACAAGCTGGGTTTCTCCCTGGTCGCGGCTGCATCGATCAAATCTTCACACTCCGCCACGTGTATCAGAGGCCAACGATTGCTGTGTTCTTGGATATCCGTGCAGCCTTCGATTCTGTCGATCGGACGGTACTGTGGCACTGTCTACTGAGAACTGGCGTCCCCTAGAAGTTCATCTCCACACTGTGCGCTCTCTGCGGTCTGACATCGGGCAGCGTTAGGGCTTATGGCAGGCTTTCGCCTCCGTTTGTGGTCTCCAGTGGAGTTCGATAAGTATGCCTTATCTCTCCGTTCCTATTCAACTTTGCCATTGAGGATGTCTTAAAGAACGGTCTGGGCGATTCGTTGAACGCTGCGTTGTGGTCCTCCCAGGTAGTCGAGTTGTTGTTTAGGATTATGCTGGTAATATCTTCTTGCTAGGTGCCGATCCATACACCGTCCAACTTGTGCTAAACTGCTTGGCGATTTAAGCATCAAGGTATGGTATGTACTTTTTGCCATCCAAATCCAAGGCCCTTTCTCAAGACTGGCAGGTGCCTGTGCTTGCACTCACTCTTGGTGGTGAGACACTGGATGTTGTGGAGAGCTTTGTCTACTTGGGAAGTTGCCTCACTGCTGGGGAGCTGTTGAGACGAGATTTCGATGCGTATCTCGAGAGCTCGCCTCGCTTTTTATAGGCTGCCACTTGTGGCGTCGCCACGACATTCGTCTCTCCATCAAAGAGCGGGTCTATTGTGCAACTGTTCGTGCTGTACTGTTGTACGGATGCGAGACCCTGACCCATTCGTAAAAATGACTTGCGCAGACTCCTTCTTCGAGCACCGCTGTCTGCGGTCCATTGCCCGTGTGTGGTGGCGGCACCACGTAAGCAATGTGGTAGTTAGACAGCGTGTCTTGGGACGTGGAAGCCACTCTCTCGATGTGCTCGTCTCACTGCATCAGTTGCGGTGGCTGGGACAGGTATTGCGCATGCCTGTTCAGCGTTACCCGCGTCATGCATTATTTGCGGTTACTGTACAGGGCTGGAAGAGACGGTCTGGTGCACAGCGTGCAACTTTGGGAATCCGGATGAAAAAGCTGGCGAAAGAGTTCGTCTCGGCCCCATCCCTGGTGCCTACTTCAGTGCTCAGCCACTGCTGGTATGCCTCCAATTTACATGCGCCACTGCCGAAATGCTTCCTAGGACGTTAGGTTGGTGTCGCAATATGTAACACGTAGCTTTCAGTACCGGCGCATATTCCTTCGTATGCATGACTACTCTGATCGTCTCTTCGTCTCCGGAGTGATGCACAAATCCATTGGTACGTTCATCACCGTGTATTTCACGACATGTTTTCATGTCACATTACTTTTTAACAATATTACATAACTATACTGCCTTACGTAATCTTTTATCGAACGTCCGGTTCATATTGATTTCATATTGTGGACGTGGCCTCTGATGAGGCTTCCGAAACCATTTCTCAGTTTTTACCCTTGATGGGTTCAGAGCTACATACACGCTCACTCACCTAGTGATGAATATTTCTGAATGGTGCAAACGTCCGTCACGTTCATGACATCTGGTTTGCCTATGTAACGAACCATTTATATTCGCCGTCGTTTCTCATCTATAATGTTAACCTGTATGGTTGTTTCCGTGGCAAATAGCCTTATTACCTAACAACCACCACATCGGGTAATACTTGACAGCTGTGCAAAATATTGGACGTAAATGCAGTAAACCGATAATTATATGCATTGCAGCCACATCCTGTCCGCCATGCTGTGTGAGGTGCAGTGACAATTAGAAAACACAGCATTCTCAAAAAAGCTAGTGCAACCCAGGTGTTTTCCGTGAGCACATTACCGCAGTATGCCATCTGCTGCTGTAGAACCGTTCACCCCGGCATATTCACCCAGTTGTCTAGTTTACCGGCTAACATAAGTCCCGAGGAATGCATACAGAAATCAACCGCTTATTAACATGCTAACTTCTAGTACACATTCATGTCACGGAACCCCTACATTTATACATGCCAGAATTCTTCCCCTGCACATATATATATTCCCATATACACGCATTCCTTAAACTATGTATATATATCCCTTTGTATGCATATACCTGTACACAAACATTAATAAATATATATATATATCCACATACGTGGCATATAAAGTGGGACACACCTATAAATATATATATATATATATATATATATATATATATATGCACGTATACATATATATGGTTAGCGGCATTCCGGATCCCATTTGGCTGTCACTGTGGCAAGGCACACGACGCCTGCGCCTGCTGGGGGACCATGGACGGCTTGCGCTGCACCACCCACAGCTCCATCCACACCACATATGCAGTGTACACTGGAGGGAATAACTCTACGAGGCATGTGCATGTGAGGCACCTTTCATCAAAGGCGGCCAACACCACTTCACAGCGAAGACAGACACGCTGTATTTCGGGGAAAGAAACGCACAGAAGGCGTGCTTGCACCGTAATCCGCTCCACGTTCAGTGCATGAAACCACTCTTTGATGCGGACACCGCGCCGGTTCCGCTTACCTTCTCTGCAGGACCAGTACATATATATACGGGTAGACATATGTGTATTTGCAAATATACATCTTCATGTATATGTACTCTCTTCCATACAGAACCACACACATGTCCTGGATTCCACATGCGCTACTCCGTCAGTACACAGTGAATGCAATTTGTTATGCCTGTTAGTGAATGGCATAGAAGCCATCAACGCTTATCATTTTAAACTAACGCGCAACATTCTGCATGACTTCGGTCAAATAGGGTGTAAGAAATTCCGAGGTCCAGTGCAGCCGAGAGGCCGCGTGAGCCACGAAACGAAAGAAAAGTTCTATAGGACGAAACTCCTTGGGTCCGTCCAAGCAAGCGGTACCCATCCACCTCCTTCGAACGAGCAAACCTACCCATCGGCGATAGGCTTCCACCGCGGGTTCCATCGATCACTGGCTTGTCTGTTGGCAAGACCGCGGTCCGTCCTACAGACACTAACATGCCTGTGCGTGATGGCCCAATCGGTGAAGGCTAACATATGGTTGGCGGCATCCGGTTTCGGATGTGCCTGTCACTGTGGCAAGCCACAGGACGCCTGCGCCTACAGAGGGACCATGGATGGCTTGCGCTGCACCACCCACAGCTCCATCCACACACCCCATATCCAGTGTAAACCCAAAGGAATAAGACCGGGAGGCATGTGGATGGGAGCCATGTTTCATCAAAGGAGCCAGCCCACACTCTTCCACAGGCTAACACAAGCAGACTGTATTTGGCGAATCAAGCGCACACAAGGCGGCGGCTGGACCGTAGTCCGCTCCACACTGAGTGTATCGAACCACACTTTGATCCTAACGCGGACAGAAGGGCCGTGCACCCTGTCCCCTCCAGCAACGACCAACTGTCTCCTGGAGCCAATATGGCCGAGGTAATGGGTAATAGACAGGTAGGCACCTTGTCAACATGCACATCAAGCGCAGCCACACCGGGGATATCAAACAACAGCCAAACACTTGAGAGAGAGAAAGGAAGAAAATATCTCGATTGATGCATACAGAAACGGTGACATAAACCTTATGTTAATGCGCAAATGAAATAAATTGTTTGCAACCGAATCCTAGATAGCTTCACGAGTGAGAAATTATACTATACGGAAATGCCACGAACACAAAAATGTTATGGAAATCGAATACAATTGGCTTAAGTGAGGTGTGAAAGTTAATGGAGTAGAGTACAGGTAGACAGTTATATGAGAAAGAAAAGCATTTAGGCAAAAATTAAAAACCCACCACCTGAAATAAAGAGACTTAGCATGCAAGCACTCGGTTAGTAAATCGAATGCAGCGTACCTACAAACGCTGCGCCGGTTCTGCCTATGTTATTTGCAGTACCTATCGTCGCTTCGGTAGTAGTACCGAGTGGCCTCGCTCATGGCTCAATTAGCCTGCCTGACTAAGGCATTCGCGACCGCATGTTATACAGCACCTTGCGCTTGACGTAGATGGATTAAATTCATCGGTGCTTGCCGCTTCGGCACTTGCCGCTACTTCTCTGCATGCATGAGGGCTTTCTCCCGCACTTCAGCAACTGCCTTCGGGATTAGATCGCGCCATGCACGCCAATCAACCGCCTACGATTCCCATGACCTGCAATCAAGATTAGAACGTGCGAGGCTCACTTCAATCATGTCTTGGTAACGTAACTTTGGTTTCCCCACATGCCGCTTCCCTACACTCAGCTGACAATATAAGAGTTGCTTCGGTATCCGCGTTGAATCCATACGGCTCACATGACCGATCCACCTCAGGTGTCTCAGCAAAAGTATGCAGTCCCCTGCATACATCCCATTACGGCGCAACACTTCCATGTCTGCAACTCTGTCGCCCCAACCGATGCGCAAAATCCGTCGTAAACGCTGCTGATGGAACCGCTCGAGATATCGCACATCCCGACGGTACATTGTCCACGTTTCACTGCCGTATAGAAGAACGGACAGCACCATGGATTTGTACACCATCAACTTCGTGCCAATGGTAAGCTGATGGTTGTTTCACACTCGGTACTCAAGCTTCCCGAATGCCGCTGCTGCCTTCGACACGCGGATACGAAGGTCACTGTGAAGCTACTGATCAGTCGACATCACACTCCCAAGGTAGCTGAAACGAGAAGTGGTTTCCAGTACTTCAGCACAAATGCTGATTCGCGGCAATGTTGAAGATAGCACCTCCGGTGAAGGCTGAAAGAAACAGACGGTTTTGCTTGTGTTGATGGTGAGCCCAAATTTGGCCGCTGTCGAAGCCAGTGCACTAGTCATATGCGACAACTCATCCGCGCTGTGTGAAAACAACGCACAGTCGTCAGCAAACAGCAACATACGGATAGTTGTCTCACAGGCTGGAGTTCGCGCACCAAAACGACGGATGTTCAGCAATCCACCATCAATACGGTGCTCCACACGAACACGGTAAGCACAAGCGACATCAAAAGCACAAGACTATATTGCATGAAGATATATATTAAACCGGGCGGGAGCTAAGACACAGCCTTTCTTCACAGCAGAGACAACTGCAAAGTCATCCGAAATCTCTCCACTCAGCTGCACCCTCGCTCGCATACCACTATGCAGACATTAAATTAAACTGACAAACTTACGCGGGCAACCAAACTTACCCAACACCAGCCACAATGCCTCGCGGTTCACCGTATCAAATGCCTTGGTGAAATCAACGAAAAGCGAGTACCATGGCTGGTGTCGTTCTCTGCACTTCTCTTGCAACTGACGAGCCGCAAATACCATATCTATAGTGCTGCAACCCGAACGGAATCCACATTGCTCTTCCGCCACGTTAGGTTCCACAACCTGACTGACGAGGCGTTTGAGCAGGATTCGAGCAATCACATTGTCCACACAACTCAGCAAGTTGATGCCATTAACATTTATTTTTGACATTTGCATGCATGGCTCGAGGGATGAGCTGCACAGCAATATGTCAAGAGAGGACGAATGTCCCGGCAGAATAGGAAACACTGATTGAAATAAAAAAACTTCAAACAGTGGTCGGAACCGGGTCAGTTGTCACCGTGTGGGATTTGGTGCATGTTATGTAAGGCGTGATGATGCACCACGCATGTGTTGTATCAAGAAAGCCGTAGGAAAGGTAAAATGTATCTCGCAAAATTAACGAAGTACAACTGATTCAATCACTTGTTAAACGAAGAGTCAAGCGACAGACGCACACAACCAATAGTAATGAGTCAGCAAGCCAACCAATGAGATCGAGCCAATCGATGTTGCTGACATGATTACCACAGCATGTACGTGTAGTAGACCTTCAGAGTCAGAAAAAGAGTAGAAACATAGAGGTCAGAAATATCAAGTGATGTCATCCCGAGTGCGGTAAGATGTTTGGCTGAGGTGGAACATATCATCCCTCGATTATTGATAACGACGGGGTGGTGAACAATATTTGTCGTCTCAGGAAACTGTTCACGTATGTATCGCGATATGGCTGTGGCATTCTCCCCTGATCCGTATTTATTCACTTTCAATTTATAAGTACAATCCATTCGGTACACGTCACAGATGGCCACGTCCACAATGTGAACCGTAGAATTTCTAACCGCAAGCAGGTCTGGCTTGATGAAGGAGGTGGCTGTCGGAATTCTCGGCTCCATAACAATGTTAATGCTTCGGCGCTGCAATTGCCTGGCAATCTGTTGAGCAATTTCATTGTGACGTTTACAGCGGACACCATGCGTTATGCAGCACGCCTGAAGAACACGTGACAGAGTCTCTTTTCGTCCGCAGCTCCCGCGGCAGTTGAGAGAAGCCGGGTCATTTATAGATCTGCCTCTGCTCTGTCGCGTTTTGGTAGAAAGAACACCCCCCGGTAGTTGGACACCCCGTATGAAAAGACGTGGAAAAATCCTGGTGGGGTCCCTCAGCCAATGGTGAGTGGAAGGTGACGTGACCACATTTCGCAAGGGAGAGCCATCCACCGAAGCAAAAAAAGCAGCTCTCCAGGCTTCCGCAGCTGAGCTTTTATCCATGACGACGCGATTACCGATGGTAACAGTGGAGTGCGCTAGACGATGGATGGCAGCGGCTGCAGGGTCCCAGATCGCTTAATTGGTCACTGGATGGCAGTTGGTTAGGTGCCGTTCCAGCCTCTCCTTCCGTAGCAGGGGAATACTCGTTGACAGACACGGAATACTCAAACCAAAGCTCGCAATGGGAGCGTGAAGATATGCAATGGAGGTGTCTGACGGCAAGCGCAGCCATTTTCTGACGTGTGATCTGACAATGCGATCCAACCGCTTCAATGTATTCCGGTGAACCACTGCCAGAGCTAACTGATGAACATGCTTGGAGAGCAGATAGGTCCTCAGAATCTCAAGTCGTTGTTGTGGTTTAAGCGGTGCCTTGGTAACTTCGTTAAGTTGCACAGTAATATCGTCGATTACTGTTAGAGGGAGCTTACCCTTCCAATTAAAAGGCAGGCCCAACATCTTGAACTTTTCATCGGGCTGAATGGAGGGAATAAAAATAGGACCACAGTCCAAAGCATTCGTATCCAGTATGGTTCGTTTGCGAGCGCCATCAACAATTATATTTACCGAGAAAGATTTTAGATGGTTGATGTTGAGGCCGACGCCTTGCAGTCGTTGATGGAATCGCTGAAGGTGATCTCCCAGAGAAATGCGGTCTTGAGCAAAGATGGTCACGTCGTCCGCGTAAGCGAGATACTCAATCGGGCCAGCCGGTGATATCCAAGGCGAAGTGGCGACTCCGTGTAAAACTTCATCTAGAGACATTATGAAGAGCAAAGGCGAAAGCGGATCTCCTAACCGGACCCCTCTATCAGGATGAAGCTTGACATCATTAAAGATTGAGGACGCGGAGCTGTAATACGATGCCAAGTAATCTAATAATAGCGCGGGGCTCCGAAAGCAGCTGCTGCTCGAAGTAAGGAGTGATGAGAAATGGAATCGAACGCCTTCGAGATATCCACTGCCGCAAATGAAAGGGGAGTACGAGAAGACTGGGAATGGCGAAGAGCAGCATGGAGTATGGACGGAGCTTCGAAAGCGCCATCTTTACGAATAAAACCAAATTGAAAGCGGTCGGTAGGGAAAGTCGGAACCCAACGATCAAAGAGGATACGATGAAGAAGGCATGTGAAGACAGATGAACTGCGATTGGACGGAATTGTTCAGGGGAGATGGGCTGGAAAACTTTTGGTACGAAGGTGATCCGAGCAGTGTTCATGTGGATGGGAAATGGGTAGGAAGCAAGAAGACAGTTGAGAAAAGAAGTTACAAAGTAGGGATCCATCGTTCAAATATCGGCTGGCTTGATGCGGTCTACACAGGGAGCCGAACCCCGCATCTGTTTGAGAACACTTTGCATCTCCTCCAGGACAATTGGCTTCACCAAGACATCATTCGCTGGAAGGAATCGACGCGGTGCGCGCTCATCATTAGCAGAAGGTCTGGAGAGGACATTCTTCCAATATTCCGTGAAACCTGGAATGTTCTCGTCTTCATTAAGAAAGGCAGTACGCCATCTTCCGTCAATCACCGTACTGGCAGCGTCTTTCCGGCGGGTATGATAAAGACGTTGAACATGGCCATATTGTAGGCGCCGCCGGTGCTGATTGTTTCGAATCTTAACGGTATGTACACGTTTTTTCGAAGGCCTTCATCTGTGTGGAAAGAGGGTAGCACACACATCGTTTAGGGCCTCTCTAAATGCTATCCTCGATCCATCAGTAGCGAATGAATTCACCAGATTCCGAAGTATGCGGTGTTCCTCCTTGGCAGGAGAGGCGCAGTTGCAAAGAAGCTGTTGGGCAGCTAGTAGCAGAGTGCGGAATACTGGTGTTGGCGCGGACGCAATGAAAGCTTCGTAATTAGAATTGGAAGATTCTGGTTGATCCTGTACCGCAATGGCCGTGGGGCACGTAGTGGACGGAGGGGTCATAATACCAGCTGAAGTTTCTCTAGAGAAACTTACGGTAGACGACTGCTCCTGAGGGCATATTGTTGTCTCTGGAACTAACGCTGCAGATGAGTGAGGCGAGGTTGAATAATCTATCGAGGCAGTAGGGGATGGTACATTGAAACGCAAATCAGCGTCGGAGGAGGCGGTGGTCACCGCACGATTGCCTTCGTACGATTCTCGAGGGGTTTGTGTAGACACACCCAAGTTAGTAGTTAATGTGGGCTGAGGTTGATGGAATTCATCGGACGTTATGGTTGAGAAGGGTGACGCTCGCACGGTTCCATCTGGAGGCATGATTGGATATTTGGTTTCAGTCGATGGTTGCGGAAATGCACTGTAAGTGGACGTTATGTGATTTTGATGAAAGAACCATCTAAGTCGTTGCAAGCTTTTTCTGATACCGTCCCTGGTGCGCAAGGGGAAGACGCGCCTCAGTCGTTCTAAAAGGATATTTAAGGAAGGAGACGTAACCGCAAAACGTGAGGCTGCTAAAAGTAGGGATTTGTCATCCCTGGCTGACCAGTTGTAAGATTGCCTCGGTAGTCGGGCTAGACAGTCTGCATTGTAACTGACAGGATGCTGATGTCTCCAATGCTGAGACAGGCCATTTTTAGTCGAAAACGTACGGTGACATGTTGGGCATTCGAAACTGGAAGTATTCCTGGCAGCGGCTGTGGTAAGTAAACTCGTAGGGTTCCTGAGATGGACCGCCCAATGGCGCCGCAGGCCGCTCCTAGATTTAAAAGTCCTCGAGCACAGCGAACAAGAGGGAGGCTGGAGTACGTCAGAGATGGTCGCCGGATCGGAGGCGGGAGATTTGGATGTTGATAAAGTAGCTTCGGCAGGAGAAACTCTTCGTCGTGGTGATGACAGCAACTGAGGGAGGCGATCAAGTAGTACACATGGTTGTCGTGATCCCGATGGTAGGGCTATGGGTGAAAAGGGTGAGTGTGTGGGTGACGGGTGGACGCGGTTCCGAGAGCTGGCTATGGAGTCGGCAGAGGCCGGTCCATTTGATTCGTTGAAAGAGCAACCAGCAAATCCACTGCTCTGACTCTGCAGGGCAGGGGATGAAGGGAAACAGGTGGGAGCCTGCGCCGCGGGCCGTTCATAGGTCCCTATCCGCGGCTGGGGTGAGGGGGGGTGCATCGAGTTGGGCGTGTATAAAATGGCATTCGGGTCATTGGAGGGGTTAAAATCTGAGACGTTGGTGATAAAACAGTTGTTGGACGATCCGGGACGGCAGCGGAGATGCGAAATAGCCGGCTGGCGACGAGTAAAATGTTTCCAAGTATAAAGTACTTCCAATTCTTTGTTGCTGTCAGAGGCAGATGATAAGCTGGATGATGTACGAGAGGATGCTGAGCCGGTGGAAGGCGCAACAGGAGCAGAGGGGCGATGTGAGCGATTCTGTGGGGTGGGTGACGCGGTCTCTTTGGATGCTAGGGATATCACAGGAAAGCTCGGTGTGTTTTGCTCCGGACTGTGGTTACTGATTGTGTCCTCAGTAATATTATCGGTTGCACCCGTCGTGGGTGTTAACGACTGTTGAGGTTGGTGGAGATGAAGGCGGCGGCCTGGAGGGCATTTCCAGTTTAGAAATTGGAGCAGTTTCCTTATTGCTGTCATCGTTCGGAAGGGGAGTTTAGTCTGTAAAAGTGGCAGAAGCTGCGCTAGTGAAGATACAGATTCGCCTAAATGAGCTGCGTGCAGTAATAACTGAGCATCTTCCTCCGCAGACCAGTGTACTGAGGATATGGCCGCTCGGGATGACAGCATGTCTTGGTAAATAGTGGGGTGTGCCTGGCGGCAGTGAGTGGTAAGCGCTCTTGCTGAGGCGAATTGACGATTGCATTGTTGGCATGACATCACCGGAGCACCGCGCATACGTAGATCGTTGGGATGTCGTTTGTGGTATCCGGTATGCCGAGTAAGACCAGCAGCCGTCGAGAAAAGAGCGTGACAGATATTACAGGTGTAATTTTGCAACACAGTGTGAGGAGTCGAAAGTATGGCGGAGGTTGTCATTGTTGGTTGTGGAATGTTGTTTGTTACTCCGTCGATGTGCAGTGATGGGGAATTCATATTTGAGATGTGTGAGTGAATATGTGCACGGTGCATGAATCCGCGGTCGACTAAAAGAGACTATCCATAGGGCTCAGGCCACAATAAGTGAAAAATAGGAATAAAAGCTAAAGCAGAATAGGGAAGGGAAATGGAGTAGGCGAGAAGGATAATGGAAGAATTTATAGAATGCACGAATTACCCCAAGTAAAATATGATTGAGATCTAAACACGAGCATAAAAATTCTCTAGCTAGTCGGTCAGGTCAAATATTGTTCGCAGCATGCGTAAAACGACAAAAACTGACAAATAAAAATAGCGATTGCCAGAATACTCCCGAAAAATACCAAGGTAGGTGGACAACACTTGAAAGCCCAGAAAAATACCCCTACTTCAATCACAATTTATCAGCAACATCTGTAAAACATCAAAAAATAAAAGCCCCTCTAACAACGTGAGACCCATGACGATCGTAAAGCGTTGGCGAAACTTCGCCCAATTAAGATGAAAACCAGGCATGCGGGGTCAATGTGGCATCAATCAATAACACTATAGGTCAGATAGGCCGGCAAAATCTTTGTAGAGTGTTGATCAAAACTTAGCCTAAACTGACGAGAAGCTATTGGGGGCGATCAATATCAAACGTCGGTTCATCAAAAGGAGGCTCATCAAGAGGAAGCTAAAAGTTTGGAGTTTTCTAGGAATACAAACCAACATGCATAAAAAAGACTTTGTAAAAAGCACAAGCAATGTATATAGTATACAATAACAGCAAAATAATTGTATGTACGCATGTTGAAGGTATAAAATTCCCTTAGAGAAAATCCTTATAAAAAGACATTGCAGTAGGAGGCTCAGCCGGAATATGACATATAAAAAACAAATGTAGGCTAATCCCACAAAATTCATGAGCGTAAGATGACTTAAAAGAAAGAGCATAAAAACTACATAAGATGGATATAAAATGTAAGAAAAACGTGGCCCAAACCCTACGGAAAAACCACTTTAGTCAGACTCACGGTACATGTTGGACAAGTGAAAACGTTTGTCACAGTTTTTGTAAAAACAGTTGTGAATTTGTCCAAAATTCTTGTTTCAGTAAATTCAGTGCACAGTTTCCAGCAAAACAGTGTATAATAATCCAAATTCCGTTGACTTGGCAAGAAGAAATCACACAAAACTGCCGGAGCACAGTAAACACGTCCGCCACAAAACTCAGCTCGTTCAAACTTCGTGCAACATTGCTTGCTTCCTTCACCCTTGTACAGTGATAGCACAAGGGCATCCTTCAGTTTAGGAGGCACCTCCTCCTCAACCCATACGCGTTGAACCAAGTAATGAAGCGCAGTCAGCAGCGCGGGTCCGCCCTGTTTCAATACTTCAGGCGGGATCCCGTCGGACCCAGCACACTTGCGGTTCCGCGAATGAGCAAGTGCTCTCTGCATATCATCCAGTGTCGGCGTGTCCACCAGATTCGCCTTCACATCGTGCTGCTTAAGGCCATTCATTGTAGGCCAGTCGATCTCTGAACGGTTGTTCAAGAGACCGTCAAAGCGTTTTCGTCAGTTCTGCATTTTGTCTGCAGTCTGTATGCAGGTAGCGCCTGAACTACCATCGATCAGCATCCTCAGTGTCACCAATCTCGGTCCATACACCGCCTTCAAGGAGTCAAAGAATTCCTTATGCTAGCGGCGTTCGGCGTAGCATTCCATCTGCTTTGCCTTCTCCGTCCACCATGCATTTTTAATGCGACGGAGCTCTCAGGTCAGTCGCCGTCGAAGTTTGCGAAACTGACTCCTCTTCCCCAAGTCACTGGGGTCTGCAACATGTGCAACAAATGCTGTATTCTTCTCCGACACCAATGCGCCAATCGTCGCATTGTTGTCATCAAACTAATCAGGCCGCTTACAGTTTGCGCGCCCGATGGTCTCCTCGGCAGCAGCTGTCACCTGGTCGCGAATGTGGTGCCACAGGTCGCCCACTGTGGCCATGCAGTCCACATCATACGGGCGTGCAGCCATCGCCTTCTCCAGCTCAGTACGTTTCGCCACAGTACCAAGGGAGAGAATGTTAAATTTACACCGATTCACGGCGGGAGTGCAATACATCGATTTACGAAAATATATGTACAGTTTGGTCCGCACCAATTTGTGATCAGTGCCACACTCAGCTCCACTGCATTACACGTGTCATGCGCACTTCACGCATATCACGCTGACGTACGATGACATAGTCGAGCAGGTGAGCGTGACCACTCCGTGAGTGCGTCCAAGTTGCTATATCACTCGCACTCAGTGCAAACCGAGTGTTCGTGATCGTCAGGCCGTGAGTGACACACAGTGAGAGCAGCCTGTCACCGTTCGCATTCGCTGAACCAATGCCATGCGCACCGATAACATCTCTCCACACCGATGCATCACGCCCAACGCGCGCGTTGAAATGGCCCAGCAGAAATAGTCGGTCGCTCCTCGGCACAGACCGTATCACGGAGGATAGCTGAGTGTAGAATTGATCACGTGTGTCATCAGGATAACACATGATCTGACCGTTCGTGCTTATAAAAGCGGCAAACTTACCTCTTCCGTGTCGAATGCGAACAGTCATTGGCCGCGCGCTGATGCCTGTTGGTTCACCCACCAGCTGGCCATGGAGGCGATCGGATATTGCAAATCTGATCCGTTATCACGTAGTGCTGAGGAGGCGCTGCCCACGCAGTAGAATGTGTAGCCAGCACCTGCTTCATGCAACTCACCTTGTTCAGCGAGCCGAGTTTCACTGAGCACTGCAATATCGATGTGGCAGAGCGCCAGCTCCATTGCGACCAGTGCAGTGCGTCGCTCCGAGCACTCGCTGGAGTTCCGGTCCAGTTGTGTGCACACGTTCCAGAACTCGATGCTGAGTGCTTTGCGCGCAGGCCTACGATTGCATTGGTGGGTAATCGCACGCGAGGTGGTCGTTGTGCTTCGGAGGTTTGCTTGAGGGACTCCATCCGGAGACTTTGGCTCAATAGCCTGACCCACAAGGCAGTGGGGAGCAGATCCAGCTCGGGAATGTGATTGCAGAGACAGATTGGGATCTGCTTGACGGCCGTCACACGCAGTCTTAAAGGTACTGGAACGGTTTATATATGTTGTGCGATCGTAATAGGATACACCTGTGACCACGGCCAGACGCAGTTGGGTTTTGGCGGGTTCGCACCAATTTGACCAGGGGTTGCCTGGCTTGAGGCGGGCAGTACCAAACCACTGAAGATCCGGAGGTGCCCTCACACCGTCAGAGACAATGCGTGGCGCTCGTGCTCTACGCCAATGGAGCTGTGAGCTTATAACCCGTAGACCTGTTGTCTCCCATGGCTATGTTTTACGGGAAGAGGGCCGTCGACCATTTCCTAACCTCCGAAGAGCATGGACTAGAATGCTGGCAGGGCGCCCACTCCTGACAGGAGAACGACTCAGGTCCTCAGCCAAAGCCTTCGATTAAATGAACATCCGAAATGCAGCGGGGCTTGCACATGGTCAGTTCACTGACTCATGCGGATTGGTGTCCTGCATTTTAGCAGGGAGAAGGGCGAAACCCAACTCCCACCCAGCGGTGACCATGATGAGGCGCCCGGGACATGAACAAATAGCAATACACGAATTTCTACAGTTTTGTTCCACTTAGATCAAAACGGAACTTGATTTTAAGTTTAACGAGTCGGGCGGAAAGAATTTGCTCGAATGACACATTATCTGAGGAACTATAGCGCATTCGCTTAACCCTGAAGGAAAGTGGGTACCCGGATGGATTCATTAAAGCCAACATAGAGCCAAGGAGGAAACCTCCTGTAGCCCTCACATCCGAAAAGAAACCCATTTTTCTACAATTACCGTACAAAGGGGAAATCGTAGTTGAAGTTCTAAGTCGTCGTATTTCCCGCGCTCTCAGGCACACCTTTCCAGCAGCCAAAATGCAGATTCACTTCACCAGTAGCCCGATGGTGAAAACTAACCCAAAAGACAAAAGGCCTGTCCACGCCAATTCCATGTGTGTTTACTCATTCACCTGTTCTTGTGGTTCAGGGTACATTGGCCGTACGACGACGCGCCTGTCTGATAGGGTGAGAGAACACCATCCGGCCTGGCTTGCGACTGGGTGCCGAAATCTAACTAACTCATCCATCGCCACGCATCTTGCTGACACGGACCATTCTCCCAATCTAGCCGAGGCATTTAAGGTCATCTATCGACCACCTGCAAATCGATCAAAGTGCGTTCGCATGCGCTTACTTGAATCGGCGGAGAGTTTAGCAATCAGACTATACGAGCCAGGACTGTGCGTCCAGAAAAGATTCACTCACACGCTGTGCTTGACTTGGCCCAGACGAACTACTCCGTCCATACCAAGGAATTGTGCACATGCTATAACTGTGTTCTAGGGGGCAGTGACTGATAGTGACCATTGACTGTGAACTGCGTGCTTTACCAGTCCGTGTGCTGTGTCTATATTTTGGTTATCTTTTTGCATATAATTGTACAAGCCTGACGAAGAATTATTGAAAACATATGTTCGCTTGAAAACTTTGAGTTTTCATTTATCAATGGGATTTTTTACTATTGTAAAACCAGACTGTTGACTCAGGTATTCATGTTGAAGTTGTACATCGATAGTTGCTTGCTTATCACGATAAAATTCACTCATTCAAGAACTGCTTAGTGAATTATTTTATTTATATCACCTGTCAAGTTTTTCCAACGGGTGTGATTTTATTTACATCCTCATCTGTCCGTGGCTTGTGTGTTAAAGCTGAAATACACCTTTCAGTTGTACATAAAACGCATTCTCGATTTGGCTTGACAACTAGAATAAGGCAACTATGATTTCCTAAAACAGTTTCAATGGACATAATGTTTAACCTGCTTTCCTCGGCTTTTATATTCAAGGCAAATGCAGTTAGCTTGTGTAGATAAGTTTGCTTTTTGTTCTTACACGGCTGCTGGAGTAGCGAAGATGAAAATTTATCAGCCCTGGATATATTGTCTCATTGGGGCAACACAGATTGAATCATATCTTAAAATAACCATTGAGGTGGTCGCATTAACCTGGCAGTTCCTCATATGCCAACATTAATAATTCGGTTGAATAAATTCTCGATTTGAGCTTTGCTAAATTTTGCTGAACATTTTCGCCTTTGAAAAAGCTTGCGTTACTTTATTCTCTTGCTAGGGTAGTTGGCTTTACAGGACTTCACGATGCAGTGGTGCGACTTGCCAACAATAGCTTTTCTTCGTGTACAGAACAGATTATTGGGTTAATAGAAAATAAATGCAAATATGTGCTGAGTCTGGTAGGTGTTTTCACCAACTTGGTTCAGCACATGATATGAATGTTATTGTGGTATTCATAGTAAAGTCACCGGCAGTGGTGGTAATGAAGCCTTCTAACTTCGGTTGCAGCTTCAAGGCATAATGATCTAGCAACTTATTCACATCTGAATATGTTGCGTCAGGCGTTACCTAAATACACACAACAACGGCAGATAGGAAAATTACTAATTTTTGTTCGCATTCCAATATCTGGTAGGTAAGTGACGCGGTTGGGAGGGCGCACAACTATGAAACCGATTTATTTCGTTTCACTAATGTAGGTGATCTCAACTACTCTGCACTGATGGGGTCTTCCTAGACAGTCGGAACAAACGTGTCCATAGCCATTGAGTTACGCAGCTCCACCTTCAGTGTCAGAGTACAATCAAAGTCCTGTAACATTTCTGTACCAGTGTTGGCAAGTTTTGTCAGCTGTAGATGGTTCGCAATGTTTCTCGAAAATCCATCTCACATTACTGAACAGGAAAGGCAGAATTTCTGCATTGATGACAGGACGGCATCAAAGTCTGTTATCAGCCAGCATAATGCTTGTTCATCTTGCGTAAATATTTCTTGACAATAGTTTCATACGCCTTTTTGATTTTTAGCTGTATTCCATTAGACTTGAATTTCGGAAGAATTCACGTAGATAAGTAAAACGACCAGCAGGGTAATTGTAGGGCTAGTTAATACTAGTTCGAGACGGTGCGCGAATGTAAGTGCGGATATCAGAAGGCAATGGGAGTCGGACACAGCGGATTGTATTCGATGGGCTACAATAAGGAGCACAGGGATGAAGCGAGGCACAAGCGTACACGTGAGCACGGGAAATTACAAGGCAGTTGTGTCTAGAGCAGGTTGTAAGATTAAAACAAGAAGGAGTAATGTACAAGCGGTCAACAATTAAATTGTACATGAGAGATAGCAGTTATCTTTAGGCGCTACAGAGCTCCCCCTAGAAGGCTGAACATAGAAAGCCTTCTGTATCCGAGAGATCAATTTGCCCAGTCGTTTGGAACTCTCACCACATTGTTTCCCTACAACTCCTTATTATGGACAGCCCATTTCCCTTTGAATGAGCCAGAACCCCGGCTGCTTGTTTTACCTACCCCTTGAACATTGATAAACCATTCGACCTTGCTCCTCTAGCCCACCATCTATGGTCACTCAAACCCGCCTTACACATTTCGCTTTACACCCTTCATCATTTGATGTGCTAGTTACCGATGTCCCATCGCAGACCTCGCAGGCATCCTCACATTATGCGCTATACAGACACTCCGCCAATCAGCTGTTCCGAACATGTCTATCTTCATAGCCAATCGATCTTCCAAGCTACGCTATTGGCGTATTTTGCCCTATCAGTCATTGACACCTCAAGCGACTTTGCTTGGCATATGTCCATACGTGTAGGCAATCAATTTGTGTATTGGCTTGCTTCGAAGCGGTGCTGCCCAGTTACGCCTTCGCGCACTTGTTTGCATTTTGTGCTTATCTTTGCTTGGCTTTTGGATCGGTTTTCCGTGGTATCTACTGAAGTTTCTATTGCTTTATTGTATAAGGAAACCGCCTGAGATTTGTCAGTTTTGGGATTTGTTGTTATTATTCAATAGCACCACAGTTGCACCGGCATTGAGTTTTTGACTTATCCCGGGGATTGCGAATCCGTTCCGGTCTTGAATTTCGATAACCTTTGGCTGCGCGTATCGCTCAAGGTTTCTAAGCGTTTTATCGCTTACACCTTCGAAATCGGAAAGGATTGTTGAAACGAGGTTCGTAAGGTGTAATCGTGCCAAGGAAACATGAGGGTGCGTTCGTGTAAATAGGGGTTCGCCGGAAGTCGGAGTCCGCTGTGCCGTTTATGATTTGTTATTTATTGATTGCAGGGCAGGGTGCATTTCGGCGAGCCGTTGGAGCGGGCTCGTCGGACTAGAAAAACTGGTTAGCCCAGAAAAAGACCGACAGGACCTCAACCTCCACTGCTGCCTAACGGTGCGCTTGGGACTGGTCTCTCCCCCCGCCGCACCCCGCCCAGCGCCAAAACGACCCTCGTCCCACGGAGAAACGACCCTCGTCCCGCGAAGAAGCGACCTTCGTTCCGCGATAAAGCGACCCTCGTCCCGCGGAGAAACGACCAGCGCCCCCGTCAGGGTCCTCGAAAACATTCCTCTTGTGGGCCAGTCGGTCGAAGGGTAGGATTGGGGCATGCAGAGAAGAGAAAATAGAAAAGCACGCGAAGAAAATTCCAAAAAGAACGAATGAATGATCTGCGTGTTTAAATATTTTTTGGTTTTTGAATGTGTTTTCGAAAAAGGTTTTTTGGAGGTTTTTGATATTTTTGCTTGTTTTCAAAACGTTAATCGACCAAAAATGGGGCAAATATATACAATATCTACAAAGCTAAAAATATTTACACTGTACATAGTCGGAAAAACGAACGGGCTGACGCACCTCCCGACCACGGCGATTGGTCGTGGGAGGCAGTGGGTTAGATTCGGAAGATATCGGGACGGCCGAAGCTTGTAGACCGAGATCGTGATCTGGTTGAACCGCACTAGAATTCTGTAAGCTGGTGCGGTGGGCTGTGACGTCGCTCGAAACACTACTAGACGAAGTAAGCGAGGGGATTCCTTTGCTAAAGCAGGTTTAAGATGGTCGATGGTGACGACTTCGTGTCGACCACCGCGGTCAATATTGTACGCCTTACTCGCACGATGTAGCAACTTAAAAGGTCCTATGTACGGCGACTGAAGGGGCTGTTGAACACCGTCTGTGCGAAGGACTTGTAAACACGAGGACAGCTTCTCAGGCACGTACACTGGTGTCTTCTGCGATCGAGGAGCGAGTGGACGTAGCTCACGCATCTGGTGAGCCAATCGATCCGTGTAACTTCCGTAGTCAAAAGCGGAAGTTGATGGGGCTGGTGCTACAAGCTGTCCGGGCAACCGCTGCGTGCAATCGTAGACCAGCTGCGCTGGTGTGGCGTCGAAATTGGGTTTAACCGTGTTTCTAAAGCCTAGGAGAAGGAGGGGAAGCGTTTCAGACCATGAAGGATCGGCGTGCGCACGTAGCGCTGCCTTCAACTGGCGGTGAAAACGCTCCACCATGCCGTTATCTGCCGGATAATACGCTGTCGTCTGAACGTGGCGACAGCCTAAATCCTCAAGCAACATGGCAAATGTTGACGAGAAATGTGACCCTCGATCGGTGGTCACAATGGCGGGACAGCCGTATTGAGCTACCCAGCGCTCCATAAAAGCTTTCGTTACCGTTTCCGAGGAGCAAGTAGGGATAGGGACGGCCTCAGGCCATCTAGTAAATCGATCGATGCAGGTCAATAGATATACCGAGCCTTTGGAAGGCGGCAGAGTACCTGCGAGGTCGACGTGCACGTGATGAAAACGTGCGTCTGGCGTCGGAAATGTGCCTAATGGGCTTCTCGTGTGCTTGTGCACCTACGCGCGTTGACACTGAAGGCAAGCAGCTGCCCAGGTACGGACGTCCCGATTAACATTGCGCCAAACGAATCGTGCGGTTACGAGTTTAACTGATGCACGAACGCCTGGATGAGACAAGCCGTGCAACGCGTCGAACACGGTCTGCCGAAACTCGCGTGGGACGACTGGGCGCGGCTTGCCCGGAGATAAATCGCAGAGTATAGTGCCGTCTGATGATGTCAGCGGAATGGGTCGTATATCCACTGAGGGAGAGCTGCGTAGTAGATCAACCTCGGGATCTTTGATTTGTGCTGTGGCCCTGGCTGCCAAGTCGATAGCAGTGCCGGCGTCATCAGAAATAGCTTGAATGCGGGAAAGTGCATAAGCGACGGCGTTGTGCACACCTGAGACATGTCGTATATCGGTCGTAAACTGAGCGATATAGTCAAGGTGGCGCGACTCTCTAGGAGAGTATCGGTCGGTAGTCGAGCCGAGCACGTAAGTCAGGGGTTTGTGGTCGGTAAAGACGACAAAGGAGCCGCCTTGTAGGACGTGTCGAAAGTGACGTATCGCTAGGTATACGGCTAGTAGTTCTCTACCGAACGTGCTGTAACGAGATTCGGTAGGTTGTAGGCGTTTGGAGAAAAACGCCAAGGGCTGCCACGTGTCGGCTACGTGTTGCTGCAAAACAGCGCCGACTGCGACGTCCGAGGCATCAGTACTGAGGGACAGTGGTGCGGCCGGATCGTGATGCGCTATACAAGCTAGGTTGGCGATAGCCTCTTTCAGCGACTTAAGAGCAGTGCGTGCTAAGACAGGAAATTCGAATTTCTTGAGTTTCCCTCGGAGAAGGTCCGTGAGGTGTTGCACCAGCGAGGCGCAGTTGGGTATAAATCGTCAGTAAAAGTTGACAAGTCCATCAAAACACCCGAGCTGTTTGAAAGAATGAGGCTCGGGGTAGTCGAGGATGGCTTGAATTTATTCTTGCAGTGGCACAACGCTTGCAGAAGAGATACAGTGGCCGAGGAAATTGACTGAATCGACACAAAACGAACACTTTTCCGCGTTGATCGTCACCCCGCGTTGAGATAAACGATCAAAAAGTGTTCGTAAGTGGTGTATGTGCTCTTTTCATGAAGAGCTTGCGATTAAACTGACATCAAGATACGCGTAAGCGAAGTTTAAATCTCGACAAACTTGGTTGATGAAGCACTGAAAAGTTTGCGCGGCATTATTTAGGCCAAACTGCATGCGCAGAAACTCGAACAAATCAAATGGAGTCGTCACGGCAGTTTAGCGATGTCCGCTACGGCTACCGGAATTTGGTTGTATGCGCGTACCAAGTCGATTTTGCTGAAGATAATTTACCTGCCAGACTGGCAGTGAGATCCACTATGTGTGAGATCGGATAGCGATCGGGCGTGGTAACCGTAATCAAGGATCGATAGTCGCCGCAAGGACCCAAGGCCCCATGACCTTCTTCGGGACCATGTGCAGAGGCGATGCCCATGGGCTGTTGGACGGCCTGACGATACCAAGTTGAAGCATGTGGTCGAATTCGGCTCGTTTTGCCCTAGTTTGTCTGGAGCAAGCCTTCTTGGTCGTGCGCTAAATGGTTGACCGCGCGTAACTATGTGGTGAGCGACCTCTGTCGTGACTGGTGGAAGCTCTGCGGCCGGTCGAACCAGTCGCGGGTGTTCGGATAGGAGGCTCAATTAGTCGGACGGTACGTCTGCGATCCGAAATACAGGGCTGATTATCGGGCTATCTGAAAGGACACCATCAACCCCTAGTTTTGTATGATCATCTAAAATTCTGTTGCGACCCGCGTCGACAAGCAATCTGAAATGGCGAAGAAAATCGATGCCGACAATTGCGAAAGGTACTGACGCAACCGTGAAAACCTAGTGGACGTCTCTGCGGAGATTTAAATCTAGGTTCATCAAGCACTGACCGTATGAAGCTATCGGTGAGCCGTTAGCTGCCCGTAGATTGTAGGTGGGCTACGAATGCTTGCCTTGCGCGCTGACAGGAATACCGATTACTTCCCCTCCTGTGTCGATAAGGAAAGTGAAGCGGGAGCGCCCATACTTGACGTAAACAGACGGTTTGCTTGGTTATTGAATGATACGTTTGTCGTGCTAGTAGGCGAGCTATTCGTTTTCCCTACAGCAGCTGGGTCGCGCCTAATACAGGGAGCCCGACAACGTCTGGCTCTTCCACCGTATTGGCGGTGATACCAACATACTACTTCGATGTGTTTGACATTATTTGACTGGGAATTTGTAGGGAAAATGTTGCGTTTTCGTGCAGAGCGAGAAATATTCGGTGCAGGCACAGACGAGCCGCAATGAACGGTAGCCGAAACGTGATCAGCATTTGACCGTGGCACCCGCTGTTTCGAAGCCTTCATTGCTGCTCTCTTGCTGCGAAGTATCGCGATTTCCTCATCTTTAGAGTCAGATCGGCCTAACGCCTGGGAGCAAACATGAGCTTCGGTTTTCATCGGTGAGAATAAGTCACCGGAGCTACTGGTAGTCTGCTGCGGAAGACGTTCGAACGCAGCGTCTGCCTTGGTAGCTAATTCTTTCAGGGGTGTATCTATAAACATGGATAGCATTACCGGCAATGGCTCTTGGAGACGTGCAAACCACAGCTCATTTATCCTTTCTTCGCTCAAGAATAAGGGACCAGCGACGCGCTGAATTTCGCGGAGCAACGCCGACAGCTTGCGATCTCCAAGCCTGAGACCATTGAGCTGCTCAAATCGAGTCCGTGCGCTGTGTCGTAACTCATTCAAAATCGCTTGATTCATCGTTTCATATTTTGCCTCATTCTATGGGCAGAGTAGGATGTAATCAGTCAGCGTCACGACCGACGGAGGAAGGCGTGGAACGAGCTAATTGGACCTCGGACGGTTCGCCGTTATGCCCTTATTTTCTAGTTCGATCTCGAATATCTTAAACCAAACTTCTGGACTGTGTTCCATGAAACTTGGAACAGCCAAAGTAAGCACGGTTACGCTGTGAAACGACTCAGATACCACTCTCGAAATGTGAGTAGAAAGATAAAGGATGAACAGAATAGGATAAAACTACCAAAATTACGCAAGAAACAAATGAATACGGGTATATAATCGAGAAAAAGGAACGAACTCAACAAAAAATAAAAACGAGAAAAAAAGTTGAATTCGCGCGTGCGAATCGGGGTCATAAATTTGTAGGACTAGTTAATACTGGTCCTAGACGGAGCGCGAATGTAAGCGCGGATATTAGAAGGCAATGGGAGTCGGACACAGCGGATTGTATTCGATGGGCTACAATAAGGAGCACAGGGATGAAGCGAGGCGCGAGCGTACATGTGAGCGCGGCAACTTACAAGGCAGTTGTGTCTCGAGCAGGTTGTAAGATTAAAACAAGAAGGACTAATGTACAAGCGGTCGACAATTGAATTGTACATGAAAGATAGCAGTTATCTTTTGGGGCGCTATATAAGTCATTGTTGCTGTCCTTAACTTATACTCACTTAAAAATGCCAAAAGAAGTTGTAGAAATACTGAGGGGAAATCAGTGCATGTGTATTAGAACCATATTTCAACAGTCGAATGTAAGCGCACTGCATACAAAGTACGGTGTCGATCCGAAAGATTGCAAGATCCGAAATGGACAGCTGGAAATGATCCGAAGTGAGGGAATTTGATAAGGGAACTCGCGCCTCAGGTCTGAGGGTGAGTGACCGCAGATAGATGATACCGGTTTATTCTGCCGGCAATGGGAAGTACATTGTTACCATTATATTTTACTTCAGTGTTAAAAATAAATGAGAGCAGGATGGTTACATTCTTTATCGTCTCTGGTTCCTCACTACCTCAGAGTAGCGAGATGCATTTGTAGGCATTTTCGGCACTCATGTCTGTAACTTCATAAGCAGTGTTGGTTTTTAAGGTCAACGCTGGTGCGCTGCACTGCTTTCGAGTTTTTTCTTCACGGGTGACATCCCACTCATGAGCTTAATAATGATGTCCTAGCATTTTCCTATGCATATTAAATGTAATGTGTTTCATGTGTTGCCTACCACGGATGATGTATTCGCGATGAAAATGGTAATAGTTTGACAACGATGTAGAGAACTTTTTGAGTACGATTTTTGGGATACACTTCGAATAACATTGGAGAATCATAACATATATTGGTGGCTTTTGTTCACTGGATGAAAGTGTATGAGGCTTTGGGAGGGAACAACGACCAATTTATCCTGTGAATAAAATTGTTGCTACTGGGCTTGTACTGGGTGGAATGTCGACAGAAATACTTTATTCAAGCGTGCGATGATTTACAGCATTCATTGCTCAACAATCGTTGCTGGAGCACCAACCGGAAACCATCAGAGGACCCCATAGTACCACGTAATCCTTCATGGCCATAAATAGACTGTTATACGTCCCCAAAGTTGCAGACATCATGTGCACCTGCATCCCTGAGGACAAGCTCTGGGAGAACGGACCCGACCATATATAGAATTTTATACCAATCCACCTTAATTACAAATAACACTCCCAATGCGCCAAAAGGCTTGTTAGCCAATTCGTCCAGCGCCAATATAGCTGCTTTCAAAGCGACCCCGTCCTCTCCATATCGCGCTCTTTGCTTTAACTTCCAGTTGTCAGTGCTCTGTCCTGATCTAGTCTCATTTGACCAATCTGCTTCTCATTGACTTTCTCCAGACTACCGAAATGTAAACGGTCACGACTCTGTAGGCTCAGCTATGCTTCCCTCGTCCCGAGAGCCTGTTGGTCATGCTCACCCTTTATTAATACAGCAACTTCCATCTCTAACATGTTCATTTCTGCTGACCCTCCCTGAATCCTGTGACGGTACCGGCCATTGTTCGGAAGACTGAATCTTCTGTCGCCCTCGTTTGCTTTTCCACGCCTTATCAGTAAATCATTGTTTAGTACTGTGCGCTGACCTAGTTTCATCTGACCAGTCTCCAAACTTCTGAGTGTCACAGGTTACCGAGTTGTGAACGGTATAGGCTTTTAAAGCCAAAGCGCTCATCCCTCAAATTGAGCGCGTCCTGGTCTTGCACACAGTTAATTAATTTACCCTCTTCCATATCTAACACGTCATACTGACCCTTTTTGTTTCACTTCCCACTGTAACTGTAAGACTAAATCTCAATGCGCCGACTAATACAGCCTCGTCTGGTTGGTCTTCTAATTTCTGACTTCTCTAGGAGTACTGTGGTGTTACCGGCCAATAATGAGAAGATCAAACTCTGTCCCCATTATCTCGAGAGAATCGTTGGCTTTTCCACTCCTAATTAGTAACGCATTTTCATCCCCACTTTGTCCCTACCTTACTGCGCTCTCTGTCTTCATCCCTCTTTCTATTGGACTGCTAACTCACTGGTCCAGTCTCATCTAATCAATCCACTGCCCTCTTACTGCCTTCTAAACTACGATAATTCAAACACGCTAGGCTCTGCTGATACAATGCCATGTTTCCTCACCTCGAAAGCATGCTACAACTGCCCATCCTTTATTAAATTATTAACTGCTTTGCCTTACCTCCCGAGTCTTCTTGATTTGTTTACCCCTTTTGTTATAGCTTCTTCCCAGCATTATTGTAAATCAAACTATTAATCTGCCAACTAATCCAGTCTCTCCCGATGGGCCTCCTGCTGTCCGGATTCATTCCGACTTCTGACACTTTACCTCACTTTGTTCGGCTAAACTAATGGACTGTTCACATTACCTCGAAAGCCCCGGTAACTTTTGCACTCTTTAGCAATACACGTTCTCCTCCCTATCCTGCCCTATCTTAATCGTGGTCTCTGATTGCATTTCTTTAACTAGACAGCCAACTATATGCCTTGCCTCAATCTAGCTTTGTTCCATTTCGACCCTGTCCTTCCCTTACTTTGCTCACTGCCTTCATTCCTCTTTCCATGGGACTGCTAATTTTTAGTATCGTGCCCTGACCCAGTCTCATCTGACCAGTCTACTTCCCTCTGACTGCTTTCAGAATTACGGAGACGCAAACGGGCCAGGCTCTGCTGAATCAATGCCATGTTTCCCTTAACTGGAGAGCCTGACCGAATTGCTCACCCTTTGTTAATTTAGCTCCTTCCATCATTAATGTGTTCATTTCTGCTGATCTAAATGTCTTTCCACCTTAGCTGTACGATTCAGTCTCAATGGGCTGATTAATCCAATCCAGTCTGCAAGATCTCTTGCTCATCGACTTCTCTTAGACCATTGCTACGTTATCGGTCAGTGTTTGCATGACAGATGACGTTTTGTGCATTACTTCGAAAGCCTCACTGGCTTTCTCAGTATTCATCTTGACCTAATAATTTCCTTATAGCGCTCTCAGTATTCATTCGTTCCTCAACCGGATAGCCAGTTCTCAGTGCTCCTCCAAGACTCAACCTCTTTCTCTCTGATTTCTTCTATGCTGCAGAGTCGCAAACGGTATAGGCTATACGGACTGAACGCTATGTTTCGTTCCCACGGGAGTCTGCTAGACTTTTCTAATCTTTAATGTTATCGCCTGCTTTCCCACTTCAATGATACGACTTAATCCTAATGCGCCGACTAATTCAGCCACGTCTGATCGGTCTTCTACTCTCCGAATTCACTCAGAGTTCTAAGACATTACCTCCCTTATTTTTGCTGACAACGATCTGTTTACATTACCTGGAGAGCATCGTGCGCTTTTTCGCTCTTTATCAATAAACCTTTCTCATCCCGACCCTGACCTCTTCTTATCGCACTCTCTGTTTTCATTCCCACTTCAATCCGACGGCAAGCTCGCACTGCCGTGCCGTGATTATGTCTCAGCCGACCAGCCTATTTCTCTCTCCTGTTCACGGAATGCACCCAGAATTCTGAGACGTTACCTCTCTTGGTTCGGCTGTCTTAATGGACTGTTCACGTTCTCATCCCTACTCTATCCTTTCCGTATCCCAGTCTCTGACTGCTTTTCTAACTAGTCATCCAACTCTGTGCTTTATCTTAATCTACTCTCATCTGTCCGTTTTTCTGCTTTGTGACTGCATCCATACTGCCGCGACGTATATGCTCTAAGTGTCGCATACCCAACGCAATGTTTCCCTCACCCAGAGAAGTTTGCTGGACTTGCTCCTGCTTTATTAACATAGCTGCTTTCATATCTAACCTGTCCATATTTGCTGACCCTTTCCATTCTTCTTCCAAAATAAAGTAAACGACTTAGTCTCAATGCACCGATTAATAAAGTCTACTCGGATCGACATCTTGCTCTACTACTTCGCTCCGTCCACTGGGACGTCACCGATCATGGTTCGGCTAACACAAAGCTTTTTTTATGGAAGACATGTACTTGAGATAGTTAACTTATAATGATACATAGAATGGAGGTTTATTAGTTCAAACATTCTAGTAGTTGATCTTATTTTTCCCTGTGTTCCAGATGCAACGTTGTTTGTTTATGTGGCTTCCTCCGTTCGTTGTCTTTTTTCTCCGAGATTTCGAAAGAACCGGTGGCCAAAAACCGAGGAAACGTCCATCGATTTGACCTCAAGCATTCAATGAAGCGCAATATTCCTTTATCTGGAAACGGGTGGATAATTATTCTGCTGTTTTATTAATTATCGGGTGGAGAAACTACTTATTTATACCTTGGATGAATGCCATCCGCCGGAGGCCTGAACAATAAATAAATAAATAAATAAATTTTTATTCTCGACAATGCGAGGCACACCTTTACAGGCATGATCATGTTTAACTAACATAGTGGATCAAATTGTACAGACGGACATGTTTGGCATAACAGTGTATGTAAGTATGTGGGTGTATACACGGTCCAGCCACCGCCTTGTCTGCGGTTGATTCCCCAAATACAGCGTGCTTGTGTTTGCCTGTGAAGGAGTGTGGGCCGGCTCCGTTGATGAAACGTGGCTCCCATCCACATACCTACCGGTCTTATTCCTTCGGGTTTACACTGGATATGGGGTGTGTGGATGGAGCTGTGGGTGGTACAGCGCAAGCCATCCATGGTCCCTCTGTAGGCGCAGGCGTCCTGTGGCTGACCACAGTGACAGGCAGATCCGAAACCGGATGCCGCCAACCATGTATACACGCATATAATTGTGTAGGAATGTAGCTTGTGTTCTTGAATGCGCCGCAGAATTTTTGACTGTTTGTTATCATCAGGAATGTGAGAATAAGCGATTGATTTTCGTGGATTGGATAGCATTTTCCGAATATCCACGGGCCAGTGACTTTAGTTTGTGGCGAGTCACATCCGCCACTCGCAGTGTTGTGAAGCAGATATTTGTGGCTTTTTATAGGGAGAACGCTTGCCAGGCGAAAACCCACCACGTCCTGGAACACTGCCGCCGAACTATTTGCTGGAACGGGTTAAACCCGAGCCACCCAGCTGGCACCACGAGGAGGTTGTTCGGCTAGCCAGCTCTCCATTTTTCCCTCTAGGATGACTGCTAAGCTTCGAAGAACCACCTAGTTCGTGACCTATTCCCAGTTCATCTTTACCTGTCTCAATTTGGATGTTGCTGCCGCATCGCTCACAAGCATTGGAATTCCCAGCCGCTACTTTACTTCCTTTTGTGCTTGAGATCGCTGTGGCCTTAAGTTCTTATTATTCACCACTTCCGTTTTCTGAATGTAGATGCCTGTCACTCCCTAGCTCGGTCTGCTTAATATTAACACGACTGAGAGTCTACGAAGATCCACATAGCCTGTTCTCACTCCCATTGCATTTTAACAGGCTATCTTTTGAATTGTGAAGCCACATAGCTCACAACCATCCGACTTGCCGAAATCTTCTTCTCACCTCACGCTTGATGGTACCTCGACATTACATACTTATCGTCTCCTTTCGAATTATGCACGTAGTTTTCCGCTACTATTCATCTCTATATGCTTATCTCGAGTACGGCTCAAACGCTCTGAAGAGTCAGCTTGATTGCGGCTCATTCTCATTTCATCTTTACAAGATACTATTGCAATAGTAATGCCGCACCGCTCAGCACCAGCCGAATTACTAACATTTGCATTTCGGCATCCTATGTCTGAGGTCTTTGTGACCCTAAACTCTCAATACTGTCTCGGAAGATTTATACCAGTCGCGGCCTAGCTACATCTCTTTATCACTAGTATGCCTGATATGTCTCGATGAACTGTCTAGAACACGACTCAATTCCATTTCTTTATAATAGGTTTCTTTTAGGACTGTAATTACGTATCCTACACCAACAGCCCATTTGCGAACATTTACATCCCTTCACCTCATATGTGACGATACTTCGGCCTTACATACTTAGCAGCATCTCCTTCCTGAGTCTGAATGTAGTTGTCCGCTGCTTCTTATCTCCATCTGTTTCTTTAGTATGTCTGATAGGTTTTAGATGGCCACCTAGCTCCTGGCTGACTCCCAATTCAACTACACTTTCTTCCATTTGTTTGTGATGCTTCATCCCTCCCAACCATCCGGGTTGCCAGCATGTTCATTTTTTCGCCTCATGCTTGAGGTCCCCTCGGCATTACATTAGTAATTTCATATAAATTCCGGATTTTGAACATCGAGGCTTGCTGCTCCTTAACTACCTATACCCTACTATATTATGTTGTTTCAGCTCTGAAGAGCCAACTAGCCAGTGACCCATTCCCCTTGAAACTTAACTGACTTTTATTTAGAGTTTGCTGGCGCATTGCTCACAACCATCCGACTCACTAACACTTTGACTCCCCCACCTCATTCCTGAGGTCTCTTTGGTCATGCATTCTTAGCATTAGCTACTTCCGTATTCTGAATGTCGTTATCCGCTGCTTCCCATCTCTATCGGTTTATCTCTAGTATGAATAATATGCCTCGAGTAACCACCTACGATGTGGCTCATTTCAATTTCATTTTTACAGGTTACCGGCTCTAACCCAAAAATTGGTTTTAGATTTCTCCCTCTGGTCCACCACAACGACACCTGCAAGACGCAATGCAGCGCAGTCGCCATAAAGATTCTGATCTTCTATTCACTTCCGTCCAAGGCTTATTATCTTGGCCGTAAATTGCCGCCACAACTGTAACCAACCTGAGTCTAGGCTGGGAAATGACCGCTCAGCCTGTTACTTTCGCCCTCTAACTTCCCTTCACTTATCCGTCTCCACCCCCCTCTGGCCTTAGCCTTATATTAATGCTTCGCTTGCTACTAGCTCCCCAACACTTCCAGGCAGCCCGCTAGCCCTGTAGATACCGACGTCCACTCTTTATATTTACCGATATTTACGCTCCAGCTTGCTACTGACCTTCCATCAATTAACTTGCCTGTGCTACTAACAACTAGCAACGACGTTAGAATTATTAACCTTGCGCGACGTAGCACGGTAGCAGTAAACAGCCGCAAACGGACCACCAACCCCAGCCCGAATCTTCACGATTCCCCGACCTTTATTCACACGTATAACAATATTATATGACACAAGGACAAAGCTTCAATATGCGTATCGTTTCAATTAACTGCGTTTTATTGTATTCCATTCGTTTCCTCGTATGCCTTTTCATCGCATTTGTCCTAGACTTGCTGTTGTCCATTGCGTCCCTTTCCAACTTTCCCACAGATACGTCCACTGGACTGGATCAATTCTTTAACGACTGAATGATCCATAATTAGCAGCTCCGATAATTACCCTCGCAAAGAACACATCGCCTGAATGAACAGGATTGAAACCCAAGGCGGTCACAGGAGAACGCACTGTACTATTCCTCCGGTCTGGCTACGAGTAACAGCAGACGTGATCTGCTTCAGGCCAGAAAATTTACTTGGAACAAATTCCAGTATCACATAGCGTGATTATCAACATTTTTACATTTGCATTAACAATGTGTTTCAACTGTGTGGTCGAACAGTTATCAAAAACTTATACTACTTCTTCCACTTTTCAATGTCAAGCCTAAAGTCCAGCGCATTTGAGCGTTGCAGATTTCACTGTACCTATTCGATCAGGCATTGTTGACGTGTCTCATTCAACACCGAGAATATAAAAAGTTATTTAATTATTTATTTACGTCTTGCCCGGAGCTCTCCTGCTGACATTCAATGTCAGCTGGGATATTTCACTTGACTTCGGAGGGCGGAATTTCCTGCTGTTGCTATACCATTAAAGTGGAAAAATCCCAACACAGTGCTACTTTGTACTATGGCCAGAACAAATAGGCATGGTTGTTCTCATTACTAACTAAATAAATACTCTATTCTCGACAAACCGAGGCACGCCTTTTGGGCATGATCAACATACTTTTCATTTAGCACGTATCTGGAGAAGTTCACACTACTGTTACCTTCCATTTGGTCGCGGAGGCCTGTGTTCCCAATCAATACAACTTACTCCGGGAGGAATGCCGGTTCGTTATTCCGGACAACTTGCTGCACATTTGGTCCTGAACAATTGGGTTTGACCATTTTCCGTTCTTCAATAATACTTCAACAACATATTATTTTGGATACTCACTGGTGACATTACACAGTTCTACAGACGACAAGTAGATAACATTCCAAAAATGTTCAGTTCCTGGTTTACTTAACGAACGGGTCGTGCCAATCCGTCAGGACCTGACAGGACCCATGGATGAAACAGTCCCTCGCCCATCATGCGTCAGGCAGCTGAAATTATGGATGTATCCTGACTGCGACTAACTTAACCAATAATCGATCAATAAGAAGCATTGCCATTTACAATTTGTCGTTCGAAAGCATCGATGGCAGTGTTCCAAGGCGTGGTGGGTTTCCGCCTGGCAAGCATTCTCCCTAAAAGAAAGCCACAAATATTCGTTTAACAACACTGCGACGTGGCGGATGTGACTTGTCACTTAATAACGTCACAGCCCATTACTTCACATTGGCAAGCTGACTAGGAACACATAGCGCCATTCTTGATACGCCCCAATAAGTTTCTATCTGCATATTTGGTCGCTAAGTTTCTTTCTGCGCATTCACCGTTGCTCTTTACACTTCACTCACATGAACCCAGCGTATCGTGTAACCACGGCTGAGCTTGTTCTTCAGCAGTACTATGCATAAAGTCACATCGTACATGGCTGAAATCAGCCCACCTGAGAACAATCTAGGAAAAGCCTCAGTTAATACTAAGTGTTCGGCTGCTGCTTCCACTCGACCCTCTATACCGGAAGGACCAATGCTGGATGAAACTCTAAGGCAACCTCTAAATAGCCCAGTTAACTCGGACATGTTAGAAATATTTTACGACGCTCGAAGCGAGCTCAGCACAACCTACACTCAAAGAACAGAGCCGGCGACACCTCGAGCCAAAAGACCCGTGTATGGACCATAACACCGAGTTCACCTGAGCCGCTAAGGTCAACGGGACTAACTATGGAAATAAGGAAAGCGGAGGTCCTGGAATCATATAATGCTGCGTGCAGGAATTGCTTGTGTAACGCACTAGTGTTCAAAGTTCCAGACGATATATCGATGGACGTATTTATGCGTGCAATCTTTGCGGCTAATGGCATTGCAGATAATGCACTGCAGCAGCAGCGGCTAACAAATCGTGTAACCAAATTTGAGGCTCGCATCAAACTGAATGTAAAGAATGAGGCAGTATTGCGTATTCTCATGGCTAACCGTGAATAACTTTGCAATGTACTCTTGTTAATGCAGCTTACTTTCGGACCGCTGAAAAGAATCATATGTTGAGCTGCGACAAAGCCTAAAATCAAACCAGCCTTTAGTCAAGGTGAGTCTAGGTCATCCGTCAAACAATCACGAGCGACATATTGCCTCTTAGACAGCACTGTGTCTAAACCTAGGAAGGCTCGTAGTGCTAAACGGGCTTGAGGAGGTAATACAAGTTGACCCTCACCTACGATGGTTATGTCGCTTACATGTGCCTTAATTACCTCAAGATCCGTAGACAAGCAGTCGCCGCAGCCTGCTTGGGATGAGATGGAGTTCAGGGCACTTGCGATCAATGTTCCGGATGGCATATCGACGGGCAAGGTAAAGTGTACGATCGTTAAAATCAACGGTATTGCGGAAAACTTGGTACAAGTTGAGTGGATGGTCAAATGGATCAGCAAATTCCCAGCCACAATCAAACAGAGAACAGACAATAATAGAACCTTGCGCACTATAATATTGTATTGTGAACAACTCCGCATCGATACCAAGTTAAGGCAATGGTATTTCAGCCCACTAAGACGGGCTCTACCGAAGCATACCCCAGATGCGAGCTAGACGGCACCACGCACCACCACCGCAACAAATTCACCTACGGTGAGCACTAGATTTGGCAAGCTACACTACTCCGTTCAACTTCATGCGCATCCAGCTTGCTGCGCCCCTGCTACATCCTGCAGACTTATGCCGCCGGTCCAGGTACATAGGTGAAATAGTCCAATACCTCCTACCCCGCAACCCGCGCAATTTTTAGACCAGGTGGGGATGAACCGCGGTAGTTTCATCCCGGCACCAAACACATCGTTGCCCAACTACCCACTGCACGGTCTTCTCGCTCACTTCCTACAACTACTGCAGATGGCGAAGTAGATATCAACAGCTTCGTTTCCTCAACCGTAAAGCTTGTCTACCCCACGTGTTCCTTCTCACTGCTGCTTATAAATGCTAGGTCCCTAAACAATAAAATGCATATTCTGCGTCCTCTGTCTGTCCTCGCCGACCCTGATGCAATATTTGTCAAGGAAACATGGTTGTTCCCTTATGTTTCAGGGAAGGTTTAATCACTTCCTAACTATCAGCTATTTATGCAATTTCGTGTGATTAACGGGTGACAGGTGCGCCATCTATGTTAAAATTACTTACAAAGTAAATAGGTCCGAAATCATGAACGCAGCTGAGGCGATGGATTCAGGATGGAAAATGGCTGATGTCCAGGAATCGACGATATCATTTGGGTGCATTTCTAGTCCACCCGATACCTCAACTAAGGGTGACAAGGCACTTTAGTTATTTGAATGATGATAATCAAGCTGTACCCACGGACGCCGCGGCTTTTTGGATCAACGTGTGCTGGATACAACTTTTGCCTCAGATTACTGTGTTAGCAGCGTTTTATCTGTGTGAATTGTGCACCATTATTCTTCTTTTGGCGTATTTTCCCAGCGGTGCAAATTTGGCGGCTATTCTTTGGCTAATTCCGGAGATCTCATTGATTTGCCATACTGCCATCTCTGTCCTCCATCTTGGATTTGCTCTAGCCACGAAATCTCCCTCAATAATATCATCGCTAAGCGGTTGACCAGGATTCCATTTTCACCCAACTACAAAGGGAACGGTCCCAGACTTATGAAGGTGGTGCTTCAATCTGAGTTTATGTTACCGCTCGCTTTGGAAAACTGGTCCAAATTCCGCATGAAACTGCCAGCGGAAATTCGGTTAAAGGCATCAGGTACGCTGCCACGGATTACCAACGACTCACGGGGAGCCATCAAATTGTTGAACCATCCACTCATGCAACTTTGTGAAGGCATGGATTTATCAACAACCGCAATATCCCACGAAACACGGCTGAACACGGGGGACCAGCAGGGCCCGGAAGGCCGCGATCAGTCGTCTAACCGAAAGCAAACTCAAAGGCAAACTTCACCACAAAAAAAACGGTTAATGGCCGACCCGTTAACGGTCGGCACAAACTCCATTTCTACCACAACCGGTGCTAGCTCACTCTTGGTTACAAAATCACTATCCTGCATGTATACTAATGCACAAGGCCTCATAAGTAAGTTGGTAGAACTCCGTCACCGTTTGGCTTCGGAGCCTCGAGACATCATAATGACCACCGAAACCTGGCTGAGCGGCGAAATCACAGACGCTGAGATTGCCATACCGGGTATGTCACTTCTCCGGAACGACAGAACGGGCAAGGGCGGTGGCGTGCTCATTTATTTCCGAACGAACCTTCGTTGTGAGCTCATAGACGATCCCCAGTCTTGTGTCACCGACGTCCTTTGGTGCAAACTGTGGTTGGAACGCAACGACGTATGCCTTCTCTCTGTGGTTTACCGACCACCGAAATCCACTCCGGAAAGGGACAACAGACTTATCTCCGCTTTTCGCTCCGTGCTTAATCAGAAGTACAGCCACATCCTCGTTGCAGGAGATTTCAACACCCATGACTTGGAAAATCCAGCATCCGAGACAGAGGTGTTCAAGGCATATTTGCAAGAGCTACTCTCTAGCACCTTCTTGTATAACCACGTCACCGTTCCAACCAGGTTCAGAACAGGAAACAACCCATCGATATTAGATCTAGTGCTCACTAACGAAGAGCTCATGGTCGATGGACTAAAGGTGTGCAGTCCTTTGGGCCGTAGCGATCACGTGACTTTGCAGTTCGATTACATCTGCTACGCCAAATATCCAGCTGCGGAGCTCGAAACGAGGCAATCTGTTATCCGTTACCACGTTCTGTCTGCCTTAGTTGAGAATACCAGTTGGACGTTTCTAGCTAACTGCACCCCAGAACTAGCCTGGGAGACATTTGCGAACACCACCACGTCACTAGTCATAGAAGCCTCAACACCAAAAGTTTCCCAACATCCCCGCACAGCGAAATCATTCTTGCGAAGCCGGACGCGAAAATGCATAACTCTAAGGGATCGGGCATGGCGCATGTATAAAAGCAACCCCAGCGCAGAAAACTGGACGGAATACGTTTCGCATCGCAACTACTGTGTGCTTTTGGTTCTCGAAGACAAGCGAACGCATCAGCAGGAGCTAGCCAAACGATTCTGTTCGAACAAAAAGCTTCTTTACAAACATGTGAATGGACTTCGCAAGGTGCAACGGGGAATCCCACCACTTAATACGACCAATGGGTATACACATACTGCGAAGGAGGCGGCCAACGCATTACGGGCCCAGTACTCCCCAATCTTCCAAGGTGTACAAGCCTCGACGTATATTCCGCCACTAGTTACCCCACCGCCCGTTTTATCCAATGTCACGTTCACTGCAGAAATGGTGCTGCAAAAGCTGCTATCCTTGCGTCCACACAGCTCTCCCGGGGCCGATAACATTCACCCGAAAACATTACAGGTAGCTGCCATCCACTTGGCCGAACCACTAGCTGCATTTTTTCAGCGCTGTTTCGATGAGAACATCGTACCTTCGAGGTGGAAACAAGGTGTAATAACGCCCATATACAAAGCGGGAAGTCGATCGGATCCTGCCAATTACCGCCCCGTAACGCTTCTGCCTGTGATCGCCAAAGTCATGGAAGCGGTGATAGCAGATGCGTTAATGGGATACTTGGAAAACTACGGCATAATTGCGCCAGAACAGCATGGGTTTCGTCAACATCGTTCATGTACGACGAATCTGCTGATAGCTCGTGACAACTGGACCGAGACTGTCGATGAGGGAACAGGAGTCGATGTTGCATTCTTGGACTTTTCGAAAGCCTTCGATCGCCTGGATCATCGAATCCTGCTCATTAAACTCCAACAGTACGGTATCGGAGACCCGTTGTTAGGATGGATCGGTAACTTTCTCTCTGAACGGCAGTTGGAAGTTAGAGTTCGATCATCCTTTTCCGATCCGATTCGAGTGGGATGCGGCGTACCGCAGGGTTCGGTACTTGGGCCTCGTTTGTTCCTGCTTTTCATTAACGATCTAGTAAGAGTTATTACGTCGAAATTCTTACTCTTCGCGGACGACCTCAAGGTTTGGCGGGCGATAAAACGATCGGACGACCAGGAAGTCCTACAGCGTGACTTGAATGATGCCTGGAATTGGTCGGTGAGAAACGCCCTGCCGTTTAATGTGGACAAATGTCGCGTTGTTCATATCCGCCATCGACAAGTCCACGTCTACAAGCTTGGGGCACACGATCTGAAGACCACCACTCAGGAACGCGACTTGGGTGTGCTGGTACAGGAAGACCTCGGGTGTTCCAAACAGTCAGATTCCGCTTCTAAAAGGGGCAACCAGCACGTTGGACTCCTGCGAAGAGCATTCGGAATTTTGGATCCATCCATCTTCTCTTTGATGCTGAATGCCTACGTGCGTCCTCACGTCGAATATGCAATGCAGGCCTGGCAACCCTGGCTAAAACGTGACCTTGCAGCGCTTGAGACCCCACAGCGTCGAGCAACGAAAATCGTCAAGGGCTTGCGCCACACTCCTTACCAGGAACGACTGGAGATACTCCGAGTGTTCAGTGGACGGTACCGGCGACTTCGTGGAGACCTCATACTAGTGTACCAGATATTGAGCGATCCCAGTCACGTATGCCGCCACCTCTTGAAGCTCAGCCCGAACACTAACCTTCGCGGTAACAGTTTAAAGCTGAGCCAACAGTACAGTCGTCTAGACTGTTGGAGAAGTTATTTCTCCCTCCGGGTCTGCGGGCCCTGGAACGCCCTTCCAAACGCAGTTGTTTGTGCCCCCACATTAGATACGTTTAAAAAACGATTGGACGTCGCACTGAGCGCCCTGCGCTTTGTTTTATGAACGAATACGCTTGTATATATTTAGGCTGACCAGCCTCTTTGGATTTATACCCCAAATTCACGGTCGTAAATCTGTGCGAACGGGTGAGTACTCCATTTTGATTTGCTACCATCACCAACGATAACAATTTCTTAGCCAGTTTTGCGTCGTACCACTTTATCCCCCCTAAAACTGTTATACTTCTACCTTTTATCTCACTGACACTCCTTACTTCAACCACTTATGTGGTTTGCCAATTTGTCAGTATTTCTATTGCCAACCTGCGGGACTCGTTAAGTGTATGCTTTTTTACCCGTCATATACCATTGTTCCATTGTTCCATAGCTTGTGATGCCGTCTCAAGCTACTTGTGGTTCGTGTTCGAAAGTTGTGGGAAATAAGGCTCATGCACTTCGATGCTTCAGCTGTGATGTTTTGTTTCAAATTTCGTTCATTGGCTTATCCGTTGACGTGTTTCGAAAATCGCTCGACATCCGACATCGGTTTTTTCAAGTTATATGTGATAAATGTCGCGGTACAAGACATCAGAATACGCAGCGACCGCAAACAACTACGGAAAAATCTCTCTTTCAGATAGAAACAAACCGTTCACCACGTGGAATCAAACGCCCTCGTGAAAGTACCTCTGTCACCTCGCCTTCTATTGTCACTCCGCGATCTGCACCACCGCCAGCGTCTTCGACCCCGGCCGAACCCCAGGTTCAGTGTTTCCCACCGATGGAAGACTCAGACTCAGAAGCTACGAAATGCCGCTACACTGATCGGTCCGTGAATTTCTCAGAGCCTGTCGGTGAACTTCTGAACACCGAGGATCCATGGACCACTCAAAAGCGCAAGGGCCCACGTAACCGAGTTCAGACGTCACCTGCTGATAAACAACTACCCAATCAGTTAAGCGCCTCTAGTTCTGCTCCCACAGGTTCATCACTGATTTCGCTGGGGCGTCATAATCTCATGGTCTTCCACGTACCGGAGTCAAAAGATGAAAAACCTCAGATACGTTATGATCACGATGTTGAGTTCCTCCAGGGGCTCATCGATAGATTCTTGGATGTGGGCGAGGACAGTGTGACGATTAAACAAGTAATCCGACTTGGCCAGAAAACTAACCAGTCATGTCGACCTCTGAGGATCACCTTTGCAAATCCTAATATGCCGCAGCTCATACTGTCTCGTCTGTCAAGGCTGAAAGGCATAAAAGTTCACATCCGTCGAGATTTGGAACCCGAGGACAGGGATCGTTTGAAGACTGCGGTGATTAAGCTCAAACGCCTTACAGAGGAAGGTGAGACTGACTTACAGGTTGTAAAATTTCGGGTGATCAAGAACTGTGTACGAACCCATATCAATCGGTTGCTCAACCTCCATGCACGTCCCGCAGTACCTCCCAGGACCTCCGTGTCGCATTCGTCAACGTGTGCAGCCTAATGAACAAACGTGACGAACTGTGCCGCTTCGCTGTCTCGGAGCGGCCGGACGTTTTAGGACTTGCGGAGACGTGGCTGAGCTCCGACGTCATACCCCAAGTATTCGTGCTATTAGGATATCTCGTTTCGGATGCGACCGAAAATCAAGGGCTCACGGTGGTGTTCTGTTGTACATAAAATCGTCACAATCTGGCAAACTTATCAGTACCTAACGGATTGAGGATAGTTTATGCGAGCAACTGTGGTGCACAATCCGCCTCAGACGCGAAAAACTAATAGTGGGCGTTATCTACCGGAGCCAATTAAACCGTTGCTGCGATTGGATACCACATGTACAGAAGCGCATGAGCCGCCCACAGTTCTTACTGATGGGGGATCTAAATTTACCTAAGATAATTTGGCCAGACGTTCAACTTCTTCCCGGTCATGGCAACGTTGAGGCTCAATTCGCTAAAATGACTATTGAAATCGGGGCAACGCAACATGTCATCCAACCGACGCGCGTAAATCCATACTCGGCATCTTGTCTGGACCTAATGTTTACGAGCTGCGAGCAGAAGCTAAAAGAGATCAGAGTCATCGAACCTCTGGCGAACAGTGACCACTGCTCTATTGTAGCAAGCTTAGAACTGTCGTTACCATATTACAATCAACAGAAGCCGACATTCAACTATTGGAAGACGGACTTCAACGGATTCGTCCAAGCCGCAAGTCAGACTGATTGGACACTACCACATGATGCGTCACTTGAGGCCTGGTGGTCATTAATAAAGGGGAAGCTTAACTCGCTCTGTACTCGGTTCGTTCCCCTTAAGTATCCAAAATTCGGACCTGTCAAACCGCATTGTTTTGATAGGGAATGCAGACAGTTAGCGCGACGACGTCGTAAACTTTGGGATAGATACATCAGCTCGGGTTGTGATAAAGATTACGCGGTGTACAAGAAACAGCGTAACTTACGTAACGCCGCAAGGATCAAGAAACGCCGGCAGTTCGAAGAGGAGCTAGCATCCTCGGCCGCAACTGCACCCAAACGAATATTTGCCTACTTGAAACGTCAACTGAAACCTGGGGACAACCTACCGGTCTTAAAGTGCTTAGACGGGAAGACACTCATTTCAAGCGCGGAGCGCGCAGACGTCCTGGCTACGCACTTCCTCACTGTATTTTCCAGTAAACCGGCGGCTGTTCCAGTACCGGCACAGGTTGCGCAAGTCTTGCTCGACAGCCTACAATGTGATGCAGTCGAAGTACATCAGCTACTCGTCAACCTCAATGGTGCAAAGCCCCCGGGCCAGACGGACTTCACCCACTGATACTCAAGTCTCTATCGATTATCATCTCACCAGTTGTGACAAACCTTTTCAATAGATCGCTCTCTGAAGGATCCGTCCCGAACGACTGGAAATGCTTGGTAGTTAAACCGCTTCCCAAGGGTGGTGATCCGAGTAAAATAGAGAACTATAGACTGATCTGTTTGACTTCGGTATTATCCAAAGTTCTCGAGAAGGTTGTGAAAAAGTGTCTGCTATCGTTTTTTCGAATCGATGGACGTATCGACGCCAGCGCAACACGGCTTTACGAAAGGGCGATCCTGCATCACCAACTTGATGTACGCAAATCACCAGTGGGTTCGAGCTCTCAATGAACAGAAGGATGTTGACGTGGTGTACATCGACTTTAGTAAGGCGTTTGACAGAGTGACCCACGAGGTACTCCTTCGTAAACTGAGGACATACGGAATCGGTGGCACGTTACTTCAGTGGATACAAGAGTTTATTGTGGGACGAAGGTTTAGAGTACAGGTCAATGACTATCTGACAGAATGGTAAACGATAAACTTTGCAGAGTGTGTGACGTTTAATGCAATGTCACTAAAGAATACCGACTTTAAACTAATTATCCTTAAGACTGACCACGCGCCCCGGAAAGTCGGCTTGTTACGTTAGTGTAAACGATACTGAAGCACAGCTTCAGCAAATCGCTCGCCTAGCCTTCACTAGAACTATCCAGTAACCATACCTCTAACACTTGAGAAATGATGCCAAACGCTCCGGCTTTCTCTTTGACTACTCCTTGGATAAAGGTTTCGCGTCAAGTACGATATCGTGTCAACCACACTGTTTTCATGCCCTACTGTAATCCAATTGACTATCGTTGTAAACTAACTGCAGGTTCTCGACTGTTCAGTTAATCGTTGCTGGTCAGTTTCCAGCCCCCTAAGTAATATTATAGTTACCCGTTATCACAACACAACGTAACCTGTTGATGTTTTTGAACAAGAACGCCAGTAAAGGGTATAGACACATATATCAGTGAAAGCACAAAAGTTTATAAATCCATGAGGTGTGTTGCACGAGCATTCGTCGCTTTTACTTGTTCTACCATTTGTTTACAGTGGTGTTGGGACACGCAGGCTCGTGCTTCTGATACAATATGTTCCAGGAACTGGATCCTCCGTTCTGTTTCGCTTATCACACAAGCTGAATCCCCTCGAAGCATTTCGGAGTATCGTTACTACATGGCTTTTTTCACATAGGACTTGATGACACTTCATATACGGGACATATCAAGCACTTGCTTTTATACCCGTTATAAATCATTGTTCATTGTTCATTGTTCAACTGGCTTCAGTGCAGGCGAATACGGTGCAAGTCGCAGAAGTCTTCCGGATGGGTAAGGCGTTTCCTGGAAAGCGCGTTCCAGATCAGTGTGGCACGGTGCGTCGTCACATATAAGCAGGCGCTTATTAGGAACAGCTGCGCCGTTGGCATCAAGCATTTGACGCAACCACCGACAGCATCTCTCTTTGTTGTAACTGCCTCTTACTACATAGTACCCCAGAAGTGCGTCTGCAGTCATCCCACTGACAAGATGTAGATTTTGTCCACGAGCACTCGCGACTGTACACTGCGCACGGCAGCCACATGCTGAACGCCCCCTTGAGCGAGCACAAAACATGTTGAAGTTCGTTTCATCAAACCAAACTGCTTTGTAACCTTCGGCTTCCTGATTCATCAGTCGCAGAACTTACGATCTCCTTCGCTACTTGTTCTCAAGCGTAGTCATTGGTATTGAATGCAGCTTTTTCATTGTTATGATGCGACCGTCTAAGTATCGAGCAACGGTACTGATGCACACCTCCACTTCGAATTCCACCTTCAACCGGAAACGAAGAGTTTCTAATGTAACCGTGGGTTCCGATTCAACCTGTTCCACTAGACAATCTACGTGACTTTCACACAGTGAATTTCGACGTGCACCGCCATGTTTTCCTCTATGTTTGTGCGATTCCAATCTCCTTATCCAAATGTATATCTCGAGCTCCCATTTAAGGGTAACACCGCTTCAACTAGGGCAACCAAGCGCTTCCTCTACGTCACTCACATAATGTAATGTGTTACAGATGCTGTGATGATAAACACAATCCGGAAATTGTCGCTACTTTCAGCATAGAATGTTGAACCTATCAACGCTAAATCACACAATATTCACTAATCCGATTATCCCTGCTGCGTTAGTTAGATAAGCAAGAATGTGGGGGGTTTTGAATTACAGAGTGAATGAACACCGGACCAAATGGGTTCAAGTGAAATAAGCCATCTCTCTCCCAATATTCCGTGTGCACGCAAACGCAAACATGTTTTATTCACCCATTATCAGCTTGGCATCGGCTCCGCATTTCAGCTACCATTACGTTATCCCAATCCACGCTTAGTACGGTTCGCCTAAGCCGTGACGACAAGCCAGCTAAGACCTACCTGTGAGTGTAGAAACAGTCCGTTTTTGACCTACGAGTACCCCGGTCCTAGGACGATTGCCACCGTTCATCTCACGGCATTTCACCGATTGGGAACATCCTTGGGACTGTATAAGATAATTACTAGTTATTGTTTTGGTACTGATGAGACAATACGAAATGCGTGCATTTATCCGTGATCGTCTTCTCATTGTGTTATTCGAACTATTGGAGAAAACTAAACTGTTGTAAAAAAAACAGTTTATTTCTCGGCGGTGCGCGAGACTGTGACGGCATAGGGAAAAATCAATGCTGACATGAATTTCCTGAGGCCAGTCACACATGTAATTGTAATGTCCCACTGACGCGAACCGAACTTTGGCATAGTAGATGAACCGATGTGTGCATCCGTTCACACGTGAGTTATACTTCGCGACCAAATGTAGCAACACGTCATGCCCTAGTTACATCGCTCGCACGTGTTCACCTGTGGCCACGGTACGCTATGCTACGTAAGGACAGGCTCTCAGGGCTTGTAGCAAGTGTCCATTCAGTTGCACACCTGGCCACTAGCTCTATTCGCTACTTAGCCCCTACTTCAGTCGAGTGGTGGATCAGGTGTCTGTCGCCACCGTGACAGCGCAGTCAACCAATGCTGACCCCGCACGTACGTCCGGTCTGTGGCTGCGGAGTACGAGGCTTGCACGCATGACCTGCCGGCCGGATAGATCAACCCGGAAATCAAGGACAACGAGCTAGTTGACGAAGATAAAAACGTGTGTAAGTTTGCATCAGCGAACAAAGTTTCGCTCAGAACTGTAAACAAGCATAAGTTGACGTACTGTAGGTAGAAGCTTTTACCCATTTCCAGACCGACTCGGTCCCATAGGAAGAAGTACGAAGATTATTTAATTTATTTTTTATGAATCATGACGAACTGTGCCGCTTCGTTGTCTCGAAGCGGCCGGACGTTTTAGGACTTGCGGAGACGTGGCTGAGCTCCGACGTCATACCCCAAGTATTCGTGCTATTAGGATATCTCGTTTCGGATGCGACCGAAAATCAAGGGCTCACGGTGGTGTTCTGTTGTACATAAAATCGTCACAATCTGGCAAACTTATCAGTACCTAACGGATTGAGGATAGTTTATGCGAGCAACTGTGGTGCACAATCCGCCTCAGACGCGAAAAACTAATAGTGGGCGTTATCTACCGGAGCCAATTAAACCGTTGCTGCGATTGGATACCACATGTACAGAAGCGCATGAGCCGCCCACAGTTCTTACTGATGGGGGATCTAAATTTACCTAAGATAATTTGGCCAGACGTTCAACTTCTTCCCGGTCATGGCAACGTTGAGGCTCAATTCGCTAAAATGACTATTGAAATCGGGGCAACGCAACATGTCATCCAACCGACGCGCGTAAATCCATACTCGGCATCTTGTCTGGACCTAATGTTTACGAGCTGCGAGCAGAAGCTAAAAGAGATCAGAGTCATCGAACCTCTGGCGAACAGTGACCACTGCTCTATTGTAGCAAGCTGAGAACTGTCGTTACCATATTACAATCAACAGAAGCCGACATTCAACTATTGGAAGACGGACTTCAACGGATTCGTCCAAGCCGCAAGTCAGACTGATTGGACACTACCACATGATGCGTCACTTGAGGCCTGGTGGTCATTAATAAAGGGGAAGCTTAACTCGCTCTGTACTCGGTTCGTTCCCCTTAAGTATCCAAAATTCGGACCTGTCAAACCGCATTGTTTTGATAGGGAATGCAGACAGTTAGCGCGACGACGTCGTAAACTTTGGGATAGATACATCAGCTCGGGTTGTGATAAAGATTACGCGGTGTACAAGAAACAGCGTAACTTACGTAACGCCGCAAGGATCAAGAAACGCCGGCAGTTCGAAGAGGAGCTAGCATCCTCGGCCGCAACTGCACCCAAACGAATATTTGCCTACTTGAAACGTCAACTGAAACCTGGGGACAACCTACCGGTCTTAAAGAGCTTAGACGGGAAGACACTCATTTCAAGCGCGGAGCGCGCAGACGTCCTGGCTACGCACTTCCTCACTGTATTTTCCAGTAAACCGGCGGCTGTTCCAGTACCGGCACAGGTTGCGCAAGTCTTGCTCGACAGCCTACAATGTGATGCAGTCGAAGTACATCAGCTACTCGTCAACCTCAATGGTGCAAAGCCCCCGGGCCAGACGGACTTCACCCACTGATACTCAAGTCCCTATCGATTATCATCTCACCAGTTGTGACAAACCTTTTCAATAGATCGCTCTCTGAAGGATCCGTCCCGAACGACTGGAAATGCTCGATAGTTAAACCGCTTCCCAAGGGTGGTGATCCGAGTAAAATAGAGAACTATAGACTGATCTGTTTGACTTCGGTATTATCCAAAGTTCTCGAGAAGGTTGTGAAAAAGTGTCTGCTATCGTTTTTTCGAATCGATGGACGTATCGACGCCAGCGCAACACGGCTTTACGAAAGGGCGATCCTGCATCACCAACTTGATGTACGCAAACCACCAGTGGGTTCGAGCTCTCAATGAACAGAAGGATGTTGACGTGGTGTACATCGACTTTAGTAAGGCGTTTGACAGAGTGACCCACGAGGTACTCCTTCGTAAACTGAGGACATACGGAATCGGTGGCACGTTACTTCAGTGGATACAAGAGTTTATTGTGGGACGAAGGTTTAGAGTACAGGTCAATGACTATCTGACAGAATGGTAAACGATAAACTTTGCAGAGTGTGTGACGTTTAATGCAATGTCACTAAAGAATACCGACTTTAAACTAATTATCCTTAAGACTGACCACGCGCCCCGGAAAGTCGGCTTGTTACGTTAGTGTAAACGATACTGAAGCACAGCTTCAGCAAATCGCTCGCCTAGCCTTCACTAGAACTATCCAGTAACCATACCTCTAACACTTGAGAAATGATGCCAAACGCTCCGGCTTTCTCTTTGACTACTCCTTGGATAAAGGTTTCGCGTCAAGTACGATATCGTGTCAACCACACTGTTTTCATGCCCTACTGTAATCCAATTGACTATCGTTGTAAACTAACTGCAGGTTCTCGACTGTTCAGTTAATCGTTGCTGGTCAGTTTCCAGCCCCCTAAGTAATATTATAGTTACCCGTTATCACAACACAACGTAACCTGTTGATGTTTTTGAACAAGAACGCCAGTAAAGGGTATAGACACATATATCAGTGAAAGCACAAAAGTTTATAAATCCATGAGGTGTGTTGCACGAGCATTCGTCGCTTTTACTTGTTCTACCATTTGTTTACAGTGGTGTTGGGACACGCAGGCTCGTGCTTCTGATACAATATGTTCCAGGAACTGGATCCTCCGTTCTGTTTCGCTTATCACACAAGCTGAATCCCCTCGAAGCATTTCGGAGTATCGTTACTTCATGGCTTTTTTCACATAGGACTTGATGACACTTCATATACGGGACATATCAAGCACTTGCTTTTATACCCGTTATAAATCATTGTTCATTGTTCATTGTTCAACTGGCTTCAGTGCAGGCGAATACGGTGCAAGTCGCAGAAGTCTTCCGGATGGGTAAGGCGTTTCCTGGAAAGCGCGTTCCAGATCAGTGTGGCACGGTGCGTCGTCACATATAAGCAGGCGCTTATTAGGAACAGCTGCGCCGTTGGCATCAAGCATTTGACGCAACCACCGACAGCATCTCTCTTTGTTGTAACTGCCTCTTACTACATAGTAACCCCAGAAGTGCGTCTGCAGTCATCCCACTGACAAGATGTAGATTTTGTCCACGAGCACTCGCGACTGTACACTGCGCACGGCAGCCACATGCTGAACGCCCCCTTGAGCGAGCACAAAACATGTTGAAGTTCGTTTCATCAAACCAAACTGCTTTGTAACCTTCGGCTTCCTGATTCATCAGTCGCAGAATTTACGATCTCCTTCGCTACTTGTTCTCAAGCGTAGTCATTGGTATTGAATGCAGCTTTTTCATTGTTATGATGCGACCGTCTAAGTATCGAGCAACGGTACTGATGCACACCTCCACTTCGAATTCCACCTTCAACCGGAAACGAAGAGTTTCTAATGTAACCGTGGGTTCCGATTCAACCTATTCCACTAGACAATCTACGTGACTTTCACACAGTGAATTTCGACGTGCACCGCCATGTTTTCCTCTATGTTTGTGCGATTCCAATCTCCTTATCCAAATGTATATCTCGAGCTCCCATTTAAGGGTAACACCGCTTCAACTAGGGCAACCAAGCGCTTCCTCTACGTCACTCACATAATGTAATGTGTTACAGATGCTGTGATGATAAACACAATCCGGAAATTGTCGCTACTTTCAGCATAGAATGTTGAACCTATCAACGCTAAATCACACAATATTCACTAATCCGATTATCCCTGCTGCGTTAGTTAGATAAGCAAGAATGTGGGGGGTTTTGAATTACAGAGTGAATGAACACCGGACCAAATGGGTTCAAGTGAAATAAGCCATCTCTCTCCCAATATTCCGTGTGCACGCAAACGCAAACATGTTTTATTCACCCATTATCAGCTTGGCATCGGCTCCGCATTTCAGCTACCATTACGTTATCCCAATCCACGCTTAGTACGGTTCGCCTAAGCCGTGACGACAAGCCAGCTAAGACCTACCTGTGAGTGTAGAAACAGTCCGTTTTTGACCTACGAGTACCCCGGTCCTAGGACGATTGCCACCGTTCATCTCACGGCATTTCACCGATTGGGAACATCCTTGGGACTGTATAAGATAATTACTAGTTATTGTTTTGGTACTGATGAGACAATACGAAATGCGTGCATTTATCAGTGATCGTCTTCTCATTGTGTTATTCAAACTATTGGAGAAAACTAAACTGTTGTAAAAAAACAGTTTATTTCTCGGCGGTGCGCGAGACTGTGACGGCATAGGGAAAAATCAATGCTGACATGAATTTCCTGAGGCCAGTCACACATGTAATTGTAATGTCCCACTGACGCGAACCGAACTTTGGCATAGTAGATGAACCGATGTGTGCATCCGTTCACACGTGAGTTATACTTCGCGACCAAATGTAGCAACACGTCATGCCCTAGTTACATCGCTCGCACGTGTTCACCTGTGGCCACGGTACGCTATGCTACGTAAGGACAGGCTCTCAGGGCTTGTAGCAAGTGTCCATTCAGTTGCACACCTGGCCACTAGCTCTATTCGCTACTTAGCCCCTACTTCAGTCGAGTGGTGGATCAGGTGTCTGTCGCCACCGTGACAGCGCAGTCAACCAATGCTGACCCCGCACGTACGTCCGGTCTGTGGCTGCGGAGTACGAGGCTTGCACGCATGACCTGCCGGCCGGATAGATCAACCCGGAAATCAAGGACAACGAGCTAGTTGACGAAGATAAAAACGTGTGTAAGTTTGCATCAGCGAACAAAGTTTCGCTCAGAACTGTAAACAAGCATAAGTTGACGTACTGTAGGTAGAAGCTTTTACCCATTTCCAGACCGACTCGGTCCCATAGGAAGAAGTACGAAGATTATTTAATTTATTTTTTATGAATCATGACGAACTGTGCCGCTTCGTTGTCTCGAAGCGGCCGGACGTTTTAGGACTTGCGGAGACGTGGCTGAGCTCCGACGTCATACCCCAAGTATTCGTGCTATTAGGATATCTCGTTTCGGATGCGACCGAAAATCAAGGGCTCACGGTGGTGTTCTGTTGTACATAAAATCGTCACAATCTGGCAAACTTATCAGTACCTAACGGATTGAGGATAGTTTATGCGAGCAACTGTGGTGCACAATCCGCCTCAGACGCGAAAAACTAATAGTGGGCGTTATCTACCGGAGCCAATTAAACCGTTGCTGCGATTGGATACCACATGTACAGAAGCGCATGAGCCGCCCACAGTTCTTACTGATGGGGGATCTAAATTTACCTAAGATAATTTGGCCAGACGTTCAACTTCTTCCCGGTCATGGCAACGTTGAGGCTCAATTCGCTAAAATGACTATTGAAATCGGGGCAACGCAACATGTCATCCAACCGACGCGCGTAAATCCATACTCGGCATCTTGTCTGGACCTAATGTTTACGAGCTGCGAGCAGAAGCTAAAAGAGATCAGAGTCATCGAACCTCTGGCGAACAGTGACCACTGCTCTATTGTAGCAAGCTGAGAACTGTCGTTACCATATTACAATCAACAGAAGCCGACATTCAACTATTGGAAGACGGACTTCAACGGATTCGTCCAAGCCGCAAGTCAGACTGATTGGACACTACCACATGATGCGTCACTTGAGGCCTGGTGGTCATTAATAAAGGGGAAGCTTAACTCGCTCTGTACTCGGTTCGTTCCCCTTAAGTATCCAAAATTCGGACCTGTCAAACCGCATTGTTTTGATAGGGAATGCAGACAGTTAGCGCGACGACGTCGTAAACTTTGGGATAGATACATCAGCTCGGGTTGTGATAAAGATTACGCGGTGTACAAGAAACAGCGTAACTTACGTAACGCCGCAAGGATCAAGAAACGCCGGCAGTTCGAAGAGGAGCTAGCATCCTCGGCCGCAACTGCACCCAAACGAATATTTGCCTACTTGAAACGTCAACTGAAACCTGGGGACAACCTACCGGTCTTAAAGTGCTTAGACGGGAAGACACTCATTTCAAGCGCGGAGCGCGCAGACGTCCTGGCTACGCACTTCCTCACTGTATTTTCCAGTAAACCGGCGGCTGTTCCAGTACCGGCACAGGTTGCGCAAGTCTTGCTCGACAGCCTACAATGTGATGCAGTCGAAGTACATCAGCTACTCGTCAACCTCAATGGTGCAAAGCCCCCGGGCCAGACGGACTTCACCCACTGATACTCAAGTCTCTATCGATTATCATCTCACCAGTTGTGACAAACCTTTTCAATAGATCGCTCTCTGAAGGATCCGTCCCGAACGACTGGAAATGCTCGATAGTTAAACCGCTTCCCAAGGGTGGTGATCCGAGTAAAATAGAGAACTATAGACTGATCTGTTTGACTTCGGTATTATCCAAAGTTCTCGAGAAGGTTGTGAAAAAGTGTCTGCTATCGTTTTTTCGAATCGATGGACGTATCGACGCCAGCGCAACACGGCTTTACGAAAGGGCGATCCTGCATCACCAACTTGATGTACGCAAACCACCAGTGGGTTCGAGCTCTCAATGAACAGAAGGATGTTGACGTGGTGTACATCGACTTTAGTAAGGCGTTTGACAGAGTGACCCACGAGGTACTCCTTCGTAAACTGAGGACATACGGAATCGGTGGCACGTTACTTCAGTGGATACAAGAGTTTATTGTGGGACGAAGGTTTAGAGTACAGGTCAATGACTATCTGACAGAATGGTTTCCATCGACCAGTGGCGTGCCTCAGGGATCTGTACTTGGGCCAGCATTATTTCTCATTCATATCAACGATCTTCCGCAGCAGCTCCAGTCACCATGTGTCCGGTTTGCATATGATTTGAAAATCTGGAGGATCATTGGAAACCCAGACGACTGCGCTCGCCTCCAGCATGACTTAGAGCGACTGTCAACGTGGTCCACTGAAATGCAACTCACTCTTAACGCAAGCAAATCGGAGTTCATCAGTATCACCAGACATCCAGCCACTCGATCATACACCTTGGACGGCCAGTTGCTCCATCCCAACACATCTGTCAGAGACTTAGGAGTTCTCTCACGACATGATTTAAGATCACTGGAAAATACAGAGAAATTGTACCGTGCGGGACTTCGTATGCTCTGGGCATTACAACGCAGTTTCTCCACATGGTCCCAAGAAACCGTCCCTCGTCTATTCACCTCGCTCATTAGACCAATCCTTGAATACGGTGCCCCAGCTTACCGTCCGATAACCTAATGGGAAACTGAAAAACTGGAGAAAATACAGCACCTCGCAACTAGAATGATACCAAGTCTACGAAAGCTTCCGTATGAAAAACGTTGTGAAAAGCTCGGACTCTACACACTATCCTATCGCCGAGTAAGAATTGATCTTATTATGACCCATCGAGTACTACACTTGAATCACTTCCCCATACTACGGCCAATATTTCACCTGCGAGAACCCTGTAACACCCGAGGACATCGTTACAAACTCAGGGTCCCCAGTATGAACAAAGTATCACAACAGCTTTGTATCGAACGAAGAATCGTAAACTTATGGAATACACTACCAGAAGGATTAATAGAGGCCGATTCTGTGAAGTGTTTTAAAACCCGTATCGACGATTATTTTGGAAACCTGTGCTTTTGTGAAACGATGCACATACAGTGCCAAAAGAAGACATTGTATGTCCGGAAAAAATGACGCTAGTACAAATTTCTAACCGAACACGGATGAACGATTAACGGACCAGACACAACTGCTGATAATTCACAAGTAAATTTTGATTTTTCGTAATTCGATAGAGTTGTACAGAAACCTTTCTACTTGCTCTTAAATACAGTCTCAGTCTCAGTCTCTCAGTCTCAAGCCTTACGTGCGAATGAAAACTGGTCGTAGAAGAGTTCAACCTGCCTGAGTTAAACTGGTTCCCACATGCTGCAACAACAAGGTATGCAGGCCTACTAGCAAGTATCAATTTAGGCAGCCGGGCGCAACATGTATCTGCTCCAACCAGGGCGAAACACTACTTGACTTAATATTTACTCTCGGCATCCCATCAACCAGAGTGTCAGTCGGCCAGCATCTCCCGGCAGTGATCACCTATAAGTGGTTTGCTCGGTTTACTTAAAGCGACCTATTGACTACCCAACAGAAACAGACACAATCGTAGCATGCCACCCGATGCACATCGTTAACTGGACCATCTTTGCTGTACTCGTCCGATCAAGAAATTGGGATGAATGCTATATAACTGATGTCGTGGATCGGTCGGCCGAGCTGTTTTTCGAGGAACTACTTTGCTGTCTCGGCTCGCTAGTTCCCGTGTCACATTTACGAAGGCACGCATCTAAAATGGCAACCAAATCCAATATGCACAATAGAATGCGTCAGCTTAAACGAGCTTACAAAAAATCTTCATTTTTTCGCACATCATGTGAGCGAATGAGATTGCGAAGCCGTTTTTTGCCAAATCCAAGCAGCAGCAAACTAAGAAAGAAATAGCCGCACAACGCTTAGAATCTCAGCTGACTGCTGCGCTCTCGGACCCCTAACTATGGACGACAGATCTCTACCCTAAAGATTAGTCCCAACGACAATCCTAGTGATGCAAGCATTTTATGTGTAGTCTTCAACGCACAGTTTAAAGTATCGCAGGGGCTAGAAACAGATTCAACCTTTCAGGCCCTTCAAGTGTCCGGTAGCCAGTGACTGTCCGCTGTACAGTTTGACATAAATAATGTCCGTTTTGCGATTTCAACTACCAAGTCATCCTGGTAACCTGGTCCAGACGGAATACCGCCCCGTCTAACTACGAAGTATGGCGATGATATCCCTATTCTTCTTTTGAACCTTTTTACTTTATCAAGGCGGAAAGATCAATACACGACCGCTCGGAAACATTCCATCATTATGCCACGGTAGAATGACGAAAGTCTACAGGAAGTTGGCAACTATCGACCTATTAACGACACTTCTGTTATGGCGCGAGCGACGGAGCAGTTGATTAAAAGCGCCCCATGAGTTAGCTTTATGCATGCGAGCACATAAATGAATCACAGCACGGATTTCTAAGTGCTCAGTCTTGTGCAACCTGCCAGCTGGACTTCCTTACTTTAGTCACCGAGGCCATCAACTCTAGCCTTTCATTTGTCATTCTTTAATATGATACGCAACATTCGTTTGACAGGGTACCACGCAAGCGTCTGATGCATAAGGTAAAGGTTTCCGGGGTAGGCAGTTCTCTATTAGCTTGGCTGAGTTCCCTCCTAATAGGACGCACACAGTCCGTTAGGATTGAGTACACTGTATCCACCCCGACCTCCGTCCCCAGTGGCGTGGTGGAGGAAAGCCTTTTTGCTTCTGCCTGATTCTGGACTTATATCATTGACTTCTGCAGCAGTTTGCAGTACGGTCACTCCTACATCTTCACTGACCACGTGAAAATTGTATACGTCTTTCTCCTGGTAGTGAAATACCCGCAAATAATAGTGTCAGTGAAGGTCTTAATGCAATTAAAGCGTGGTAGGAATACTGGCGAATAACCTTCTCCGCTCAAAATTCTAATGTCATTACCCACAAATTTGTAATATCTACTGGGTCGATAAGAATAAACGGCATCACTATCAACCAGAATACCAGGACAATAGATCTCGGCTTGCGCTACAACCCGAGTCCCAAGTTTGCAGAGCCAATTCATTATCAAGTGGCAAAAATAAGGGGATCAGCTTCACATATACTCCGTTATATAAAAACCGCAGAGGCAACGCTAACAGTTTATAAGAGCCACATCCATCCACATCTGGAATATTGCTCGTTTATATGCAACAACCTACGGAAGTGCGACCGTGTACTGCTTGAAGAAACTCAGCGGAGCTTTACGAAGGCATTGGCTCCAATGCGGCAAGCGTTGAGTTATCGGCAAATGTGCGAAGAGGTTAAAATTCTGCCCATTTCGCAAAGGCACATTTTCCTTAACCTGTGTTGCTTACATAAGTTAAGTCATAAAGAGCTGCACAGTAATATCACTTGTCTTAAACTAAGGAGAGCATCTGAATTTAAATTCCGAAACAAGGGCCATTCCATTAGGCCGCTCAGGGCAAAGTACAGACTGCGATCTCCTTTCTTCTTAGTTTTATACGTGAACCAATGGAGCAGGTTGCCTTCCAGACTAAGCGAAATCCAAAGCTCGCGGGCATTCAGGAAGTAAATACAAAGCTCTCCATGTGTTGGCAATATGCAATGCATCATCGATATATACGATTCGAAGGACTATTTCCTCGGAACTGGCTCTGATGTAGCGTGAGGACGCCTACGATGTAGTGCATGACATCGAATCACCTTGAGCTCACAACTCATCCACATTCATTGTCGTTACCGTCTTAGCACCTAAGAGTGTTTAACGGTATTCGTTGCACCCATTTTCTAGGGTTTAAGAAGATCAATCCGAGTACAGGGTGACATTTGTCTGCAACGATCTCTTCCTGACCTACTTGAGTTCTCCTAAGGACAATTCTGCCTTATGACTGCACTTTGGAAAGAGCAGACGCCACCACAAATGTATCCGATAGGGAATTAGAGATAACCCCCACAAATTGTCTCCATGCATGACCCTTATTTTTAAGTTGTCCATTACTGCAATCACAGGATGCAGAATGTCTCAGTCAGATCATTCTCATGCATCGTACAGGTGCTAACATTAGAATTCTGAATGCAAGAGGTACTTAGCTATTACTGATTAGTTCCTGACGTGCTTCGGCCCCCTCACTGACACGTTAATCCAAAGGCTGAATGGATCAGTTAATATCCACAACCCTCCGGCTTCTCTTTTTCAATGGTCACTTCGTCAATGTTTAAAAATTGCTACAAATAGTCAGCCTAGCCTACTGACTGGCAGGTTCGCAAACCCGTAGTTATTCCTAATATAGGGTATTGCAGGGCAATGACGAAGTCATCCGTGCAGGCGAATTTCAATCCTTACATCTTATCTACATCTTCATTCCTTGTCTTCAGCTTTACATTTATCACTTTCCAACTTCTTAGACCACTGGGTCCGTGGAAAAAATATTAGGCTTATGAACTTTGAGGTACTCCTAGTAAAGGCATCCTACCTGACCCAAGCCATGCATAAGATGTTGAAAGCGTTTTGTTGCTGCTGCTACACCTTAGGTTAACATTAGAATTGTCCAAAACCGTCTCAATGCTGGATTTAGATGAACCTTAATGTGCCTTCGTAGATATCGGTTGCTAACTTGCCCTTGTTGACGCGTTTTCATTAAGCTTGAGCACTAGCTACTGTGCTCCGCCGTTACCAACTACCATCCGTATGTAAACAGCAAAATAATATACGGCCGTATACAGTAAAATAACAATAACCTTTTCCACATTACCTTCTTTCGCAGAAGTTATCATTAACCGGCTTGGGTGCACGGGCAACGCCGTTGCGAACTGTGTTTCCAAGTGGCTACAAATTACCCGGAGCAACGTGCACCGACGTACATCTGCAACATCTAGCAGTCAAGATTTCCAGGTACTGTGTACTGTTAATGCCGTACCTAACAATTTCCTTTACAGGCTTTGGAAGTTATAGATTTGGACAGCCAGGGCATCAAGGAACCGCCAACGACCATGTAAATATTTCCTTTCATGGTAATATACAATTGTAATACTTTTCCGTGTGCTACAATTGCTGCCCCGTAATTTCGCGTATAGTATACTATCCCACCATCTTGGCGCGTATTGTGAGCATGGCGTACGCGTACGGTGTGACGGGAAGGAACGCAGTGGAGGTCATGGTCTTATATTCATCCAAAGCCACGCAAAACTCCGTTCCGCTTTTTCGTATTTCGCAGTAGCTTCAAACCCATCGTTGTTGCGACATCTATTAGGATGCCTGGCATCATTGGCAATCGTTTGAGATTGATTTGACCACCAAACCGGTATATGCTGCCTGGTAAGTTCGTCTGAAATGTTCACAAGGACATGCAGGCATGCAATCCGCAGTTGGTAAGTACGCACGGTACTCTTCAGTGCAGTCTGATTAGGTAATGGGATAACTTATTGTGCGTCGCTACTATGTACAGCGTTCACTGCGCTGTCTACGTTAAACGTGCAGCCATTCCCGGTAGCTTATGAATAGGAACCGTTAGATAATAATAGCTTCAGTGCGATTGCGAAACACAATTTCGCCTGGGCCATGAGGGGAAACCTCTTCCTCTAGGGTTGGCGAAAGCATTGCATAGTGTCGCCCATGGCAACGTAACCGCTTGGTACGGTAGTTGGTACCTCGGTTCCGTTACGTTCATACGAGGAAACTCTTTATGATATACTACCCGAAATCATATTATCGCCTCCTTAGTACGAGAACACGTCCTCGTATTGACTACGCGTAGCCATCGTAGTACTTCGTCATTACGGAAAAGCGTCATATTCACTGAGCAATCCTTTGGTATCCACCACGAAAAGCATTAGTTAACCTTCCACAATACGAAGAGCAGCCTTCGTATTTACTCAGCGAAACCGTAGCATGGCTTCGTCAATATGCAGCAGCGTCTTCGTATATACTAAGAAAAACCGTAGTATTGCTTCCTAAGTACGAGGAACACCCTTCGTATATACTAAGAAAAACCTATGTATTGCTTCGTAATTACGAAGAGCAGCCTTCGTATTTACTAAGGAAAACCGTATTGCTTCGTCAATACGAAGAACAGCCTTCGTATTTACTAAGAAAAACCTTCGTATTGCTTCGTCATTACGGAGAACCGCCTTCGTATTTACTAAGAAAAATCTTCGTATAGACTAAGAAAAACCTTCGTATTTGCTTCGTCATTACGAAGGCTACGCTTCGTATTGACGAAGAAAACTTTTCGTTTACCTCCGTAAGTGCGGTCCGTCTGTCATATGATTGGTTGCGTACGCGGTACGCATTCACCTGCGCACCTTGAACTGTACAACTCATTGGTGGACAGTCACCTTCGTATTCCTCGTATCAATCAGTGGCCAACCCTAAGCTTCTACGAAGCGCAATCTCAGTTTACCTTCGTAAAACCTTCGTATGCCTTCGTACTCCGCCCGGACATGTATAAGTAAGAAGAAACCCCGTTTACCTCCGTAATTGCTATATATTAATATATATGTCATTCATATTGTCGACAAAGAGGGCACTTTAAAAGTTCTAGGCCCAAGAATCAGACATTTTGCTCCCCATTTATCCTCCCTTGGACTCATATACTTAGCTTTAGCTGGTATACATATGACTTTCACTCTTGGCAACACTAGTAGACAGGCATAATCAAAGCCAGATCCTATTCTTTAAGTGCTTTCGCAAGTAAAACACTCGCATTCCCAGATTCCATTTCAGTGGCACGAAAGCTAACCAACGAAAGAGAGGCCCCTGGCACACTGGATGGCTGGACCACCGGAAACTTTCCAGCACCACTTTTCTTTTCTTGGCCGCTCGTGTGTAATTTACATTTTAGCTGGCTCCAAAGCTTACCATGCGGTAAGCGTAATGGCGGACCCGAGTTGTTCTCCTGTCAGGCGTGGGCGTCCTGTCAGTATCTTAGTCCAAATGCCATCCTCTTCGGAGGTTAGGAAGTTGTCGATGGCCCTGTTTTCCGTAAAACCTAGCCATGGGAGACAACAGGTCTACGGGTTATAAGCTCACAGCTCGATTGGCGTAGAGAACGAACGCCACGCATTCTCTCTGACCGTGGGGAGGGCAACTACGGGTGCTCATTGGTTTGTTACTGTCTAAATCAAGCCAGGCAGACCCTGGTCAAATTGGTGCAATCCCGACAAAACGCACTTGCATCTGGCTGCGGTCGCAGGAGCGTATTTTACTACGGCCGCAAAACACAAACGAATTGTTCCAGAACTTCAAAGGCTGTGTGTGACGGATCACAAGCAGATCCTAATCTGTCTCTGCAGCCGCATTCCCGAGCTGGAACTGCTACCCACTGTCTTGTAATACAAGCTATTAAGTCAAAGACTCCGGGTGGAGTCCCTCAAGCAAACCTCCGAAGCATAACCACGACTAAGCATGCCATTGCCCGCCAAAGCAATCGTTTGCTTGCGCGCAAAGAACTCAACATCGGGTGCTGGAACGTGGGCACAGTACTGGACCGCAACGGCAGTGAGCGCCCCGAGCGACGCACTGCACTGGCCGCATGGAACTGGCGCACCGCAACATCGAGATTGAAGAGCACAGTGAGACCTGGCACATTGAGCAAGGTAAGTTGAATGAAGCAGGTGCTGGCTATACGTTCTAATTGGTGGGCGACGCCACACGAACATGGGGTCGGATTTGCAATATCCGATCGCCTCCATGGCCAGCTGGTGGGTGAACCAACAGGCATCAGCGCGCGATCAATGACTGTTCGCATTCGACTCGGAAGAGGTAAGTTTGCCACTTTTATAAGCACGGACGGTCAGATCATGTGTTATCCTGATGACATACGTGATCAATTCTACACTCAGCTATCCTCCGTGATACGGTCTGTGCCAAGGAGCGACCATTTCTGCTGGGCCATTTCAACGCGCGCGTTGGGCGTGATGCATCAGCGTGGACAGATGTTATCGGTTTGCACGACATTGGTTCAGTGAATGCGAACGGTGACAGGCTGCTCTCACTGTGTGCCAATCACCGCCTGACGATCACGAACACTCGGTCTGCACTGAGTGCGAGTGATATAGTAACTTGGACGCACCCACGGAGTGGGCACGCTCACCTGCTCGACTGTGTCAGCGTGATATGCGTGAAGTGCGCATGACACGTGTACTGCGTGGAGCTGAGTGTGGCACTGATCACAAATTGGTGCGGATCAACCTGTACGTATATTTTCGTAAATCTATGTATTGCACTCCTGCCGTGAATCGGCGTAAATTTAACATTCTCTCCCTCGGTACTGTGGCGAAACGTATTGAGCTGGAGAAGGCGATGGTTGCACGCCTGTGTGATGTGGAATGCATAGCCACAGTGGGCGACCTGTGGCACCACATTCGCCACCAGGTGACAGCTGCTGCCGAGGAGACCATCGGGCGCGCAAACTGTAAGCGGCCTGATTGGTTTGATGAGAACAATGCGACGATCAGCGCATGGGTGTCGGGGAAGAATGCAGCATTTGCTGCACATGTCGAAGACCCCAGTCACTTGGGGAAGAACAGTCAGTTTCGCAGAATTCGACGACGACGGACCCGAGAGCTCCGTCGCATTAAAAATGCATGGTGGACGGAGAAGGCGAAGCAGATGGAATGCTACGCCGAACGCCGCCAACACAAGGAATTCTCTGACTCCTTGAAGCCGGTGTATGGACCGAGACTGGAGCCGCTGAGGACGCTGATCGATGGTAGTTCATGCGCTACCTGCACACAGACTGCAGACATAATGCGAATCATGCAAAAACACTTTGACTGTCCCTTGAACAACCGTTCAGAGATCGATTGATCTACTTTGAACTGCCTCAAGCAGCACGATGTGTAGACGAGTCTGGCGGATACGCCAACATTGGATAAGACGCAGAGAGCACTTGCTCAGCTGCGAAACGGAAAGTGTGCTGGGGCCGACGGGATCCCGCCTGAAGTGTTGAAACACGGCGGACCCGCATTGGTGACTGCGCTGCACCACTTGGTGCAATGTGTAGTAATTGAGGAGGAGGTGACCCCTGAGCTGAAGATATCCTTGTGTTATCACTGTACAAGGGCAAACGAAGCAAGCAATATTGCACGTATTAACGTGATATCAGATTGCTGATTGTGTGGGCAAGTTGGTTGCCCGAATTCTGCTCAACCGCCTCGTCAGTCAGGTTGTGGAACCTAACGTGGCGGAATAGCAGTATGCATTCCGCTCAGGTCGCAGCACTATAGACATGGTGTTTGCGGCTCGTAGGTTGCAGGAGAAGTGCAGACAATGAGACCAGCCGTTGTACTTGCTGTATGATGATTTCACCGAAGCATTTGATACGGGGAACCGCGAGACATTATGGCTAGTGTTAGCTGTCCGGGAAGTTTATAAGTTTGAGTGAATGTCTGCACAGTGGTACGCAGGCGAGGGTGCAGCTGAGTGGACAGACCTAGTTGCAGTTGTCCCTGGTGTGAAGCCAGGCTGTGCCTTAGTTCCTGCCCTGTTTAATATTTACATGCCACGATGGCTAGTGCGTTTGATGCGGCTTGCGCTTACGTGTTCATGTGGAGCAACGTACTGATGGTGGGTTGTTGAACATCCGTCGTTTCGGTGCGAGAACCCTAGTCTGTGAGATAACTATCCGTATGTCGTTGATGACTGTGCGTTGTTAGCACAGCGCGGATGAGTTGCAGCATGATTGGTGCAATTGCTTGGATAGCGGACAAATTCGCGCTTGCCATCGACACAAGCAAAAGTGTCTCTTTCAGTCTTCACCGGAGGTGCAATCTGCAATGGTGCCGCAAATCAGCATTCCTGCTGAAGCACTGGAAACCACCTCCCGCTTCTGCAAACTTGGGAGTGAGATTTCGAGGGACCAGCAACTACACAGTGAGCTGAGTATCCGAGTATCGAAGGCAGCAGTGGCATTCGCGAAGCTTGAGTACCGCGTGTGGAAGAACCACCATCTTACCGTCGGCACGAAGCTGATGGTGTACAAATCCATGGTGCTGTCAGTTCATCTAAACGGCAACGGAACGTGGACGAATTACCGGCGAGACGTGAGATAGCTCGAGCGGTTTTATCAACAGTCCGCCACGGATTCTGCGCATCGGTTGGTGCGACAAAATTGCAGACGCGAAGGTGCTGCGCGGAAGTGGAATGTATGCAGTGGACTACATTCTTTTGCCGAGACACTTGAGGCGACTCGGTCATGTGTGGCGTATGGATTCGATCCGGATACCGAAGCAGCTATTGTAGGGTCAGCTGAGTGTTGGGAAGCGACATGCAGGGAATCCGAAGCTTCGTTACCAGGACATGATCAAAGTGAGACTATCACGTTTTCATGTTGATTTCCGATGTTTGGGATCGAAGGCGGTTGATCGGCGTGCATGGCGCGATCTGATCACGAAGGCAGTTGTCGAGGTGCAAGAGAAAATCCTCATGCACGCGAAGAAGTGGCAAGTGCAGAAGCGACAGTCGCCGATGGGTTGTACTCTATCGACATCGAACGCATGGTGCTGTAGTACATGCGGTCGCGTGTGTATGAGTCGGGCAGGCCTAGTTAGCCACCGGCGACGCCAATCAGGACCAAGATCCAAAAGATGAAGGGTCCTGTTGAGAACAAAGGCAGAAGTCGGCCGGTGACCGAATGGTCTGCACATTTGCTTTGCAACCATAAGGTCACCGGTTCGAATCCGCGTAGGGGTGGGCGCCCTCGCGGTATACTCTGCCCGCGCGCGATTGGTGGTGGCCGCGCAGCAGCGAAGCGCCGTTACGGCGTACAGCTGACACATTATTATTATTTTATTATTATTAAATAGGCAGAAACAGCACAGGGTTGGTAAATTACGTTGCAGGCGATTTACTAACGGCGTGGTCACGTGCTGAGTTTCGTTATTTCGGGTGGTTGGTGTGCTACACCTTGTTAACTTATTTACGTGTCTGCCTGAGTAAGCTTCTTTTTACCTACACACATCACTTAAGCAGACTGTGGTTGTATTCGTTAACTTTTCCGCGTTTGAAGCATTCTTGAAATATGTTTTTCTGACATCTTGAACTTATGGCGGATTTCCGAATAACCTATTTATTTCACATGTTCATTTAAGGAAGAGTTGAGCCGGTAAATCCGTATGCTTTATCTGACAGCAACTGAGTGGCCGTTGTTTAACATCCCGGTGTGGCTGGGCTTGATGTGCAAGTTGTCAAGGTGCCTACCTGTAGAACAAACTTCACCTCGATTACTGGCTCCAAGAAACTGTGAATTGTTGCTTGAGTGGGACGGGATGCACGGTCCCAGTGGCCGTGCTAGGCTCGAAGAGTGGTTCCATTCAGTGTGGAGCGGACTACGGTCCAGCCACCGACTCGAAAGTCCTTGGTACCCCATATACAGCACGCTTCCGTTTGCCTGTAGAGTGTGAGCCAGCTCCGTTGATGAAACGTGGCTCCTATCCACATACCTCCTAGTCCCATTGCTTTGGCTTTACACTGGATATAGGTTGAGTGGATGGACCTGCGGGTGATACAGCGCAAGTCATCCAGCGTCCCTCTGTAGGCGCAGGCGTCCTGCGGCTGTCCTAGGGCGGACAAAATGATAGACAGAGCCGGATCCGCATGCCGTCAACCACGTACATATACAGATAGTCCGATGTCAGAAGGCCGATGACCGAGTTCATTTAACTACCCTGGCTCGCTTATGGTGAACGCCGGTCATTTACGGTTGTTGTCCCCACCATCAAATAGCCATCCAATGTTTAGCGACATTCGCGAAATGCTACTGCGCACGCACAGATATGAATTTCTCTCGCCTTAGTGGTGAGGACGTGTGGAATTCGCGGCAGATGAGTGATTTAGTGTAGGGCTCAGGTGATTGCAGGCGTAACTTGGTGAAGACGCACCGACATGAGGCTCTTTTGGTTATCGAGCGAGATGAGTACGGACAGGCACAGCGTGTTTCCGGCGTCCGCTGTCAGCTAACTTCCCACTGAGTGCTGAAGGTCATGGCCAACCGTAGGCGTTGGAGCGATCAATGGTTATCTGTGTGTCTCGCTGGCTACGCAGCGCGAAGTCGGTGTAGGTGCAACCGAACCTGCGGCGTAAATGTGCGTACGTGATGGCAGCTCAGCGAATCGGGTGTTGGATTATCTGAGGACAAGGTTAGGCATCGCGAGTCATGTCCGTGTCATGAAATCACTACCACAGGTAAAGGAGCACGAGCAGACAATTCAGTCTGGATCACGTCACGTGTCTGTTACTCAGCGCGCGCTGATTATCAGGCTGTACGGTGAATACGGTTTAAACGGCGTACTAACTTCACGCAATGCAATGAACGCAGAAATGCGTCCCGTCACCGCCCGGTACATGCTTAACCTAGTGAAGAAGTTCAAGCAAATTGGGAGTGTGTGGTATGAAGAGAACCAGACCGCCTCGCATCATAACGGACGGCTGTTTAGCTTGCGCCGTAGTCAGTGAAGTGTCAAAAAGTCCCGATCTCAGCATTCGTCGGAACGCACAGCACTGTGACACGACCCCATATGTGGTACACCGGATATTACAGGAATGAAAATTTCGAAGATTCCGTGCACTTCAAGTGCAGGTTTTAAACCCATGCGATCCGGAGAAGCGGCATGAATTTTGCCGCTGGTTTCTGGATCATGGGGATATTCTTTCTGTTACCTTTACAAATGCGGCATTGTTTCATCTGCATGGAACAATGGAAGATTACTCTTGAGCTACCAGCAACCCACGAAAATATACCGCATCACGTATGCACCACAGTGTGAAACTGATGGTTTGGGTTAGATTAACAAGCCAGAAAATCTTGGGACCATATTTCTTTTTCGGGAATGTGACCGGTAGGTTGTTGTTTTGAAGTACTAAAGCCTTATCGTTTCTTAGCATCCTCGTACTTGGAAATGCTGCAGACATTTGTGCTTCTCCAGTTGTAGGCCGAAGTGGCATGCAGTACCATTTGATGGCAGCAGGATGGTGTACCGGCACATTCCGCTAAAACGGTGCGTGCTTACCTCCGACAAATTTGGTCACCATTGAATCGGACGCGGTGGACCAATGGAGTGGCCTGTTCGCTCCCCAGATTTGAACGCCATGGACCTTTTTCTTTGGGGCTATCTGAAGCGGCGAGTGTATAAAACAAGACCACGTACATTGGACCAATTGAAAGAAAATATTGTGAACGAAGGTCGCGCGATCACGAGCGATACACTGGAAAAAGTGCTCGCTAACTGCATCAAGCGGTTTCTGCGTTGCAAGCAGAACGCCGGCTGACATTTTGAACATATCCTTCACTAGCATAGATAACGATTCCAATACATTTCTGTTAATATACTTATTCTCTTACACAAATGTCTTAGCGACTAAACTGGTCCGCTGGCAAATGGTGCTAGTGATGCGTCCGGTCGGAGAGAATTCTTAACGTCCAGGCTGTCGTTAAGCACATAAACAACGTAGGCACCGAGACGTTCGATGGCTACTTATGGCGGAATCACTGAGTCGCTATGAGCTGAGATTCGTCCAGCCTTAATGAAAAGCCGACTGTATTGTTGACTTAGTTCCAGGCTATTGCCTGTGAAGTTGGTGTTCGGGATGAGTTGCAGTAGGTGGCGACATGTGTAATTGGGGTCGTTCTGTATCTTGTAGACTAATATGAGGTCTCCACCTAGCCACATGTAGCGTCTACTGAGCACTCCGACTGTTTTTAGTCGCCGCTGGTACGAAAGGTTGCACAATCTCTTGCTCGACCATGGTGAGTTTCCAGCGCTCCGAGGTCACGCATTAGCTAAGCGTACCAAGTCTGGATTGCGTGTTCGACGTGGGGACACACCTAGGCATGGAGCATCATAGAAAAGATGAATGAATCCAAACTTTCGAACGCCATCCGCAAGCTAACAACGTGTTGGTTGCCACTTTTGAAACGGATTCCGACCGTCCTGGAATAACCGAAGTCGTCCTGCACCAGCACACCGAGGTCAAGTTCCTGAGGGCTTGTCTGCAGGTTGTATGACCCAATTTTGTAGTGATAGGCGTGTCTATGGTGGATGTGGACAACGTATCACTTGACCACATTGAATGGCAGTGAATTCCTCACCGGTCAATGCTAGGTCCCATCTAGGTCGCACATGGAGGATCTTGTGGCCGTCCATTCCCTCCTGTACTACAAGTACCATTATTTTGTTTTTGTTGATTCCCTTCTCCTAGCCTTTATTCTATTCACATGGCCAGTACAGCGGGGACTGCTAGTGCAGACCGCGTGCGCATTGAATGGTTGACCGTGATGTGATTCGTGTGTATTGATTTGGCTCCCCGTCGCAACGAGACTGGACCTTAACGTGGTGCGACGGTTTGCGTACCACATTGACCCATTGAGCTATACTAGGTGATGCCTCCGGGCACCTTGAGAGCTACTCCTACCAGGTTGATCAAAGGTGAGAGGTCAGACAAACTCAGTCTCCTGGTCCTCCAGGTTGGGGGTTTGAAATGAGATAGCGTCCATTTCTGTACAACTAAATCATTGCCACCTCCCCGCTGCCTTGCGGACAGGCTTTTGAGCCAAAGGCTTTGGATGAGGACCTTAATCGTCCTCCTGTCTAAGTCTGGGCGCCCTGGCAGTATCTCAGCCCATCTACAACCATGATATTTTCTTCAAATATAAACTTCATTCTGCATCGGCCGTCGCGCAGATTATCAAGGGTCGCCTTATCTGCTGCATACAGCAGGACGGATAAGCAAAAACATGCTACTGCTGGCCCTCCCTTCATTCTTTTCCATCTTTTTCTCTTACTCCTATCCCGACCCCCATTACTAATCTGCCTTCTATAAGTCCCAGTTTAATTGACAGCAACCGAAGTGCCACTGGAGTAGTACCGTCTGCAGTCACCATCTCAGCGCACCTATCGGCATAAGTCCCTTATAAGGCCACGCTATCCCGTTTCCATGGCGAAGTCCAACGTTCGCGCTCTAAGACAAACAGGTCAACGGGCTGCACTCGCATGCACCTTGGACACACTGGTATTGATGTGTTGTGTGTCCGAAACTAGGATCAATGACCCTAACGGGGTTATTGAATTGACTGCACCCGGCTTAACCTCCCGTTATTGGTTGCACACATCCGGAGACGCCGATGCAGCACTCACGGGTCAAGCTGGTGTAGGTATCATTCTAAGCCCCAACACTGTGTCATCGTGGGTTGATTGGATTCCGGTGAACAGCCGTTTATGTGCAGCACGTTTAACGACAACAGCTAAGGTTGATTCACGAAGTAGTATAAAACGCTGTTTGTTTGTGATTTCCGCCTATGCTCCCACAGACTGCAGTTCTAATGCTGTCAAGGATACATTCTATCATGAACTAAACGCACTACTACACAGTGCTTCTGGTTCAGATATTATAGTAAGTGCAAGGGATGTTAACGCACAAGTAGGGCGTCTGAGCTCTTCCGAATCTCAGCTGGGTGGTAATTGTGGGCTTAACTCCGAACGGACTGACAACGGTGAGCGTCTGCTGCAAATATGTTCGGATCACCAGTTGTTTCTTAGTAGCACTGCTTTTAGACACGGTGGGCGCCGAAGTGCCACTTGGCGTCCTTCTGTAGCTGGCCAGCGATGGACCCAAATTGACCACATAGCCATAAGTTACAGATGGCGTGGTTTCATCCTGGATTGCCGCTCGTATTGGAGTACCTGTGTCGACTCTGATCATGTCTTGGTACGGTGTCCTTTCTCCATGAAATTTACCGGGAGGCGCACCAAGCGTCCCCTACGATTGGCAATGGAGAAATTGTCTCAGTCCTCGGTCAGGCAAGCCTATCAAGAAGCACTGCATACCGAACTTCCGCTGTCTTGTCCTAATGACACTGAGCTTCAGTGAAATAGGATCTCGGCCGCCATGCACGACGCAGGAGCATCTGCTTGTGGCACTATCCATCGTCACTGCACCAGTCACTGGATATCCGAGAGGTCGGTGAGCCTGTTGGAATCTAGAAGATACCTCCTAGCTGGCTCTGAACACAATGTGACTAGACGGGCTATTAGGCGTGAACTAAAGCAGAGCCTACGTGCTGACAAGGAAGCCTGGTGGACCAGTAGGGCTCAAGAAATGGAGGAGGTAGGAGCAGTAGGCAATTACCGTAAGCTCTTCCAGCTAATCCGCGCCACTGGTCCCAGAAAACTAGGCGTCAGTGAGACAATCAGAGACAGCGCGAGTGCGCGTTGGGCGGAACACTTTCAAGATCAGTTCAGCTAACCCCCTGCTTCCGGACCTCTTCCCAATCAGGTGATGCAGGACGAGCCATGGACGGTTAGTTTAGAGCCTCCGTCTGAGGCGGATGTCAGAAACGCGATCATAGCCCTCAATCGTTTTCGTGCCGCTGGCCCGGATTCCCTCCCATCTGCGCTATTTAAGGATGGAGGTGAGGTTCTCTGCACAGAACTGACCTCCCTATTCCAACGTATCTAGAAGGAAGAGGGTCCGGGCTAATTGGAGCGAATCAATTATAATGGCAATATACAAGAAGACAGTCGCACAGACTGTGTGAACCACAGCTATTAGCCTAACATCAGTTGTGAAAAAATTATTGGCCTCGATTATCGTTCGTCGCCTCACTGCGGAACGGGAATCTCGGATTAGGGAAGAGCAGGCCGATTTTCGCCCAGGACGTGACTGTATAGACCATATATTCGCTTTGCGGCAGATGCTAGAGCAGCGCCACGCCTACCGCAGACCGGCAATAACTGTATTCCTCGATTTCAACAGTGCGTTCGATTCAGTCGATCGATCGATTCTGTTCGAAATACTTGCGCGGAAAGGTGTTCCCAGGAAATATGTGAACATCCTTCGTGCTCTACACTCGAACACTACAGGCCGCGTCAGGGTCTACGATGGCCTATCGGATAGCTTTCCGACCATAAGTGGTGTTCGTCAGGGTTATCAGATTTCTCCATTTTTGTTCAATTTCGTCGTGGATTCTATCATGGAGTGTTTTGAAAAATTTCACGATGTAGGCGTTGAAGGGCTGCTTTCTGAAAGCTTAGTTGATCTTGATGATTATGTGGACGATATCGTCTTGCGTTTCGGCGATATTGCGGTGGCACAAACAACCCTGAATAGCCTATCCAGAGTGGTTCCATTATTTGGTATGCACTTCGCAGCTTCAAAGTGCAAAGTGTTGCTGCAGGACCACCAGCCACTTAATGACCCCTTGACGCTTGCTAACGAGGAACTCGAGGTGGTTGATCATTTCACTTACCTTGGCAGCTGCAAAAGCAATGATGGGCGCATAGTAACTGACGTCAGATCACGCATTGCAAAAGCTAAAGCTATCTTCTTGAACCTGCGGCATCTATGGCGACAGAAGGGAGTTTCCTCCGTCTGAAATGCCGTGTATACTAGAACACAGTGAGGGCCGTTCAACTCTATGGTAGTGAGACTTGGCCCGTTCGGTCTGAAGATCTGAGGCGCCTTCAAGTATTTGCTCATCGTTGTCTGCGCAGCATTACTAGTGGCGGATGACATCAGCGTGTCCGCAACGATGATGTGCGTAGACAAGTACTAGGTGGTGATAATCATGCTAGCTCCCTAGAACAACAGCTAGCACTGAATAAGTTGCGTTGCTTCGGGCGCGTGCTACATATGCCTGGTCACCGCTTACCTAGGAGGGCCTTGTTCAGTCAACCAGGTGTAGGGCAGCGCGAGGCTCGAGGTGGACAGAAGTTGACTTAGCAGCGGGAAATGAAGTCACTGACGACCAAACTGGGTGCCGCTGGTCCGTCTCGCCTTCTGGGCTGGAGTCCACGTGACTCAGCTTGTGCTTGGCTCGAGACTTTACAGGACGTGCCTCGCAACCGATACCAGTGGCGCGTCTGCTGCCGTCTCCTAATTGGATTGTCTGTTTAAAGTGTGTTTGGTGCTGAGTTATCTGCGGGGTAATGGCTGATTATGACGCGGGGCAGTGAAAGCCACAAGGAGGCTGTCTCGCCGATGCCGCCTTATCTTAGCACGATAGCCAGCTGTTTGTTGTCTACACAAGGTGTAGATGCCTTGACCGTTAATGTTTGCTTAGGGCATTAAGGTTTCCAGGTAAGTCCCCCTTCTCTCCGTCTTCTTGCTTTTGATTTCATAGGTCCTCATAGTTGTATAGCAGTGAAGCAACAGTTCGAATGGCTGATGTGCTGATGTCGATGATGATGATATCTGCAGGTCGTATGCCCCAAGTTTGTAGTGATAGGAGTGTCTATGGCGGATGTAGACAAGGTATCACTTGACCACCTTGAATGGCAGTGAATTCCTCACCGGTCAATGCCAGGTCCCATCTAGGTCGCACATGGAGGATCTTGTGGCCGTCCATTCCCTTGATCGCCTGCCAACGTGTTATGTCATCCGCGAAAAGCAAAACTTTTGAGGTGATGGCTCTCGCAAGATCGTCGCACTCCACTCGATTAGGGTCGGGCAGAGATGTTCGGACTATAACCTCTAACTACTGTTCACGGAGAAAATTACCAACCCATCCTAATAATGCACCGCCGACGTTTTCCAGGTAGCCCATCATTGCATCAGCGATGATCGGTTCCATGACTTTGGAAAGCGCAGAGAGAAGTGCTACCGGACGGTAATTGGTGGGATGAGACGGACTTCTCTGAAAGAATCCGGCAAGTGGCTGGGCTAGGTGAATGGCTGCTGCCCGCAGCTCTTTATGGTGAAGTTTATCCCCTCCTGAGAAGCTGTGTGTACGCAAGGGTAGTGGCTTTTTTAGAACCATTTTTGCTATGAATTTGATGCCGGATAACACGGATGGTGTGGGGACAGAAGCAAGTATAATGTGTGAGGCTAGTACCGCTTGGAAAGTAGGCCAGTACTGGGCCCGTGAAGCGTTGGCCGCTTGTTTTGTTGTGTGTGTATGCTCACCAATCGTACTGAGTGGTGCGACTTCACGCTGCAACTTTCGAAGTGCATTCACGTGTCTGTAAAGAAGCCTGTGGATCGAACGGAATTGTTTCGTCAACTCCAATCGGCGTGATAACATATTTTCATGAACCAACTGTACATATTAATTGCTCAGAGCTACGTACACTGTCTCATTATCCGCGTCAGGATTGTTTTTGTAGAGGTGCCAAATGTTCTCTTAAGACCATAATTATTCATGTCTGGCTTCTCATGTATAATGTTGGTTTCATGAGTTGGTGGGAGGTTTTTGTTCCGAATGCGGAGAGAACCAGTTAATGAGAAATACGTTGTATTTTCTCGGGCTCTGAATCGGGGTATTCGTCGTAGCGAATGAAATCAAACCGTACAATTCTGTGATCGTAGCCTTATGTTGTGTGTTTTTAAAATACCAGTTGGACATTCACGATTGAGTGCACCCTAGAGATAGGTTGGGAAAATGGTTGAAAACCACGTCACTAGTCACCGAAGTATCAGGGCAAAAAATCTTCTCCCAGCCCATGAAACCAAAACTATTCATGAGAAGCCAAACATGAATAATTATGGTCTTAAGAGAACACTTGGTACCTCTACAAAAACAATCCTGACGCGGATAATGAGATAGTGTACGTAGCTCTGAGCAATTAATATGTACAATTGGTTCATGAAAATATGTTAACACACCGACTGGAGTTGACGAAACAATTCCGTTCGATCCACAGGCTTCTTTACAGACACGTGAATGCACTTCGAAAGTTGCAGCGTGAAGTCGCACCACTCAGTACGATTGGTGAGCATACACACACAACAAAACAAGCGGCCAACGCTTCACGGGCCCAGTACTGGCCTACTTTCCAAGCGGTACTAGCCTCACACATTATACTTGCTTCTGTCCCCACACCATCCGTGTTATCCGGCATCAAATTCATAGCAAAAATGGTTCTAAAAAAGCCACTACCCTTGCGTACACACAGCTTCTCAGGAGGGGATAAACTTCACCATAAAGAGCTGCGGGCAGCAGCCATTCACCTAGCCCAGCCACTTGCCGGATTCTTTCAGAGAAGTCCGTCTCATCCCACCAATTACCGTCCGGTAGCACTTCTCTCTGCGCTTTCCAAAGTCATGGAACCGATCATCGCTGATGCAATGATGGGCTACCTGGAAAACGTCGGCGGTGCATTATTAGGATGGGTTGGTAATTTTCTCCGTGAACAGTAGTTAGAGGTTATAGTCCGAACATCTCTGCCCGACCCTAATCGAGTGGAGTGCGACGATCTTGCGAGAGCCATCACCTCAAAAGTTTTGCTTTTCGCGGATGACATAACACGTTGGCAGGCGATCAAGGGAATGGACGGCCACAAGATCCTCCATGTGCGACCTAGATGGGACCTGGCATTGACCGGTGAGGAATTCACTGCCATTCAAGGTGGTCAAGTGATACGTTGTCCACATCCGCCATAGACACGCCTATCACTACAAACTTGGGGCATACAACCTGCAGACAAGCCCTGAGGAACTTGAACTCGGTGTGCTGGTGCAGGACGACTTCGGTTATTCCAGGACGGTCGGAATCCGTTTCAAAAGTGGCAACCAACACGTTGTTAGCTTTCGGATGGTATTCGAAAGTTTGGATTCATTCATCTTCTCTATGATGCTCCATGCCTACGTGTGACCCCACGTCGAATACGCAATCCAGACTTGGTACGCTTAGCTAATGCGTGACCTTAGAGCGCTGGAAACTCACCATGGTCGAGCAAAAAATGTGTCAAGAGATTGTGCAACATTTCGTACCAGCAGCGACTAAAAACACTCGGAGTGCTTAGCAGACGCTACAGGTGGCTAGGTGGGGACCTCATATTAGTCTATAAGATACAGAACGACCCCACTTACACATGTCGCCACCTACTGCAACTCATCCCGAACACCAACTTCACAGGCAATAGCCTGAAACTAAGTCAACAATACAGTCAGCTTTTCATTAAGGCTGGACGAATCTCAGCTCATAGCGGCTCAGTGATTCCGCCATAAGTAGCCATGGAATGTCTCGGTGCCTACGTTGTTTATGTGCTTAACGACAGCCTGGACGTTAAGAATTCTCTCCGACCGGACGCATCACTAGCACCATTTGCCAGCGGACCAGTTTAGTCGTTAAGACATTTGTGTAAGAGAATAAGTATATTAACAGAAATGTATTGGAATCGTTATCTATGCTAGTGAAGGATATGTTCAAAATGTCAGCCGGCGTTCTGCTTGCAATGCAGAAACCGCTTGATGCAGTTAGCGAGCACTTTCTCCAGTGTATCCCTCGTGATCGCGCGACCTTCGTTCACAATATTTTCTTTCAATTGGTCCAATGTACGTGGTCTTGTTTTATACACTCGCCGCTTCAGATAGCCCCAAAGAAAAATGTCCATGGCGTTCAAATCTGGGGAGCGAGCAGGCCACTCCATTGGTCCACCGCGTCCGATCCAATGGTGACCAAACTTGTCGGAGGTAAGCACGCACCGTTTTAGCGGAATGTGCCGGTACACCATCCTGCTGCCATCAAATGGTACTGCATGCCCCTTCGGCCTCCAACTGGAGAAGCACAAATGTCTGCAGCATTTCCAAGTACGAGGATGCTAAGAAACGATAAGGCTTTAGTACTTCAAAACAACAACCTACCGGTCACATTCCCGGAAAGAAATATGGTCCCAAGATTTTCTGGCTTGTTAATCTAACCCAAACCATCAGTTTCACACTGTGGTGCATACGTGATGCGGTAAATTTTCGTGGGTTGCTGGTAGCTCAAGAGTAATCTTCCATTGTTCCATGCAGATGAAACAATGCCGCATTTGTAAAGGTAACAGAACGAATATCCCCATGATCCAGGAACCAGCGGCAAAATTCATGCCGCTTCTCCGGATCACATGGGTTCAAAACCTGCACTTGAAGTGCACGGAATCTTCGAAATTTTCATTCCTGTAATATCCGGTGTACCACATATGGGGTCGTGTCACAGTGCTGTGCGTTCCGACTAATGCTGAGATCGGGACTTTTTGACACTTCACTGACTACAGCGCAAGCTAAACAGCCGTCCGTTATGATGCGAGGCGGTCTGGTTCTCTTCATGCCACAAACTCCCAATTTGCTTGAACTTCTTCACTAGGTTAAGCATGTACCGGGCGGTGACGGGAAGCATTCCTGCGTTCATTGCATTGTATTTTCGTGAAGTTGGTGCGGCGTTTAAACCGTATTCACCGTACATCCGAATAATCAGCGCGCGCTGAGTAACAGTCATGTTACGTGATCCACACTGAATTGTCTGCTCGTGCTCCTTTACCTGTGGTAGTGATTTCATGACACTGACATGACTCGCGATGCCTAACCTTGTCCTCAGATAATCCAACACCCGATTCGCTGAGCTGCCATCACGTACGCACATTCACGCCGCAGGTTCGGTTGCACCTACACCGACTTCGCGCTGCGTAGCCAGCGATACACACACATAACCATCGATCGCTCCAACGCCTACGGTTGGCCATGACCTTCATCACTCAGCGGGAAGTTAGCTGACAGCTGACGCCGGAAACACGCTGTGCCTGTCCGTACGCATCTCGCTCGATAACCAAAAGAGCCTCATGTCGGTGCGTCTTCACCAGGTTACGCCTGCAATCAGCTGGGTCCTACACTAAATCACTCATCTGCCGCGAATTCCATACGTCCTCACCACTAAGGCGAGAGAAATTCATATCTGTGCGTGCGCAGTAGCATTTCGCGAATGTCGTTAAACATTGGATGGCTATTTGATGGTGGGGACAACAACCGTAAATGACCGGCGTTCACCATAAGCAAGCCAGGGTAGTTAAATGAACTCGGTCATCGGCCTTCTGGCGTCAGACGTACTGTACTTACGTATAATGCAAGCACTGCATTAGCACAATGTACGGGCGGCTCGGCCTCATGTTACCCGTAGCGGTCACACGAGAACTGGAAACTGCAGGAGCGCCTAGGTTAACTGGTGAGTGGTAGTCAAGTTCAAGTTCATGTGGGAGCGGAATAGTAGGAAGACCCCGTGAATGTTTCACCTTCGAAATTGTCGTTGAGCCAACAGGGAATGCGGTGGATTGATCTGAAAAAGGAGAGCCAAGTTAAGACAGACGATTCACATGATCAATCAAACAATGGCCATGTGCCATGCGCTAGCGGTCCTCGCTGTGCCGGCCAAGTGAATAAGACAAAGAAATAAGGGGAAAGATAAGCTTAACAAATTACATAAGTAATATTGAGATGCAAGTGAAACGGAGTAAAGAAGTAGGCGGTGATAGATGAGTAAGCTTAAGGAATGAAGGGGAATATTTTAAACTGCAGACCGAGGGCGTCCAGTCGAAGTTCAAACACATTCACCGTCAGTGCCAATAACAACTTCTGAGAGCAGCGCGTTCCAATAACCTATGACCTCACGCGATGACCGAAAAGCTGCCCCAATCCGGTCAGATCGGATTTTGTGCAACTTCTATGGGTAGCCACGAAGGGTTAACACTTGAGTTGGGTGGAACAGATCAGTTAAATCGGGACTAATCTAACCCATTAGTATGTGACATGTCAGAACAAAGTTGCCCCGAAGTCACCTGTAACGCATTGAAAACATCCAAGTTACGTAGCCTCTAAGTGTACCTCAGCTTCTTTAACCATGCACCATGTTCGTGTTAGACCGCAAGACCCGTTCAACTGCCATCCTGTCACGGACGAGGCATGGAGGCAAGCCCGTGCACGGTATTCCAAATGCGGCATTACAAAAGCCGAAAATAGTCTAACAAACATTTCAGTCGTCATGAACCCGAGTGACCTCCGGATCATGCACAACATGCCGAATGCTTTGCGAGCAGCTGCCACCCACTGTTCACTGGACTTAAAGTCGGGTGACAGCAAGACTCCCAGGTCAGCTTGGAGTTGCGACCGTGGTACCTCATTGTCACCAAGCAAATAACGCGGCGATGGGTCTTTTGGTCATAGGCGTAGGAGTGAACATCTTGCGAGATCCAAGGACAACTGTCATAAAAGGGACCAGTCCCAAAGTTTATCTAGAACCATTTGTAGGGTCAGTGGACCAGTCCGATCGTTTACTGTGAAACAGAGTTGTAAATTATCCGCCAGCATTAGGGATAGCACTCCTAGCGCGTATAAAGTGAATAGAAGGCGGACAAGGACTGAACGTTGCAGGACCCTACTGAGAAAGTATTCTCGACAAGAATCCATACGAACAATCATCTCCATGCCGATTAAGAAAGCTGAAATTCATCGTAAGACAAGTCCAGAAATACCGTAGGATTCCAGCCTGTACAGAAGCCGCGAATGCTGAAGGGAGTCAAAAGGTTTCAGAAAGTCAATGAACATCACGTCCATCACAGTCTACTAACTAGACACAGAGCCAGCATAAAACCATGGACATCAGCAGATAAGCATGATTCATCTCGTCATAATCATTGTGGCATGATAGCTGAAGGTAAGCAACACACTTCAACTAATATGCCGCAGGAAGAATGGAACATTTTCACAAAGAAATAGAACAAAACCTTTTTAGTTTGTTTGTCACACGCTGATTTTTTCAGTTCTTTGTCATTTTCAATATTAGTAGTAGTAAACAGGTGAATCAATACAATACTGTACACAATTCTTCCACTGATTCCGGTTGCGGGCCAGGTCTTCTAGTGTGTTAAGCCATTGGCACTCCTCATCCTTGCGTTCCCATCCTGGAAGAAGTACGGATCCAACAGGGGCTAGACACGACGTCAGCGACTTCATGTGCTGCCGCCAAGTGGAAGGCTGACCACCACGCGGTCGTCTCCAGTCAGGTCCTTGACGAGCGAATAGAGCGCGACGCGGTAGACGCTCAGGTGCCATGCGTAGGACGTGACCGAGCCATCTCAACTGGCGCAACAAAACCTCTTTGTTGAAGGGAATACTTGCATTCCCCAAGATGCGACGTCGAACGTCATTACTATTAACTCGATGCTGCCACCAAACACGAGCGATCCTCCTTAAGCAACCGTTATCGAAGGCAGAAAGACGACGCACGCTTTCCACGCGAATCGGCCAACACTCGCACTCATACAACAATACTGAGCGAACTGATGCGCTGTAAACGCGGCCCTTTAGTGAGAATGACGTTACGACGACGCCACAAGTGCCTCAGATTGACAAATGCTGATCGAGCTTTAGTGATACGAAGAGAAACTTCTTTGTTGATAGTGCCGTCAGCAGAAACACAGCTCCCAAGGTAGACGAAACTATCTACCTGTTCAAGTTGTGCACCTTTGAGAGTGAGTACGGGAGCAGGTGAAAGGCAATCCTTGAGCAGTAGTTTACACTTCGATGGGGCGAAGCTCATGCCATACTTAGATGCTTCAACCGCCAAACGATCCAGAATGAGCTGCATACTCTGAGGATCGTCACCAAGTGAGGCGATATCATCAGCACAATCTAAATCGGTCGCGCGCTCACCCGGTAGAAACTCTAAGCCAAAATGTCGGAAACCTACTAGAGCATTCGACAGAACGTCTTCGATTGCGAAGTTGAAGAGGAATGGGGACATAGGGCAGCCCTGTCGCACACCGCTATTGACAGTGAATTGCGATGAAAGCTTGCCATACACCCTCAATCTGCCGGATGTATGAAAATAAAGTGCTCGTAAGATGGCGGTATATTTCTCTGGCACCCCGTTCTTTAGTAAGCAACGCCATAAAGCAGGTCGGTCAAGGGCGTCAAAAGTGGCACGCCTGTCTAGAAATGCAATGATAGTGGGCCTGTGATAAATGTGGCGATGTTCGAGGAGCTGGCGGAGCGTGAAGATTTGATCCAGGCATCCGCGGACAGGACGGAAACCAGGTTGTTATTCAAGGTAGTATGATTCACGTACTGGGGATAGCCAGCGAAGCAGAATGGATGCCAATAGCTTAGAGGTAACCGAAGGAAAATTAATCCCGCGATGATTTGCACATGAAGTACAAGCGCCTTGCTTGAAAATCGGGACAATAACTGATTCTCCCCAAAAAAGGCACTTTCTCTTCATGCCAAATTTTTGCAAAGAGCGCGGTCAGCTGGTTAATGATCGCCACACCGCCGTACTTGAATAGCTCCAGAGGAAGTCCGTCTAAGCCGGCAGCCTTGAAGCGCTTCAAGCGTCGAATCTTGAGGCAGACTTCCGCTTCGCTGGGTGGATTCAGAGTGACGAGCCAGGGCGGATAACGTGTACCGCATGTACTGATGGATGGTGGAGGCCAGTTGAACTGCGAGTGAAAGTGCTCGGCCGTGGTCCATACGCCTCTGTTGGTTGGTGATCGGAGACTCATCCACCTCACAAATGACCTCAGACACCAGGCTTCCTGAGGCCAGTGGACCGAATGAGTTGGAAAAGCCTGCGAGTCTTGCCAGTGGGCAGTGGTCTTCATCTCTAAAGCACGCTCAGACCACCATGTCTCGTCATCCCTGCGTAGGCTTCTGAAATAAGCAAAAAGCGGATTACATGAGGCTTTACGAGCAAGCTGAACCGCATATTGCAGTCGATCACCTCGCAGAGGCTACCAGCAGGCGTTTCGAGCCTCGCGGTGGAGCTTGTAGGTGCATGCTGAAGCAGACAAATAAGTTCGCAAACACATAGTACGTCTGTTGTTTTTGTGCGGCATAATCAAACCAGGGTGGCTTTGCCCTAGTTTTATCCTTAAAGAAAGTGGTAAGGAAAAGAATTAAAATTAGCTGCGTGAATATTGCCAATTTACAAAATGACTTAAGACGATTTTGCGGCTTAGACTTCTATTCCTTGAAAGTCTGCACACTATTTATTTGGACCCCCGTCGGAATGATCTAGTCATACGACTAAGAACGCATTTGAACCATAGACAAGCGTGGTCGCCAGCACCGAGGCGAGTTGTATACAGTGGTCGTGACAAAGTCAACGGATTTATCAAAGGCAAGAGAGGGATGGGTTCTGTCCCATTATGAATCTAGTGGGCCGGTCTACGAACTGATGGAGAGGAGGATGCAAAATTAGATCGATCTCAGTAGCAAAAACACTTGTAAGAGCCAACGAAATGCAGATACCCCATTGAGGTAAGAAGCATACATTCCATCAACAAACAGCACGTGACGCGAATAAAGTAGTTTATGCAGTTTCGAATATGGGGCAATGAACGATTTGCGAATGTAGGACATCCATAGTACACCCACCTCGTCATGCAGCTTCTCATCAATCAGAAACGTCAGCAAGAGTAAGTGAAGATAAACTTCCACTTCGGGAAGAAGTGGTACATTAGCTTTACCAGAACGCGGCCGAAAAGTAGAAGGGGAGCAGTCGACATCCATTGCCTAAAGGAAAAACTGTTAGGAAATTTGAGATACTTCGGGCAAGAATTCCATGAAATACGTCTTCTGTGGAGATGGGTTAGGAAAGTAGCCTTGGACAAGTCCACGAAGGACATTGTGATTGAGTTTGCGACGAACGGAGGTTATGCTTCTCAGCACCCTAGTTATGTAGTTTAGTTCCTTCGTAGAAACAGCTTTCTCGATAAAGCGTACTTGTTCACGTATATCTTCTAAGGTGAGTTGGTCTACATCCTTTTGAGAGTCCCCACCACTTTTGAGATTATCCGTGAGCTTGTCTGATGCAACGGCAACCGCGACGTCGCGGTCCACAGGTGGACTGGCGCAATCCTTCATTTTGCTAAATCACTGCGGTTCACGCGAACCGCAAACAATGTTCAAGGTCAGGTTCAAGTTCAGTACAGTTCAGTTCAGTTCAGATGGGGACTGGAACGATAGGAAAATCCCGTGAGTGTTCCATCTTGAGTGGATCGTTGAGCCAGGAATTGATGAAGTGCTCAGTTATTGATGGATCTAAAACGGAAACACCCGTATCGCACCCTGGCCAACCAGTTAATGCCCACGTTTCCTGCCCTAGCAGTCCCTGCTGTGGCAGTCACGTGAAGTAAGCAAAGGATAGGAAGAGAAATCGAAGGTACAGAATAGGGAAGTGCACTTAAATAAGAAAATAATACCAATACGTGAAGAAAAGTAGAGAAAAGAAAATCGAAGTACGAAGATGTGAGTTACTCAGGAAAATGGAAAGGTTTCGTGTTGCCACCCAAGAGCGTCAAGTTGCCGCTCAAACCCCTTAACCGTAGATTCCCTGATAACACTTTCCGGAAGCATGTTCCAGCGGTCGATAACTCGGCGTGACAGCCGGATTTCCGCCCTAATCCGATCGGACCGCGGTTTGTCCAGCTTCAACGAATGACCGCGTAGAACAGACAATCTAGCGGGACTGAATAGCCAAGACAAATCTGGACCAACCTTCCCAGTCAAGATACGGTAGGTTAGGATTAGGTCTCCTCTAAGCCTTCGGTAGTGCATTGAATGCATTCCCAAACTAAGTAGACGCTCGGGGTACGTCCGTCCCCGTAATCCCTCGACTAACCTAGTACCCACTCGTAAAACCCTCTCTAGCTCCATTTTGTCCCGGACGAGGCAGGGCGGACAAGCCTGGACGCAGTATTCCAGATGAGGGCGAACGAAAGCCGAGAACAGCCTCGTAAAGATGCCGCCCGTCAAGACTCCGAAAGAACGTCGGATTAACCACAACATGCGTAAACCTCTGCTTGCGGCCATCTTCCAGTTGTCGCCGGAGTGTAACGCCGAAGAGTGTACGACGCCTAGGTCAACCTGGCTAGATACACGGGGGAGTTCGACCCCACCGACCAAGTACTTCGCAGGAGGACAACCTCCTCCAATTCGAAGAACGGAGCACTTTGCCTGATTTATGGGCAGTAACCATAAAGTAGACCAGTCCCAAAGCTTATCCAATGCTCGCTGAATAGCTTCGGAACCCCCAGGAACATCAACAATGTTCCACAGCTTCAGGTCATCAGCAAATAGCAGCGATGGTACCTCAAGCTCCGTGGGTAGGTCGTTCACACAGATAGAGAACAACAGCGGTCCAAGGACGGAGCCCTGCGGCACGCCGCTGAGGACAGACTGCCCAAATAACAGACCCCGGCCTACTCGTACACATTGTTCTCTACCCTCCAAGAAGGCAGTCACCCAATGAAGGGCGCGGCCAGATACCCCGTAGGAGGACAGCTTTTGCGCGAGGCTCAAATGGGGTACCTTGTCAAATGCCTTCGAAAAGTCGACGAAAAGCACGTCCAGCGTGTGGCCGTTATCCACTGCATCCGCCCAATTTTCACGAGCCACCAACAGATTCGTCAGACACGAAAATCCCTTCCGGAATCCGTGTTGTACATTGCTAAGTAGATTAAATCTACTCAGATGACTCTCCAATAAATGTCTCATCAGTTTCTCGAGGAGTCTGACTACTACACTCGTCAGACTAACTTGCCTGTAATTTGCAGGCAGACCCCTGTCCCCATTTTTGAAGATGGGACAGATGACAGCTTCCTTCCATTCGGAAGGCAATGCACAACTGTCAAGCGATTTCTGAAACACAATAGCGAGCGGTCCACTTATTTCCGCAGCCAATTCATGCAACAGTTTCGGGTGAATTAAATCAGGCCCAGAGGCCTTAGAATGGTTCAGCCCTTGTAACAGCCTACGAACTGCAGTCTCCGCTACAATAAATTCAGATAGTTCTGAACCCTCTGGAGTCCTGCAAACCGGCTCAACGCCTGTCAAAATGGTTTCCCTTACAAACGCTGCCGCATATTGCCCACTGAGTACGCAGGCCTTGTCATAATCCGTATGCGCATGAGTACCGTCATCACGCATCAATACTGGAATTGACATGTTCGAACCGCAGCGTCTTTTGACATAAGCGAAGAATCTTTTTGGATTCTCTGAAGCTTCGTCCGCTAACCCTTTTTCAAAATTGAGCCGAGCATCCCTTAGGTGTTGCTTACACCTATTTCTAGCTTTACGGTACCAGTTCAGATAAGACTGGAACGATAAGAGAATCCCGGGAGTCTTCCATTTTGAGTGGATCGTTTAGCCAGGAATTGATGAAGTGCTCAGTTATTAATGGATCTAAAACGGAACACCCGTATCGCACCCAGGCCAACCAGTTAATGCCCACGTTTCTTGCCCTGGCAGTCCCTGCTGTGGAAGTCACGTGAAGTAACCAAATGATAAGAAGAGAATCGGAGCTACAGAATGAGTAAGTGCACTTGAACCAAGAAAATAATACCAATGTGTGAAGAAAAGTAGAGAAAAGGAAATTGAAGTGCGGAGGTGCGAGTTACTCAGGAAAATGGAAATGTTTCGTGTTACCTCCCAAGAGCGTCAAGTTGCCGCTCAAACCCCTTAACAGTAGATTCCATGATAACACTTTCCGGAAGCATGTTCCAGTGGTCGATAACTCGCCGTGACAGTCGGAGTTCCGCCCTAATCCGATCGGACCGCGTTTTGTCCAGCTCCAGGGAGTGACCGCGTAGAACAGACAATATAGCGGGACCAAATAGCCAAGATAAATCTGGACCAACCTTCCTAGTTAATGTACGGTAGGTTAGGATTTGTTCTCCTCTAAGCCTTCGGTATTGCATTGAATGCATCCCCAAACTGAGTAGACGCTCGGGGTACGTCCGTTCCCGTACTCCCTCGACAAGCCTGGTATCCACTCGTAAAACCCTCTCTAGCTCTATTATGTCCCTGACGAGGCAGGGCGGACAAGCCTGGACGCAGTATTCCAGATGAGGCCGAACGAAAGCCGAGAACAGTCTCGTGATGCTGCCGCCCGTCAAGACTCCGAAAGAACGTCGTATTAACCACAACATGCGGAAATCCCTGCTTGCGGCCTTCTTCTAGTTGTCGCCGGAGTGCAAAGCCCAAGAGTGTACGACGCCTAGGTCAACCTTGCTGGATAGACGAAAAGAGTACAAACACTGTACGTTCGCATAAATTAGACTACATAGCTAATTTAGTGTTCAAAACCCGCGTGTTTTGCTTTCTGACAAATGTTTGTTTTGTCCGTTGTGATTCAGGTGGGCTTTGAGGTGCGCAAAATACTTTATCTTTTGCTGGTCTTTTTTAAGAATTTCATGCAGCCATTTCCCTTCAGAAATTTTAAGAGAGCAAGGACGAACTTCATTTATGCGGGATAACCTGAATTCAGATTATTTCATGTCTTCTCATTCAGCCGCTTACAGACAAATCGTGGAAACAGTAAAGTAATGCACTTGAAAAGGGGGTCAATTGGAAAAGCATTGAAACACTGAGGAAATCAAGATCCTTGTCTGCGCCTTACCAAAGCAAGGCAAGAATGGCCACAAGGTCTACCTGTTTGCAAAGGTATGCTTTCATTCGTCGGATGGCCGAGGCTTTAGCGAATCGAAGTTAGCTCGCGTTGTTTTGTCTGCTGATAACTTTGAATGCGTTAGGTGGGTTTTCGCGCAAAGTACAATCGGGCAGACGCTGAGCAATGGAGCTGCCTGGGAGTTTAGTTCCACTATTTGCCTGGTTCCGTGGAACATGTTCCATGATCCTATTTGATAGCCTTCTCTCGGTTCGGCCAATGTATATGCTACCGCAAGTACAGGTGAATAGGTAAACACCTGATGTGGTAACCTGGGATTGAGGCCTATCCAAGTTGGATTCATGGAGCAGCTTCTTGGTTTGATGAAACAACACGTGCCCAGCGGCGTAGTAGTACTTTTTATGCCTTGGAGTAATCGTAGAACAATATTCTGTCGTTCTGTTCCCTTTGTATAGTAGCGTGATAAATACTTTTTTCTTTGGGACATCCATCCGTGTTTCCTTCTTAGCAACCTCATTCCCATACCTGGCGAAATCCCGCGTGACGCATTCATGGTTTTCATCAGACAAAACAACGCGAGCTTGCTTTGTTTCGCCGAAGTCTCGGCCATCCGCCGAATGAAACCAAACCTTTGCAACAAGCTGGACCTTGTGACCAAACTGACCTTACCCTGGTAAAGCGCAGGCAATGAGCTTGATTTTCTCAATGTTTTATTGCTTTTCCCATTGACACCCTTTTCAAGTGCATTACTTTACTCTTTCCACGATTTGTCTGTAAGCGGCTGAATGAGAAGACACGAAATTATCGGAATTCAGGTTATCCCATATAAATGTTGCTCATCCTTGCTCTCTTAACTTTTTCCTGGTCTATCGATCATCATAGTGTCCAAGTGTCGACTTCAACTTTAAGTTCAGCTGGGGCCGGAACGACAATTAATCCAGTAATTTTGCCTTTTGCGTATTGTCGGATCGGGAATTTATACGTCTGCTTTAGATGTTGGAAAGCCTAAAACAGAGACCGCATCACACCCTGCCCACATTTTCTGCCCAGCAGTCCTTGCCAGGCCGGTTTAGGTAAAGTGAAGGGTAACCTATGCAAACAAGAGGAGGAATGTCAGCTAAATAATGTTGTATCAAGGTGTGAAAAACAATTTAAAAAAACGAAGGGAAAGTTGAAGATACAAGTCGGTTAGGATAAGGGAAGTTTTGGTACTGCCACCCAACAGCATCTAACTGACGCTCGAAACCTCCAAACGTAGACTCCCTAACGACCTGCTGCGGAAGCGAGCTCCAGCGTACAATAACGCGGCGCGACAAGCGAGTTTCCGTCTTTGCCCGGTCAGACCTCAGTTTGCGCAGCTCCAACGGGTGACTTCGGAGACTAGGCAGCTTGGCGGGACTAAACAGCCAGGATAGGTCTGGACCCATTTTACTCGTTAAGATAGGGTAAGTGAGGATCGTTTCCTGTAATTCTGCGGTAGTGCATTAAGTGCACACCCAAGCTAAGCAAACGTTCGGGATACTTTGGCCCCCTTGTCCTTGCACTAACCTTGTATCCACTAGCAAAATCCTCTCGAGTTCCATTTTGTCCCTTACAAGACAAGGTGGACAAGCCTGGATAGAGTATTCTAAGTGGGGTCGCACAAACGCTGAGAACAGCTGCACATAATTAGTGGCCGTTAGGACACAGAAGGAGCGGCGAATGAACCACATCATACGGAACCCTCTACAAACAGCCTTCCTCCAAGTGTTACAGAGTGAAGCGACGAGGTGTAGGTGATAGCTAGATCAAGTTGCTGAGTGAAAACATGAAGTTCACCTTCACTAAATACATAGAGCGTGAGGGGACTAGCTCCTCCATTGCGGAAGCTAGATCATTCCGCCAGCTTTATAGGCAACAACCATAATGCTGACAAATTTTGGAACCTGTCCAAGGGCCTCTTAAGTGCCTCAGAGCCACAACGGATACCCACAATATTCCAGAGCTTGAACTCATCAGCAAGCAACTGCGATGGTACTTCAAACTCCACGAGTAGGTCACCGACATAAATTGCGAAAAGCAACTGCCCTAGAACCGAGCCCTGCGGAACGCCACTAGGGACGGCCTGTCTAAGCGAATTGCTACGCCCCACGCGTGCACTCGGTTTGCTCCCCTCTAGGAATGCAGTGCCCCTTTTAAGGGCATCTCCAGATATCCCATACGATCTAAACGTCAATGCGTCATTAAGGTAGGACCGTATCAAAGGCTTTCGAGAAGCCAACCAAAAGCAGTCAATAGGGTAACCGTTGTCTACTGCCTAAGCCCAGCGTTCACGAGCTACAAGTGGATTTGTCAGACATGAAAATCCCTTACGGAATCCGTGCGGTACCGCATTGAGGAGGCTAAATTTTAGCAGGTGGTTCTCCACAGAATCCCTGATCAAATTTTCAAACAATTTAACTACTGCACTTGTCAAAATGCCGTGCCGGTAGTTCGCGGTCAGAGCTCTGTCACTGTCCTTAAATTCGGAGAGATGATTGCCTTCTTCCATTCCGAAGGTAAAGTACAGCTGTCGGGCGATACTGTAAACATGACTGTCAAAGGGCTTCTTAGTTCAGCCGCCAATTCAGATATCAGCTTTGGTTGAAGTGTATCAGAGCCAGAAGGATTTAGAAGGATTTAATCCTTGCAATAGCCGAATACTTGTGTCTCCACTATGCTGATTTCAGTTAGGCAAGAATCCTTCGGGACATATGTGACCAGCTCAGTCTGAGGCAGAGGGGCCTCACAAGAAATGGTACCAGTTAATGTTCGCTAGGTATACAAGCATTATCACAGTTGGTATGCCCATGGTTCTCGTCCACTCATAGTAGAGCCGGGATAGACGTGTTCGTACCGTTATGTCTCTGGATTTGGGCTATGTTGGGCAAATCCTTCTCGTACTGATATCGAAGTGTTCTAAGAAGTTGTTTACATTTATTTCGAACCGATCGACAGCCTTCGTGGGTGCTGTTTGCTGAAGCTGCTTGGTAACTTCACCAATACTTGGAGCGCTTTCTGAGTATAAATAAATAAATAAATAGTATATTCTCGAATTTCCGAGACACACCTGACCAGGCATGATCAACGTTTACAAGCAATTTATGGTTCGCAACAAACACGTTGCTATGCATGTAATCGGCAGTAAGCCGAAAGTTGTCCAAGCTTTGGAAATTGTAAAATTAATCTTGTAGTATAAATTCGTCAAAACATGACGACAAGTTGGATTCTAGTGGGCGTAGTGTAAACAGGCTGGGCATTCCGTTTGTAGAGAAAACTTGTCAGGAAAATATTACATTAGGATTCTGGTCGGCTTGCCAGTATGTAGTTGTGGGCAGTGACTTTATTGAGTGGCGAGTCACATCCGCCACGTCGCAGTGTTGCTAAGCGGACATTTGTGGCTTTTTATAGGGAGAACGCTTGCCAGGCGAAAACCCACCAAGTCCTGAAACACTGTCAGAAATCCGTTTGTACACTAATGTAAAACTGGCAGAGCAGCTCGTCGACTGATATAACCCTCGGTTAACTGCCGTCAATTGCCTTCTAATTTCCTCTGTTAGCTGAACAGGTTATTTTTGCTCGGGGCGGCCATAATGGCTGAGGCCTATGGAGGGTTAGACCTTCGTCATCTTCGTGTCCAGGTGAGCAAAACTTCCGATTCTTGCTTCTAGAATTTACAGGATTATTTTTTACTTCGCAGTAGTATGAAGGCTACCATTACTAGACGACGGTCATGGTAGTGAGTGCTTTTTTGTCCACTTGTTGTACAGCCGTGTTCTATGTAGGTCCTTGGGGGTTTCTATGTCCTGCACCAGGCACAAGCTCTTTCACTTTCCGATCCCAGATCCCCAAGAAGTTCCAGACCTCGGAGAAAGGGAAGGTGAGAGACAAACAGGGCCGCAAAGAACAGACGTGGGAACAAGCATTATTTATGTTCTATGGTATAACAATATCAGCGTAATAAAAGTAGTGCTTTATTTTTTTGCTAATTGGTATTTCTCTACTGAAGCACGCAGATTTATTTTCTCTCTTAACAAATTGCTTCTATTTATGTCTGCATTTATCGGAATTGTTTTTAACTTTTCGTATGCCTTATAATCCCTTCATTCATTTCTTTCGTGTGCGCAACAACAATTGGGGCAACTGAGTGGCCAATTATTGTGCGATCAATTTAAAGTGAACTTGTGGCAAATTGGATTCTGTTCCAAGGAGAAAAATCAAACTACACCTCCGCGAAGTTTTCACAATAAAAGACAAGAAGCTCAATATCGCCCGAAGTAACCAGAAAAATGTCAAGGTGAGCGCCTGCGACCCAGTAGCTGTATACTAAACAGTGCCAATGCATTTGCAATTGCTAACGATTAACATATATTTTGCCAACTTCCATGCAAGAGCATCGGATAAATGTAAGCATTGATCTGAACCCTTTAGGGTGCAGCCTCTAGCAGGTCTAGAAATATACCTATTTATTTATTTATTTATTTATTTATTTAGAGTAAACATATGATGTACAATGTGTAACAATGATTATGCTAAAAGTGTCTTTTGAATATTCATCGGAAGCAAAGCCCTATAGGTTGGTTGCTACCGTATACCTTGGATACAGGGCGTTGCGCCATTGAGCAAAGAAAACACAGGATCGGTTTGCTATGATGCAACTGTTGCGTGGGAAGATTCGCTGGGGAGCGTAGAATATGCTGACCCAGGGAAAGCCAGTGAGTCTTTTGGACTCATACATGGGTAAGTTTGGCAAAAATAGCAGCGAATAATTGAGGAATGAACACCTGTAAATGAGAAGCTAAGGGGCGTCTCTGTACTGACCAGGTGAGAGAGTGCCGAATTAAAAAGCTAAGAAGGGCTAATTGACGGAAGGACCGCGAATAGCCAGAATACATGCGTACATTAAGGTTGCTGAGGATATCAGAACTTGAGACCTGCCCACAGCAGCCAGAGTGCTAGGGAAATAGTGCCAAGCTGGATAGAACCATGGACTGCTAGCCCGAGACTTGGAGTATTGCAGGTAAAAAGATGCCTAAGACAATACAGCAAGTAATGGGTAGATAAAGGTCAAGAAATGTGAGGCAGAAGAGCGGCTTACGCTGAATACCTGGATATGTTTGCACGACAGAAGAAAGCTAAGAGAGGTTTCGTGATAGAATGACAGCAGACAAGTAAAGCGCAAGCATACAAAGAGGTTGTTAGATAGTTAGAGCATAATAGACTACGACGCATCGACGTGCAGCTAATCAAATCATGCGGTGGTGCTAATGGAGTATAATTAAGGAGGCCTGAGCCGGGAGAAGCCAGTGAGAGAGCTGTACTACGGCCAATTAGGTGTCGCGGATGAGCAATGGCATTTAAGTGTGGCCTTATAATTGCTAGTGGACACCTGATTAGGGCAACAGACAGCAAGTGTATGTGATGCACGCAGTCCCAGGGATTAAAGCTTGGAGGGATAAAGTGTGGACCTTGGCAGCTCAGTATATGCACAAAGATGATAGTAGCTTATGAAGAAGGACTGCTGCTAAACACGGGAGCCAGAGGTAAGACGAGGAAGAGTTAGGGTCGCTGTAAGTGTGAGTATCAGTGATCAGAAATGGAATTTGCATGAAGCCTTTTAGTTGCTAATGCATGCCTACAATTACCCACAATAAATCAGCAAAAAGCGGATGTATGTGACGCAGACAGCCACAAAGTATGTTCGAGCTAGAAGAGAGCAGCTCTTAGCAAGCTCCAGAAATGCGTGGAGCCTACGATTACTAGTTGCTGCTAGGCAGAAGTGCTTAGTTTTAAGAGGATCGACAGAACATGGCGCTGCGAGAAAATTTCGGTGGCCTGATGTAGCCAGTCCATTAGGCTATTTGGTTACAAGTGGATTGCTACAGTGTCACAGAACACATCAACAAGCCAGCGAAGGTAAGTGATACAGACAATCTGGGAGATTACAGGATGGAGAAACGAGGAATGGCTCCTAGTAGCTCCGGATAAGCTCAAAGATGTGTGGAGCCTACAATGAATCACTGCAGTAAGCGTAATGAAGATAAGAAGAACGAAGGGTAATTGTGCTAAGGGAGAGAACCGGCGGACAGCATCTGAATTCCGTTGAACCTTCTAGTTATTTATTAGATACAGTGACAGAAGAAGTCAACAAACCAGTGAAGGTACGTGATGCTAACAATTCAAGAGAGTAAGTGGGAGAGATACAGAGTAGCTACTAGCGTAGATATGTATGCTAACTACTATGACTGGCTGCAGCTAAAATGTGGTGACAAAAGTAATACGAAGAACTGATAATGATACAAGGTGAGATAGAAGTATCCGCAACTAGCAATGGCATTGGGGCGTAGGCTTCTAGTGGCTAGTGGATACCTAAAGTGTCCCAGAATAAGTCATCGGTCAGCAAATGAATGTGAGCAGACAGTCAAGAAGAATGAAGGTTAGGGATGCAAGAGGGTTACACTTGGCAGGCTCCGGATATGTGCAGAGATGCATAGAGCTTACGACCACTAGTTGCTACTAAGTAGAAGTGCTGAGGTGAAGAGGATCGACAGAAACTGGCACTACGAGAAACATTCGGTGGCCAGAAGTATCCATTACATTAGACACTTTGGTCACAAGTGGATTCCTACAGTGTCACAGAACACATCAACAAGCCAGCGAAGGTAAGTGATACAGACATTCTGAGAGATTACAGGATGAAGCAACGAAGAATATATTCTAGTAGCTCCGGATAAGCGCAAAGATATATGGAGCCTACAATGAATCACTGCAGTAAACGTAATGAAGATAAGAAGAACGAAGGATAATTGTGCTAAGAGAGAGAACCAGTGGGCAGCAACGGAATTCCATTGAGCCTTTTAGTTTTTTTATTAGATACTTACAGTGACAGAAGAAGTCAACAAACCAGTGGAGGTACGTTATGCTAACAATTCAAGAGAGTAAGTTGGAGAGATGCAGAGTGGCTCCTAGCGTAGATATGTATGCTACCTGCAATGACTAGCTGCAGCTGGAAATTGGTGACGTAGGTAACGCGAAGAACTGATAATGATACAAGGTGAGATAGGGAGTATCCGCAACTAGCAATGGCATTGGGGTGAAGCCTTCTAGTGGCTAGTGGATACCTTAAGTGTCCCAGGATAAGTCAACGGACAGCAAGTGAATGTGAGCAGACAGTCAAGAAGAATGAAGGTTGGGGATGAAAGAGGGTGGCACTTAGCAAGCTCCGGATATGCAGAGAGATACGTGGAGCCCTCGACCACTATTTGCTACTAAGTAGAATTGCTGAGGTAAAGAGGATCGACAGAAAATGGCGCTACGAGAAACATTCAATGGCCTGATGTAGCCATTCCATTAGACACTTGGGTCACTAGTGGATTCCTACAGTGTCACAGAACACAGCAACACGCCAGCGAGGGTAAGTGATACATACAATCTGAGAGATTACAGAATGTGGAAACAAGGAATGTCTCCTAGTAGCTCCAGATAAGCTCAAAGATATATGGAGCCTACAATGAGTCACTGCAGTAAACGTAATGAAGATAAGAAGAACGAAGGATAATTGTGCTAATGGAGAGAACCAGTGGGCAGCAACGGAATTCCATTGAACCTTTTAGTTTTTTATTAGGTACTTACAGGGACAAAAGAAGTCAACAGACCAGTGAAGGTATGTTATGCCAACAATTCAAGAGAGTAAATTGGAGAGATGCAGAGTGGCTCCTAGCGTAGATATGTATGCTACCTGCAATGACTAGCTGCAGCTGGAAATTGGTGACGTAGGTAACGCGAAGAACTGATACTGATGCAAGGCGAGATAGAGCGTATCCGCGACTTGCAATTGCATTGGGGCAAAGCCTTCTAGCGGCTATTCAAGGAGGCTGCGCCCGTGTCACCCTATCTTAATGGGTGGGATGTGAAGAGCAGAGGTCTCGGTGAGGAATAATTTAAATTTCTCCCAGGCTTTCTGTTAGAAGTTATCTATAGACTTCCGAACTCATCAGCAGACAGCAATAACATTCTGTTAACCGCCCTCCGCTATGCTGTTTCACAACCATACTCTCACTGTCTTATAAGGAGTAACTTTCATGTTCCTTCAATAGCATCAACATCCTCTAATGGGCCAACATTTTAATTGAAACTCCTCAAATCCATGGATCTGGCAGTTTTGTATAACCATGTGCATCGACCGAACAGCCGCCGCGGTTCTAACTAGCCATCACTCCCAGTCTTACGCTTGACTAATGAAGAGCTGCTGCTTGAGTCAGTAGCATACGATCCTCCACTGGGCCGTAGCGACCATTCAGACCCAACATTTGATTATGTGGGTTATGTCATTAATGTTGCTAAAGAAAGAGCCACTCAACGGCTATTACAGACTATTTTAAGCTGCACAACTTGGCAGTAACCGTTGACTGGGATCGAAAGACGCTCAGCTCAGTGAATGACGCGTGGAATGAACTGTAAGACAAAAGTAACTTGGTCATACACTCAGCATTACAGGTTGTACCATTACTAGAATCGCACCGGACCAATACGTGGATTCGAAGCGGAACGCGTAAATGGCTGGCTGGCCGAACAACCTCCTCGTGGTGCCAGCTGGGTGGATTGGGTTTACCCCTTCCAGCAAATATTTCGGCGACAGTGTTCCAGGACGTGGTGGGTTTCCGCCTGGCAAGCGTTCTCCCTATAAAAAGCCACAAATGTCCGCTTAACAACACTGTGACGTGGCGGTTGTGACTCGCCACCAACTAAAGTCACCCATTGCTTATCCGGACGACCGCTTCAAGTCCACAGCCATCAAGCACTCATTTAACACTGGCCACACGTTCAAGCACGATCAAAAAGACTGGAATACATTTACGAACTCCATAAACACGGCTAAACACGCCCACATACACACTGAGATACATTTATATAACAATCTATGCGACCATCTCATTGATCCATTGTACATTGACTGATCACAGTTTGTACTCTTAACATGATCATGTCTGTGCAGACGTGCCTCGCTCAGTCGAGAATAAACATTTTATTTATTTATTTATTTAAGAGATGAAAGCAGGAGGCAACAGTCGGTAAGCCCGTATTTTATCACCTGGCCGAATTACGAATTCATCAGAAACTACTACAAGTCGCTCATTAGGGTCGATAATTATGCATGGTAGAACATGATGCTGAAAAGTACGAGTAACCCCAAACTACCATACAGATTTGTGAATGGAAAAGAATGTTTAAGCACGGCATGTCACCACGCCAGACGGCCCCTGGCCTAACGACTATTGCTGTGAATGCCGCGCAATCGCTACCCCTCAATTTGGTTCGGTAGCTATAAATACCATAGAACCTACGCCCTAGCCAATCTCAACAAATGGCGTTGGCTTTTCCAGCGTCGCTTTTACTTCAGCAGCTGTTGCAAACAAATTAAGTCTCTCCGATGCTTTCGAACGACAAATTGTAAATGGCAATGCTTCTTATTGATCGATTATTGGTTAAGTTAGTCGCAGTCAGGATACATCCATAATTTCAGCTGCCTGACGCATGATGGACGAGGGACTGTTTCATCCATGGGTCCTGTCAGGTAATGACGGATTGGCACGACCCGTTCGTTAAGTAAACCAGGAACTGAACATTTTTGGAATGTTATCTACTTGTCGTCTGTAGAACTGTGTAATGTCACCAGTGAGTATCCAAAATAATATGTTGTTGAAGTATTATTGAAGAACGGAAAATGGTCAAACCCAATTGTTCAGGACCAAATGTGCAGCAAGTTGTCCGGAATAACGAACCAGCATTCCGCCTGGAGTAAGTCGTATTGATTGGGAACACAGGCCTCCGCGACCAAATGGAAGGTAACAGTAGTGTGAACTTCTCCAGATGCGTGCTAAATGAAAGTATGTTGATCATGCCCAAAAGGCGTGCCTCGGTTTGTCGAGAATAGAGTATTTATTTAATTAGTAATGAAAACAACCATGCCTATTTGTTCTGGCCATAGTACAAAGTAGCACTGTGTTGGGATTTTTCCACTTTAATGGTATAGCAACATCAGGAAATTCCGCCCTCCGAAGTCAAGTGAAATATCCCAGCTGACATTGGATGTCAGCAGGAGAGCTCCGGGTAAGACGTAAATAACCTATACGGTTCTCTGCCGTGTATAGTAATGCATGGATAACATTATCTGCACCGAACACCGCTGAAGACGTACCTGCGACGCTCCCATGGACACGGATTCAATAAAGAGCAAAGAAAAACCCGCACTTCAAAATCATGACACACTAAAGAACCTAGGAAACTGATCAATTCAATATAAGCCACCTGAGTCGTCCGACTTCAACAGCTCCAACCACTTGTAATGGACTCCGAAGGCGACTACACAGCCATAGGAAACAAATTGGCGTTGCATGACTGCGAATCTCCGCGAGGGTAATCGGTCAGATACCATCTTTCCAATGTATATCAATAGCCGGCAGGGTTCCAGGACGTGGTGGGTCTTCGTCTGGCAAGCGTTTTCCCTTCAAAAAGCCACAAATGTCTGCTTAACAACACTGCGACGTGGCGGATGTGACTCGCCACTCAATAAAGTCACCGCCCCCAACACATTGGCAAGTTGATTGACACCACATTTACAAGTTCTGTGCATATATCGGCTCTCGCATGAACACGCCTACATATCTAATTAGTGACATACCACTATTCTTAAGTATTTTCCACCCGTTTCCTCACACTTCACTCACTGACCTACATTGCTTACGGGACCTCATCGGACTAGTTCCTCATCAACATACCATATAAGTGATCTGATCACTATTTTTACCTCTCGCATTCTGTGTACCTAGACTACATACAACCTTTGGGCTCTATGGGCCCACACTACTGTCTCCAACTTCACTACTCCCACTGTTGGTGCTGCTTATTCCGCTATCATGTACAATAAAGCAATGTGCTGATCATGCCTAAAAGGCGTGTCTCGCTTTGTCGAGAATAAAATATTTGTTTATTTGTTTGTTTATTTGTATATTCTCGGTGTTGAATCAGACACGTCAACAATGCCTGATCGAATAGGTACAATGAAATCTGCAACGCTCAAATGCGCTGGACTTTAGGCTTGACATTGAAAAGTGGAAGAAGTAGTATAAGTTTTTGATAACTGTTCGACCTCACAGTTGAAACACATTGTTAATGCAAATGTAAAAATGTTGATAATCACGCTATGTGATACTGGAATTTGTTCCAAGTAAATTTTTTGGCCTGAAGCAGATTACGTCTGCTGTTACTCATAGTGAGCTGTTATACACTTTCCATCCTCAAGCCAGACCGGAGGAATAGTACAGTGCGTTCTCCTGTGACCGCCTTGGGTTTCAATCCTGTTCATTCAGGCGATGTGTTCTTTGCGAGGGTAATTATCGGAGTTGCTAATTATGGATCATTCAGTCGTTAAAGAATTGATCCAGTCCAATGGACATGTCTGTGCGAAAGTTGGAAACAAACGCAATGGACAACAGCAAGTCTAAGACAAATGCGATGAAAAGGGCCTACGAGGAAACGAATGGAATGCAACAAACGCTGTTAATTGAAAGGATACGCATATTGTAGCTTTGTCCTTGTGTCATATAATATTGTTATACGTGTGAATAAAGATCGGGGAATCGTGAAGGTTCGGGCTGGGGTTGGTGGCCCGTTTACAGCTGTTTACGGCTACCGTGCTACGTCGCGCAAGGTTAATAATTCTAACGTCGTTGCGAGTTGTTAGTAGCACAGGCAAGTTAAGTGATGGAAGGTCAGTAGCAAGCTGGACCGTAAATATCGGTAAATATAGAGAGTGAACGTCAGTAGATACACGGCTAGCGCGCTGCCTGGAAGTGTTGGGGAGCTAGTAGCAAGCGAAGCACTAATATAAGGCTAAGGCCAGAGGGGTGGAGACGGATAAGTGAAGTTAAGTTAGAGGGAGAAAGTAACAGGCTGAGCGGCCATTTCCCAGCCTAGGCTCATGCTGGTTACAGTTATGGCGGCAATTTACGGCCAAGATAATAAGCCTTGGAAGGAAGTGAATAGAAGATCAGAATCTTTATGGCTACTGCGCTGCATTGCGTCCTGCAGGTGTCGTTGTGGTGGACCAGAGGGAGAAATCTAAAACCAATTTTTGGGTTAGAGCCGGTAGCCTGTAAAAATGAAATTGAAATGAGCCACATCGTAGGTGGTTACTCGGGGCATGTTATTCATACTAGAGATCAACCGATAGAGATGGGAAGCAGCGGATAACGACATTCAGAATACGGAAGCAGCTAATGCTAAGAATGCATGACCAAAGAGACCTCAGGCATGAAGTGGGGGGAGTCAAAGTGTCGGTAAGTCGGATGGTTGTGAGCAATGCGCCAGCAAACTCTAAATAAAAGTCTGTTAAGATTCAAGTGTAATGGGTCGCTGGCTAGTTGGCTCTTCAGGCTGAAACAACATACTATAGTAGGGTATAGGTAGTTAAGAGCAGCAAGCCTCGATGTTCAAAATCCGGAATTTATACGATATTACTGATGTAATGCCGTGGGGACCTCAAGCATGAGGCGAAAAATGAACATGATGGCAACTCGGATGATTGTGAGGGATGCAGCATCACAATCCAAATGGAAAAAGGTGTACTTGGATAGGGAGCCAGCCAGGAGCTAAGTGGCTATCTAAAGCTTAGCAGACACACTAAAGAAACAGATGGAGATAAGAAGCAGCGGAAAACTACATTCAGACTCAGAAAGGAGATGCGGCTAAGTATGTAAGGCCGAAGTCTCATCACACATGAGAAGAAGGGATGTAAATGTTCGCAAATGGGCTGGTGGTGTAGGATGCGCCATTACAGTCCTAAAGGAAACGTATTATAAGGGAATGGCATTGAGCCGTGTTCTAGACAGTTCATCGAGTTATATCAGGCATACTAGTGATAAAGAGATGTAGCTAGGCCGCGACTGGCATAAATCTTCCGAGACAGCAGTGAGAATTTAGGGCCACAGAGACCTCAGACATAGGAAGCCGGAATGAAAATGTTGGTACTTCGGCTGGTTCTGAGCGGTGCGGCATTACTATTGCCACAGTAGGTTGTAAAGATGAAATGGGAATGAGCCGCAATCAAGTTGACTCTTCAGAGCGTATAAGCCATACTAGAGGTAAGCATATAGAGATGAGTAGTAGCGGAAAACTACGTGCACAATTCGAAAGGAAATGATAAGAATGTAATGTCTAGGTACCAGCAAGCGTGAGGTGAGAAGATGAAGATGTCGGCAAGTCGGATTGTTGTGAGCTATGTGGCTTCACAATTCAAAAGATAGCCTGTTAAAATGAAATGGGAGTGAGAACAGGCTATGTGGGTCTTCATAGGCTCTCAGTCGTGTTAATATTAAGCAGACCGAGCTAGGGAGTGGCAGGCATCAACATTCAGAAAACGGAAGTGGTGAATAATAAGAACTTAAGGCCACAGCGATCTCAAGCACAAAAGGAAGTAAAGTAGCGGCTGGGAATTCCAATGCTTGTGAGCGATGCGGCAGCAACATCCAAATTGAGGCAGGTAAAGATGAACTGGGAATAGGTCACGAACTAGGTGGTTCTTCGAAGCTTAGCAGTCATCCTAGAGGGAAAAATGGAGAGCTGGCTAGCCGAACAACCTCCTCGTGGTGTCAGCTGGGTGGTTCGGGTTTGACCCGTTCCAGCAAATAGTTCGGCGTCAGTGTTCCAGGACGTGGTGGGTTTTCGTCTGGCAAGCGTTCTCCCTATAAAAGCCACAAATGTCTGCTTAACAACACTGCGACGTGGCGGTTGTGACTCACCACAAAATAAAGTCACTGTCCCGTGGGTATCCGAATAATCCTTTCCAGCGCACGGACATCCATCTTCTACTCGAGCATTGCCGACGATATGAGAGTGAAAACTAGAGCAGCACAGTTACACACAGGAACCTCACGGTTACACACCCACACACACAACTACATAATTACATGCCCCCTACATAAACATACACTGGTACGGCAAACATAACGTATTCTTGCACACTCTTGACCGCGCATTGTTGTCATAATGATTATGCCTGTAAAGGCGTGCCTCGCCTTGTCGAGAATAAACTTTATTTATTTATTTATTTATTTACATATACATATCGAATCTCGTACATTCCTGGGTTTAATAATCATACAGCGGATGCCTTAAGCAGGTTACCACTTGTGACCTCAGACGAAATACTGCAGGAGCCAGTAGAGCTAGTAAATCAAATGCAACATCTCGACACCACATTATTGACAGGTGACACCATAAGTCAGTGGACCGATCGTGACCCAGCGCTATCTTCTATATTGCGATTTACAAAAAGCGACTGACCCATTACCGTTCCCGTCGATCTTAAACCCTACGGACGGTAGAAAAATGTATTGAGCCTTCAAGCTGGACGCTTGTTTTGGGGATCCCGCCTGATTTCACAGCTAAAGGCACGGCTGTTTATCCTAAACGAACTGCACAAGGTTGGTTGGCCGAACAACCTCCTCGTGGTGCCAGCTGGGTGGTTCGGGTTTACCCCCTTCCAGCAAATAGTTCGGCGGCAGTGTTCCAGGACGTGGTGGGTTTTCGTCTGGCAAGCGTTCGCCCTATAAAAAGCCACATATGTTCGTTTAATAACACTGTGACGTGGCGGTTGTGACTCGCCACTAACTAAAGTCACCCATTGCTTATCCGAACAATGGCTTCAAGTCCACAGATAGCAAGCACTGGCGACACCTTCCGACACATTCAAGCAAAACGACAGGAACCATTTACCAATCCCATAAACAAAGCTAAACACGCCTACATGCAAACATACATACATTCATATATAAACATATGCAACAATCCCATTGTTTCACTGTACATTAAGTGATCACATTTTGTACTATTAACATGATTATGCCTGCGCAGGCGTGCCTCGCTTAGTCGAGAATACACAATTTCTTTATTTATTTATCCAAAGATAGCCGGAATGAAAGCTCTGGTGCGCAGTAATTGCTGGTGTCCTGGTCTAGATACGGTGATAGAGAACTGCCTAACAACATGTGGTTTGTGTCAGCAGTATCAGTCAAATAAACCTCCCGGTCCGATACACTTTTGGCGTCGGCCTGGAAAGCCATGGCATCGCATCCATGCGGATTACTTTGGACCCATTTATGGTGTATCTCTCCTGCAGCTAATTCACGCTCATACGAAACGGATAGAGGGTTAACCAGTTTCCCATCCTACTACAGAGACAACTATCTCCAAAATGCGGTCCTCATTTACAACATTTAGGATACCGGAGACACTCTGCGCAGACAATGGACCATGTTTCACAAGCAAAGAATTTGTATTCTTCATGAATAGCGGTGGTGTCCAGCATGTCCGTACAGCTCCATATCAACCCGCTTCTAATGGGCTAGCGGAAAGGGCGGTGTAGAAAATGAAAGTGGTCACTCAAAACAAGCACCAGGAGCTGTTCAGACTAGGTTAGAGCGCTTGCTGTTTGCTTCCGGGAAAACGCCAGCGGAAGCCACCGGTAAATCACCTGCGGAGATGAGGTTTGGCCGAACACCCCGCACCAGACTGGATCGCCTGTTTCCAAATCGTAGAGCACAAATAGAGAGGAAACAAGACAAGGCTCCCGCATCGCAAGGTGAGCACGACGCTAGTTGGCAGCCGGGTGATCCCGTATACACACGATTCCCTCATGAGCGCTGCAGACGACCCGCAACTGCAAGTAAACGTGACCGTACCCAAGCAGATCTCGAACTAAATAGTCGGATAGTATGGCGACACTCAGACTACATACGCGCAAGTTTTGTTGGGATAACAACAGATGAACATACGTGTGAAACAGCAGCAGCTCAGCCGGAAACGGAAGCAACCCCCAGGGTTCTTTACAATCATCAGATGCACGGTCAGTTCGTGGATCTCAGCGTGCGCATAAACCCATTGACCGGTTCGCGCTAGGATGAGGGGATCTTACCTACGCGGATGACTTCGATCCGTTTACTTTAGCAGTGCGCGGATTGGTTACCACTTACCCCAGCCGGCCATGCATCTGACACGCCCCGGTCTCGCGGCGCGAGTTTCCGTGAATCTTGTACCTTATCAATTGATGGATAAACCTACGGTTGTTCAAAGGTCTTCCGCTTGCTGGGAATACGTGTCTCGGAAGCGTGCGTTACTGTCGTAGTGGTACTAGGTTTTAGCTACCTAGTTATGGTCGTGCAAAGGCGTCTTGGCAATTTGTTCCAATGTTCGAAGGCAGCAAGCGTGGCGAACTTGCAATTGAGACTATTGAGACGAGCTATTGGCGCCTTTGAGCAACGGCTAGTACCCTGCTGAGTAACTCCTATACTCGCCCTCACGTTGTATGTGCAATTCCTGCCTCTTGTGCATGGTTAAAACGAGCCATCCGCGTATTGGTACAATCCTAAAGAAGAGCCACGAAAGCAACGCGTGGACTATCCGGTCGAAGTCACCAACCGCGTCTTCATGTACGCGGTGTGTTCTCATTAGCATGCCGATGGCTTCGCGGAGAATTTGCTCTCGCATACCGGATACTAACTGAAAGCAAGCAACCATGTACACCACTTTTTACTCTAGCCCCTTACAAACAAAGCCGAGGCAACCACCTGAAACTAATGACGCACCAGTCCCAGTTGAATTGTAAAAAGTATTTCTATTCACTTAGAAGATGTTCCCACTGGAATGCATTGCCAAACTATGTGTTGAACGCACCAGGCATGACAACATTCGGAGGGCTATTAGACTTTCAGTTTAGTGATAAACGCTACACAATAGTTTATAAACTGCAATGGTTTAAACACTGAGACTTCACATTCCACGTTGGAACGTTTTGATCTTAATTTTCTGCAGATCCCTCCTGTGGGTCTTGTAAAGTTATGCCTTTCATTCCATTACGCACTATTGAACTAGTGGACAGTGTCGGCCACTGTTGTCGCGCAACACAGAATTGAAGTTTCGTCTCACATTGCGTTAACGTCTGCCCTCCAAATATTTGGACATGCCTCGGCGGTAGCTTGATGACACTTAGTTAGGGTACATCGAAAGGACATGCAGACATGGTCACTGGCTCCTGGCGGACAGCCGTAGGTAATGACACTTACGAACTCCAGTGGCTTTGCAAAAGTGATCCAAGGTAGACGGCAGTTGGTTGCGCATATATCTAGTCAGGAGGTCCACGAAATGCTGCAAATACAGTTGCAAGGTTAGCTCGAGTAGATCTGAACCGAAAGTGCCCACTGCCGAACGGCAAGCTAAATCAACCCAGCAGGCTATAGGGATGTTGAAGTCACCCACTATTAGACATCTATTGGCAGCCTGTAGGAATAAATGCAATAATCTCGCTGGACGTACTTCCAGAGAGTCTGTTCAGTGCTCCTTCTGCGACGGCTGGTTGCAAATCACTTGCTGAGGTATATCGTCTAACTTTTATTGTGTCTTCAGTTGTATACAGCATCCTCTGTTGGTATCTTTGTGACTCTTGTCTTACTTCAATCAACACCCAGCGTGTGCAGTTTGGTCTATCCGTTTTATTCCCCGCTACGCTGGTGGTCACTGCGAGCCCCAACCGACGGTTTCCCAAAATTCACCTTCTTTCTTTCCTTCTTTTTGTCCTGACGTTTCCACACCAGTTTGCAAACACATTCCTGTTCGACTCTCCGTGTCATGAACATCTGGTGACCAGTCCAATAAGCCCCTGCCCAAGGCGTTTGTGACTGTCGTACAGGAGAACAGGGCGGCTGCTCCCGCAAGCCGGATTACTGTTTTGCCTAATTATAAGCCTATAGCCAAGTAAGTAGAAGGCAAATCGTTACCTCTAAAGCGCGGGCTGAAATCAGTTCTTCATAGCATCGACCATTTGGAGAAACTGCTCAATGCCCAGAACATTCTAAGCCACCGAGCTCTGTGACCGCCAATGTCCTTAACCGGGCACGTTGTCTCATCATAATAAAGTCCCGGAGTCGGATAAAGCAACAGCAGCAGACAGAATTTCGGATGATCAAGTTTTTCTAAAACGCATGGTCTCGCTAATGTTGGAGGAGGAAAAACGGGGATTAGTATAACCACTGCTTTTCGACTTTGCAGAAAATATGAAGAGTTTTCAGGATGCTTTCATTTAAGGTTGTATGCCAGACTGAAGATGAATGCCGCAGGATCTTTCGACGGATTTTGCGCCTCAACCGAGAGCTGCCTCACGTGTTAAGGGATATACCTAAGAAGGACCGCGTTAAAATGAAGATGGCTTTCGATGAATTGAGAACTCGTCTTGCGAACGGTGAAACCGATTTGCGTATTGGGGCTTTTCGCGTGGTTCGGCAAATGCAGAGAACGCACTGAAAGACATTTCGTGTCCTTCTCTGGATATTAAGCTCAACAACTGCATGGCACATATTGTTTACGCAGGTGCGCATTCCACGTAACAAACTATATGAAGGTGTGCATCTTGCGGCAGTATTCCCCCGGACCTTATGGTGTTTAGGGAGACATGCTTGTCCCCAGAAATCCAAGATCCCGTAGTACAGTCTCTCACGGACTGTTCGCAGTGGTTTCATGTCGGGGGCTGCGTCATACTCTACTGGAAGGAGAATCTGAAGTTCCATATTCTTGTTATTGTCTTGGGAAGTGATGACTGCTAAAAAATGCGTTGTCATGTGTACTATAGCCGTAGTTCGCTCCTTCTCGGTGCCTTCTACTGGGCTGCTTTGCGTTCTAGTGCTTGCTCACTGAAGCCTCTATAGAAGCTTGGTGAAATTAAGGATAGTCTATTAGCGGTGCCTTTAATGCCCCTAATGGTGTTTGAGATCTTCACTGTGCTTCTGCACCTACCTCCATTGATCCTACGTTCCTGAAAGCAGTTTTTGAAAGCACTTTACTTTATGTTGCGGAGACTACGCGCATTATCCCTGGTCACCGTCCGCACATACTCGATCTTTTGGTTTCGCCTGCACAATCGGAGGTTTCTGCTCTGCATATTTTACCCCCAGTCAGGAGGAGTGACTACTACCTACTTTCCTTTCCCTGCACCACACGATTGTGCATTCATAACCACTGTGTCTGTCGTCGAAATTTCCGGCGTACTGGTTCAAACCGCTTGAAGATGGCCGTTAGCGAGCAGAATTGGGGTCTCCCCAGCATTTAGAGGTCAAGGAGGCCTGGAGCCTTGTTTGCTTGGTAATGTTATCCACTACTGAGGATGCTGTTCCTTACCCAAACCGAAACCCTTTAGAATAGGTCCCCTTGGATAGAACGAGAACTAAGGTCGCTCAGGAACCAAGGACAAACCTTGGAAGCGCTATGGACATTCGTGGATGGAAACTGATTATAGAACGCATTACTTGGTTGGGAACGTATGTACATCGAATAAACGCATGAAACGGCAGCAATACGTTGGTCAGCTGGCTGAACATACCAAGGCCATACCGAAGCTGCTTTGCTCCTACTTGAAAAGGAGCATCAGAGCCGGAAGTAGAATACTTCCTTGCATACCCACCCTCTTAACACCATGCTCCAAGGCAATGCTGTTAAACCTAGTCCTTTAACCTGCCGTTATTCATCGGCCTATTTAACAGAGGTGCAGTCAGTTGATCGTTAGGCGTCCTTGCTCTATGTTCTCAGTGATATAGACATAAATGTTAGGATGGTAGCCAAATTTTTGTGCGAGCTGGATCCAAATAGTACCCCAGGACCTGCTGGATTGCATTCTCAGTTTCTCTAGATTGTGGCCAAATACATTGCTGTTCCTATCTGTCACTGTTTAACACTTACGTGAAGCCGAGCGTCTTCCGCTTGCGTAGAAAGTGGGCATACTCAAGTCCTTATACAAAGGAGGAAATAGACAAGATCTTACATATTATTGGACCATCCGTCTACTATCTCACGTCTGCTAGATTTTGGAGGGGATTTCTAAGCGAGCTCTCAACCTGCATCTCCAGCACCTCAAGTTTATTTCAGCTGCGTGGCATGGGTTCCGTCGTTCGCGTTCATGTATCAATAATCTTTTGGTACTTCGAGAAAGCGGGCTCAATCCATGGATGCAGCTAAGAGGATGGATGTCGTATCGGTGCATTTTAGTAAAGCTTTTGACATGGTACCAGAGGAACTTTTGCTTAGCCAACTTCGCAGTCTTGGTGTTTCAGGAGAAAATCCGCTTGGCTCACAAATTTCCTGTATGACGGCGCTTTCCGTGTGCAAGTAAATGAGTCCCTTTCCTTCCCCGTAAATATAACCAACGGTGTTCCGCAAGGCTTTGTACTTGACCCTGAACCTTTTAAAGTCATTATTAAGGAACTGGCTTCTGTATTACAGGCAGGTTGTTTGATTTACGCAAATGATTTAAAGCTTTGCTTTGAAGTATCCCATGTGGAGGAAGCTGCTTTAACATAAACAAGGCTCGTTTCGATGCAAGTTTGGTCGATCAATTCTATATTACCCATACATCAAGATAAATGTTTCGTACTTCCGCTTGGTGCCTCCGCATCATTTGAAATAAATAAATAAATAAATGAACTTTTTCTTCTCGAATTCATCGAGCCATACCACTTCAGGTATGATCAATATTTACAAGCAATTATGTGGCGCAACAGATACGTTACACGGCACGTAATTGGTTGCGGCCAAATGTTGTACAACTTGAAGCAACAGCCAAAACACTCATGAGGAGCAGGGCCATCAGTGGAGTACCAATAAAATGGGTTTAAGTCTACGTAAAGTAACTAAAAATGCACGGTAATTGGAGTGGGGACAGTAGATGAATGCGGAGAGTATCTTTGTTTCACGTGACAGTAAAATAATGAATAATGACTAGTCGGTATTCCAGTGTGTAACAGTGGGCAGTGTCTAGTCAGGGGCGAGTCACGTCCGCCAAGTTACGTTGTTGCTAAACGAACTGTGGTGGCCTTTTATATGGAGAACACTTGCCAGGCGAAAACCCACTACGTCCTGGAAAACTGTCGTCGATGTCTATGAACGGTCACGTACAAATAGCAAAGCTGCTCGTAAAGCATTTGTTCATGCAGTTATTCGCAGTCGAATGGCTCCTCTGTTGGCTAGACAAATGGCACATGCAGAGTCCAACATAGACGTTGAGGTCAGTCGAGGATGTAGTATGATTTTGAAGGTAAGTAGCATTTCCCGTGTATGGGGTCTCACCTTCTCCGATACCATATATTTGCTGTGGTGTGAAGAACTCCTGTACAGCTACCCTCACTGGGCATCGGTGGTTTAGGTGTTGGGTGCAAATGGTTTGTTTTGTAGGGAAGCCATGGTACAGGTAAGTCCTTGTTAGTTATTTCGTCCCACCTCAGACGGAGGCAGTTGCTAGGTTTGCTCCCGGATCTCGAAGATGTTCACGACCTAAGAATAAAGGGATAGAAAGGAATAGGCCGGGAAGAGGCCAAAAATGACAGTCCTTGTAAAAGCATTGGGGAAATCCTACTTTAAGACATTTACTTGAGACTACTGGCGTACAATGTGTAACAGATATTACGCTTAAATTGTTTTTGGGTACGCAGCAGAAGGCATGGCCCAATGGACAAATAGCTTTCATGAGGATGAAGAGCAGGGTTCCAGTAAGAGATTCATTTGGTATTAGCTTACTGTCTTACAATTAAACAAGAGACCAGAATGTGGCCATATACTCACAATTAGTTGCAATCGGAAACCAGAAGATACCGTGAGGAGGTGCCGATATGTAAATATACTCCACGGGATGGGGATTATCTAAGGCCACATTGTAACTAATATGTACATTAGTGCATGATAATGGGGAGTTGAGCATAATGAAAGCCGGCTGAGATTAAATGGATATGTACGGAAGATTAAGTGTCGAACGTAAGACGATCGAGAAATGGCGCTAATGCACTGGGTTTCCGTGGTCGAAAGTGATAGTTAGGGTAAGCATTCTAGTTACTAAGGGATGACTACAGTGTCAAAGAGTAGGTCAACAAACCAGCAAAATAGGTGATGCAATCAGTCTACAAGAAAACAGTTGGAGAGAGAAGGAGTGGCACCTAGCAAGCCCCGAATATGCGCAGAGATGCAAAGAGAGTACGCCAAATCGTGGAAGCTAGAGTTGTTGTGGGAGGGACAAACGAGATAGAATGGTCGATATCGGTGGGTTTTTCCGCGAAACTCTAATAAATAATTGAATATTTATTCTCGGCTATGCGAGGCACGCCCATGGAGGCATGATCAGGTAGGTGCAACTGTACAGACACTTGATGGCAATTGGAACCTGCAATAGAAAAGTGTTCATACATTCATGCTTGGAACAGTCTAGTGGTGGAAAGTTGAAACAATACTTGGGCTGACGTGAGATCAGAACATCAGTTAATAATAGCTTAAGTATCCTGAATAAGCGACTAGAAGTTAATTGAAGAGCAAGTTGGGGAAAGATGGGCGAATATACTGATTTCGTGCCTACATAACTCAAAGATCAATGTTGCGAAGGTAAAGACATGACAGTATATGCGTGAAATGGTACAAAGAAGTGACGACAGTATAAGCAGATGCAGAAGTTCCAGCGTAACAAACGTAGCTAACGTGGTGACGGTAGTTTACCAGCCAGTGTGAAGTTATGGGGTGTGACTTTATTCGGTGGCAAGTCACGGTCACCATGTTGCATTGATAAACGTGCATTTGTGGCTTTTATAGGATGAAGGCTTGCCAGGCGATAAACCACCACGTTCTGAAACCCTGCCGCCGATCCATTGAATGCAAATTGTAACTAGCTATGCTTCGTTTTGAGCGTTTATTCGCTCGGTTATTCCCAGTCTAGTTGCGTCTCATTTTTCCGTTGGCCGATGAGTTATGCGAGACCCTATTTCGTTCCAAGGTCCCGTTCTGTCTTGTTTGAGTGGCTCGGCCCGATTGGTGGGTCACGGATTGAACATCTTTTGAAGGTGATGTGTTGCTCGTCTGTAGAACTGCAGAAAGTTTCCAAGGGATATCCAACGAAATATGTTAAAGCCGTGAATGATGGGATATCGTCCCGAATACTAATTTATAAAAGGGGTTGGAAGCGTAAATACACATGCCAAAAAGAACGGGCTAAGCCGGGTAAACAGCTTCGGAGGAGGGTATCCGGTAGCGAAAATTGGCCAAACCTAATTGTCCTGGCCATGCATCGGTAGGTGAATGTGTCTTCCGAAGTCAACAGAAGGCATCCAGGTGAGAAGTACGTAAAAGTGATATTGTTTTGCAAATCGTACCCAGTAGTTCATGCCTTGAGGATATACTATCCTGGCGCGATAACGAATAATTTGCCCAGTCGGTAAGTTGTAAAAGCGGAGGACAAGCTTCCATTCGTTGTTTCGCACTGTAGTAACGTCGCAGCTATGGATTATTCCTTGGGTGCTCAACGTCATATCTGTGACAATGTCGGAAAAGGCAACGGGCACAGACAGCCACACAGACAAACGGAAGACCTACATCAGAAACGCAGTCAATCAATTTCAACCGTGGCTGGACTATTTTACCTTTATAGCATGTATTTGTTTTTCAACTATCTCTTATACACACGTATCCTGTACCGAAATACAACGATAAGAGAACAGGTCACGGATCCGTAGAGAATGAAAGGCTATTTCGAATTAGGAATGAAGACGGTAAAAAGTGCGCTTGAGGGCTCCTAAAGGGCATATGCCAAATAGGTGGGTCAACAGAGGGGGACGAAATGTGTAGATTAATAAAAGAATGGCGCTCAGTGGAAGCCACAGGGAATCTTTGACTCAGTCCTATTTTGGTAGGAATATAAGAAGTCAGGGAGGACCAACACATAACCGTTAACGTCAAATGGAGTAGGAAAGCAGCCGAAATCACAGGAAGGGAAGAATAACGTCCGTAAAGAAGGTTCTACACAGAAGCAGTGTAAAAACCAACGACTTTCTTCTAGTGATGATTCTTCCTTGTTGATGATACGAAAGATGAATGATGCGCAGCAGAGCGTTCCTCCTCAATAGGTAGATAACAAAGCACTAAGGATGAGGGGCGCAAAGTGTTGGGACTACCGAGCCTAAATATTTTACTTCACGGAGGTCTGGAAGTGGTTAGAAATTAAGCGAATAGTCAGATGAGGATAGATAAGTTCGATAGAGGTCAGAAAGCAGGAGACTGTTCTAACGAGACCGGATAAGTCAGCAAGGTGAAGCTGGGCTGCCAAATAAAGGTTGGAATAACAGTAATGAGTGTCATAAGAAAAAATGCAATGTGTGGCGAAAGTGGCTATGTGAAAAGGTAGTTAGCGGGCCGAGGAAATATCGCGGGCTCTGGGGAACAAGGTGTGTGGAATGCAGAGCCTAGGTCGATGACGTCTCGGATGTCTGGGCACAACCAGGAAAAGGAGAGTGGCCAGTCAATGCTATATTAGAGCCAGGGTGACCTTGGCGTCATCGTGACCGCATACCTAAATCCGACTGAAGATCCCTTGAGGAAAGTCGCTTCTGCCAACAGGTTGTTTTTCGTCATCCAACGAGCTTTCTCCCGCTTGAAAATTGAGATGTTCAGGCTCGTGTTCACTTCTTATGTACGTCCAAACCTTGAGTACGGACTGCCCGCTGTTTATCATATTTCCAAATTTGAACGCAACTTTTTGAAATGGTGCAGCGGAGTGGAGAGAAATTCGTACTGGAGTTACGAAACCTGCCTTACGCACATCGTCTTCAGCGCCTGAGAGTGTTCTCTTTAGCCTATCTTCGAGATGGCGATTTGATTTTAACACTACTTATCGTTGGGAGTGAACTTAGAGCTGCATTGCAGAATTTCTTTCTAGTCACTTCTTTCAGTTCGAATCGGGGTGACCATTGGAGATTGTTTAAACAAAAGCGGCTTCGGGTCCGTTGTGCCTTCACTCTGTATACCAGAGTAGTGCACGAGTGGAAGAATCGACCTGTGTAGGTCGTTGTTGTGCAGTCAGAGGAACGTTTCAAACATCGGTTGGCTTCTTACCAGTTGAGTAAACTAGAACCTTGTTGCCCTTGGCTCAATGCGGCGGCTATAATGGTACCGACGTGCAATGCCGCTTTGCTCCCTGTGACGAACGGGAGGCGTTAGAGCTGACCAAGTATTTCGCCGTTTGCGCTCTACAACGCAATGATCCGACAATGAATTAGAAAAGCATGCCACCATGTCGTAGGCTTATAAAAACATGCGACGTTAACCACACCAAAGCTTCACGAAGTAATAGCGACTGCGCCCAGATTCAGGTACAGGCAGGACAGGAATGATAGGAAAATCCCTTGGATATTCCTTCTTGAGTCGCTCAAAGAGCCAGAATATGGTGAGGTGCTAGGAAACCAAGATGGAACAAAAACAATGCACCCGATCTCCACCCTGGTCAATCAATTACTGGCCACGATCCCTGCTCTGGCATTCTCCGCTAGGTAGGTCACTTGAGGTAGTAAAGGCGCAGGAAGTAAATGGATGATGAAGATTAATGTAAGTCATTTAAATATGGGATAGCAAAAAAGTGAGTAGAATTGCGGAATATAAACTCAAAGTTGGCAGATTAACACCGTTAGGCGAAGTGAAAGAATACGTGAATTACCCTAAAGCGTAAGCTGGCGCACGAAACCCTTAACCGTAGTTTTACTGACTACACTTTTTGACAACGAGTTCCAGCGCTCACTGGCTCTACACGATATCCGATTTCCTGCTTCGATTTGGTTGGAACGCGGGATGTGTAGCTTCATGGGCTGACCGCGCGGGCCAGGCAACCGATCCGGCCTAACTAGCAAGCTCAGGTCCGGTTCAGCCTTCCCTGTTAAAGTGCGGAAGTAAGAATTAGGTCTTCTCAAAGTCGCAGGCAGTGCATTGAATACGTACCCAGGCAAATAGACGCTCGGTGTACGTTTGCTTCTGTAACCCCTCGACCAATTTGGTGCCTACTCGCAAAACCCTCTCGAGCTCCATTTTGTCCCAAACAAGGAAGCGCAGGAAAACATGGACGCCGTATTCCAAGGGGGACCGAACGAAACCTGTGTGCAGCTTCACAAATATGTCGGCAGTTAAGCCCCCATAAGAACGGAGTAGGTACAACAACCTCCTGAAACCCCTACATGCGGCCTAATTCCAGTTGTCACCTGAATGCAAAGACGGGGAATGGACGACGCCTAGGTCTACTAGGTTGAAGCTAAGTAGAAGTTCGACCTCATCAAGCATGTACCTCGAAGTTATGAAAGTGGCTCCTATGCGAAAGGCGAATACAGCCTGATTATGGGCAATAAGCGCAATGTAGACCAGTCCCAGAGTCTATCCAGGGCATGGTGAGAGGCCCCAGAACCCCATTGACATCTACAACTTACCCCATCTTAAGGTTCTTAGCAAACTTTAGCGACAATTGCCCAAGCTCCCCAGAGTGATCATTTATATACATGGAGAATTGTATTGGTCCAAGGCTTGAGCCCCGTAAAGCACCGTTATTGACCGCGTGCCCAGAGGATAAGCTACGTCACCCGCGTACAAACTGCTCTCTTCCCTGCAGGTATGTTGAAAAGCAGTGTAGAATGCGTCTAGATACTCCGTAGAAGCTGGGCTTTTGTAATAGCCTTAATTAGGTACAGTATCAAATGCTTTCGAGAATTCGGTGGAAAGAAACTTTACTACGTGGCCATTGTCCACTGCATAGGCCTAAGCTTCACGGGCAATCAACATTTTCGTCAGACACGTAGCCTAATTCCGGCTTCCTTGTTGTGCACTACTGAGTAGAGTAAATCTATTCAGGTGAACTTCCGACGAATCTTTCACTAGCCTTTTAAGCCGTTTAACCACGCCACTAAATAAATAAATAAATAGTATATTCTCGAAATTCCGAGACACACCTGACCAGGCATGATCAACGTTTACAAGCAATTATGTTTCGCAACAAACACGTTGCTATGTATGTAATCGGCAGTAAGCCGAAAGTGGTCCAAGCTTTGGAAATTGTAAACTTAATCTTGAGGTATAAATTCGTCAAAACATGACCACAAGTTGGGTACTTGTGTGCGTAGTGTAAACAGGATGGGCATTCCGTTGGTAGAGAAAACTTGTCAGGAAAATATTACATTAGGATTCTGGACGGCTTGCCAGTATGTAGTTGTGGGTAGTGACTTTATTCAGTGGCGAGTCACATCCGCCACGTCGCAGTGTTGTTAAGCGGACATTTGTGGCTTTTTCTAGGGAGAACGCTTGCCAGGCGAAAACCCACCACGTCCTGAAACACTGCCGGAAATCCGTTTGTACACTAATGTAAAACTGGCAGAGCAGCTCGTCGACTGATATAACCCTCGGTTAACCGCCGTCAATTGCCTTCTAATTTCCTCTGTTAGCAGAACAGGTTATTTTTAGCCGGGGCGGCCATAATGGCTGAGGCCTATGGAGGGTTAGGCCTTCGTCATCTTCGTGTCCAGGTGAGCAAAACTTCCGATTCTTGCTTCTAGAATTTACAGGATTATGTATACTTCGCAGGAGTATGAAGGCGTCATGTCCAGCTACCATTACTGGACGACGGTCATGGTAGTGAGTGCATTTTTATCCACTTGTTGTACAGCCGTGTTCTATGTAGGTCCTTGGGGTTTTTTATGTCCTGTCCCAGGCAAAAGCTCTTTCACGATCCGATCCCAGATCCCCAAGAAGTTCCAGACCTCGGCTGAAAGACTCCAGTTGCCATTTTTAAAGATAGCACAGATGACACAGTCCTTCCATTCAGAAGGTAATATACAGTTGACAGTGGGCGATGAAATGCCACCGACAGGGATTTACTTAGTTCCACCGCTAGTCTCTGCAGAAGCTCGAGGTGAACTGAATCAAGCCCAGCTGCTATAGAAGGGTTCAGTTCTCGCAGCAGCCTAAGGACTTTGTTATCACAACAGCTACGGCTAAATAAGAACCCTCGGGAATCTGTGGACAAGTTCAAGGTTAGCAAAGTGGTGTCAAATACAAAATACTCTGCATACTGCTCACCAAGCACAAGAACCTTGCCCGGAATTGAAGTCAGAATTACCTAATGGGAACCACAGCGGCCCTTAACATAAGGGAAGAACTGCTTCTGATTTTCCGAAGCTCTATCACCTAAGCATTTTTCGTAAAACAGCCGAGCTTTCCTCATGTGTTTTTACCTCTTTTAGTAGCCTCGCGGTATCTAGCGTGGTTGCTTGTAGATGGATCCGCACGGTAGGTCCTCCAGCACCTAGAATGCTTCTGGAGTAGGTACTTGCCAGTGGTATCTATCCATGTGGCCTTGACCGTGCCTCTGTGCTTCTCGTTCATGATTTATTTCTGTTTGCGGAAGCAACAAAAATCAATCACTGGTAGAAATGGAAAGTCTCCGTTTGCTTACTGGGAAGATTAGCAGGAGGCTGGATAGCCGAAAGCCCGTATAAAAGTTGGAACTTACACTAACCTAAACAGACTTCGGCGAACATCGACAAGCATGTAAGAGCAAAGAGTAATTGGTGTGTATGATTCTTCCTGTCCGGCGTTCCGAGCACTTCCGTGTCCAAATAGTATGACGGGCCGCAGTAGACCATTAGAGGCGCACCAACAAATAAATAGCCCCTGCACGGCTGGATGCTAAACCGCCTAGTAAGAGGCCGAGGTAAGAAAGGTACTAAATAAATAAACAAATATGTATTCGCAACTATGCGAAGCATGCTTACGGAGTCGTGATCAATTAGGCGCAATTGTAACAATGAAAATCTAATACCGTTCACTTGTCGGTGATTGAAACCGTACAAGTGGAAGAAAAGTAAAATAAAGTAATCCTATGGTCGTGAGTTCCGGCACTTTCGTATCGGCATAATCAGTCTGCCATAAATTGCAGTAGCAATTCATCCAGCCACAGCTCAATAACTCAAGATGAGCTACTGGCAAATTACTGGTGAATTACCAGGTCAACCGTGCTTGCACGATACGCTGGATGCATGTGAGTGTAGCGTAAAAACAACGGTGAGTGCTCAGAAAGGGACGTAGTGAACAAATATGCAGGTAAATAATGTCAAGGCTTATCCAGCCTTGCAGTATGTGAACCTAGTCAGCTTGACGGTGCGAAGTAACGTGCCGCGATTTGATTATTTGGTGAGTCATGTCCGTCAGGTCGCAGTCGTTAAAGGTATGTTTGTGACATTGTTTAGGGAGAATGCTTGCCAGGCGGAAGTGCACCACGCCCAAGAATGCTGCCATCAATCCATTCTAACGACAAACTTTAACTGGTAATGCGTCTTATTGATTGCTTATTGATTATGTTAGTCGCAGTCAGGATGCATCCATAATTTCAGCTGGCTGACTCATGATGTGCGTGGGACTGTTTCATCCATAGGTCCGGGCACGTCCTGACGGATTGGCACGAGCCGTTCAGTAGGTATACCACGAATTGAACCTTCTTGGAATATTATGTATTTGTCGTCTGCAGAAGCGCGGAATGTCTCCAATGATATCCAAAATAATATGTGCTGAAGTAGTATTGAAGCATGGAAAATGGCCAAACCCAATTGATCAGGACCAAATGTGTAGCTAGTTTTCCGGAATAACGAACCGGCATTCCACCCGGAGTAATTTGTATTGATGGGGAACACGGGCCTCCACGGCCAAGTGGACGGTCAAAGTAGTGTGAAATGCTCCAGCTTTGTGGTAAAGTGAGTGTCCAGGAACGCAACTGGCAGAACCAATTTGTTTTGGTCATAGTGACAAGTAACATTGTGTTGGGATTTTTCCAAGTTGATGGTATAGCACCAGCAGGAATTTCCACTCGCCGAAGTCAGGCGCAATGCCCGAGCTGACACTGAAGGTCAGCAGGAGAGCTCTGTTCAAGATGTATGAATGTGTTATTAGGAGAGCGGAACCCACGTGTTCAGACCTCCAAAGGATGTTATTCATCCAAGCTAAAGCATTGGGAAGTTGTTGATGGTGTTAGTCGTAAAGTGGTGCAATACTTATGGATCAACTTCCGGGAAAAGACTATTGTGCTTCGTTGAAGTGTTGAGGTCACAGCGATGGACATTCCTTGGTCGCTAGCTGCTGCATCTGTAGCAACCTCTGCGACAGATTGGCCAAGATAGCAGGGAAGAGGGAAGGAAAGTGCCGCAGATGAATACAAGGGTAAGGGTAACAAGAAGCGCGTCCGATCATCCTCTTGCCTGTTAACGTGTTACCGTGATGCCCGCGGAGCGACTCCCTTATCCCCCTCTTAGCAGGCGCGGATATCAGCACTTGTAACGGTTCATACCGTCATGCACTGATGCACCTGCGTGGTATTGTGCGCAGAGTATTAGACTCCAGTGATTAACCACAGGCAATACGATAGCAGAAAAGTTACCTATGGTCTCAAGGACTACAAGAGGCTTTTTGGGAAGCAAACGTTAGAATCGCATGACACATTTAGTCTCTTCTATGAAATGTTAGATCAGAATTCAATATTTGTTTCGAGAACGAAGTGTCCGAACCAAAGATAAATTGCAGTTTCCTTCATCTTTTGTTTTAATCCAACCGTAGAATTCGGAGATCGTCAATTAAAAATGAATATGGAACTGAGGAACGCAGCACTCATCTAACTGAGTGTTTTAAGGATTACTATTCTGCCTGCGAAATACCGGCCTGTCAACTTGACAATCGCAGTAGCCAATTGTGCGGAACAACTGCTGAGAGTTTCGGTGCGGAGCCACCTGAATGTTTAACCTTTACCATAGGGCACAATGTGGGTTCCGCAGGTTACTTCCGAGTTTCATAAAGCTGCTTGGAGCCCTAAAACCTGGGCTTGGGCAGCAGACAACGACCATAACATTGGCAATGTTTTCGTCGACTACTTGAAAGCCGACCGTTCTGGCCCCTGTCCTTGACTATTACCTAGGTTGAAGCGTTGTGGGATATCTATTGGCGCAGTACACTTATAAATAAATAAATAAATGGTAAATTCTCGGTGAAACGAGACACACCTGTAAAGGCGTGATCAAATATGCATACAAGCATAATCTCTTTGGAATGTTAAAACATGTCGTTTTAATGAAAGGTATAAAAGAAAAGGTGCAGTTCATATGAGTGAGCATATTGTCAGATAATAGTCAGACCAAGGAGCAGGATGGCGCTGTGGCGCGCAAAAATCCGTCAAGAAAAAGGTTGGGGGTAATTTCGCCAGGTGGTGATCCGTGAGCACAGGAGCCCAAGCAAGGTTTTGGTGCAACCAAAGACCATTACAAAATAGGGATGATCTGTGCTCCATCAAAGCATGCTTCATGGTAAAATTGGTTGCACAAGTTAGATGTAGAAGGCTGAGGACTGCGTCCGTGTGATAAATTTAGCTGTGACTTTATTTTGTGGCGAGTCCTATCCGCCACGTTGCAGTGTTTTTAAGTGGACATTTGTGGCTTTTATAGGGAGAACGCTTGCCAGGCGAAAACCCACCACATCCTGGAACACTGCCGTAGCGGCCGTTGAGCAGTAGTGCAAGTCGGCAATTTATCGTATAGACCGATTTTGCACTCTATTATTCGCAGTCGGTTGACAGCCAAAATTCTTCGTTGGTTAGCCGAGTGGCTTAGAACTGATACGGCAGCAATCGTGGAAGCCGGTCAATGATGCAAAAGATTCGAAGAGTCAAAGGATAATGATGCAGGCGAGTAAACACATTGTTAATAGAGGCCGGCTTTTTTATTATATTCTGGTTCTGCTCGCAACCCGTGTCCAGCTATCCAAGCTGGACTTCTCCTGGAGTCGGTGAGTGAAGTTTCTTGTGGCTGAATATGTCCATAACAGGTAAAAATGCCATTCTCCGCAAAGTGGATTCGGGGTTCATTCAAATGTAAGTAAGTTTAACTAACTCCATAGCCAAGTGAAAATTCCATGAAGGGCCATCGGAAAAGTCACGTGTACGGGCGCAACGCTGTCCGTGAAATGACATCAGAATAGCTCCAGTTGACTGGCGAATAGGAATGGTTGAGGCAGTGAAGGTAATCATGCCAGAATTGTTTGTCCTGGGTTGTGGAACGGGGGATCCATGTAAATATATTATTCCAGGTGAGTACGTTTTTTCTCCGGGTACTAGGCGAGCTAAACCCATTTGTTTAGGCCCCGTGAATGTAGCGTCTCCAGAATGGCGGAAAGAGCTCCATTTGGAACGATGTGTGGGTTTTTCATTTCCAGGAGCAAGAACCAGGTGTTTGAAGAAGATTGGACCAGTCCCATTGGATAAACGTTCTTGTTTTGGCGGAAGTGACTTTGGGAATCTCGGGAAAACGGGCAACGGACAAGAGGCAGCCAAACAGAGAGACAGCAATGAATGAAGAAGCACTAACACTGACTGGTGGCGCACACCGGTGCCTATGATGCATTAAGGCTTATGTAATTTTGATTAGTATACATGATTTGCAAGCACGTTCTATATATTACGTAGCTGGTGTGACTTAGACTACAACTACTAGGTAGGAAGAAGGTTCTGCACGCGCAGCGTCAAAAGACTGAAATAAAAGACGTTAAGCGAATGATGCGATGGTTGGAGAGAAACAGCTAAACCGATGAAGGTGGCAGCAATCCGAATGCGTGAGGCATCTTAGGTGAAACTAAGGGCAACTAGGTTGAGACCGAATGCGGGAGCAAAATAGGTAAAGCCACGTTCCAAAAGGAAATTCAAGGAATCGGCTAAGAGCGGATGAATCCTAACGGCAATTTGAGGAGTAGTTCATGAGAGTAGTTACGCTGAAGCGCTCATGATTCCACATTCCAAAAGCCATCAGAATCTAGAAAAGTGGTCACAAGGGTCAAAGTTTCCGTGTATTGGGCGTCGTTACGACACGTACGGTCTGAAGAATAGACAAATGGGAGCATAAGATAAAGAACATAGGAACAGGAACAGTGTTAAGTTGAGCATAATCATTGAGGTACTACTCAAGAACTACTTAGCAATTGTCCAAATGCCGCCAATAATCAGGAGCGAGCTCGGAGCGGAGACAATGCGCACAAGGTAACTGGGCTAACCGCAATGCGTGTAAGCCGTAAAATAGTAAAAAAGGAGCTCAATAAGAAAAGAGGCCACGGATAATAAGAGAATAATGGTAGGCGGAAAGTGACAGACCAGTCAGGCAAGAAGGTTAACGGCGGGGCAGTAAAGCCGGTCGTCTGCTTTAAAAAGGATTGAAAACAGAAAACAATGGAAAAGGTTATGATTTCATGAGAAGGGATAATTGGTAAAGAGTGGAAAAGTCCCCGAGGATCTTCAAGTACTGTAAAGGGATAGTGGAGTCAGCCGAACCGAGAGAGGTGACGTCTCAGAAGTCTGAATGAATCCGGGGAGCAGGAGGCCGATCGGGAAGGACTTGATTAGCCGGCTCGTTTGAATAAGGACATGTAGTAAAGATAAGAAAAGAGCCTGCAGTGGATGGTAGGCAAGTCTAGCAGGTTCTTGATTTAAGGGAAACATCATGTTTAGACTGCGGGGCGTATACCGCGTAAGTCTCAGTAGCATAATAGCAGACTGAGGGGAACAGACTAGACAGCTGAGCCAAGATCACGGCGATGCAGTAAAGCCGGACGTCCGATTAAAAAAGGATTGGCAGCAGAAGGCGAGAGAAGAAAAGGTTAGGGTCGGTGTGAGAAGAGCTTATTGGTACAGAGTGGAAAAGCCCAGGAGTCTCTCCAATTAATGTTAACAGAACCATTAGGTCAACTGAGCCAATAGAAGTGATGTCTCAGAAGTCCAAACGTATGCATTGAGTAAGAGGCAGACTAAGCGGTACTGGATTAATTGGTGCTTTGGGACTAGGTTGTATAATGCAGATAAGTAAGAGGCAATAACAATAACGAGGGAACAAGTCTGGCCGTCAAGCAGTTTAGGATTGAGCGCCACAGTAGCAAGAACATATAGTCCCGCCTGGGATTAGGAATACAGTTAATGAATCGGACGGAGAAGAGAACCACGAGGCCGTTACTTATACCATTGAGAACCTTAATCGATGGCAGCCGATCCTCAAAGGAAGAGAGGCTTTGGTTTGAGGCCTATGGGCATTTGGGGCCTGACAGACCGGACTAGTCGAAAAGGTTTAAGAATGAGTGCCACAGCAGCAAAGAGAATCAAAGGAGGCCTAGGATGTTGCGCTAACGTTATTGGTACCTGTACCACTACTGAACAGTTGCGATTTGGAGCAAAGGAAAGGCCAAGCAAGAGAAGTAGACTTTGTTGTGTGCTGGGAAGCATATTATTGGAGCCGAGGCCAAATGAATCAAGGACCGGAACTTTCCTTTTCGATAGGGGGACCAAGCATACAGATAATGTATCAGATGGAGACGAGTAGCATGAGGCTGTTACTTTTACCAATGAGAACCTTATTTGATGGCAGTCTATGTTCGCATGAAAAAGACCTTGGTTTACAGCCTTGTCGGTTTTAGTGGAATGGAGCGAATGGAGTGTAGGCTAGGGACGTGAGCTTTCGCTTAGGTGGTCTGTTTTATCGACCTTTCTCAAGGCTCGGTATAAGGGCCGTTGCTGTTTGAACTTTATATCAGGTACCATCCTCAGGCGTTGGTACCTCCCTTGTCATTGTCTGCTGCTGGCCACAAGGCCTAAATATTGTGGATTTCGGTGAGTGTTCAGTGGCAAATTAGGAGGCCATAAATAAGCTCTGAGAATGGCTTATGTCATGGTTGACGCTCATAAATCGGGTGCAACATTATGTCCCACTTTTCTAAACTGCTTGTCCAGTAGGCGCTACATTGTTGGTGAAAAAATCCTTTTTTTCTTTAGTAGGTTCTCTAGGTGTCGTTCTTTTCGGAGTCGTTCACTTAAGTGTCCTTTACTCTGATGGTACTTGAAATAAAGTTATCTGTAAAGCGCAGTGCGGCAGTTTATTTGCCGCTCCTATCGTATCCTAACGGTTGATAAGTAAGTGAAGCTTACTTTGACCTTCCCACGCTTCCAATTATAACACTGTGTCTAGGCTCCTCCACAAGCGTTGTAAGGAACATAATGGAATTGGAGAGCTTTGCGAGAAAGTCCAAGGTTGTAGCGAAGTTGCGGGAGCCAACCTATCTCCAGTATTTGCTTAGCATGGGAATGTACTCAGCGCACTACAGGTGAATTAGTGAGGTGTCGATCCTCACTTACTGCCTTCTAACTTTCAAGATCCAGCCAAACTTATCCTGGTTAGTTAGTCCCGTTTACTTGCCCAGTCTCCGCGGCAAACGGCTGAAGCTGCACAAAATGAGCCCCGACCGGTTTAGGACGGAAACGTTTGTCAAGCCTATTTATTAGGCGTTAGAACACACCTCACGAGTACGTCGTTAAACGATCTACCTTTGAGGGTATGCGTAGATGAGCTTGGTTGGCAGTACTATAGTGTTACCTCTTCCGAAGCAACTGTTAGCTACACATTTCTTCTTTATTTCCATGTCTTCTCCTACTTTGGTATTATGATGAGTTGGTTGAAATTTCTACCCTTATTTTCTTACCTTACTATTCACGCTTCCTTACACCAGCTAAACAAACGTGAAGATGAATGCTGGGCAAGAATTGTGGACAGTGATTGGTTGCCCAGCATGTGATGCGGCTGTTTGTATAAGAGAAGCTAAAACCGACTCCTCAGTTCCTGGTTCAATGATACTCAGAATAATAGACGTTCGTCAGGTTAGAATATCTTTGTGGTCCTAATTGTACAGCATACCGGGCAAGCGCTGTCTATTTAGCGACCTGGAGGTTGCCCTATATAAGTTGTAAAATATCACCAAACTGCCGCTGCTTCTGTGTACAGGAAAAATACGCAGTGCTTCTGGTGTTCGGTGACCAGGTTTGTTCATAACTACACACCTACGGAAGTCGGCCGCCGGAATAAATCTCCTGCACTGACGAACGATTTTTAGTTTCATCTTCCTAGCTGATTTCGTTACGTGTCCGTTTAAGCTTACTAGCCTGTAGGTTTCAGCAGCAATTACATACATCGCCCTGTTTTCACTTGCCTTTTCACGCCCCGATATCTGGTTGTGCGTATATAGCGCACGCCTATCGATTCCGCTATAATTGTGGACCACGCCTACGAAGAACTGCGATAAAATCATTACCACCTTTTCTCAGAGTCGGTAGTATATTCTGTTCGTTTTATACCTTTTACTTATATTTTCCTGCCTTGTTCATGTCTACTAATTGCAGCTTCTTCGTAATGGACCTTAAACTTTCGGACGCTGCGGCTTCAGTTAGTGATGGTGTCATATCGATTCCGCTTTTTGGTGAAGATAACCCGAGTAGTTGGTTCGCTCAACCAACGTCCACTGGTACGTTACTTCCCCTCAGACCTGAAGACCTCCAGTTTCACCACGCCAGCGCAACGCGTCCTCCACAGGTCGTCGATGATCTCGTTGACATTTTATAATGGTATTTGTGGAGTACTATTGATATAGGACTGAGCTTTTGCAGGTCTGCTGGTAGGAGGTTCCCGTCATGTAGCTCCGTTTAAAGTCGTTATTTTGCACGTCTATCTTTCGGGAGAAGGCTCCCGTGCATCACCGCTTTAGGTCCAAAAGTAACGTTTGCTGCGGCAGTTGATGGGTCTCAAGTAAAGCGCGCAAGGCGCAGCTGTAAAGCTTGTGCACGAATATTGTTGCACTAAAACTTCCTTAATTTACGGCAGCACGGTATAGTTGAATTTTGCATGTTGTTATATGAAAAGTTATTTAGTTTCTGTCCGACCTTATGAGGGTTTGCGGAGTTACAACCTCCAGAGTAGGCAGCAACTTCACGCCCCAACTGGCGGCAAGCACCTGGTAACGTTAGGTGCAGTGCCCTTGACTACCGGCTGTGAGGTAACGCGAAACAAACAGCAGCTTTTTGCGCTAGCAGGATATATAAAGGGATAACTTGAGGCATGCTCCGACCCTTGTCATACAGTGCCTCAACTACATCTAGCTAGGCATCTACTGACCGAACGATACAAAAGCCTTACCCGCACCCTGCCATCGGTCTCATCGTCCTGAGCATTTGCGGTCGGCACCCATTAGCCACAACGTGATAACATTTCCCTCTACACAAAAATCCGACCCACTGTTGGCTGATGGCGCAAAACCAATTAGGGTAGCTACGCGACCGAGAGCGCAATAGCAAGCACCGACCCATAGACGGATTTTGTAATAGTATTACAGGAATTCGAACTCCTTACGGCTGAAGTTGAAGGTCTTGTGGATTAAAGTGGGTGGGAAAGGGTCAAAAACGTCCAGAAACTTGATAGGCGTACGCTGTGAGCAAAGCTGCCGTTTTACTCTTAACTTGTATTTACCGCCGGCCAAGCGACAAGGACTTGCTTAACGGCACTGGGCTAGGTGCTTTGAACCGTCACGGCTCCTGCGCAGATGCAGTGTTCATGGAGATATGAACAATTTTCTACTGTTATTGTTGTCATAAAATGTCTGTACAGCTGTACATATCTGATCACGCCTCCATGGGCGTGCCTCGCATATCCGAACCACGGCTGGCTAGCCGGACAACCTCCTCGTGGTGCCAGCTGGGTGGTTGGGGTAAATTCCGTTCCAGCAAATTTTTCGGCGGCAGTGTTCCAGGATGTGGTGGGATTTCGCCTGGCAAGCGATCTCCTTATAAAATGCCACAAGTATCCGTTTAACAACACTGTGACGTGGCGGATGTGACTCGCCACTAAACAAAGTTGCTGCCTCTTCCCTTTTCCGGAGGATCATTCACACATCACGGACGTCATTTGATTCGAAGCGTTCCATTGATTCCCCTTTGGTGGCGAACACAACAAACAAAAGCATACACAATCACATTTACCTACTCACACAACCTGTCCCCTTCCAAATACACAGTTAAACATAGTTATACATATCAACACACACATAAATTCTTATTTTATTAGTCAAAATGTACTAATTTGTACAACTGTTGATCATAAATGTCTGTAACATCATGATCACGCCATTGCTGGTGTGCCTCGCAGTGACGAGCACAACCTATTTATTTATTTTTCACTGTTAATGGTTTGTTTCTCAAAGTGATGTGGCTTAGCTGCCTCTCACGCGAGACATGCAGCAAAATTTATGTCACTGCGAACCTATATCTACCTCAGCTAGCCGACAATGATGATCGTATCTTGGAAGCCAACAGAGGAAACTGGCGAATCCGGACAACACCGAAAATGACGTCGCACAATTTGCATCAATCTTTGCTACGTTGAGCAAACGGCTTGAAACGCAGGAATGCAGGAAATAAATTCTCTAGGAACCAATTCCGCTCGTCCCGTCTCATTCGTTATCTTTGCCTAAGCCGCCTACCCATAGGTGGGACCAGAGACGATTTGGCGAGAATTACAAATCCTGTCGCCCACTCTGCTCTTTCTTGCGCAAGGCGCAGTTAAACAGGCGTACTTAGGAACGACGGACCTTTCTGGTAGCCACCGTCGCATTTGCTTCATCAGCGCTCAAAAACTAAAGTTCACTGCTTAATGGACACTAGCCTTGAAGTAAGCGTTCTACGCAGTAATAAAAAGACTTGCATGAGAAGGCGATTAGTACACTGTGAGAAGCCAACGGAACGACCGTACCTCTGTACGGTCAACGCACACGCAAGAGTAATATAAGTCTACGACGCTCGTTTAAATCGATTTGCGTCGTCAATATGTTCAGGTTGCAATCACTGGGTTGGATTTTCTGTAAATCATCGACTCGCTTGTAGGCGAGAAGCACCGGCTTTCGATCGACGTTTATCCCAAACTGGCAGTAATAGGCACTTTGACCGACAAGTAGTCAATCAGTCCGGTATACACCAACCATGCAGCCGCACCTATCGCTCAGGTGCCTAATAACACATTCCCACACGTCTGCCGCGTAATGGCACCGTTGCCATCTGCTAATAATTTTGCAACCTCAAATCGTTAGCAAAGGTCTGCCGTATTCGCTAACTTTAAGCGAATGCCCCCCAACAAGTAGAAGATCGCTAACTCAGAATTCGAACGGACGCTTGAGTCAGGCATGGTGTCCCCATCTAAAAGCCGGTCAGCATCGCAGCGCCACATGGTGTCCAAAAGCCAAGCGAACGGCGTCCATGCGGTGATTATGGCGCGCTCAATAACATAACTGTTCCCGATCACTATCCTAATCTTCTCCTTCAGGAAAACATGTTAACCTGCACAGCAGCCATGTGGTCCCGAACACCCATCTGGTTCGCTCTTACCACCAGCTCCCAGTCCCAGAGGAAATCTATGTAGACTGCCGTACGCACGCCCTTACGGCACCCCGGCGGTTTGCGTATGCCCTCCGGTCTTCGCAATGAAGGGCGGACTATTATCGATTCATTGACGCAGTCACTAGAGGTCTAGATTGCTTCTATCCTTATACCTACGATATTTTAGTGGCCAGCGCTTCCGAAGGAAAAGCTGCGGAACACCCAAGGTCATCTTCGATAAGTGGACCACTAAGTGCATTACCGGCAAAGCAGACAAATGCGAATTTCCAAAATCCTCCAATCAGGACGTGGTGGGTCTTCGTCTGGCAAGCCTTTTCCCTACAAAAAGCCACAAATGTCTGTTTAACAACACTGCGACGTGGCGGATGTGACTCGCCACTCAATAAAGTCACCGCCCCTAACACATTGGCAAGTTGACCGACACCACATTTACAAGTTCTGTGCATATATCCGCTCTCGCACGAACACGCCTACATATCTAATTAGTGACATGCCACTATTCTTAAGTACTTTTCACCCTTTCCTCATACTTCACTCCCCGACCTACACTGCGTACGGGACCACATGGGACTAGCTCCTCATCAACATACCATATAAGTGAGCTGATTACTAACTCTACCTCGCGCATTCTGTGTACATAAACTTCATACAACCTTTGAGCCCTATTGGCCCACACTACTGTCTCCAACGGTACTACTCCCGCTGTTGGTGCTGCTTATTCCGCTATCATGTACAATATTGCACCACGCTGATCATGCCCGAAAGGCGTGTCTCGCTTTGTCGAGAATAAAAAAAATTTTATTTTTTTATTTATAAGTGCTCTAACACCAAGTCGAATTTGGAGAATCCGCTGGTGGTTGGGTTGCTACAAGCAACCTCAATTGAGACCTCGGTTCACTTGATGTGGACCTCGGCCATTCCGAGGTCTCCAAATTCAACTTTGCAAGCTTTTCCGCTGGACCAAGCGTTGCTCGTGGATCTCAGTGGCATAGTGCTTATGGCGTCAACCATGAGCCACTAGGCTCTGAGTTCCAGCCCAACTCAGGCTATCTCCAACTGATGAGTCCCAACAGGACGAAACCGCGGTCTTGGGGTGCCGGTGTTGGGATGAGCAACACTATAATTTCCATTTTACTTACGGTCTTTTTGATCGGAATGGCCGAGGTCCACATCAAGTGAACCGAGGTCTCAATTGAGGTTGCTTGTAGCAACCCAACCACCAGCGGATTTTCCAAATTCAACTTTGCTCTAACACCAAGTCGATCAGCAGCGTATAGGGTTGGCTAGCCAGTCAATGTGCACCTGGTGCCAGTTAGGTGGTTTAGGTTTACCTGTTCTAGCTACTAGTTCAGCAGCAGTGTTCCAGTACGTGGTGGGTTTTGGTTTGGCAAGCGTTTACCCCATAAACTCCCCAAATGCCCGTTTAACGACAATGTGACGTGGCGGTCGTTCCACTACAAACTAGCCACTGCCCTTTGCTTCATAATGGCGGAGCAGCGTATACCAGCAACTTATTGCTCTTCTGTGCAATAATAGCAAATCCAAGGATGTCAGACATCTCGTTAGCAATGGCGACACTTTCAGGTGCAAGAAAAGCAGCAAAACCTTTACAAAGTTTAGCAACACAACCACTCCTGCCTGCACGTACATGTCTACATTCATGTTTCAACGTATATGACACCCATGACAATCCTGTTATGTATTCCTTGTTTACCTGTTGCAATTTTACCAGGATCATGCCTGTGCAGGCGTGCTGCCCTTAGTCTAGGATAAAGTTTAGTTATTTATTCTTCTAGTTAGCAAAGACTTCCGGTTCCGGCTACTTTCACTGCTATTCGCCCCGTTAACTGTCTGATAAAACACCACCGACATTGTTTCCACATTGCCCTGACTTGTTAAGTCCGCTTACCGACCTGCTACATGGACGCAAGAAGGGAACCTTGAAACTGACGACTGCAACTGCCGACGCATTCGAGGCCAGTAAAAGGCCTTGTCCGGCGTCGTTAGTCTTCATCACTTTAATCCGAACGCGCAGGGTGGCATGGTTGTTAAAGCCTCGGCCACTGCCATTAACGCCGTCCTATTACCACTTACAGATGAATGTTGGAAACAACTTTCTTTCTACTCCAGAAGCTTCCAACCAGTTGAGCCAATTCAGCATGTTCAGACAAGAAATGCTGACTGTTTGCTCTACTGTTAGACATTTCCATCAGTCATTGAAAGTAACATATTCATTAACTTTACCGACCATAGGCGGCTTATTTACGTCTTTTGGAATCACTCAACTCGACGCGCACCATGTGAGGTATGGCAGTCGGATTTCATGGTCAAATTTTTTCGGATCTATGGCATACCACATTTCAGACTAACCTTGTTGATGACACCCTTTCTCGCGCATCGGCACTTAACATCGTCGGTCAGCAAATCGATCTACCTGCTGTGGCCGCGGCACAGCAATCCGACATCGATTGTCAATCCATCTTAAAGCATTCGTCTTTAAAAAGCTCTCCGTCCCCGCTACGGTCAGCCGTGGCCACAGTATTTTGCAGCACATCCACAGGCATCCTCTTCTAATCGTCCCAGATTCTTCTCGTCGCATTATCCGACAAGCATCACAACCTCCCACATCTAGGTAACAAGGCCACTGAGAATCTCTTTCATGGCGCTGGGTCTGGCCTGGTATGCCAGGCGACATTAGGATCTAGGCAAGCAGTTGCTTAATTAGTCATAAGGTCGGCGTTCAGTGACACGTGATTACTCCCATTTGCCGTTTTCCACTAAGTTCCCATTCTGTTGGCTCATGTCCATCTCCACGTATATATATGGTTAACATCGTTTAAGGGTATGGTCTACATAAGGAGCATGATATATCGTTGTACACTTCAGCACGAAACCAGTTTCAGACTTCAAGGCCGAAACATTCACGCGAGCTTTCGTCGACCGTTCTGTCGATGCTCACGGCTGCCCTGTAACGTTGTACACCGATGGAGGCCTACAGATGGAATCTTTCACATTCTTAGAGACGTGCAAATTGCTAGGCGCTCATCCCACTCGCCTTACCACCCACCGTCTTGCTTCGAATGGTATGGTCTAGCGGTTCCATAGGTAACTCAAGGTGTCGCTTAGTCCAGTGGATGCTCTCAAATGGACTGTAGCCTTACCGGTGATATTGCTTGGCACTCGCACGGCAATGAATCTGCCTTCAAACGACTAGTGTCGAAATAGAAAATGGGCATGCTTTACGACTATCTGGAGAAATCTTCCCTTGTTCCGAAACCTTACGGCTTCGCTGCTTCTTAGGCAAATCAAATTGCGGCTAAGCTGCGCATATCTAGACCGTTGGAAACCAAGGAATTTAAACATAACTTTCCATTCCCGTAGACTTTCATCGCTACTCGCAACCTTTCGGCTTTTTCGACGGCATAGACAAAACGAAAGTACGCAGATACAAAGTGCTCATTAAGAGAATTCAACGCAAGTCCCCAGTCTTAATTATTGAGCGTTACGGCAAACGCGAAGTTTTTACTGTAGACCAACTCCAAGTTGCCCATTTCTGAACCCCCGACAACATCGAAGACAACCATAAGTCAGAAGTCTCCCCGCTTTCAGCCGAACCGGACGGGACACTAGCTGCCGCACCGCAGACCACGCAAAAAAGCACGGACAAGTCGGCCAAGTCCACATCCGAACCGCAGTGGTCGACTAGGTCTAGTATATGTACTGCTTCCGCAATTTAATATTTTGGCATGAGCGAGAACCAAAAACTACTGCCAAAGGTTTTGAAAACCTAAAGCTAAAAAATATTTTGCAACCGTGAAAGTAGTCCGCGATCGGTTCACTTTGCGCACTTGGAAAGCGTCGTCGCCTCTCATTTCCTCTGCTCACTTGCGCGCGCTTAACCACCCTCTCCCAACCATCACGAGCTCACGCTTTAAAAGTTTTAGCGTCAATTTCGTTTCCGGATGCCGTAGTTATAAAACCATAATAAAATCATTCATTTGTTCCCAATAGCCATGAGATAACCTTACGAGTTCACGGACAAGATGCACTCTGGCATCATTCACTAATCCTATAGAAATCATTCATAAATTCTCCGGAAAGTAACCTAAAACTTCTCCGGAATTCGTTCGGAAATGCTCAAGCAACTGTAGGGGAACATTCAGTAAATAGTTAGGAAATCCGCTGCAAATGGTGGGAAAACCAAGGGTTGGGAGTGGACGCGAAGTCGGTGCTGATTATGAATCCTTTGGATCCAGCTAGCAAGTGCTCGCAAGTACCTGTTCGCACAATGCATATTTAAGTAGCTCTCTAAATATATGCTCGTCCTACACCAGATGTTTCTACGAAACTTGCTGATGAGCGCCCAATCTGGAACCAGGATGTTGCAAGCATGCTTTCTGAAGGCAGACCTGTGTAGCACGAACGGTATATGTGCTATGTAAGCGAACGAAAAAATACTACAATAGCGCGCAAAGTGAAGGCAAGGTGCAGTGTTCCTTGCACCTACACCTGAATCTAGGTAGCACAGAACACGCCGTAAGAGAAGTGCAAAAGTCTACCACATCTAGTAAAAGTGCAAACAAAGCTCAGAGGAAGCAAATTAATGTATATAAATGATTTTAAGCTTAAACGTTATACGAGAACATCAGGCTTTCATATTTCAGTTTAAGTCCAAAATTTCTGCTACCTGGCATGGAGGTATGGGTAAAAAGTATGCGTCAATGCTTACATTACTTGGACTACTGAGGCTCGCGTACGATGTTCGTTATGGGACGTTGTATGGTATGGTCGGCAACCAGTATTGCTAGCTATCGTGTCATCCGATGCGGTCACACCGATAGACCCAACCCGGCCAAGGAGCAAGGCTGCAATAGATCTATACAGATGATAAGTGAAGCTCACAGTGTGTGACACTATTACTAGTGCTCTTCCGGAAGACGAAGACGCTGTGCGCCCCAGAATAATGCAAACGTGTTGCGACATAATGGGTTCTAAACATGGCCATTATCTTCCTGACTGCATCGTTCACATGGTCCCCGTGAATGGCTTCAAGGTATTGAAGCCAATCGACTGATTGGCATATGGCTGGAATGTTACCAACTTACCATGGCGTTGCTTTTTACCAAGGCAGCATCAAATACCGGTAGCTCAGAGATGGAAGAAAGTAGTACGGGAACATCAGATGTAAACTTCGCAAGTGACTGCCTTAAAGCTTCTGTCAAGCATTTCATCCTTTCTGATATGAATTTGAACAAGCTGTTCGAGCGTCGGTAACAAAATATATAACCAAAATTGCTTGCGCTAGGTTTGCTCGCTGGCGCCAAATTTCAAACTTGGTACCGCACAAAACAAAAGAATAACCATTATAATAACCATTACCTTCCGGGTCCCTAACAATAAACGGCATTACCATCAAACAGAACCCCATGACAACCGATCTAAGCTTGCGCTACTTCAGGAGCCTCAACTTTGCAGAGCAAGTTCATTATGAAGTGGCAAGTGTAAGGGGATTATCCTTCCACATAAGCCGTTACATAAAAACCGCAGATGCAAGACTAGAACTCTATAAGAGGCACGTCAGGCCACATCTGGAATACTGCTCTTTAATATGCAGCAACCTACGGAAGTCGGAGCGTGTTCTGCTTGAAAAAGCTCAGCGAGGCTTTACGAAGATGTTGACTCCATCACAGCAGGCGCTGAGTTACCGACAAAGGTGTGAATACCTTAAAATTCAGCCCCTATGGCAAAGGCGCATTATCCTTAACCTGTGCTTTTTACATAAGCTAGTTCATAAAACGCTGCAAAGTAAAATCACTTGTCTTAAACTAAGGAGCGCATCTGAAGCAATACGCCGAAACAAGAGCCATTTCATTACTCCGCTAAAGACAAAGAAAAGACTGCGAGCTCGTCTTTTCTTAGTTGTGTACGTGAACATATGGAACAAGCTGCCTTCCAGAATAAGAAAAATCCCAAACTTGCAGGTATTCAGGAAGAAGATACAAAGATTCCTATGTTTTGGCAATATACAAAGCATCTTCCATATCTGCGATTCGCAAGACCACTTCTTCGAAACTGGCCCTGGTTCGCTTGAGGAGGCCTACGATGGAGTGCATGACATCTAAACACCTTAAGCTCACAATTCATCCACATTCATTGTCGTTACAGTTCTAGCACCTAAGAAACTTTAGCGGTATCCGTCGCAACAATCTTTTAGGGTTTAAGAATAGCAAACCGAGTACAAGCTGATTTTATTCTTCAACGATCTCTTTTTAACCTACTTGAGTTCTCCTACGGACAAATCCACCTTAGGACTGCTCTACGGAAAGAGTAGACGCCAGCACAATAGCATCCGCTAAGGGATAATAAGGGATAACCCCCATGAATGGTCTCCACCATTGACCCTTGTACTTTTAACTTATCCATTGCCGCATACACAAGACCAAGAAGGTCTCAGTCGGATCAGTCGCATGCATCGTGCAGGTACTAACCTTAGAATTCTGAACGCAATAGGTACTTAGCCATTACTGAGTAGCTTCTGACATGCTTCGACCCTCTCACTTACACGTTGATCCAAAGGCTGAATGGGTCAATTAGTATCCACAACCCTCCGGCTTCTCACTTGCTATGGTTACTTCGTCTATGTTTAAAAATTTCAGCAGAGAGTACAGCCTAGCCTACTGACTGGCAGGTTCGCAAACCCGTAGGTATTCCTCATTTAGGATACTGCACAGCAATGACTTAGCCAACCGTGCAGGCGAATTTCAATCCGTACATCTTATCTATAACTACATCTTCATTCCTTGTCTTCAGCTTTACTGTTATCACTTTCCAATTTCTTGACCACTGGGTAGGTGCAAAAAATTTAGGCTTTTGGCCTTTAAGGTACTCCTAGTAAACGCATCCTACCAGACCTAAACCTTGCATAAGAGGTTGAAAGTGTTTGTTGAGGCTGATGCACCTAAGCTTAGCATTAGAATTGTTGAAACCGTCTAAATGCATGCTTAAATGAACCTTTACGTGTCTTCGTAGATGTCGCCTGCTAGCTAGCCATTAGTGATGCTTTTGCATTAAGCCTGAGCACTAGGTACTGTACTCCGCAGTTTCCAAACACTGACAGTATGTAACCAGAAAAATAATATATATATATCTTTCATACTGGTGACAAAGAGCACTCTAAAAGTTCTAGGCCCAAGATTCAGACATTTTGCTCTCCATTTATCCTCTCTTGGCCCCATATAATTAGCTTTATCTAATAAACATATGCCTTTCACTATTGGCAACACTAGTAGACAGGCATAATGAAAACCAGATCCTCTTCTTTAACTGCTTTTGCTAGTAAAACACTCGCATTCCTAGATTCCATTTCACTGGCACGAAAGCTAACCAATGACAGAGAGGCCCCTGTCACACTGGCTAGCTGGAGCACCAGAAACTTTCCATCACCACTTTTCTTATCTTGGCCGCTCGTGTGTTATTTATCTTTTAGCTGGCTCCGAAGCTTACCATGCGTTATGCGTAATGGCGGATGAACGATCAGCTCCCACTGGTTTTTGTTACTGTTCTACTCCTGATTTACTTTCTCACTCATTGCTTAGGATGCTAGAACAGCTGTTGCCAGGAAAACCAAAATAGAACTAGCCGGTGTGACAGTAGAGTACTAAATAATATTGTCACCTGGATAAACACCGCCGGCACTTGCTTCGGAACCTATAATTGGAGAGAAATAACTCGAAATTCCTCAAAACGCTGCACATTAGTGTGCATCAACACCAGAGGCATAACAAGCCCTCCAGTTCGAGCAAGCTCTATCACCAGAAGTAGCGTTTGTAATGCCCACCAACGCAGACCAAAACGGATTTCAAGCCCAAAGGCAATTTGTTAAATTTAACTAAATTTTTCCCGTACTAATTTCTTTATTATTAGTGACAGGCTCCTCTAGCTCACTGATGTTAGAGACATAGCCTCATGAATATAGAAAATCGGCGCTAAGGGATAATACTTGCGATGTTTAACTAAGAAATGTGTGTATTTTCCAGGCCAAAATGTGTCAACACATCCGAAAGGTCTCCTAGGATACTCAGGCAGACCCGGCTCATGCGGACTTGATATAAGCTTCAGAAACACTTAGAGGTTTAAAAATAATAAACTCTATATTCCTGGTTGTTTATGTGGCTCAGGATCCACTGAACATGGAATGCTGAGGCATTCTAACCATGGGTTAATTATAAACCCACTTGCATTCCCATGTAGACATAATGTTCCTTACTGGATTTCTAGCGTTTTCGCGCAAGATTGTCGCTTATTTGCTTATATTTGCCATGTATGCCTGCAAAGTGAACTTTTCGATCACGTACGCAGTCCCGAGTTGTCGCAGGTTATTACGGGATAATTATAGCATTGCTGGATAGCTATCCCTATTTAGAACATATACTGCTTCGCTACTTTTTACATTATCTTTTCTTTTTTTCTGATACCTGCTTGCAAAGCAGAAAGCCATTGTTAGCGAAAAATGATAATGGTCCTAATGGTGGACCACCAGTTAATTTCAAATAACTCGCAAACTACAGCACGTATTGCATTGTTTTTACTTTCAGCGTATTCAGCGCTTAAAACTTGTCCAAACCGGTATATTTTTGTGCTACGTTACGCAGTATTCTAGCCTTAGAAAAAGTTTTTATTTTATTTTCCGATTTACTCAGGTTGAAATTTTGCGCCAGAAATCAATATCAGCGCAAGAAAAGCTTTGCTGCATTTTTTGTTAATTTGTGTTTTTCTAGTGAAGCACGCCGCCTTACTATACCTCTTAACAAATCCTTTTTATTTGCTTACGCATTTATTGAAATTATCTTTTAACATTAGTATTCCATATAATTCCGCCACTCTCATTTCTTCCAGGTGCGAACCAACAATTGTGACGACTGAACGGGCCAACCAATGTCCAATGAATTTAAAGTGAACTTGTGCTGAATTGGATCCTGTTCAAAAGGTAAAAGGCACAACTACACCTCTGCGCAGCTTTCGCAACAAAAGCACAAGTAGCTCAATATCGCCAGGAGGAACCCGATAAATTTCAAGGTGGGCGCATATGAACCAGCAGCTGTACACCAAACAATGCTACTGTATTTGTAATTGCCAACGAGGAACACACACTTTGCCTACTTCCATGCAAGAGCATCGGATTAATGTAAAACTTGATCTGATTCCTTAAGGATGCAGCCTCTAGCAGGTCTAGAAATATACCTATTTATTGATTTATAATAGTGCAAAAAATAGTACTGAACTAAAATGCTCACTACAAGTTGAAACCGCCGATTACGTCAAAAAAGGCAAGACAATAAGTGTGGTAGTTCACGAGGTATATGCAATTGAATATCGGTCTACGGATGACGCCATTATCATCTGGCTGAAAATGGCTTTTGCTTAGCAAGCAGAGGTCAGAAAAACGAAAAAATGTAAAAATTGGCGAAGCGGCCTCAATTCTAAATAGGCATAGCTATCTATAAATGCACTATACAGCCCGTAATGCCCCACAAAATTTAGGCACTACCTAGGTGGCCGGAAAGCAAAGTTCTCAGAAATACTTAGCAAACATGGACAAATAAGCGATAACGACCTGCGAAAACACTGGGAATCCCGTAAAGAACTAAACATATATACAAAGAATTTCAGGACAACTTATAAATAACCTACGGTCAGAAGGTTTTGATGTACCATTTTCAGTGCAAATAGAGCCACCAAACCGCTAAGAACATACAGCTTAGTATTTTTACGCCTAAGGGGGTGCGAAGTTTATATCAAGGCTGCATGAGTAGGGCTATCTAAATAATACAGGAGACCTTTAGGAACATTTGACGCGGGGGCGCCTGAAATATGCAGGCACTTCTTATATATATATCGAAGTTGTTATCCCTTAGAGCCGATTTTCTATATTCATAAGGCTGTCTCCAACACTAGTGGGCCAGAGGAGCCTGGCGCTAATAATAAAAAATGCTTATCGGAAAATTTTAGCAACCTTTAGCAAAATGCTTCGGAGCATGGAATCCGTTTGGGTCTGTGTTGGTGGGGCATTACCATCGCTACTTCTGGGGTTCAGCTTGCTCGAACATGAGGAATTATTATACCTCATGTGTTGTTGCACACTGTGGTGCAGCTGTTTGATTAAGTTCGAACTATTTCTCTCCAATTTAGTTCTGAAGCAAGGGCAAGCGGTGTACATCCAGGTGGCAATTTTGACTAGTATCGTAATGTCACACCAGTTATTTCCTTGGTGGTTTTGCTGGCTAGAGCTGCTCTAGCACCCTAAGCAAATAGTGATAATGGGAATCAAGCTTGGGATAGTAAGTAACAAAAGGCTGCGAGCTGGTTGTTTACCCACCGTGGCGCATAACGCATAGCATGATTTGGAGCCAAGTAAAAGATAAATAACGCACGGGCGATTTAGGTAAGGCGAAGTGGTGGTCAAAACGTTCTGGATGTCCTGGCAGCCAGTGTGACAGGGGCTTCTGTATCTGGTTAGCATTCCCGCCAGCGGACTGGAATCTGGAATTGCGAAGGTTTTACTGGCAAAGACTGTTGAAGAAGAGGATGTGGTTGTCATGTTGCCTGTCTACTAGTTTTGCCAAACCGATAGGCACTTGTAGAACCAATAAAGCTACGGATATGGGGAAAAAGAGGATAAGTGGGGAGCAAGATGCCTGCCTCTTGGGCCTATAAGTTTAAAGTGATCGCTATCGACACGGTGGAAGATATATTATTTAGCGGTAAGCAAAGCGATTGTATTTAGAAACGGCGGAATAATGTGGATGTTATTCAGGCTCAATGAAACCGCAGCAATTAAAGCCAAATAGCAAGTTACCTTCACGAAGGTACATAGGAATACATTTGAAGCTGGTATTTAAACGACGTTTTGGACCATTCTAATATTAACCTTAGGTGCATCGATAGAGAAATAGCTTTATAACTAAATAATTTATTCTCGACGAAACGAGACACACCAGTACAGGCATGATCAATTTGCTGATAGGGCCATGGAAACGCTAGGGCTGGTGTACACACACAATAAAGATAAGTGTTGGAAAAATATAGAGCTTGGAAATTGCGCGTAATTTTACACAGTAACGACGGGGGCATGAACAGCTTGAGCAGTGTCGTCAGAGAGTAAGTTGGCGTCGAATTGCTGTACGATCACTAGGTGTTTCTGTTATGGTGGTGCTAGGTGCGGGTTTGAATGGTTCCGGGGATTGATCACTGTTTTTAAATAGGCGTAGGAGTCCGATAGTGATTGATAAACGCGTATTAGCAAATATTCGGTAATGAGATCATTCTTCGTGTGAAGCAGTTGGCAATGACTTTATTTCGGTGGCGAATCACCGTCACGTCACAGTGCCGTTACGCAGACATTTGTGGCGTTTTATAGGGAAAACGCTTGCCAAGCGATAACCCACTACGTCCTGGAGCACTGCCGTTGACTACAATGTATAGGACATTGAATTGCTAACGATTTTATGGGACCGATATTCCGAGCAGCTAATCGCAGTCATGGTTCACCCGATTTTGCGTTGGCTCAGCGGAAGGCTTAGTCGGGCTTCATCAGGAATGGTTGTGGACAGCGGTGCTGTTCGGAGCTAAGCTGTGTAGATTGCGGTTCCGCGTTATTCAGGTAAGGAGCTCAAATCGTAAGCAATATCCTTGTCTGTGCGCATAACTCACGGTCCAGGTGTGCGGCGCTGGTAGGTCCACGGGAGATAACCATTGCAGCTGAGTAAGACGCTTGAATGGAAAGGATGTTTCGAACTTTCCAGGAGCTTGCTGTGGTTTTGTGAATCAGGTATGGCCAAACGTAGTAGTATGGACCACAGACCATATACATCCGGGAGGTATCAAGACTTTGTACCACACCGCCAATGTAGGTGAAGTAGCAGGAAGATGTAAGCCAATGGCGAGGTGGACGGAGCATAGCGCCATGGGATCGCAAGTAATTTGAACACTTGCAAAGAGGTAAAACCGTTTTTTCAGATGTGCCATGAAGGATACAAATCAAGGCTTACAGGAGGTTATCCACTGTCTAGGTGGAGGGAGCATAAAGCCATGTCATTGCAAGTATGTTAGTTATTTGCAGGGGGATGAAAAAATTTGGGTTATGTTCTGTGTAAAAAGTCGGTCCTTCAGGGACAAAACGTGTATTCTGCAAACAAAGGGAACAGGCAAATACACAGGCAGAGGGCGAGTGAAAAATATCTGTATATACAGCTAGTTGGATCCATAATTAACGACCTCCCTGAATGCATGACATTTTTTCTCTGATTCAGTCGAAAAAACTCACTCCAATGCGTCCAACTGTTGCCCAATCAGCGTGCATGCGAGAAACGTGTGAACGTCCAACCAGCTGCCGCCTTTCCTTGCGGCAGCCTAACGGCTTCCTTGCTGGGCTGGCACCGCACGTTCGTTCGAGTGTATACTCCCATCACATCCTCCCTTTTTTATTGTTCTTGCTGCTGTACTTTGCTAAATAGTCCATACACTTTACCGCTCCGCGTCCTCTTTGTTGGATCTGCCGATGTCGCCTCATTGCCGCACGCAGTATAACGCTCTCTCCCTGATTCATGCTGTCGCCTCGGACATCTCCTCAGCTGTACTCGGTTTCTTCTCAGCTTCTTCCATCCAACATTTACTTCGTATGACGTTTCGCCGACTTACGCAGCCACGACTCCTTTTCTCCATAGCTCCTGTCCATCGGGAATTGGTTCAACCCATACTTCTTCCCCCACTGTCAGCTCGGGTAATTCCCGTGCGCCGTTGTCGTAGTACCTATTCTGAGTAGCCATGCGCCTTTTCAAACTGTTCTGTACTTTCTCAAGTTGTGGCGTGACAAGGCGCAGAAGTGTTGCGGATGCAGGCATCACAGTTCTGGTCCTTCGACTGTATAGGCACTGCACTGGGCTCAGGCCGAGATCCGTTGAAGGAGTGTTGCGACTCTCCAGTAGCATGAGGTACGGGTCCTCCCGAGTATCTCTAGCCTTCGATAGTAATCGCTTGGCTTGCTGCACTGCCAACTCTGCCTTCCCATTTGATTGACTGTGATAGGGACTGGTTTGCCGGTGTGCGAATTCCCATTTGGTTGCGAAAGCCTGGAATGCCCTGCTGCTGAACTGGGGACCGTTGTCCGAGACTAGCTCCTCCGGTATCCCGTGCCGTGCGAATTGACATCTGAGTTTGTTGATTACTGCCTCCGTGGTCGTGGTGATGAGTAAATCGATTTGGAAGTAATCACTATAGTAGTCCACTGTAAGTAAGTAATCCTTTCCGTTGTCCCAGCATAGATCCACTGCCACTTTTTGCCAGGGTCGGTCCGGAACATCATGCAGCATCATCGGTTCCTTCGTTTGCCGAATGTCGTGTGAACGGCACGCCTCACAGTTAGATACAGGATCCTTGATCTGACCTGTCATCCCTGGCCAGAACATCAGTTCTCTTGCTCGAGTAATGGTGTAATTTGCACCCAGGTGAGCGCGATGGACATGATCCAGCATCTCCTTTCGGAGAGAAGAAGGGATTAGGATTCGACTTCCCTTGAACAACAGACCGTCACAGACAGTGAGTTCGTCCCGAAAACTGAAGTAAGGTGTTATTTCCTTCGGGAGCTGCTTCTTTTTTTCTGGCCACCCATTGAGTATAACGTCTCGCAAAGCTGCAAAAGTTTGGTCTTCCTCAGTGAAACGCCTTACGTCTTTCAAACGGTTTTCTGTCACTGCCAGATGCTGCACCATGCTAACTGTCTCAATCTCTTCTGGATGATGTTCTGCCACTGGCGGATGTGCTCTCGACAGGGTGTCCGCGATGAACATCTGTGTGCCAGGTGTGTACACAATGTCAATGTCATACTTTTGGAGACGGATAAGCATCCGCTGCAGACGGCGAGGAACATTATTCAGTGGTTTAGTGGCTATGGACACCAGCGGCTTATGAGTAGTGTACACGTTTGTCTTTCTTCCAAAAGTATAATCATTGATACGCTCCATGGCATAGACCGCTGTCAGCATCTCTTTCTCGATCTGTGCTACCGCTTCTCGACCTGTGATTGCTCGACTGCGGAAATCCAAAGATCTTCCGTTCTGCAACAGAACAGCACCTATTCCACGCTGGCTACTATCACACTGTACCTCCAATGGTTGTGCTGGATCGCAATATCCGAGTACGGGCGCATTACTGATAACTAAATAAATATATATATTTTCTTCTCGACAATGCGAGACATGCCTTTTGGGCATGATCAGCATATTGCAATATTGTACGTGATAGCGGAATAAGCAGCACCAACAGTTGGAGTAGTACCGTTGGAGACAGTAGTGTGGGCCCATAGAGTCCAAATGTTGTAGGTAGTCTATGTACACAGAATGCCAGAGATAAAGATAGTAATCAGATCACTTATATGGTATGTTGATGAGGAACTAGTCCGACGAGGTCCCGTAAGCAATGTATGTCGGTGAGTGAAGCATGAGGAAATGGGTGAAAAATACTTAAGAATAGTGGTATGTCACTAATTAGATATGTAGGCGTGTTCGTGCGAGAGCGGATATTTGCACAGAACTTGTAAATGTGGTGTCGGTCAACTTGCCAATGTGTTAGGGGCGGTGACTTTATTGAGTGGCGAGTCATATCCGCCACGTCGCAGTGTTGTTAAACAGACATTTGTGGCTTTTTGTAGAGAAGACGCTTGCCAGACGAAGACCCACCACGTCCTGGAACACTGCCGGCTGTTGATATAACATTGGCAAGATTGTATCTGACCGATTACCCTCGCGGATGTTCGCAGTCACGTAACGCCAATTTGTCTCCCATGGCTGCGTAGTCACCTTGGGAGTCGAGTACAAGTGGTTGGAACTGTTGAAGTCGGACGACTCAGGTGACCTGTATTGAATTGATCAGTTTCCTAGGTTCTTTAGTGTGTCATGATTATGAAGTGCGGGTTTTTCTTTGTTCTTTATTGAATCCGTGCCCATGGGAGCGTCGCAGGTACGTCTTCAGCGGTGTTCGGTGCAGGTAATGTTATCCTGTAGAACACAGGTGAGAAGAAAAACGGACCGAGCAAACTGCCAACAAAATTGAACAGGACTATGTTATTGTATAAAAATAAAATTTATGGTAAAGTTGTGCTGGCTAAAATAAATGGAGTGACCGATTCGCTGAGGCTAGTGGTACCTATACCGCCAATGAATAGTTGCGATATGAACGAAGAGAGACGCCAAACAAGAGAGGAAGACGTTAAAGTGAGCTGAGATGCATGATAGTGGAGCCGAGAGCCAAACTCAATCAGTGACCGGAAATTCGGATCCCGGTAGGCGTTACCAAGCATAGAGATAATGATTCAGACAAAGAAGAGTATCCTAAAGTTGTATCTTATACCAATAAGAACTTGAGTCGATGGCAGCCGGTGCTCAAAATAAGAGAGGCCTTGGCTTGAGACCTATGGGCATTTGGAGCCTCAGAGGACTGACTTGGCCAAAAGGTTTTGGAATGAGACGCACAGAAGGAAAGGTAACCAAAAAAGACCTGGGATGTTACGCTGACGCTAGTGATAACTATACCGCAATTGAACTGTAGCGATATAGACCAAAAGAGAGAAAAAACAAGAGAGGGATAGGCAATTGTGTGCTGAGAAGCATGAGAATGGAGCCGAGAGGCAAACCTCCACCAGGGACCTGAGATTGCACTTTCCGTAGAACGACCAAGCATGCAGATAATGGATCAAAGGGAGGCGAACACACAAGGCAGTTAGTTATACCAATGAGAAGTATAATCGATGGCAGCCGATCCTCAAAAGAAGAGAGGCCTTGGCTTGAGACCTAGAGGCATTTGGAGCCTGAGAGGCCGGAGTAGTCCAATAGGTTTAACGATGAGTGCCATAGTAGCAAAGAGAATCAAACGGGTGCTAATAAGTTGAGCTGACGTTAGAGGCACCTATACCGCCATTGAACCGATGCGATATAAAACAAAAGAAAGGCCAAACAAGTGAGGGGAATGTAATTGGAAGCTGAGCTGCATGATGGTGGAGCGGAGAAGCAAAAGTCAATCAGAAACCTGAAATTGCAATTTTGCAGGGGTCCAAGCATATTATAATGTATCAGACGGAGGCGAATACATGAGGCTGTTTCTTATGCCAATGAGAACTTTAATCGGTGTTGAAAGGAAGAGAAGCCTTGGTTTGAGACCCATAGGCATTTGGAGCCCGAGAGGCCGGATAGTCCAAAATGTTTAGGAGTGAGAGCCACAGTAGCAAGAACATATAGCGACGTCTGGGATAAAACAAACAGATAATAAATCGGACGGAGACGAAAACCATGAGGCCGTTACTTATACCATTGAGAACCTTAATCGATGGCAGCCGATCCTCAGAGGAAGAGAGGCCTTGGCTAGAGACCTATAGGCATTTGGAGCCTGAGAGGCCGGAGTAGTCCAATAGGTTTAACGATGAGTGCCAAAGTAGCAAAGAGAATCACACGGGTGCTAGTATGTTGCTTTGAAGTTAGAGGCACCTATACCACCATTGAACCGATGCGATATGGAACAAAAGAGAGGCCAAACAAGAGAGGGGAACGTAATTTGGGCTGAGATTCATGATGGTGGAGCCGAGAAGCAAAAGTCAATCAGAGACCTGAAATTGCAATTTTGCAGGGGACCAAGCATACAGGTAATGAGCCAGACGGAGGCCAGTATCATGAGGCTGTTTCTTATGCTAATGAAATCTGTAATCGATGCTCAAAGGAAGAGAAGCCATTGGTTAAGACCTATAGGCATTTGGAGCCAGAGGCCGGTGCGGTCCAGGAGGTTTAAGAGTGCGTGGCGCAGTAGGAAAGCGAATCCAATGTGGCCTAGTATGTTGTGCTGACGCTATGGGAACCTAAACCACCATTGAACCGATGCGATATAGACCAGAGAAGAGGCAAAACAAGAGAGGGGCACGTCATTGTGAGCTGAGAAGCAGGAGAGTGAAGTCGAGAGGCAAAATTCAACCAGGGACCTGAAATTTCAATTTCGGTAGAAGGACAATGCATGCAGGTAATGCGCCAGACGGAGGCGAGTACATGAGGCAGTCAATTACACAAATGAGAACATTTGCCGACGGCAGCCTATGCTCGAATGAGAGAGGCCTTGTTTTGAGGCCGATGGGTATTAGGAGCCTGAGAGGCCGGACAAGTTCAGTAGGTTTAATAATGAGCGTCACAGTAACAAAGAGAATCAAACGGGGGCTAGTAAGTTGCGCTGGCGTTAGAGGTACCTGTACCGTCACTGAACCGATGTGATATGGACCAAAAGAGAGGCCAAACAAGAGAGGGAGACGATACTTGTGAGCTGAGAAGAATGATAGGGGAGCCGAGAGGCAAGATTAATCTAGGACATGATCTTTCGTTATAGGTAGGGGGACCCAGCGTACAAATAATGATTGTTGCGAAAGCCAAATCTTGTTCCTTCCCCTAGCTTCTACTTGCTCCTTTATGAGTTAACTGCATAATCGGATTCATGACATCAGCAAGTCCTTGTAGGACCTGGCTTAAATAATTCACCGTACCGTTTAGACCATGGACTGCCTTCACATCGTTAGGGGGCGGCATCTCTTGTATCGCCTTAATCTTCCCTGGGTCAACCCTGATTCCGTCGGATGTTAACACTTGCCCATGGAAAATCACCTCCTCTTTCCGCAGCTCTATTTCCTGCGTTTTAGCTTGATGTTCTTTTGCACGCAACGCCTCAGGAACCGGTGTAGCTTAGTGTCATGCTCTTCTTCGGTAGAACTGTAAATCAGAACGTCATCTGCCCCACAGCTTACGCCATCTAAATCATCTATTGCTTAAACCAAACGCTTTTGGAAAATTTAGCTAAACACCCTCAGGTCAAACGGTAATCGCAGCCAACGATAACAAGTTCAAGTTCAAGTGGGACTGGAACGATAGGATGAATCCCGTAAGTGTTCCTTCTTGAGCGGGTCGTCGATCCAGGAGCTGATAAGAGTGCTCCGACGTCTTGATGGGTCTAAAAGGAAAACACCCGAAAAACACCCTGGTCCACCAATTTAATGCCCACGTTCCTAACATTAGCTGTCCCAGCTGTGTCAGTTACATGAAGTAAATAAGAGAGGAAGGAGAATCGAAGGTAAGAGAGTAGGGGAAATCAGTTACAAAAAGAGAATAATACCAATGACGAGGAAAAGCAAAGAAAATAGAATCAAAGTGTGAAGATGGGAATTTGTCAGGAAAACGGAAAGGTTTCGTGTTGCCACCCAAGAGCATCTAGATGACGCTCAAACCCCTTAACCGTAGCTTCCTTGACAACAATTTCAGGAAGCAGGTTACAGCGCTCGATGACTCGACGCGATAAGCGTGTCTCCGCTCTAACTCGATCGGACCGCGGTTTGTCCAGCTTCATACAATGCCCGCGGAGACCAGATAATCTAGCAGGACTAAATAGCATGGACAAATGAGGGCCAACCTTCCTAGTCTAAATACGGTAGGTTGGGAATAGGTCCCCTCTAATTCTTCGATAGTGCATTGACTGCATTCCCAAACTAAGTAGGCGTTCGGGGTACGTTTGCCCTCGTAAACCCTTGACCAACCTAGTACCGACACGCAACACCCTTTCTAGTGCCATTTTGTCCCGGACAAGGCATGGTGGACAGGCCTGGACGCAATATTCTAGGTGGGGTCGCACAAACGCTGAGAAGAGCTTCACAAACACATCAGCGGTTAGGGTCCCAAAAGAACGACGGATAAACCACAACATTCGGAACCCTTTACTAACCACCTTCTTCCAGTTGTCTCCAGTGGATGCCGCCTAGATCAACCTGATGAGTCACGTGAGGAAGTACAGTCCCATCGGGCATATAACTTGTGGAGGAATCAGACGCTCCGATACGCAGCACTGAACACTTTGCCAGGTTTATAGGCAGCAACCACAAGACAGACCATTCCCAGAGTTTATCCAGAGCCCGTTGAAGAGCCATAGGACCTCCAGGGATATCAACAATATTCCAGAGCTTTAGGTCATCTGCAAATAAAAGCGATTGTACCTCAAGCTCCTCCGGCAAGTCATTCACATAGACTGAGAACAGCAGCGGGCCTAGGACAGAGCCTTGCGGAACGCCGCTAAGCACAGCCTGTCGAAACGAAAGACTGCTTCCCACACGAATACACTGTTCCCGTCCATCCAGAAAAGCTGACACCCACTGGAGAGCACGACCAGCCATTCCATACGACCTCAACTTCAGCGCGAGTCGCGAATAGGGGACAGTGTCGAAGGCCTTGGCGAAGTCAATGACACCACATCCACCGCATGTCCACTATCTACGGCTTCAGCCCAGCACTCTCGAGCTACCAGCAAGTTCGTCTGACACGAAAATCCTTTGCGAAAACCATGTTGCTCGACGATAAGCAGGTTAAAGCTACTTAAATGGTTCTCCACTGTATCTCGTACTATTTTTTCAAGTAACTTAACGACCGCGCTAGTCAAGCTGACAGGCCTGTAATTAGCCGGTAGGTATTTGTCACCGCACTTGAAAATCGGGCAGACAACAGCCTCCTTCCATTCAGTAGGCAAGATACAGCTGTTGAGTGACTTCTGAAACACACAAGTCAGAGGTCCACTGAGTTCCACTGCCAATCCGTGCAACAATTTTGGATGAACAGAATCTGGCCCAGAAGCCTTAGTTGGGTTCACCTCTTTTAGCAACCGGAGAACTTGGGACTCCGTTACAGGAATTTCATCCAGACAACAGTCCTCAGGGACTCTTGGAACTAACTCTTTGCATGGCGTATTTGTCTCGCGGACAAAGACCCTTGAGTACTGCTTACCAAGCACGCATGCTTTGTCATAGTCGCTATAGGCATGGGTCCCATCTCCTCGAAGCAATGGTGGAATGGGTGAGTTTGCACCACAGCGTCGTTTAATGTAAGCAAAGAATCTCTTGGGATTTTTCGAAGCGGTATTAGCCAAGCCCTTTTCATACTGAAGCCGGACCAACCTAAGATGTAACTTGCACTCATTTCGAACCAACCGATACTTGTCAAACGTGCTGTTTGACGGAGCTGTTCGGTAAGCTCGCCAGCATCTAGACCGCTTCTTTAGCAGGCCCTTCCCCGCGGAATCTATCCACGGAGGCTGCTCTCTCGATTCCCTTCGTTTTACCAGTGGGACGTGAGGTGCAGAAATGTCGACGAGGTGAGCCTTAAGCTTTTCCCAGGCTATGTGAACAGTGTCGGTCTCAGATATCACACAAGACGATGACCTAGCTCTATCCCGCATCGCTTGGAAGTCCGCGGCCCAAATGTTCGGATACCAACTGGTAGTAGCTTGGCAAGGCCTGATAAGGGTACACTGGAAAGACAAGCAAACGTGATCGCTAGCGCCAAGAGGCGAGTCATATTTAATGTCATTTACAAAGTCAAGTGACTTAGCAAAAGCAAGATCTAAAATGGACGGCTGCTGATTGCTCATGTACCTAGTGGGGAGGTCCACGAACTGGTGTAGTGGTACCTGCAGCGTTAAGTCCAGCAGTTCTGTACCTAACGATCCCAGCGCAGAACTGCAAGATAGATCATCCCAACAAACATCTGGGAGGTTAAAGTCTCCCAGTACAAGACACTTGTTCGCAGAGTGAGTGCTTATAAAGTCAATGATTCCATTGGAGGTGCTCATAGGGCTTCTATACACTAACACAACCGTAACCTGAACCGAAGAAGCACAAGTCAAGACTGCGAGAGCCTCAACAGATTTGTCGAGAGACTGAAAAACGCTGGCCCTCAATACGTCGATGTGATAATTCACATAAAGAGCTACACCACTCCTTGACGGCCAATGGAGCGGTCAGCGCGGAGCAATGCGTAGCCAGGCAGATATACTTCGCCATCTGTGATTTCCTCAGACAGCCACGTTTCAGTGAAAGCAAGTATATCTGGACGAGATTTGTCTACGAGCAGACCCACCTAGCACATTTTGTTCCTCAGGCTATGCACGTTACTAAGTACTACTTGGAATGTTTCGGCCCGACCAGCCCTGGGTCGTGCGTAAGTAGAAAAGGTTCTGGCAGGGCGGAAAAGGACCGCCGGATGACCACCTGAAAACCCACCAATCGGAGACCTTGCTCGCCAGCTGCACGCCGGGCTTTTAAGTCACTGATGGCTTCCTTTAACTTTAACCTATCCGCTAACGGAAGGTCTGGTTGCACACAAAGTTGGTACCTTTGAGTTTGAAGGCAAATCTCAGTAAGGCCCTGCGCTCTTCTGGAGTGGAGAGGACCACCTTAAGCAAACGGGGTCGAGGATTTGGTTGACCAACCGTAACGTTCCCCAATCTGATGAGCTTCCTGACAGTAATGCCAGGGAAACCTGGTGGTAAATGCCTGGTCACACAAACTTTAAGCCAATCAAGATCCTCAAGCATGCGCTTGGCAGGAAGAGCTGCAGTGGATTCAGTGACGTTTCTGCAAATCACACTGCTATCTGTGTAAGCATCGCCTCGACGAGGTGTATTTACACCACATGCTCTACCATTCACGCCATATGGTTGTCTGACGGGAATTGGTGAAACCGAAGGCGACGGCACCTCATATCTCATAGAGGGAAGTGCAACACCAGGTGGTGTTTTCAAAACAGGCGCTTGCTTCTTGAGCATTTTGTCACCTTCCGGTTTGTGGGAGGAGGGTTTGCGCGCTAGCCTTACCCTCTTACGCTTATTCTTTAATGGCTCAGGAGCCCGTGATTCACCTTTCATTTGGGGCGGGTCAACAATGCCGTCCGAGTCATCTGTGTCTGTTATATCCACGTGAACAGGAGCGTCCGGTAGGATAAACTCCTCGTCAACGGTTGGACTATCAGCAGTAAGACAGTCAGTTACAGCGTCCACATTCGCGATATTCATGGATTTCATTATCAATTCCACTTTAGAATTGAGCGAGGCAAGTGAGGCAAGCTCGGCTAATGAGTTCCCGACAACTGTGAATCTGGACGCTAGTGCTTTGAATTCAGCACAGGTGAAAGCCGGGAGCTTCGCTTTCTGAGCGCAACAATCAGCACATTTAAACAGAAGGCTTTCACTGGATGATAGCATCTTGTACTGATTCGCTCGGAGGCCGGTACAACTTTTGTGATACCAACGACAGCAAATAGCACACTGCATACCACCAGATGAATCTGTGACTGGCCTTGAACAGGCAGAATTGCTGCAAGGTGCATTTGACTCATCAAACGAAGACGCGAGGGCTTCATCCGTCCCGGTTTTTCGCGAGACGACCATATTAAAGTGGAAAACAACGCAGAATTTAAAAACACGTATACAACCGTGAAACTACCACAATAATGAGGCAAAACAGGGTGTAAAACGGGATTAAAAAGGCAACAACCGCAATGTTACCAGTAAGCGTCAGGAAGACGCTTTGGCCAGTACCACTTTAGTCGACCCAAAATATCTTGGATCAGATGAAATTTGACAAGAGCCAAATTTCGTTTCAAGTGTTTATTCTAACACTGTTTTCCACGTTATTTCAACTAAAAATCTCGAGCAGTATGGCACGCCAAAAAACCGAGTTACCGTGTAGCACTCACAGTACGGACGATGTAGCGAACGGTGTAGCAAATGTGGTGAGGAAACTGGATTCGTCGTCTAGAACAACGTGCCAGAATGCGGAAGAAAGGTCTACTTTCGTGAAAAACTTAGCTTTTGTCAAACGTGGTAAAACATCTTCTAACGTCGGTAGCGCGTAATGTTCTCTACGCAGGGCCTCATTCAGTGGCTTCGGGTCTATACATACGCGTAGTTCGCCATTTTTCTTCGTAATGATTGCGACCTGGCTAACCTAGTCTGTTGGCTCATCAACCTTTGCAATCATACCCTGCATAACCAGCTTGTTCAATTCCGCAGAAAATCGGTCACGTAGCGCAAATGGGACTCTCCTAGCAGGTAACGCAATCGGGCGTACCAAAGGATCTAACGACAGGTGAGCGATACCCTCAAATTCCCCTAAACCCGGGCTAAACAAAGACGGATACAGGTCACTAACATCGGCTTCACTCTGACAATCGTACACAAAATGATCATGGTTAAAAATGACAAAGCCAAGTGATAACATCGAATCAATGCCGAGAATCGGCGTGAGATCCTCATCCACGATCACGAACTGCAGACGGTGCGAAACACCGTCTCTCGGATCGACCACTTCAATTGTCGCTGAGCCCTTTGGCTTGAGTCTGGAACCATTCCACATGCGCAAATAACCTTGATCCGATTGAATTTGCACGCCGCGGCAGTGCTTTCTGGGCAAAATATTGATCGTCGCGCCTGTGTCTAACTGGAAACGCACAGACTGTCCCTCGATCAGAAGACTTGCATAGACGCACTTCTGCGACGCTTTCCGAGCCACGTTAACAATCGATTGTTCTGTGTCTTCTGTGGATTTGTCTGGAACGAGTGCACTGACATCTGTCGACTGACAGCAGCGGGCGAAGTGATTGCGCTTCCCACATTTGACACAAATGCGGCCCCACGCCGGACACTGTTCGCGATTCCTAGGATGTCTTGTTACACAGAAGTTGCAGGGCTCCTGTCGCGCGGTCGTGACGCACAACTCTGGATCACCTGTGATTGTCATCTGCTGGCACTGCTAGACAGTGGAGGACTCACTGTTACAGATGTCGATACATTGCTGCAGAGATAGGTTGCGCTTTCGTAATAGTCGCTTCGTCAAACCTTCGTCATTGATCCCAAGAACAATGCGGTCCCGTATGAGATTGTCTGCCATGCAATTACAGTAACTGCAGGATCGGGCGGAAATCTTTAGCTCAGTGACGTACGTGTCAACGGATTCACCTGACCGCCTGTTCCGCGAAAATAAGAGGTAGCGTTGAAATTTCTCGTTTGTTTGGCCTTCGCAGTGTTCACTGAACTGCTCAAGAACTGTCTCCAGATTGTTGGCATCTTCGCTCTTGTCGTAACACAATGTCTCTAGCACGCGGCGCGCATCATCTCCTGCTGCGTGTCGAAACATGGCCAAGCGGTACGCCATCGGTTGTTCTTCCAGACGCGATAAAGTGCAGAAATCCATCCATTTGCTCTTCCACAAACGCCAGTTGCTTGCCAAACTGCGTTCATCCATGTTCAGCGGGGCAGGCACTTGACTAGCCGGTGCAGCTCCAGTCATCGTCTGGGTGGTACTAATGGGCTTCTCCTTCTCTGACACCATGTAAAAAGTCGGTCCTTCAGGGACAAAACGTATATTCTGCAAACAAAGGGAACAGGCAAATACGCAGGCAGAGGGCGAGTGAAAAATATCGGTATATACAGCTAGTTGGATCAATAATTAACGACCTCCGTGAATGCATGACATTTTTTCTTTGATTCAGTCAAACAAACTCACTTCAATGCGTCCAACTGTTGGCCAATCAGCGTGCATGCGAGAAACGTGTGAACGTCCAACCAGGTGCCGCCTTTCCTTGCGGCAGCCTAACGGCTGCCTTGCTGGGCTGGCACCGCACGTTCGTTCGAGTGTATACTCCCATCACATTCCGGAAGTAATAATGATTTGAACCCAGTTGTTCAAACCAGTGAACGGTACGGATCGAAAGGCTTCTATAATAGATAGGCTTGGATATGATGGCAGACCACACTGGCGAGGTGGGTAACGAATCCCTCGAATACTGACGCTAAGCGTAGGAAGGACCCGGTACAATAAATAATCCACTGGCGAGGTGGACGGAACACAGCGCCATGACATCACATGCCGGTAGATGAAACTTTTGTTGAGGTGGTGCGCTGATGGTGACCGTGCTTTAGACCCAATTGTTCAAACCAGTGGAAAGTGCGGATCAAAAAGCTTCCGTAACAGATAATCTTCCAGATGCTTGGAGTTTATGGCAGACCACACTGGCGAGGTGGGTAACATATCCATCGGATACTGACGCCAGGCATATGAAGGATCTTGTACAATGAATAATCCACTGACGAGGTAGACGAAGCATAACGCCATGACTTCTCAAGTAAGTTGAGCACTTGCAGGTAGATAAAGCTTTCTTGAGATGAATTTCCGAAGGTGGGAATGATTTGAACGCAGTTACTTTGAGTGGAAGGCGTTTGGTGAGTACTTTGGTTCGTCGCAATCAGCCGACAATTCAGATATGTCGACCAGCTATCCGGAAAAGCAACAGACAGCCGTTTCGCCCTATTGGGGCTCATCAGCGGTGGGCATCCTTTGGTCCTCTGCGGAGGATCGAACCCACGACTGCTAGTGGCTCTTGCCAACTAGCCCACAGATTATGCAACTGCGCCATGGAGGGCGGTACTCGACCATCACGAATTGTTAGCTAAATGCGACATATCCCGACCCATCCTCCACTGCCATTCAGGCACCTTCCATGCAGACGACAGCGGTTTTCCTTCCGGCGTCAGGACTTCCCGGTTACGGCAGCTATGAATCGACATAGCATTTTGTGGAATCCGTAAGGGCGAATTAGTATTACTTCCACTCAAAGTATTGAACGCAGTTGTTCAAACTGCTAGGTGATGCATATCATGGGGGACAGAATGCCCGAGGTGGTGGCATGAGCTCTCCATGTATGTCTCTAGGTCCTGTTTATAGATACTACGCTTCAGGTAAGTATATTCAGTAATTTCTATGCAGGTCGCGCGGGGGGAGAGGGAAGAAAAGGGCACAAAAAAGAAGGACTTCGAACTTAACGAGAGAAGTAAGGAGAGCCGGCGTCCTCAAGCCTTGCCATACATTTTACCTCATTTTATATGTGTATCTATATGTTATGGCGTCATCAGGTTGAATGTGCCTTCTACTATTGGGGATGAAATTAGAAAATCTGTGTTTAGAAACCAGGTGTCATGAAAGGTGGAGTAGTGCATCGAAGGAAATAAGGTGCAGTACACATTTGTGACAGAAGCCTCTCATTGGAGCGGTGAGTAGTTAGAACAAAAGCTGCAGCAATAGAACCGTGGAGGTGCCAGAAGAGCAGTTGAGCAAATTATGAAATAAAATGGAACAGCGGGGTCTCAATAGTCTAAGTGAGCCTCCCGAGGGCTGAACTCTACGGGGTCATAGGTAAGTCAGATGGATAGTGCTAACCAAAAGGGGAGATTCGGGAGGCAGTACATAGGAGAAGCAGACCTCATTTAAGTGAGTACTGGACACGCACGCCAAGCTGTCAGTAGAAAAGAATAGCGTCGATTTATATAAACTAAATCCGTAGGTAAGGTGAGAAGGAAAGGAGGATACTGCGATGCTAGATTCCTGTAAGTGTGTAAAGCTATGGATGCGGTGCCAAGTAAAAAGGTGCGAAGATACATTGTAAAAGATAAGTAGCTACCACACCGTGGGTAGTGGTGCCCAGGAGGCGAGGAAAGCCAGAGCAAATTTGTAGCAAAATTGTAGGAATATACGGAGGATATAGGCCAGATGAAAAGAGAAATGTCGGTGGTGTTGTGGATAGTAGGGTAACAGTTAAAGAAAAAGCGATGGGGTAACAGAGGTAGGTGGTCCCTAGATGGATAGGAAAGCCAGCGTCAAGAGAAAAGTTAAGAACTAGGAGGAGATAAGGTTATAGATAGGCATCATAGCCATGTACCCGAAGTGTTAAGCACAAAAGTGCGGAGATACAGTGAGAAATATAAGTCGTTGGAGGACTGTAGATAGGTAGTGCCCAGGAGGACTTGTGAACTAGAGTCAAATAGTTAAGAGAAGCGGTAGGAATATTCGATAAATGGAAGCTGGATTAAAAGCGAATATTTAATGGTGTTTTTGTTCATAAGGCAACAATAAGGATATTAGTAGCAGACATGGCCTGCTACTTGAGGTCTTGCGCATCAAAGTGCGGAGCTAGAGTGTGGAAGATGAGTCGGTGGATCACCAGATGTAGATGGTACATAAGTGGAGAGAAAGCCATGGTTTACAAGATAAGTGAAGATGTAGGACGAGATAAGGTTATAGGTATGCATCATAGCCATATACTTGAAGTCTTACGCACAAAAGTGCGGAGCTACAGTGAGAGAGCTAAGTCGTTGGAGGACTAGAGACAGGTGGTGCCTAGTGTGAGGGAAAAGCCAAAACCAAGCAGGTAATATAGGTGGCAGGAGTATGCGATAAATGGAATCGAGATGTAGAGAGAATAAGGAAGGGTATTGTGGTTCATAGAGGAACAGTTATAGAGATAAATAAATAAATAAATATTTCATTCTCGACTGTGCGAGGCATGCCCATGGAGGCATGATCAGATATGTACAACTGTACAAATATTTTATGGCAACTGTAACAGTGACAGTAGAAAATCGTTCACATGTTCATGATTGGAACAGTACAATAATAAATAAATAAATAAATAGTTTATTCTCAGTTTCATAGAGACACACCCATTCAGGCATGATCAAGATTTAAAAACAGATGTGTATCCCGCCGTTACATCGGGTTCAATCGTGTGTAGTTGAAACGGTGTCGGGAAGAGTTGAGATGTGAGTCTAGTCGACTTGCCAGTACGTAGTTGTGGGCAGTGACTTTATTCAGTGGCGAGTCACATCCGCCACGTCGCAGTGTGGTTAAACAGACTTTGTGGCTTTTTATAGGGAGAACGCTTGCCAGGCGATGACCCACCACGTCCTGCAACACAGCCGTAAAGCATTTTGAACATTAATGTTGAACTGGCAAGGCCGCTAGACGACTGGTTTTACCTTCGGATTTTTGCAGAGTAATGGCTTCTAATTTCCTCTGTTAGTTGGACAGGTAATTTGTTCGGGGTCGCCATGAGTTTTGAGGTCGGTGGAGGAGAGGGACATCGCGATTATTCTTCTGGCTGTATGTCCAGGTGAGCAAAAGTTCAACGTTTCCGCTGTCCAGCTTTTTCAGATGTATAATGTATGGGAGTATGAGGATATGTCCAGTTCTCCATACAGGACAAGGGTTACGGTGATGGTAAATCGGTCCTTTCGGAGTTCTACTATGCTCCATGTGAGTCCTTGTGGATTGTTACGTCCGTCTTGGGCTATAACTGTTCCTCAGTCCAATCCCAGATCTCCAAGAAGTCCCGGACCTCAGAGAAAAGAGAAAGTGAGGGACAACCGAGAGAAGACTGCAAGAACAGGCATGGGGTTGAACATTGTTAATGTCTTGTGTTACAACATTTGGGCTTGAGACAAAAGCATGCACACTGAGCAACAAAAATTGTGCTGAAAATGTCTTTTGAATATCCTATAGAATTATTAGCCGTATAGGTGGATTGCTAACGCCTGCGTAGAGACAAGAGCGTTGTACCTGTAAGTAAAGTACGAAGTATCCGTTTAGTATGGGCCAATAATTGCTTGGGGGTAGAGCAAGGAGAGTTAGAATATTGGTAGTGATTGTCAGGTGCATGAACAGCACGTAGTTAGCGCAATCGTAGAGGGAGGGCATAATAAGCGAAATAGGTTGCCGCGAGAGTATTTTAAAGATCAATTGGTGGCACGGCAGCGGAAGGATTGGATGCAGATATTCTAAAGGAATAAATGTTATTGAGATACGGAATGGCTCCTAACAAGCACTGGCTCCTCGCATATGCATGGGGCTAATGGCCACTAGCTACTTCTGAACAGAGATGCCAAATTTACAATGACCGACAGATGGTGGCGCTAGGAGAGACTCAGTGGCCAGCTGTAGCCATTGCAATCAGTCGCTTGGTCACTAGTGTATGCCTATAGGGTCGCTGAGGGTATCAACAGGCCAGTGAAGGTAAGTGATAGGTCATACTCTACTGGAAGGAAAACCTGAAGGTCCATGTAGTTG
>OX104064.1:180355677-180378167 GCA_944474145.2 Dicrocoelium dendriticum
GCTCAGCTTTTGTGATACCTTCCTGTGGGGTACTTTGTCACATGCTTTCGAGAAATCGACGAACAGCACGCCCATTACGTAACCTCAGCCCAAGCTACACGAGCAACCAAAAATTTTTCAGGTAGGATAGATACTTCCCGAATCCGGGTTATGACCTACTGGGTAAAATAATTATATTTAGGTGACCTTCCAAGGAATAGCGTGTTAACTTTTCAAGCAGTTTGGCCACGATACTAAGCAGCATTATTAACCAGTATTTGGCTACCGGCGTCCTGCAGCCGTTTCTGAAGATAGGATGGATGATAGCCTCCTTTGATGCAGAATGTAAGGTAAAGCTTTCAAGTGACTTCTAAACACCATCGTCAGTGGTTCCCGTAGTTCCGCCGCCAACTCATGTAGAAGCTTCGGGTAAATTGATTCAGCCGCAGCTGCTTTAGACGCGTTCAGTTCTTGTAGACGCATAAGGTGTTGCGTTTCCATCACAGTAAATTCAGCTAACGAAGAACCTTTGGATCTCGAGACTTATTCAGCGCTAATCTTTATTAATTACACAATCCTGTCAGCGTCTACATACGCATGAGTTTCATCGGCCCGCGTCAAAGTTGGAGTTAGCGACTTCGAGCCACAGCGCCACTTAACGTAAGACAGGAACTTGTTCAGATTTTCCGAAGCTCCATCAGCCAATCCCTTTTCGTACCACATTTAAGCTTTCGTTAAGTGCTATTGCAATTTTAGCCTCGCGGAACCTAGCATGGGTGCTAGTTGATAGAGCAGCACGTCATCAATAAGAACGCTGCTGGAGCGGGTACTTGCCAGCGGCAGCTATCCACGGAGGCCGTGCTCGCGTCCTTTTTGTTATCGCAAGCGTGATGTAGGCCGCAGACGCTACCGTGAGATAAGGGCTAAATTTATACCAAGCTGCTTGAACCGTATCGGTCACCAAGGTTTAACAACGCAACCCAAAAGCTTTGGTACGCATTACTTGATAGATAGCACGTCTTATGGTTGGATATGGCGCAGCAATCAGTGGGACGCCTGGTCAGCAGACGGTTGAATAATAAATAGACATGAGCACTAGCACCTAATGGAGAACCGTAAGTGATGTCGTCTACGAAGTCTAGTGATTTGGCAAAATCGGAGTCCAAAATAGACAGTACTTGGGTGTCCATGGGGATGAACATGAACTGATGTAACGGCACATGTAGCGTGGGTTCACGGAGAACTGCACCGAAAGTACCTTCAACCTAGTTGCATGAAACTTTATCTATATTGTGTGTTAATGTGTAACTTCATACCTAAGTACGACGTCTTAAAATGTCTCCCATTTTTGGAACACGTTTATTTTCTACCTGCCCTTGCTAGACATAACTTTTACTTTTATCTGACTCTTTCTAATTCCTTCGCTCTTATTCTTTTCCATGAGTCCGACCTGACAGGGCGTTGAAGCGGTCCGAAAATTTTGAAGTTCGTGGAGAACCAAACCCCGCCTTGAGAAAATGTGCATAAATAATGCTTGACGCGCCCCTTCGTCGTTAAAGATAGCACGGAGCACCAACGTCGTCTTAAGGAGCCAGCTGAAAAGCACGCTGGGAACGCACATCCACGTCAACAGTGTACGTAAAAAGGCCTCTGTATTTGTTACGGAGGCCGGAATGCTAGTGTTATAAAATGCCCAGAGCTGAAAATGACGTTGTACAAACAACTGCTCTACTGCTTGGTATGGTAGGCGCGAACAATGAGCATATACCCTCAACTTTCTCGCACTCTATGCGGGAGCATGGGTTTGTATACATGTCGCTCTAAGCCCACGCTGTCACAACATCTAGTCACAATCGTGATATATACTTATATTTATTTATTTATCGGCTTATAGGCCATACTTGTATATCGCATCGGGTTATCCAACGCCGGAACCCAATTTCAGATGTTATGCGTACCCTAGCTGCAGTAAGGGCCTCACTCAATTCCGCCCTTCTCAAAGCTTTTGCACTATACTTGAACAAAATGCCCTCTCTAATTGAGTAGCTTACCAAAATCATTCTTATTGCACGTCACGGACACAACGGGAAAATTTTCCGTTTGATACCTCAGAGAAAGCCGTTATACCACGAAGTATGGTAAGGCTATTAAGTTATTTGGTATTTACCACATTTGTGAATTCCTTCGCAAAAACCCAGTTCATGATAAAGCTTCAGTCGTAACTGCACGTACAGCTTCGCCACTGGCCTTTGAATACGTAACCGGTCTTAGTTTTCCCTCCCATCAATTAGGAAGAATCAGTTACCATGAGTAACACCACGCCAAGGCCTTGGATGTACTCTTCTTCTATTATTTTGCATTGCTCTAGGTTTCCCCGCATCCCGTGCTAAAAGAACGTTTGGCTGCACAATTTTATGCTTTTACTTAACCAGTATCATAGTTCTTCCCCTAGGAAAGTGGGACAACATTCACAGCCGCGCAACGCTGCGCCATAGCCTTGTATTTGCCCACTTTCACTATACCCGCTGCCTTTGGTTTAGCACCTTGCTGTAATTCGACTTACAAGTTCAAATCTTCCCCGTGTCTGCTTAAGCTGCTTTTGCTTGCCTCCGCTATTAAGCTTTAGATACCAAATTCCCTTGCGCTGTGCCACGCCATAACCTAGATGGTGCTGATAATTACTTACGTTAACTGACTGCGAATAACTAACTAAATAGTTTATGCTCGCAAGCCTCGAGGTTCTCCCACACTCTGCAGCAAATGAGCAAACAGCTTCACCACTTGCGTTTCACCTTGTAACCAGGCTTAGCACTTCTCTCTTAGTAAGCTTGGAAGGATCAGTTACCCTGCGCGATCCAGTGTTATAGCCTAAGATAGACCCAGTTATTTAGATTTACTTGGCTGAAGTCTCCCACCGCCGAAATTGGCGAGTAGATGTAGCCTTCGTTTTTCCTACTCAACCAGTCTTAGGTCAACTGTTCTGGGAAGCCGCACGACCTTATCCCCCGCGCGATACAGCGGGATATGCCCGTTTTTGCCCACATATAATCATATCACTATCGCTGCTTTGCCTCTGCACTGCTGGCTAACTAGGGAAACTTAATTCCTTACGAGACACGGAGTCATAGCGGCGAACATATCCCTATTCGTCCTCCCCAAGCCAAATTCCGTCATTTCGTCTGTTTAGTGTACTCTTCGTAAATCAATCTAAATTGAATTGTTGGCTATTTACATGTTTTGCATTTCGAGTGTTTCTTTCGCGATTTTGTTAGATTTGTGCCTATGACTCTAATTTTGCTCGTGCCCAACTTACTGCGTCTGCTTAGTATACATATTACTTGACATTGTATCCGTTAAGTTGAGACTAGTGTGTTTGATGAGCCTGTCAGTTATGCTCACCTATATCCTTCCTCTCCGCCCCCAATTCCCTCACTGCAGTAAATTAGTTTACTCACAGTCACCAGCAACACCACATAACCATCGCTTTCTAGTTTAGCTTGCAAGCCTTGCATCTGCTTTCCTGTTGTATTTGACACACATGGTTCTGATGCTTACTTGACTTGCCAGTTAAAACAGCAGCACTCCACATACGGCATAATCAACAGGAAAAAGCTGCCTACGTAATCCGTTCTCTCGACTCTAAATTCAATCATTACTTTAGATATAACAATCCTGATTACTTACAACGACAAGGCTAGGTTTCCTGCACCTCAGTTCATTTCTGGTGCCTTTCCTTAGTCGTTCAATTATGTAAGTGCGTTGGATGATCACTAACTAGTATGTACCGCTTACCCACTCTGCCCAACGGACACAGCCTTCACACTATGGCTTTCCAAATAATACTACATGCTTTAAGAATATGTACTTATAAAGCGTTTTGCTTTGGCTTGAGCTTACGTGTTTGCGCTGTAGTGGTGCATTATAATTTCAGGAATTCCTAATGACTTTAGTATCAGGCGATAAAGCAAACATGATCGCAAATTCACAGTCAGAATGGTGGGTGTCGGACATGCTGTGGTGAATTACGCTATTGCTTGCTTTGGCCATGGTTCAACCTGGTGTCGTAGCCGGCGACATAACACAATTAGTGTCGGGTTGATGAGCTTTAGCCTTAAAGGCTCAGTCTCAAGAAGTAAGCTTATTGTTTGTGTGTGCGATGCGTCCAGATCGACAGAGCGCGAGGTCGTGTGACGTACGGCCGGAGTTGCGGGCTGTAATGTTCTTGAACCATTATTCTTAACTGCTTAGGAGGCAGAGGAAGTATGCATATTTTGTAAGGGTGGTTTGTCGGGTATTATTAAAATAAGCCCGAGGTTAGCCTGTTGTTTGATGAGGAGTTTACTAGCAAGCAATACTTGAGCGAGGTCTTGGCCTCAAAATTTTGCTGATGGCTGGGCACGTACGTCTAAAACTTTTCGTAGGCGACTTGCCGTACAACTGATGAGCAGCAGGTTACACATGTACCTAAATAAATAAATTCAGTATGCTCGGGTAATGGGTGACACGCCTACGTAGGCACGATCATGTTAAAGCTACAGTTAAATGTCTGGGGAAGGTAGGTAACCGGTGCAACTTAGCCAGTTAGAGTGCAGCTGTGGGTTCCTACATGAATGTTGGGGTGCATAGGTGCAGCTCTTATTCGTGTTTGAATATATTCAGTGTCAACTTGATAATCATGGGGCCGTGTCTTTAGTTGAAGACGATTCACAGCTGCCTCCACGCAGTGTTTTTAAACAGAAGTTAGTGTCTTTTAATAGGGAGAAAGATTGCCAGGTGAAATTCCACCACGTCCTGGAGCACTTCCGCCAAACATGTGCGGGAACGTGGTAGACCTGAACCACCCAGTTGGTGCCAAGAGGAAGTTATAGTGTCGTTGCCGGTTGTGTAGCATGAGATTGCTGACAAGCCATAAGAGAGTGACGGCACGCTTCCCAGGCAGGACCACGAGTTAGGTAGGTAGGGATTGATTCAGGTGTGCTGTGGTACTCATTTGTTTTGACGGATTTTTAAGCAGGACACGGCTGTTCCACTCTCCGGGATGGGGCATCCAGATCCTGTTGACCAGTGGCAGTAGACCAGGAAGGAGGTGAGTGTGTTGGAGGTCTGGTTTGATGTACCTTTGTCTCCGTAGGTTTATTCTGTCACAGACCCACAGCCAGCTAGGCTCCTTGTTAAGTTCTTATTGGTATCTTCGGCCCTTGGGGAAGAGAAGGGCGATGGAGTAATCCCAGTGTAATCCGTATCTGTAAACTAATAGGTTGTCTGGTACTTTGGACATCATGGCGCCTTTGTCACAACAAATGCGCTGATTAACTTCGCTGAGGGTGACATCGAGCAGTCACCGCCTTCTAATAGGTCTGGTGTATGCTTAGGTTGTTAACAAAGGAGCTGAGGTTAGATAGAGCATGCTTAATAGCCTTAATTCATACTTAAATAGGCCAACCTAAATTCCGAGCGTGTGAGCTTTCACTAGAACTTCAGCAAGTGGGTCAGAGAGTCGAATCACGCATGTTATGTATCAAGGATGTAGCATCGTTAATAGTCTAAAGCATTGTAGACTCCTCCCCTTCACAGCAAACGTCACCACAGGGTGACGTTTAACGACCAACAAGCGTTTCTAACTGAACGGGTTAGTGCATTGCGGAAATAAACCTAACAATTTGAAACGGTTCGCATTTTTGCATGGCTATTCAGAGTTTCGAAAACTGGGTATAACTAATTTGTTGGTCGATTTGTGTTACTACTTATTAACACAATATATTCTATACTACCATCATAGGTTTTGCAACTCTCGATCGCTTTTCTTGTCTGTATCTTCGTGACATACCATATTTTACGGATTTCACGTTGTTTGTTGCCTCTCCATTCCTTGTTTACCCCTGAGCAGTGCAAGCTAAACGTTATAAGCCCAAACTTTCTGCAACGACCGCAGTGCAAGCAGCAGTAACCTTAGCACCCTCAGCATATTCATCCTTGGTGAAGGATTGCATGGTCATGTTTATGGACCCACTTAGTATAGCTCAAGCTAAAATTTATCAAATAGCAAATAAACCCAGCATGCTTAAAGATGAGCTGTTTACGATGAATGCAACTTTGAAGAACCACAAACAGCTGTCACTTCTATTGGGATTAATAAATACTGATAATGCAAATGAACGGAACGCGACTGGCTAGGTATTAGCGGTACTTAGCAACGAAGTAACGAAACGTGTACGTCGTTCCTAGAACGCCGTCGTATTCAACGTACCTGATCACTTGCCAATTGAAAATGTGAAGCTTTATCCTCTGAGTGTTTACAACACACCACGGGGTGCTGCGCATGCAAGCTGTTACACACGTCCGGCAACACTCGCTCTTACCCTACAGTTTTGACTTCCCTACTCCACACCTTGCTAAAGCATTTATGGGTCATAGACTGACTGTGTCCACAGGGGCAAACCTTGGACCGATTATCAGTAAGCCTGACAAAATCCCTCTTCATAGATCATTAATTTCTTCAATCAAACCAACGGGCAAGCACAATGCTCATGCTGAATAAGCTGCAAAAGCTCCGGCCAATTTAATCCTCATGCCAGCGATAGGCCATGACTTGTCTCCGAAACAACCTTACAGTTCTGATGCGAAATTAGCAACAGCGCGAAGGTTGCTATGGACTGAAGTCAACGAAGGATCTTCGTCTGTTTTGGCTATCATAAGCATCAATTCTGCTAGCGATGTAACTTATAGCTACTCCGATATGCTTGACACTGACGCCGTACCTGGTCAGTCACCGAATCGCCTTCGTAACTGCGTAATTAAATTGGCTGCTCCACTGCCTGCTGTTACCGGCCCCAAGCAGAAACCACATTTCACCGCAAAACCCACGATAACAGGACATATATTTCGGACCGCATTGAACAGGTATTTTTCACCCTCATTCCCCACCCTTGCCGTTGATACTAACAGTGCTATGTTGCATAGCAAAGCGGCCAAGAGTGTTCACTCTACTACTGGCATTGTAGGCCAGACTTTTAGGCCTGATTCTGTTGTTTACTTGCCTGCTGACAACAATCGGCCCAATAGTCGCAATCTGCCTCAAACCCCAAGAACCTAGAACAACTTACGCCAACCCAACAACAGAAAACGCCCCAAAGCATGGCTTTCAACACCAGCATGGTACAGCAACAACGCAGATTCCAATATTCTCAAAGCGATTGGAGTGCAGGTCCCCGCAGCCATCGCCTACATTTATGAGTGTAGTAACGCCCCAACGCAACATCTCACGCCGAAAACCTTATCTACTTTAATAGCCCGATGCTGTTTTTTCGTTGCTTAATGACAACAACAGATCCAAGCGTTGTATTTGGCTTCCAACTCCGTGAACCTCGAAAAACATGCCAACTTAACAACAGAGTAAATCACAACCCACGGCTAACGAAGCCAGTGAGGTACCGTAACACCGCCAAACCCAATAATCACAGTGCAGATAAACAAGAGCGCTGATCGCCGCAGCAATCACCTTCATTTAGAAATGTGGTATTGCCTCAACGCATCTTCTCCCCTCGCAAACCTTGTCTAGTTGAAAAACTACACATTACAGGGCTCAATCGCGGCCGCAATCGCACCATCGTAACCAGCGCATCGTCACCATATCTCCATACAGTTTTACATGCACCAATCTCGCTGGCAAAACGACCTCCCAAACAAGTCATTTCCAGTCGCTACACTGCTTAGTTACGACCCCCTGAACTTCATATATCGCTGAAGAAGCGTAGTTGGACGCAGCCAAAGGGTTTATCTAAGAAGACGAGTTACCTACCTGCACCACGGTCGCCTACATAAGATGAACGAACAAACCAGACCAAATACGCACCGCATCCAAGAAACTTTACCTTAGCCCCCACGAACCCTATCCCAATTTTATGGGGTAATGAGGGACACTGCACGTCTTAAACATATCGAACTATGCAGTAAAATCTAGCACAACTTTTGCACCTTCTGCAAACGACTGTCCACAGCCAGTCTCAATTTCATGGCTGTCTCCTACCGACTCACAGTTAGTAACCTCCAACCATACCACCTACGAACCTTCTCCTGGAAAATGCAGTCATGCCGATTCGGACAGAATGCCTTGCCAGTTAGTAACCATCATTCAATTGCGGATAACTCGCAAAATACTGTATGTATTGCATTGTTTTTACTTTTAACGTAAGCAGCGGTTAAAACTTGTCATTAACAGCCTATGTTGTCTAATTTAGCAGTATTCTGGCCTTAGAAAAGGTTTTACTTTTTTCTAAGATTTACTCAGGTTAAAATTTTGCGCCAGAAAGCAATATCAGCGCTAGAAAAGTTTGGCTATATTGTTTGTTAATTCGTATTTTTCTAGTAAAGCAAGCCGTTCTAGTATGTCTTAACAGATCCTTTTTATTTTCAGCTGCCTTGCTCGAACTTATTTTTTAACTCTGCGTATCGCTCTTCCTCTTCTTTCTTCCATGTGTGCACCAACAATTGTGTCGACTGAGCGGGCCAACAAAAGTCCTAAAGTGAACTTGTGGTGAATTGGATCCTGTTGCAAAGAAGAAAGGCAAAAATATACCTCTGCGCAGTTTTCACGACAAAAGAACAAGGAGATCAATATCGCCCGAAGGAACCAGAAAAATTTCAAGGTGGACGCCTGCGACCCCAGCAGCTGTGCACCAAACAATGCCAATGCATTTGTAATTGCCAACTAGAAATATAAACTGGTATTTTGCCTACTTTCATGCAAGGGCATCAGATTAATATAAAGATTGAGCTGTACCCTTAAGGGTGCAGCCTCTAGACGGCCTAGAAATTTACCTACGTATTTATTGAATTATTACTCCCACACCACTTTTTTCTTTCTCAGGTCGCTGGCAAAGTAACCAAAACCTACCCAACTTCTTCACTTCCTGGTGCTGTCAATTCACTCTACACTTTCAGTCCTGCTCTAGCATGTCTTTAACACAATTAAAGAAAAGTCCCATACCCACACCACTCCGTGTCTTTGTTACCCCACATCATGAGCACTATGCCAATGATTGCCAATCCAGATGGAGATACCCAAAGCTCTCCAGCTTGTTCCAACCTCTTTCTTATGGCACTTACCGGGACACGGTCCGCCACGTCAGATTCGTCAGGCACACAAATCCTCGATCGCCAAAATCTGCAGCCTCCTACACCCGTTGGGGTTGTCCCCACACTAGGAGCACCAGTACATGTTGTCACATCGGCTGATGTATGCAACCCGGGAACTGTATATAATATTGCATAGGAAGCACCTCCACCACTCTCTTGTTACGACTCTACTACAGTATCTGGCGACCCGATGACGGGACGATGCTAATACGACTCGTATACTTTCTTCCTCCTCGAGGTTAGATCAATTAAAAAGCAAATGCACCTTGTAGGCCCCTTCTTCAAGTCCGCATATGGGGCTGATAACAGAAACATGTCATTCGGCCGACGCTTAAGACGCACAGTTCACATTCAGGGCACGCCGCTTACTGTAACGGACGTGCCAGTAAACTTGGTGGCATGCGTGGACACTGCACGTGAACGTACCTACTAGACAAGCTAGCCCGCTTGACCTTATGTTCACTAACGGTATCCCGTACGCTTGCGCCAGCGTGTTAGACAATATAACGGGCAGCGACCACAAGGTCTTGAAGCTGTCTTTTGTGCACCCTAAATCCCTTCAACGTGCAGTCACAAACTATGAAGTATTTTGGCTCCTCCAGCGCATCAACTGCGAAACCTTTTCCTCCCTTGTCTGAGCATTACCTGGGATGAATGCTTCTTCTCCAACAATATAGATACTGCCGTCAGTGTTCTTTATAGCAAGTTTACCAACAGCCTATATGTGCTTACTACAAAACAAAGGGAGATAAGAAATCGTCAACCTCTTGAGGATGCCTCCACACGCAAACTGACCAGCAGACTTAAGATAATGCACTCTCGCTACATCAGTACCAAAACTTTCACCTTATCATCCGTATGAACGAAGTAATCAGGTCAGGTCAGATGGACGTTAGAGGCTTCCGCCTAACGAGCGTCCAGTTCTTGTGCCGGTAAGTGAAGCGGCCCCCCGGGCACTTCGACGTTGGATTGTCTCTGCCTGCTTCTGCAATGGAATGAAGCAAGAACAAGAACAATCTCTGCACTTTCATATACCAGCATCAAAATACACTACATATTCCAGTACTACTACAATATCTCTGGAAAAATAATGGACCAACAATTGTCTAATCCCCTTTTGAAGGCTTCTACGGTCTCAGACTCCACTAAATCAGAAGGAAGTTTATCCCATAAGTTAACTACTCGGTTCGTAAAAAACTTTGCTTTGATGTCCAAACGAGCTCTGTGATGTTTGAGCTTCAGGCGATGCCCGCGCAGATGGTCTGACGTAGCCAACTCAAACAGATAGGTGGAACTAATACCACTAAGTCCCTTAATGATCTTAAATGTCTCCATCAAATCCACTCTCAACCTACGCTGTTCCAAGGAAAATAATCCTAAGCTACTTAGACGATCTTCGTAAGACTTCGCTCGTTGCCCTTCAATCATTCTGGTCGCAAGTTTATGAATCTTTTCTATACAAATGATGTCCTTCCGGAGGTACGTTGACCAGGTCTGAACACATGACTCCAGATGTGGCCTGACCACTTCTTTGTATAAGGGCAGGAATACTTATGCTTTAGTGTCACTCAGCGCCCTCCTAAGACGAAGTAACTCGTGTCGTGTTTTATTGGCAGTATGGCGACACTGTGCCGAAGGCTTAAAATTGTTTGCTACGATGACACCTAAATCACGGGCTTGGTCAGTACACCGCAATGATAGAGATCCCACAGGAGACTGAACTGCAATTCCGCTACCCCTACTAGTCAATAGTTGACATTTGTTGGCATTTAGAGATAGGTCCCATTGGCTTGACCAATTAACCACAGTGATGATGTCCTTAGCCAATATCGCTCGGTTTCCCCTACTGACTAGCTTCAAGTCATCTGCGATGATGCAGCAGAGATCCTCAAGAAGTGGAGCCAGGTCATTTATAAACACAAGAAACAGCAATGGACCCAGAACCGAACCTTGGGGGACACCGCTGTAGGCATGGCCAACACTAGAACTCGCTTCCCCAACCCTGACTCTGAATGTCCTTCCACGTAAGAATTCAGAGAGCCATAGTACTAGTTGAGGATGCAATCCAAACCATGTCAGCTTCTCAATTAAAAATCGATGATTCACGGAGTCAAAGGCTTTACTGAAGTCCAAATAGCACGCCTCTACCGACATCCAACTATCAAGACATCGGGTAATCTCGTCTAAAAAGCACAACAAATTGGTAAGACAAGACTTATTTTTGAGAAAGCCACGTTGTTCCGCTCTAATTAGATTGTGCTTAGTCAAGTGCTCACAGATCCTGTTCCTTATAAGCTTTTCCAAGCATTTCAGCATAATGCTGGTCAAACAAACGGGTCTATAGTTAAGAGGCACCGACTTAGAACCCCCTGTGAATGTCAACAATAGTTACCTCCTTCCAATCAGGTGGCAGCTTGTCCTCCTGAAGTGACTGGTTGAATAACTGCGCTACGGGATACTAAAGGATATCAGCCGGAGGCTTAACTATGGCGGGATGTACGCTATCAGGACCAGCTGATTTATAAGGGTGCAAACTGGCCAGCACTGTGAAGGCCTCTGACACATTGCGAATAATTTCCCGCATTGTGTAGCTAGTTGAGCAGTGCGGCTGTGATGGCAAAGCTGACCCACTATCCTTCCGATGCAGGCTTTGGTAGACACGTAGCACCGCTTCTACTTTACCAACTTCGTCTACAGCCTGGGTACTGTCCTCCATGATTAGACAGCCGACCACCCCTCTTAAAGAAGCTTTTGAATGGACATAACTCTAATAACACTTGGGATTAGTTTTCGCAAATTTGGCCAACCTAAGCTCATATGAGTACTTCGCCTGCTGCTGTAACTTAATAGCCATGTTTAGACACCTTTTGTACTGCAGCCAAAGTCAAAAGCCCCGAGTTTCTTGATATTTTCTCCACTCAGCATTGCGCCTCTTTATCGCTCTATCAGTTTTTCTTCTTCACCATCGGGATTTCCCAAGATGTCTCCTGGGGCGAAGAGGAGCACATTCATTCAGCAACTGTACAAGTCCACTTTTGTGTAGAAGCCACCTCTGTTCCAAAGTGGCCTTGTCCTGTTCAGGGACCCAAGTGATCTGAAGAGCTCGATCCCGCATCTTCGTAAAATCAATACGATTTAAATCTCTTCCCATTCAACGGTTCTCTGCAAGTCTCGGTGTGGCTAGAGAAAAGGTCAAAACACAATGATCACTCTTACCTATGGGTGGCTCCAAGCATAGGTCAATCAAGTGACCATGTCTGGCGATCACGATATCAAGGGTTGAAGGGGTACTCCCAGTACGACTCCTAGTCGGAACATTGACGTATTGCTCGAACGCATTTACGTACATCCAATCTACTAGTTCCTTCTCTAAAGTACCCACCCTGTTTTCAGCGTGCTGCCAATCGGCGTGCAAAAGGTTTAGGTCACCGACGATCAGAAAATTAGGTGCGGCCATTGCCGCCTGTCTTAGTAACGTACCAAGATCCCTGTCCTCTTCTCGGGTGGAGGATGGGCTACGATAAACACATACTATAATCTCCAATCTACCCCATGCCCTTAGATAGCAGGATACCACCTGAACATAGGCAGAACTATGGTAAATAGAGCCTCCCAGTTATTATATTGGCACTTTATAAGCAAGAGTGCGCCTCCACCAGTCTGTTACCCGGGCCTGCCAGCCCTGTAGAACGCAAAGTCTATAAGCAGATCACCAATAAGGTCATCTGGAGAGAGCCAGGACTCCAACACAGCGGCCACATCAACATGCTAACAACGCGTCACTAATTCCCCCCATTTGTTACGCACACTACAAAAATTAGTGTACCACACGCTTAGTCTCTCCGAACGCGGTTCTTTCCCCTCAGACGTAGAGCGCCAGGGGATACCCCGTATTTTTACCCCTTCATTTCGAACAGCTGCCTGAGTCGATGCATCGACGCTGGGCTGCTGTAACGCATTACAGGATAATCACTTTCCTGGCTTCGCCAGCCTGGCAGATTGGAGAGGATCACAAAGTAAAGCGCATGCTTTAGTAGATCACGCAACACTTTGTACTAACAACAATGCAGTCGCTTATTCGACTAAAAAAGCGGCGGGGCTGCAGCAATCATATCCTGCTAATAATCCTCGTGCTTCCTGATAAAAGTATGGTCACTGGTGCGGACGATCTCTACGAATTCATTAGCACAAAGTTCTGTTACTCCTTCACCAGCTATGACTCGGCGTTGCCAGCTAAGATCCCCAAGTACAATGAAGATAATATGCACACTATTGACTTTGACTTATACAATATCAAGCGAGCACTTTGCAACTTGGAACTATTACACTACCCAGGTCCTGACGGTGTCCGTTCTCCCGTATTAATACTAAAAGACCCGGACATAACAGTAATTTTCCCCAACGTTTTCACCACCACAATGAACTGCGGACGGTATCGGTCTAATTGGAAGCACGCAAAATCCATAACACGACACCACCGAGGCTGTCGCACAAATACGGACAACTATCGTCCTGTTAATCACGCAAATACTGCGCCTCGGCTCACAAAAATAATAACAAAGGACGGGATGTTTTGCTTTTGAATGCAACGCGAACCAATTATTAGGTCCCATAATAGGTCAGGTAAGCAGCCTCTCACATTCAGACTAATATCATCAGCATCGGTTTATCTATGTTTCTATCCAACAATGGTAGTATTCGTTCAATGTTGTAAACACGCTTTGTTAAATCGGTCTTTGGACGCTGCACGTGCAGCAACTTCTTCCTACGTAGTAGTTGTAGTATGAGCCAAACCAGCGACCTGATGTAAACAACGCGCTTGCAAATAATGTATACAAAGCAAAAGTACATCGGTTTCAGAGTATCATAGGCACCGTTGTTTGCCATCAGTCTTTCGCTAGTGATTCTTGATTCAATGCTATCTGTCTGCTTGGCTGCCACTTGTCCGTTGTGTCTTTTTTTACCCAAGCTTTCCACAGCTTCATCGGCCAGAACGAGTAGGATTATCCACTGGAGCTGGCTGACACATCCTCCATAGATAACTGGCTTAAAAGCTTGATGCTTTCTTCGGGATATGAAGGACCTACGCATCGTTCCAAATGTAGCTCTTTTCGCCATTCTGGATATGCTAATTTTACGGGGTCTAAACAGATGAATTTAGCTCGCCTCTACTCACAGTATCACAATCTACTCACCTGGAATAATATGTCTACATGGATCCCCTGATCCACAACGGGACAAATAATTCTGTCATGCTTACCTTTACTGCCACGGATATCTTTGAATATATTCACCGGCGTACAACTAATTGGCTTTGTTGCCTTACATTTCCGGAAGAGCATTCTGATTCTCCATTCAAATGGAGGTATTCCGATGCCATTGCATGGACGGAATTGTTGCTCCTTAATGGCGCTCTAATAAAAGGCGTTTCCTTAGGCCATTCTTGGAGCTTTTCCTTGACCATGGAAATATTTGCACTCAATTAGTACTTTCATTTGAGCGAATTCTGATTCTATTGTGCGGCGTAAGTAACTCGCCACGATCCCACATTGGACAAAGGTATGTCATTTTCGCCTGTTATGGTCGTATTCAGCCACACGGAACCACTGCACTTGCCATCCCAAAGCAAGCCCTGTGTGGATAGCAGGACACGGTCTGCGCAGCCAGACTAGTGTAATACAGAAAACGCCAGCCACTATTGAAAATCCTTTTACTCACCTGCACCACTCATCATTCGCCTTCACTACTCTTTTGCATGTTTGACCAGTTTCAACGACTACTGCCAGATTTTTACCAAGCCAATTGGTTCACTAACGAAAAAATTTGGCTGTTAACTGACTGAAAATACTAGAATGCGCAATCGTTCTGTAGGGTGCATCGCCGGCTTGCACTGCTGTTCAACAAAATCTACGGCAGTGTTCGACAACCGGTGGGTTTTCGCCTTGCAAGCGTGTTCCCTAGTAATGGCCACAAATGTATGCCCAACAACACTGCAACGTGGCGGGTGTGACGCGTCACTGAATAAAGTCATAGCTGAACATTTTACATTAATGCAGTCATCAGACTTCTAAATACAACCTGTGCAACCGACGTTAATAGGAAGCATGTTTTAAAGGAACACCGAACATTCGGTGCTTTTGTGGACACTGATTGCACCAAAACTGCTTTGGCCCCTGTGCTCAGGGATTACTACATGGCGAAATCACGCCGAACTTGAATATTGACACAACAGTTTTGTACCTGATTTTTACGCGCTACAGCGCTATCATTTTCCTTGGTCGGACTATAGTCTGACAAAATGCTTTCTCGTATGCATTACTGCAATTCGGTTACGATCTTTATTAAAATGAAATGTTTTACTATTCCAAAGCAGCTAAGCGTGTATGCATATTTGATCGAGCCATTATCGGTGCGCCCCGTTTTTCTCAGAATATGCCATTTTCTTATTTGTTCTAGTTACGATTGGCTATCTTTTATTTAGCAATGTCAGGGGATACTTTAGAGTTGTCTAAATATCCAAAGCGATATTTATACCGTACAATTCTTATGTGGGTTTCCAGTTAGTCTTTGATGACCCATCGGTGTTTTCACGTTTAATACGAAAAACCGAACACCGCAGGAAACGGAATAACCTCGTCACGTTCACAGCAATAGGTTTTGTCCGTATCGCATTTGCTTGTGTTCTAATGGTACCTTGGGCATATTTATTTCTGTTTAAAACGGATTTAGCTTGCATTATGCTTAACCTTTGTTTTAAGGTGGCCAGCTCCTGTACTAATCAGTAGCCACTCATACTAATTGGAGCAGCAGAATTTTGCTGAGAAGTGACTAGTTGGTTACGACATTATCTTCATGAGTAATGGATGCAAATAGCACTTTTATTCTACAAGTTATTGTACTGAACTGAAACATGCTTATATACCTTCTCACTAATTCCTGCTTCATAGCATTCAAGGTCTAGTGGAAAAGCCTACAAAAGTTTAATAAAAAGCTCAGAAGTTATGCGAAGAGTTACTCCAGAGTTTGGTTAATTCTGTGTCCGAACCTGGCTACGTGCCTCGGCGAGAAGGCAGTCCCAGTCACCAAAGATTCCAGGCATCAAACACTGCGCCAACACACCGAATCAGCACACTGAACGCACGCGCAGCAATATGATGCAGGACCGCTGAAGGAATTTTGAAGCATTATTGTATTGCTACAAATAAGTAAATCTTTGCTTGGTTCAAAGCGGTCCTTACGTTTGCTTTGCTGTTCTCCTCACACTTTTTCCGAGGTAAATAATTACTTTCGGATCCGGGCTTGAACCGAGGAACTGCGTCCTTTCCTGAGACGAGACGAACAAACCGACGATGACTTAACCGGACCAGGGCTGTACATCAATTCCGTGCAACCGCACTTACCACCACGACCGATGTCCGGTGTGGATAGTTGGACACGAAGTCTTTCCATCACAGAAAAGTATACAAAATCAGACCCCAGATAGTTTAAATCTTTTACTCACCTGTACAATCACCTACTGGACTCTCATGATTCCTCCCTACTCGTTTTGGCCGATGAAGCTGTGGAAAGCTTGGGTAAAAAAAGACACAACGGACAAGTGGCAGCCAAGCAGACAGATAGCATTGAATCAAGAATCACTAGCGAAAGACTGATGGCAAACAACGGTGCCTATGATACTCTGAAACCGATGTACTTTTGCTTTGTATACATTATTTGCAAGCGCGTTGTTTACATCAGGTCGCTGGTTTGGCTCATACTACAACTACTACGTAGGAAGAAGTTGCTGCACGTGCAGCGTCCAAAGACCGATTTAACAAAGCGTGTTTACAACATTGAACGAATACTACCATTGTTGGATAGAAACATAGATAAACCGATGCTGATGATATTAGTCTGAATGTGAGAGGCTGAGTATATGATACTGAGGCCAACTTGATTAGTTTCGGAAGCGGGAGAAACCGGTGCGTGACGCAACTTTCCAAGAGGAAAGTAAATGCAGAGAATCGGTTAGGAACGGCTCAATGCGGACGGCAGTGGGAAGAGTTTGTGAGAGAGTTTGTGAGATTAATTACGTAGAAGCGCTTATAATTCCATAGTATGATGGCCGTCACTGGCTCGAGCATTGTTTCACAAGGTACCAAAACTGCCATGCATTGGTGGGTATTAGCCCGGGTACGGTCACACTGATAGGCAAATGTGAACATGGGGTAAAGTGCAGATGCATATTATGAGACTTAATTTGAACATACTTATAGACGTAACAGCCAAGAAACACAGCAATGAGCCCAGTACAACCAGTAAGCGCGAACGAGGTCGGAGTGGAAGAGACCGTACGCATGGGGCTAACTTAGTTTGTCGCAAGGTGAGTAAGCAGTAGCACGGAGTTGGGAATAAAAATGGAGCGAATTAACGGCGAAGCGTATGAATAATAGGAAAACTAATAGATCAGCGATCTAGACGTAAGTGGAAGAGAGCAAAGTCGCTGGCAAACCATGACCGCAGATGGCACGGGCGTCTGGGAACAGTAGGAGAGCAGAAGGCAATCCAGATAAGAATACTTTGTTCGTCGGGCTAAGATTTTTTCGTGCGCTTATGTTAAGAACAACTGTGCGGATATTCAGCGGAAATGGACAGGTTAGATATTCAATGTGCTATACTACACAGGGGTGATTATGTCCTGCACGGTTCTTAAAGTAAAGGAGACCGATCAGATGATACTTGATTAGTCGGTGCATTAAGATTGATTCGTACAGCTAACTGGAACGAAAATAGAGACTTAACAGAAATTAGTAGGAAAGAGAAGGTAGAGGCTGTTTTGACATTGTTTGATCAAGGCTTGCATATGCTTGCGGTAATACAATCATTGCATGGATTACGCAGAGCCTAGGGCGTTAATGTCATAGTAGCCTGGAAGAACTTAAAGAGAGTCCTGTTGGTCAGATGAGGCCAGGATAATGCAGTGTTCTGAGATTTGGCTTCCGGGTTATAAAATTATCGCAAACGGCGAACGCAGCAAAGAAATGACAGGGTTGGGTTGGAAAAGTTTTACTGCTAAGGTGTGGAGAAGCCAACGAGACACTCGTGTGTAGGGACGTGGATCGTTCGGTCTTCAGAACAATGGACGGTAATGTCTCGGTGTTCTGAGGGGTCGTTGAGCAGGAGGCCGAGCAGACGAGACTGGACTAGTCGGCGCATTGAGATTGAGTAGCAAGTTAATTTGGGAGGACCAATGTGGTGGGTCAAAAGCTGTGCAGGTTAGATATAGAAGTAGCTACATTAGTAAAGGGTGAAAACGTCCAGCAGGTTATAAACGTGAAGGAGACATAGCGCTGAGTCTACAGTGCCTAGACCGTGTAAATCTTGGTAGGTTGGAAGAAGTCAAAAAATCAGGCTGGTCAAATAAGATTAGGTTAGGGCAAAGCTCTTTGCGTTGGTTGTCCGGTTGAAGAAAGATTGAAAGCAAAGCGTTCGGTCTTCCGCACAATGGCTGGTAACGTCTAAGTAGTCTGAGAGACGTCAGAGAACAGGAGACCGATCAACCGAGACTGGATTAGTCGGCGCACTGAGCTAGAGTCGTACAGTTGACGTTGGAAGACAGCTGGTGTGGGTCAGGAAATGGACAGGTTAGAGATGGAAGTGGCTATATTAATAAAGAGTGAACCAGTCTAGTAGACTGCCGTGGTTTGGAAGACATGTATTGCGTCTACAGATCCCGGGCCGCTTATATCTTGGTGGTCTCGAAGAAACCAAGGAGAAGCAGACTGATCAGCTTAGACTAGGGTAAGGCACTGTGAGCTGGTTCTCCGGTGGAGGGAGAAATAAAGGCAGAGAGCGCAATAAGGAGATGACAGGGTCGAGCTAGCAAAGGTTTATAGACAATAGACGGGAAAGCCAACATGGCTATCGAGGTAATGGAGACGGAGCGTTAGGTCTTCCTAAAAGTGGCCGGTCACGTCACAATAGTCGGAGAGAATGAGACAGATCAGACGAGACTGGATTAGTCGGCGCACTGAGATAGATTACTACAGGTAAGTTCGGAAGGTAACTGGAGTGAATCAGAAGAAATGTACAGGTAGGAGATAGAGGTGGCTGTAGTACCTAGGGTGAAGATGTCCAGCAGGCTGTCGAGGTGAGGGGAACACTGCTTTGAGTCGACACAGCCTACATTGTTAATATCCCGGTAGACTGGAAGAAGTCATAAAGATGCAGCCTGGTCAGATAAGGTTAGGTTGGGGAAGGGTGCGAATAGTTGGCTGTCTTATTGAAGAAGGGTTATAATCAGAAGGCGTTCGGTCGTTTGAGTGATGACCAGTAAAGTCACAGCCAGCTGCGAGAAGTCGGAGAGCAGGAGACCGACCAAACTAGAATGGATTAGTCGGCGCCTCGAGATTAAGTCATACAGTTGAGGTGGGAAGACAAACAAAAAGTGACAGCAGAGATGGACAGGTTTGGGATGGAAGAACCTATGTGTATGTATGGCAAGCAAGTCAAGCAGTCTCGGTATGTAAGAGAAGTTGTTGGTTGGCTATGAACAGCCTGAAACTACTGCAGTTCAGTAGGCTGGGAGCAGTCAAAGTGGAGAAGGAAGCAGGGCATGTAGAGCTTGGTTTCCAGTTGAAGAAGAAATAAAGACAGAGAGCGCGATAAGCAATAAAAATCGTGAGCAAATGTTTACAGATTAGAAACGGGCAAGATGACGTGGCCCTTTGTGTTAATGGGGGCAGAGCGTTCAGTCTTCCGAGCAATGGCCGGCGGTCACAAAATTTGAAGAGAAGGAGACCGGTCCGGCGAAACCGGAGTAGTCGACGCATTGTGATTGCGTCGTATAGTTAATTTAAGAAGATAGACGAAGCGAGTCGGTAGAGTTGGGCAGGTCCTTCAAGAAACTAACGGAAGTACATAACGGCGAAATAAATAGCAAAGCGTTTTCGGCCGAACGTACTGTATCGCTTCTAAGTGCGTTTATCTTACGGGGGAAGAATGGCCGAGGCTTAGCATGGCGGTCTATGAACTGCTGCAGCACAGCACCAAAGTCATTCTGAGCTGCACTGCTTTTGAGAATTAAGGATGTGTCCACAGCTGTTCTCAAATGACTAAAGAATGTGCCATTAGGACGTGCGTGTTTGAGCTTGTCGAATGCTCCTATTGCTTCCGCAGTTGGCTTATACTTTCAAGGCATTCCTTTGAGCAGCTCTGTCAATGGCTGAAAGAGCTCGGAGTAAGCTGGCATGAAACGGCTCTAATACTTGGCCATACCAAGAAAACGACGTACGCTTTTGTATGTTTGAGGCATGGGATAGGCTGCGATGGTCTTTGAACTTTCGGGAAGCGGCAGTTTTCGTCATGCTCAATTCTGTGACTAAGGTTGTCAACAGTTGACGGACCAACAGCCCATTTATCGGCGTTGATCGTGATGACAAACCGGGTGGGATGCTCGAACCTTAAGCAAATATGTGACAAATGGTCTTCACGGCACGAGCTGGCTACAAGTGTACGTCCATAAAAGCGAAGTCGAAATCAAGCCTATTGAGGACCTGTGTCATAAATTGCCGAAACGTTTGCACGAAGGTTCGCAGGCCGAACGGCATTCGGTCGAATGGGCACAGAACAAAACATGTAGTTGTCACAATTTTAGGCAGGCCATCCGGAACAACAATCATTTGTTAGTGAGCTCGGACAATAGCAATATTGTAAAAAATGGTTTTGCCATGTAAACCAATAACGAAATTCTGAATATACGGGATGAGGTACTTGTCAGGTACAGTGGCTAGTTTCACTACCCGGTAACCTATGTATGGTCGTCAGTCCCCGCTGGAATTTTTAGGGATCATGTAAAGAGATGATGAGCATGCGCTGTTGGAACCTCGAACGATTTCAAAAGCTTAGCATACGTTCGAACTCGGCTTTGGCGGGGGAGAGTATGTCTGGCGGTAGCAGTCGAGGTCGCGCAGTGACCGGAGGTCCTTTTGTGACCATAGGGTGCTTGGGTCTGGAAATCCACTGGACGCCCGGTGAAGCACAGGAAGCTGACGGAGCAAATCAGTGAACACGGTATCAGTTGGCAGTGTCGGTAGAAGGTCGATCAAGCTGCTCGACATGACTCTACATTGGACAGTAGATGTGCAGCTGCCGGGAAGCTTTTTGCAGCCCACGTCTACTATCAGACTAACCATCGTCGTAAACTCATCACTAATGACAGGACGCAGGAAGTGTGCGATTAGGAAGAAGAAGCGAAAGGTTCGGCTGACGCCTAAATCAAGTGTGAGGAGTACATGGCCATGTGTGGGATCATAGTTTTGTTTTTCGCCAACAGCTTAAGGATGGCAGGAGAAGGTAGTGTTTGTCTAATCGGCGAGCTAAGAAGCTGACCTCGGCACGGGGATCAACCACGAAAGAATGGTTAGCTGATGAGCAAAGGATGTAGAGAAGGCGGCGAGGACTTCCACAATTATTGGCCGTCTAGGGCAGTTCACTGTGGTATGTTGCACATCGCTTTGTGTTGAGTACATCCGGGTGGATAATTCTTGGCATTGTTGCCAAATTGACGATAGTAATAGCAGAAATGTTGTGAGAGCTTTCTGTGCAACTCGCCTCTGCTCCTTGAGGACCATCCCCGACTTCTACTTTGCGTGCGTTGTATACTCGAGGCGGCGAGCTCGTGTTTCGGCCCGGAGTGACAAAGTGACTCAAAAGAGGAGTTTCCAAGAGCGCTTGTTGAAAGGGACTGCTACAGGTGCAGCGGTTTGTTTAAAGAAACATTGATGAATGCTATTGGCAGTCGCTGCCAGCTTGTCTAAAGATATAACGTCAACAGAAACAGTAGTGGTTGATGGGAAACATTTGGTCCATAGCGGAAGCAAGCTGCCGCCATCAACTCTCACAGATCCGGCAAGGGGATGCATGAGTCAGCGAAGCTGCGATGGCTTGCGATCGCTGTTCGACACCTGACAGGCTGTTGAAGCCTTGACTCGTCGGAAGCTGTGGTGCGCTTCACTATGGCTGATTTAATTTTCTCATAAAGTGCGTCTGGTAGGATATGGGGGAGTAAATCAGTGAGATCGACAGCCAGTTGCGTAAAGCGATTTGAGGGAAGTTAGAAAACCCGGTAGACTAAGATGTAATATGGCTGCATTGAAAATGATTCTAACGGTACAAACCAAACATGAGGGTGGAAAACGTAGGATAGAAAAACTAAGCAATCCACAAGCTTTTCGTATACATAAGTGGACATTCGGTCCGAGAACCTTTTGGAAGAGTGTGGGACTAGTCTATACTAGTCCGAGAGTGTTCTCGCTCTTATAGGGATGCCAGAAAACCAGAAAGACAGACACAACGGATTGTATTCGCGGAAGGCTACACGTAGTCGGACTTGAGCT
>OX104064.1:180378649-180397587 GCA_944474145.2 Dicrocoelium dendriticum
ACACACAGACTGTGAGTATTGCGGAACTAACACTCAGTGGCTCGTAACCGAAGAATCGCAAAGCAAAACACGTCAGGCAAACGGAAGGCAAAACTATATTCTAACTAGTATGTTGTACAACGCATCGATCTAGAATTCTAAATTAGGCCAATCGATGAGTGGGTGAGAGCTTTACTGCTATGCACCAGCAAATGCAGGCAGCGAATAGGAAGGGATTAGTACCTTGGCCGTGAGGATGTCACATTCCTTCTCCCTTTAGTTTGTACCACTCCAGCTAGCTTGGTATCGATCGATGGGTCAGCGTACCCGAGTTGACCGGCGACATTGTTTAGTTTCCGGTTGGCTTGAGTTTTAAGAGTTCTGCTCTTTTGTCAACTCAGTATGCTGGTTTGAGGACGCGTCATCTGACGGAATTGAAACGGAACGATGGCGGTCGTTATCCTTGTCGAGTAACCACTTTGACATCAGGTAAAGCCACCTCCGTATCTTCTCCCTCAACTACGCGCAACCCTCCACACTATCAGGTCCTTTCGTCGGGCAACTTGACGTAGACCGGTTCATTCTCCCAGAATCTTCGATCGGACGCCCTCTGGTCGTACCCTGTCTTATATTTATCTTGCTTAGCCTCGACACGCAGCCTCTGGGCAGGAACCAGAAGTTCCGGCTGTGTCCTCAACCTCCGTTCGTACATCAACTCTGGGCTCTTCTCCGTAGTTTCATTTGGTGTGGTGTGGTGGCCAAAAAGAAATTTGTTCGCAGCTTAGCACACGCTTGTTTCCGTAACCACTTCTTGACCGTCAGGACGGCTCTTTCTGCCAACCCGTTTGAAGCTGGGTGATAAGGGGCTGATTTCACTTGATGTATGTCGTTTGCTTTTGATAAATTCTTGAAATACTGGACTAGTAAGTATGGAACCGTAGTCTGTTATCAACCTATGTGATATACCGAAGGTGCTGAAACACGTCGGAATGCAAGAAACGGTCGTCTCAATGGTGGCATATGTAAGTGGAAAAACTTCTATGCATTTCGAGTAAGCATCGATCAAGGGAAGAAACTTTTCCATCCAAAGGGCCAAAGACGTCTGCGTGCATGCGTTCCCAAAGTTTAATGGGCCATATCCAAGGATCAAGTGGTATCGGAGCGGCGTTCCTCTGAGTGCTTTGACACACGTTGCATAGTCCGATAAGCTCTTCGATATCTCTGTCAATGTCACGCCACCACAGATAGGATCACGCAAGTGCCTTCGTTCTCGTGATTTCTGCGTGCGTTTCATGTAGTCCTTGTAAGACAATCTGTCGCCATCTTTGTGGTACGTTCGCTCTAGATCCCCATGACAGACACCTATCCTCAAGACTAAGCTCTGTGCGTCAGATAAAGTATTGCAGTAGTTGCGATTCACAGCTGTCAAGCGATCCTTGAGAGATTATATACTTGACTTATGTCAGTAATATGTCCCGTTCAATTTTCTGATGGGTATCTGCATTTGACAATGGATTTTCGCCTAATTGTTGCAGCAGATGGACAAGCTCAACAGGTTTAAGGGCGCAATCTGGTAGGTGATTCAACTGTAAACGGCTCAGAGCGCCCGCGATTCTGTTTACCTTCCCATGTACCCAGGCGCTCTTGTTATTGTAAGCTGAGCGCAATAAAGTTCAACGTGCATACGAGGTGGCGACATCTTGTTTATACCTTTTTTCTCATCAGTTAGGATTAACAGGGGCTTGTGGTCAGTAGAGATTTATAATTTTATTCCATAGATAATTGTGGAATTTCTTGTCTCCAAAGATAACCGCTAAAGCTTCCCTTTCGATCTGCGCATAGTTCTTTTCCGCTGGTGCCAAACTTCTGGACGCAAAAGCTGTTGGTTGCTTGATCATGTCTTCCATTTGGTGTGCTAATACGGCCCCGAGCCCTGTGGGGGAGACATCGCAACGAAGACTAATCGGTATCCTTGGGTCAAAATCCACTGACAAGTTAGCGTTATCGATAGCCAACCTGACAACGTCGTAAGGTTTTCCTTGTTCATTGGACCACCGCCACCTGGTATTCTTACGAAGTCAAGAATACGATGATGCGAGAAGACTGGCCAAAATGACTGTACTGGGCTACTATTCCAAGCAATGATTGTAGAAACAGCGTAACTTATGTAACGTCTTAGAGATCAAGAAACGATGGCAGTTCGAATAAGAGTTAGCATCTCGGCCACAACTGCACCCAAAAGAATATGTACCTACTTGAAATGCCAACTGAAGCCTGGGGGTGACCTACCGGTCTTAGAGAGATTGGACGGACAAAGGCTCATTTCAAGGGCGGCGCGCGCGGCACCTTGGCTACCCACTTCCTCACCGTATTTTCCAGTAAATCGGCGGTTGTTCCGGTACAGGTTGCGCTAGTTTTGCTCGACAGCCTACAATGTGATGCAGTCGAAGTGTTTCAGCTACTCGTCAACCTCGATGGTGCAAAGCTCCCTGGACCAAACGGAATACACCCACTACTACTCAAGTCCCTATCGATTATCATCTCACCAGCCGTGACAAACTTATTCAATAAATCATTCTGAAGGATCTGTCTCCAAGGACCTTAAATGCTCCATAGTGAGACCGCTTCCCAAGGATGGTGATCCGAGTAAAGTAGAGAACTATAGACCGATCCGTTTGACTTCGATATCATCCAAAGTTCTCGAGAAGGTTGTGAAAAAGTGTCTGTTATCATTCTTCGGATCAATGGACGTAGTGACGCCAGCGCAACACGGTTTTATGGAAGGGCGATCCTGCATCGCCAACTTGATGTACGCAAACCACCAGTGGGTACGAGCTCTCAACGAAGGAAAAAATGTTGACGTGGTGTACGTCGACTTTAGTAAGGCGTTTGACAGTGACCTGCGAGGTACTCCTTCGTAAACTGAGAACCTACGGAATCGGTGGCGGATTACTTCATTGGTTGTGAGAGTTTATTGTGGGAAGAAAGTTTAGAGTACTGGTCATTGACTACCTGACAGACTGGTTCCCATCGATTAGTGGCTTGCCTCAAGGAACTGTACTTGGTACAGTATTATATCTTATTCATATCAACAATCTGTTACAGCAGCTCCAGTCACTATGTGTCCAATCTGCGGATGATTTAAAAATTTGGAGGATCATTGAGAACCAGGACGACTGCGCTCGCCTCCAACATGACTTAGATCGACTGTCAACGGGGTCCACTGAAATGCAACTCTCTCTTAACGCAAGCAAGTCGAAGTTTATTAGTGTCGCCAGACGTCCAGCCACTTGCTTATACACTTTGGACGGTCAGTTGCTCCATCCTAACACATCTGTCAGAGACTTAGGAGTACTCTCGCGACATGATATGAGGTCACTAGAAAATACAGAGGAATTGTATTGTGCTGGACTTTGTATGCTCTGGGCATTACGACGCAGTTTCTCCACATTGTCCGAATGAACCGTTCCTCGCCTATTCACCTCGTTCATTAGACCAATCCTTAAATACGGTGTCCCAGCTTACCATCCGATAACCCAGTTGGAAACTGTAAATGTGGAGAAAATACAGCACATCGCAACTAGAATGGTACCCAGTCTACGGAAGTTTCCGTTTGAAAAACGTTGCGAAAGACTCGGACTCTACACACTATCCTTCCGCCGAGTAAGAATTGATCTTATTATGACCCATCGAGTACTACAGTTGAATCACTTCACCGTACTGCGGCCAATGTTTCACTTGCGGGAGCCCTGTAACACCCAAGGACACCGTTACAAACTCAGGGTCCCCTGCATGAACAGGGTGTCACATTAGCTTTGTATAGAACGAAGAATCGTAAACTTACGGAATAGAGGCCGATTTTGTGAAATGTTTTAAAACACGTATCGCCGATTATTTCAGGACGCTGTGCTTTTGTGCAACGGTGGACATGCAATGCAAAAGAAGACATCGTATGCTCGGAAATAATGACACTAATATGAATTCCTAACCGAAGGAGGATAAACGACTACCTGACCAAACACTACCGTTGACGATTCACAATCAAATATTTTTGATTTTGCATAATTCCATAGAGTTGTACAGGAACCTTTTTACTTGCTCTTAAAAGCTGTCTCGATCTCGTTTCATTTATATTTTGGGGTGTTGAAGTATCAGGAATGGGTTGAATTTTTTTCGGAAGGGATGTACCCAGTTTGTCCAAACGAAACTCCAGATACTTAAAGATATTGTCGTGTTTTTCGCTTAATGTACGGATAACCTGGCAGAATCTGTTCTTTCTCTCCCATCCAGCTCAACTCGCGACGAAATGAGAACTTCAGGATTAGCCGGACCGAGGCATTCGTATTGCATGAGAGCATAACGCAATAAATAGGTTGAAGGCAAGTACTAACACAACAATATTAGAGATGCCAATTAATAACAATTAACACAACTCCAACGGTTGAAGTTCAGGGTTTAACTTGCCGCTGACCCCACATAGATTCGCGTCTGCTCTCTGCTGACTTCGATCTCCATTTGTAGATCTATCCAATGTTGCGCCACGGTTCTCCGCTTGTATACTGACCGTAAGTTGATTCTTCGTAACAGGTATCTTAGAAGAAGACATAATTAGATTCCCTGCGGTCCAATCTGCTTTCCTGAAGGCGTTTCAAAACTGTTGCAAGTGCTGTCATCTCGTAGTCGATACGACCAGTTACCAAAATGTCGTCCAAGTAAACGCAAACTCCGGGTATGCCTTTCACTAACTTGTCTATAATCCTCTGAAAGATCGCCGGCGCGGAGCGTATCCCGTATGGTACCCGGTTATAGCAGAATAATCCCACGTGTGTATTGCTGATGGTAATTTCCTTTGCGGATTCCTCTAGGTCTACTTGACAATAAGCATGGTTTTGATTAAGTTTTGAGAACTTTTTCCCCAAACAAAGTTGCATAAAGGTCCTTTATCCGTGGAATAGGATAATGTTCCGTCGTCATCGCTTGATTAACCGTCAGTTTATAGTCGCCGCAAATGCGAACTGACCCATCAGGCTTCTGTACAGGAACGATGGATGCAGCCCAGATAGAGTGGCATACGGGTGAAATTATTCTGTTTTTTGTAATCGCTTTAACTCTACCTTCGGACGGATTGCGAAAGGTAGACTTCGTGCCTTGTAAAATTTCGGTTGCGTCTGTCGTTTGATGTTCAAGCAAGCTTTGTAATGACGTACTTTCCCAGGTGTATTTGTATTGAAAACACTGGCAAAAGCTCTCAAGAGTGTTGGTAAGTCAGAACTACTATCCACCTTCTTGACAGGTTGTAATATTTCCGATGTGTACTTTAACCCGTTCCTCCCAAATAGATTCGGTCCGTCTCTGTTAACAGTGATTTGTGGTAGAGTCAACGTATTTTCCCCGTGATTTACTTTCACGTCACACACCCAAAACATCGAGTATTTCCCCAGCGTATGCTGTTGCTTTAGATTGAGTCGGAGTCGAAACTAGGTCGGGTACTGTTCGGTAGTTTATCAATGTGACCGAAGCACCCGTATCGATCTCCAGACGTAACAGCTGGCCTTCAGTGTCTAAAGCAGCAGTGTGCTAGGGTATTTCCATTGCGTATGACATGGTTGTGTGCGAAATTACATAGAATATGAGGTCTTCATCATTTTCCATGGTTCCAACAGGACCCTGTGCAGGACGCGGTATCGGCCCTTGAAGCACAGGCGAAATGCCTACGCGTGCAATAGTTCCTGGCCTTCCGCACTTGTGACAGATAGACTTTGTGTCGGCAATCACTAACTTTTTCATGATTCCCGTCGCATCTGTAGCACGTAAAAACATATTTCTTGTTGGGTGGTGGTCGAGATTTAATCGCATGGACAGCATCGCTTCGATAACGAATTAATTGTTGCACAGCGCTTTGTCTGACCAGAACACAGGCTGTTTCCCAAGGGAGTTTATTGTCGTCTTCTGGCAGCCGACGTTCTCTAGATTTGTCGTCTCGAATGCGAACCAAAAGGCGATGCACTACCATCGTCTCTTCGAACTTCGTTGCGGGACTTTCATTGTAACGGCAGTCAGGGACTGTTGTATACGTCTGATGAGCTCATTAACACTTTCTTCTTCTCCCTTCTGCACCGAGGTGTTGTCTCAATGGTTTGAAAGTTTGGATTTCGCTAAGTTTACTGTGAGGGTGTGTGATTGTGAGAAGCTCAACATAGTCGCATAAGGTTCGTTTCCAAAGATTCCATACTGCTAAGCATGCTCTAAACGACGTATCCTTCCAAAAGGGATCAGGCTGGGTAAGATGGCTCATAATTAATAATAACAAAAATAATAATAATGTGTCGGCTGTGCGCCGTAACGGTGCTTCGCTGCCGCGCAACCACCACCAGTCGCACGTGAGCTGAATCTACCGCAAGGACGCCCGCCCCTACACGGATTCGAGCCGGTGACCTTACGATTGCAAGCCAGGCATGCAGACCACTCGGCCATCGGCTAGAACTGACGCTCAGTGGCTGGCCCGTAGCCGAAGTATCGCAAAACAAACATGTCAGGCAAACGGAAGGCAAAGCTGTACTCTAACCAGCGTGTTGTACAACGCATCGATTTGGAATTCTAAATTCCGATAATCGATGAGTGGTTTGTAGACACGCGCCAACAGATGCAGGCAACGGATAAGAAGGACTCAGCACGTTGGTCTTGAAGACGCCACAACGCTGTAGCTTGTCTAAAGACTTTTCGCATAAGGCGAAAGGCATCTTTCTGGTCGGCAAAACTACCGGGTTAGCGGATTCGATTAAGGATAAATGAGCGCACCTTTCTTCACTCCCTACTACTCCTTTAAACACGCTTGGGTACCTGTCAACAATATCTGTGCTGTCTTCACACGAATGGACTAAAAGAATCAAAACCGAGACTGAATGGAATAATTGCCAAAAATGGGCATAAGTTCTCCTGAAACTATCAGAAAATTTAGTCGGTGTTTTGTGCCGTTCCTCTGACTAAAAGCCTTCAAGGTGGTTCAAGCTTTCGGTCTCAATTTCGAGCCGTTCCACATGTTGAGGCAATTTTGCGTTCTGACACACGTCACTCCCACACAGTGCTTTTCAGCTAGGATGTTAACAGTAGCCCATCTCCATTTGTAAGTGCACCGGTCTTCCTCGAATCAAAAGCATCGCGAAACTACACTTATATTTTCCACGATTTTCCAAGTTGTTTATCGAAAGTTCCTGCATCTGTTCGTTGACGCTCTCAACCACTGAGCTGACTTTGGCGGATCTGCAACAGCGAGTAAAGTGGTTCTTCTTGGCACATTTCATGCACGTTCGACCCCAAGTTAGTCAACTCTCCTTTCTTCTTCGATGTGTGCGACCGCAAAACTGACAATTCGGACCATGTCCGTCGGGTATCTAGGGTGGACTGTTGCTCGTTCGGGACACCGCGCACAGATCGGCGTTTCCTTCCCCTCTCAACTGCTTGAACTGCTGAGTCGTCCTCGCTGATATATATATATATATATATATATATATATATATATATATATATATATATATATATATCCGCGTGTCGAAGGCAGCGGCGACATTCGGGAAGCTAGAGTACCGAGTGTGGAACAACCATCAGCTTACCATTGGCACGGAGCTGATGGTGTACAAATCCATGGTGCTGTCCGTTCTTCTATTCGGCAGTGAAACGTGGACGATGTTCCGGCGGGATGTGCAATATCTCGAGCGGTCCCATCAGCAGTGCTTGCGACGGATTTTGCGCATCGGATGGGGCGAAAGAGTTGCAGACACGGAAGTGTTGCGCCGTAGTGGAATGCATGCAGCGGACTGCATACTTTTATTGAGACACCTGAGGTGGCTGGGTCATGTGAGCCGTATGGATTCGACGCGAATACCGAAGCAGCTATTATATGGTCAGCTGAGTATTAGGAAGCGGCACGTGGGGGAAACCAAAGTTACGATACCAGGACATGATCAAAGTGAGCCTGTCACGTTCTAATCTTGATTGCAGATCATGAGAATCGAAGGCGGTTGATCGGCGTGCATGGCACGATCTGATCACGTGGGCAGTTGCCGAGGTGCAGGAGAAAGCCTTCATGCATGCAGAGAAGAAGCGGCAAGCACCGATGGGTTGTTCTCCATCGACATCAAGCGCATGGTGCTGTAGCACATGCGGTCGCGAGTGCCTTAGTCAGGCAGGCTTAGTGAGCCGTGAGCGAGGCCACTCTGGACCACTAGCGAAGCGACGATGCGTCCTGTTGAAAAGGTAGTCAGAAACGGTGCAGCGTTTGTAGGTACGGTGCATTCGATTTACTAACCGCGTGCCTGCATGCTAAGTCTCTTTATTTCAGGTGGTGTGTTTTCAATTTTGTCCCAATGCCTTTCTTTCTCAAATAAATGTCCACACGTACGCTCTTCTATAAACCTGCATAACTCGCTTAAGCGAATTGTGGTTAGTTTCGATAACATTTTCGCGTTGTGTCATTTCCGTAAAATATACTTTCTAACCCCCTGAACTTATCTCGGAGCCTTTGTTAACAATTTATTTCAAATGCTCATTAAGTTAAGATTTTTGTTACGTTTCCTTATGCATTACTAGATTTCTTTTCTCTGTTAGCTTTCTCTCAAGTGATTGGCTGTTGGTTAATATCCCCGGTGTGGCTGCGCTTGATGTGCATGTTGACAAGGTGCCTACCTGTCTATTACTCAATGCCTCGTCCATACTGGCTCTAGGAGACAGTTGGTCGTTGCTGGAGGGGACGGGGTGCACGGTCCTCGTGGTCGTGTTATGATCAAAGAGTGGTTCCATGCACTCAGTGTGGAGCGGACTACGGTCCAGCCACTGCCTTGTGTGAACTTAATTCCCAAATACTGCGTGCTTGTGTTTGTCTGTGAAGGAGTGTGGGCCGGCTCCGTTGATGAAACGTGGCTCCTATCTACATGCCACCCGGTCTTATTCCTTCGGGTTTACACAGGATATGGGGTGTATGGCTGGAGCTGTGGGTGGTGCAGTGCAAGCCACCCATGGTCCCTGTGTAGGCGCAGGTGTCCTGTGGCTGGCCACAGTGACAGGCAAATCCGAAACTGGATGCCGCCAAACATATATATATATATATATATATATATATATATATATATATATATATATATATATATACGGTCTACGAGTAGACATAAAGCCATCAGAATCCATGGAACTCAAAAGAAGGTATAGAAATAGTAAAAGAAAACACAACATAAAACATAGAAGTCCATGGTTTCGTCAGAGGGCGAATTACCACCCGGTTGCCCAAGCCGAAGTAAGGTGTTGACTTATGGGACACCACCCCGAGACTTTGGCTGAATAGCCTGCCCACAAGTCAACGAAGCGAGTTTAGGGAATCGCGCCCATTGGCAGCCGGTGACTGATTGCTCAGTTCATACGCCTTTCGTTTGTTCCTTTGTCAAACGGGGGCCCAATGCTCCCTAACATTACAGCATGAATTAGATGGAATACAATGCTTCGCCAGGTTGAAGCAAGGGGCAATGACTTTATTCAGTAGCGAGTCACGTCCGCCACGTCACAGTGTTGATAAACGGACATATGTGGCTTTTTGTAGGGAGAACGCTTGCCAGGCGACAACCCACTATATCCTGGAACACTGCCGCCGAACCATTTGCTAGAACGGGAAGATCCCGAACCACCCAGTTGACACCACAAGGAGGTTGTTCGGCAAGCCAGCCCGTTGTTCCTCGCTTCACTCAGGAACTATTCCACACATTATTCCAAAGCCAGCTTCCTTAGTCTCAAAAGGCTCCGAGTGAGCTCGTCATTTTTTATGCCGATGACAGTGCGATCAGTGACTCATACAATGGCAGCAGTTTCAGATACACACCAACAGCTTCAGTTCTGTGATGTAATTGTCGAACGATTCACCTGGCGATCGACTACGGACAAAAAGGAAATACCTCTTATACGTCTCATTTACCTGTCCTTTGCAAAACTCACCGAACATTCTCAGCACTTCCGGAAGTTCGACCTCCTGACCTTCTTTGCTGAGCTCCAGTTTTCCAAACACTCTCTTAGCTTCAACACTCACAGTGTATCTGAACATCGTCAAGTGGTACGCCATTGGTTGGGTATCCAACTGGGTCAGCGTGACGAAATCCATCCACTTCTTCTTCCATTTTCTCCAGTTGTCTGGGAGCGTGCTTTCAGTCATCTGCAGAGCGGTCGGCAGTGGGATCGACGGCTGTCCACCAAAAGCGAGTGGGGTCCGGCGCGTCGGCTTCTTTTCCTCTGTCACCAAATCGTGTGGCCCTCCGTGAATTCAAAACCAATCCGGACCTCCAATAGAAATCTATTATTCATAGAACACGAGCTCTTTTTATATCTCGCATTGATTAAAACCACTCTCGGATGTAGAGCACATCTCCATGCTCTTGCATTCTCGCTCAGCGTCCGAGTGTCGTTCATGTAGATCTAATTCGATTGCATACCATCTTTCAGTTCAAGTCTGCAGCGCTCGACCAGTTTTGAGATTTGGTCCAAGATCGTTGCCTTCGACAGACAATTGGCATGCTCAGTGTGGCTTCTTACCATCACACTCTGCGTGTTCTCAGTCAGATAATACTAAACCTTACGAAAACTTATGTTGACATCACTATCATTATGACGGAATAGCTGGACGTTGTCAGGATCCCTGCTTTAGACATGATTCTGCAGTCACGGGACCGGTAACTGATTGCATACTGAAACGACCAGCGCGTCCATCAATAGTCAAACAGATCGCCTGTTTTTAGCTAAGGATCGGCGTTCTTCCATCACTTTCCTCACAGATACGGGAGCGGAAGTGAGTGTCATCCCTGCGAACGCGAACGACAAGCACTCAAAGCCCACGTACTACCTGCGTGTGGCCAACTGTTCTCTGATGGCTTCATTCGTTCAGCGGATGACGAAACTGTATCTCAATCTCCGTCGAGATTTTCAGTGGGTTTTCAAGCTCGCATCTATATCTTTTGCAGTTATCGGTATGGACTTCATCTGACATTTTGGGTTGCTTGTTGATGCTGGTCGCCACAGACTTTTAGACAGCCGTATTAACCTATGGGCTGAAGGTTTTGTTTCAGACGCCTCTATAATCGGTCCCGTTTTTCCAATCGCCGACGGGCCTTCAAGTTATATGCGGACCTACTGTCTGAATACCCGCGACTGGTACGGCCACCTGCAAGGCTACCAACGGCCATGACAGAGGTCGCTCATCACCTAGTCACGCGTGGCCCACCAACGAGTGCTCGAGCGAGTAATCGGAGGACGCAACCTAAGAACTTGACACGGTTTCGAGACTTCTGTCCTCGTGACACAGGTTGCTATCCGACCGATGGTAGCACGGCTGAGTCACGCGCGAAACTGACGAAATCAGTCCGTCATCATGAAACTGGTTGCTGCGTGACAGGCGTGAATGAGCGGGACTAAAGCTGGTCAATACGGACCGCAAGTAGATTTGTAATCTGTCTATGCGAATGGCTTGAGTCAGCTCAGGAACCTACAACCGGAGATGATACGATGTTACCTATAAAATGCACCCTGTTCTGTGCCAAAGATAATTCGGTCTAGTAAGCTTCTCTGCTCTGGTTTCTTTCCCGGCTGGATTGGAGCGCAGAGGGCAGAGGCGAGGGCAACGTTACATCAGTGGCTACGAAGTTTTCAATCAAATTCAGAAATGACAACCAGCTTCGAACGACTGCAGGCACTTTTGCAGCAACAGACTGAGCTCATTGAAATATTGACGCAGAATCTGTCGATACAGTCCCGCCCAGGATAAGGGCAAATGAAAATGTCCTCTGTAGCGCTCCAAATGACAACTATTATCTTTCGTGTACAATTTCGCCGATGATCAATTGTACACTATTCTTTTTTCTTTTAATATCGCGTACATTACGTTCACGTTGACCTACAGCCGACTCGACACTTGACCGTTTTGTAAGTTCCTGCGCTAACGTGCTGCTCTTGTCTCGCTTCATCCGTCCCCGGCCAACAGTTCTCTAATAGCTTCATTCGGTCAGCAGATGATGCACCTGGAACTCAATCTTCGCCGATATTTTCAATGGGTCTTCATGTTTGCGTCTGTACCCTTCGCAATTATCAGTATAGACTTCCTCCGACATTTTGGGTTGCTTGTTGATGCTGGGCGCCACAGACTTTTAGACGACCGTACAAAATTAGGTGTTGATGACGTCCTTTCAGATGCCCTGATAATCAGCCCTGTTTTTCAGATCGCAGACGCACCGTCCGACTACTTGAGCCTCCTCTCCGAATACCCGCGACTGATTCGACCGGCTGCAGAGCTTCCATCAAGCACGACAGAGGTCGCTTACCACATAGGCACGCGCGGTTAACCATTTAGCGCACGACCAAGACGGGTTGCTCTGGACAAACTACGTGCATCACGAGCCGAATTCGACCACATGCTTCAGTTCGGTATCGTTAGACCGTCCAGCAGCCCATGGGCATCGCCTCTCCACATGGTGCCGAAGAAGGTCAGGGGGGACTGGGGTCTTTGCGGCGACTATCGAACCTTGAATACGGTTACTACGCCTGATCGCTATCCGATCTCACACATCGTGGATCCCACTGTCAGTATGGCGGGTAAAAGTATCTTCAGTAATCTCGACTTGGTTACACGCATACAACCAAATTCCGTTAGCCGAAGCGGACACAGGTAAAACTGCAGTGACAACTTCATTTGGTTTGTTCGAATTCCGGCGCATGCCATTCGGCCTAAAGAATGCCGCGCAAACTTTTCAGTGCTTCATTGGCCGAGTTTGTCGTGGCTTATACTTCGCTTATGCTTATCTCGACGACATTTTAATCGCGAGCTCTTCACGAAAAAAGCGCACGCGCCACGTACGAACACTTTTTGGTCGTTTATCTCAACATGGGGTGACGAGAAACGCAGAAAAGTGTGTTTGGTGTCGACCCAGTCAATTTTTTCGGCCATCGTGCCTCCTCTGCAGGCGTGCCACTGCAGGATAAAATTCAAGCCATCATCGACTACCCCGAGCCTCATTCTTTCAAACAACTTAGGCATTTTGATGGGCTTGTCAACTTTTACCGACAGTTCATACCAAACTGCGCGTCCCTGATGCAGCCCCTCACAGACCTTCTCCGAGGGAAACTCAAGAAATTCGAATTTCCTGCCGCATCACGCGCTGCTTTTAAGTCGCTGAAAAAGCTATCCCCAACATAGCTTCTATAGCGCATCACGATCCAGCCGCCCCACTGTCCCTCACTACTGATGGCTCGGACATGGCAGTCGGCGCAGTTTTGCAGCAACGAGTAGCCCACACGTAGCAGCCCTTAGCGTTTTTCTCCAAACGTCTACAACCTACCGAATCTCATGACAGCACGTTCGGTAGAGAACTGCTAGCCGTGTATCTAGCGATATGTCACTTTCGACACTTCTTAGAAGGCCGCTACTTTTCCGTCTTCACCGCCCACAAACCCCTGACTTACGTGCTCGGCTCGACTATCGACCGATACTCTTCTAGAGAGTCGCGCCACCTTGACTATATCGCTCAATTTACGACCGATATACAGCATATCTCAGGTGTGCACAACGCCGTCGCCGATTCACTTTCCCGAATCCAAGCTTTCTCTGCTGACGCTGGCACTGATATCAACTTGGCAACCATGGCCGCAGCGCAACTCAATGATTTTGAGGTTTACATAATACACAGGTCTCCCTCACTGGACATAAGACCTGTTCCGCCGACATCATCAGGCGGAACTATACTTTGCGATTTATCTCTGGGCACACCGCGCCCAGTCGTCCCACGCCAGTTTCGGCAGACCGTGTTCGACACGTCGCACGGCTTGTCTCATCGAGGCGTCCGCGCATCGATTAAACTCGTAACCACACAGTTCGTCCGGCGCAATGTCAGTCGTGACGTTCGTACTTTGGCAGCTGCTTGCCTTCCGTGTCGACGCGCGAGATTGCATAAACACACTAAAAGCCCAGTAGGAACATTTCCCTGCCAGATGCATGTTTTCACCACGTACACCTCGACCTCGTAGGCCCTCTTCCGCCTTCAAAAGGCTCTGTATGTCTACCCGACCTGTGTCGATCAATTCACTAGGTGGCCAAAAGCTATTCCCATACCTAACTGCTCTTGCAAACGGTTGCGAAAGCTTTTCTGGAGCGCTAGGTAGCTCAATGTGGCTGTCCCGCCATCGTGACCACCGATCGAGGGTCACATTTCTCGTCGACGTTTGCCACGTTGCTTAAGAATTTAGGCTGTCGCCACGTTCAATCGACGGTGTATCATCCAGCCGCTAACGACATGGTGGAGCGCTTTCACCGCCAACTGAAGGCCGCGCTAGTAGTACTAGTAGTAATCTTAGCATTATATCAACTAGACACAGAACCAACATAAAACCATCGCGATTAGCGGATAAGAGACCGTCATCGCGCCATAATCATCGTGGCATGTTAGTTGAAGGTGAGCGACACACTTCAGCTAATATGCCGCAGGAAGAATGGAACATTTTGACAAAAAGTAGAACAAAACATTTTTACTTTGTTGTTCACACGCCGATTTTGCTCTTTTTTGTCATTTTCAATGTTTGTAGTATTAAACATGTGAATCAATACAATACTGTACACAATTCTTCCACTGATTCCGGTTGCGGGCCATGTTTTCAAAAATGATAAGCATTGGCACTCCTCATCTTTGGATCCGCATCCTGGATGACGTACGGATCCAACAGCGGCTAGACACGACGTCAGCGATTTCATGTGCCTCCGCCAAGTGGAGGCTGACCACCACGCGGTCGCCTCCAGCCAGGTCCTTGACGAGCGAATAGAGCGCGACGCGATAGAGGCTCAGGTGCCATGCGTAGGACGTGACCAAGCCATCTTAACTGACGCAACAAAACCAGTTTGTTGAAGGGAATACTCGCATTCCCCAAGATGCGACGTCGAATGTCACTACTATTAACTCGATGTTGCCACTAACCACGAGCGATCCTCCTTAAGCAACCGTTATCGAAGGCAGAAAGACGACGCATGTCTTCCACGCGAATCGGCCAGGACTCGCACCCATACAACAATACTGAGCGAACTGATGCGTTGTAAACACGGCCCTTTAGTGAGAATGAGACGCCGCGACGATACCATAAGTACCTCAGATTCACATATGCTGATTAAGCTTTAGCAGTACGAAGAGAAACTTCTTTGTTGATAGTGCCGTCAGCAGAAACGCAGCTCCCAAGGTAGACGAAACTATCTACCTGTTCATGTTATGCACCTTCGAGAGTGAGTACGGGAGCAGGTGAAAGTCAATCCTTGAGCAGTACTTGATACTTCGATGGGGTGGAGCTCGTGCCATACTTAGATGCTTCAATCGCCAAGCGATCCAGAATGAGTTGCATACTCTGAGGATCGTCACCAAGTAGGCGATATCATCAGCATAATCTAAGTCGGTCACGCGCTCACTCGGTAGAAGCTCTAGGCCAAAATGTTGGAAACCTTCTAGAGTATTCGACAGAACGTCTTCGATTGCGAAGTTGAAGAGGAATGGAAACATAGGGCAGCCCTGTCGCACACCGTTATTGACAGTGAATTGCGAGGAAACCTTGCCATAGACCCTCACTCTGCTGGATGCATGAAGGTAAAGTGCTCGTAAGATGGCGGTATGTTTCTCTGGCACCCCGTTCTTTAGTAAGCAACGCCATAAAGTGGGTCGATCAACGGAGTCAAAAGCGGCACGTATGTCTAGGGATGCAATGATAGTGTGCCTGTGATAAATGTGGCGATGTTCGAGGAGCTGGTGGAGCGGGAAGATTTGATCCACGCATCCGCGGCCTGGACGGAAACCAGCTTGTTCTTCACGGTAGTATGATTCACGTACTGGGGATATCCTGCGAAGCAAAATGGATGCCAATAGCTTAGAGGCAACCGAAATAAGACTAATCCCGCGATGATTTGCACACGAAGTGCGTGCGCCTTTCTTGAAAATCGGAAAATGAAAAATGAAATGTGTCAGCTTATACGCCGTAACGGCGCTTCGCTGCCGCGCGACCACCACCAGTCGCGCGCGGGCTGAGTATACCGCGAGGACCCCCACCCCTACGCGGATTCGAACCGGTGATCTTATGGTTGCAAGGAAAACTTGCAGACCACTCGGCCACCGGCCAAGAGGAAGGTACTTTCTCTTCATGCCAAATTTTTGCGAACAGCGCGGTCAGCTGTTTAATGATCGCCACATCGCCGTACTTGACTAGTTCCGGAGGAAATCCGTCTAAGCCAGCAACCTTGAAGCGCTTCAAGCGTCGAATCTCGAGGCAGATTTCCGCTTCACTGGGTGGATTCAGTGGGGCGAGTCAGGGTGGACAACAAGGTGTACTGCATGTACTGATGGATGGTGGAGGCCAGTAGAACTGCGAGTGAAAGTGCTCGGGTCAGCGGTCCATACGCCTCTGTTGGTTGGTGATCGGAGACTCATCCACCTCATAAATGACCTCACTGACCTCAAACTTTCTGAAGCCAGTGGACCGAATGAGTTGGAAAAGCTTGCGAGTGTTGCCAGAGAGGGCAGCGGTTTCCATCTCTAAAGCACGCGCAGACCACCATGTCTCGCGATCCTTGCGTAGGCTTTGATTGAGCAGCCAGTTGGCAGAATGTCGCCGCTCGTTGCAATCTGATTCCGCGGGGATATCTTTGCGGCGTTCGAATAGCTCCAGAGAACGAACAGAGATCCAAGCTTTCAAGGGGCGTCGAGTTAGACCGCAGCATGACTGTCCGGAAATGGTCATCGCTTTCGGTATACAAGTCCAGTTTTGTTCCATTTCTTGCGGTGGATTGCAACTGAGTGCATATGCCAGTGAAGATTGATAGCTCGCCTGGACAGAGGAATCATTTAATCTGTTTACATCAATCCTGCAGTGCTTCGTGTTTCGGGATCCTCCAAAACACATACAGATTTTCTCGCAGACCAGAGCATGATCAGAGTCAACGAAGATGGACCAAAAGAATCTGCAGTCCAGTACGCTGCCGTGCCATCTGAAGCTAATTGCAATGTGATCAATTTGAAATCACGGTTGTGTTGAACAAGGGGACGCCATGTTGCGGGACGCTTCTTCGTACGCCTGAAGTTAGTGCTCGTAAGAAGCAGACGGTTGTCTTCGCACAATGTGAGGAGTCTTTCTCCGTTATCAGATCGGTTCTCATCGAGCGCGTGATGACCGCCAAGGTGGCGTTTGCATGTTAACAAGCGGCCAACCCGTGCATTAAAATCCCCAGCAAGGATAACGACATCCGGCATTTTAGCATTAGTCAAGAGCTGTTGTAGATCCCCTTAGAATTCGTCCTTGACCGCGCACGCAGATCCCTCATGGTCTGAAACACTTTCTATCGTCCTCCTAGGCGTAAAAGGCACTGTTAAAACCTATTTCGAGGCAACACCAGCGCAACTAGTCTACGGCTGCACACTACGGTTGCCCGGACAGCTGGTATCAACATCCCGACTACTTCCTCTTTTGACTACGGTAATTGCACCGATCGATTGGCTCACTAGATGTGTGAGCTACGTCCACCCGTTCCTCGATCGCAGAAGACACCAGTGTACGTGCCCGAGAAGCTGCTTACGTGTTCACAGTCCTTCGCGCAGACAGTTTTCGACAGCCACTTTAGTCGCCGTACATAGGATCTTTCAAAGTGCTACACCGTGCGAGTAAGATTTACACTATTGACGGCGTTAACCGACGCGAAGTCTTCACCATCGACCGTCTAAGACCCGCCTTTATGTAAGGAACCACCTTGTCTACTTCGTCTGGTAGTGCTTCCTGCGACGTCACAACTCACCGCGCCAACTTTCAGCATCCTAGTGTAGTTCGCCCAGAGCACGATCCCGGTCTACAAGTATCAGCCCTCTCGTTATCTCCTGAATCTAGCCCGCCGCCTCCCACGACCAATTGCCATAGTCGAGGGGTGCGTAAGCCGGTTCGTTTTTCCGACTATTCACAGTGTAAATATGTTTGGCTTTATAGATATTGTATATATTTGCCCCGTTTTTGGTTGATTGGCCTTTTGAAAACAAACAAAAACTCAAAACCACCGAAAAACCTTTTTCTTAAAAAGTATTCAAAAACCGAAAAATCTTAACACGCAGTTCATTTGTTCGTTCTTTCTGCCGTTTTCTGTGCGTGCCTTTCCATTTTTCGTCTTTGCGTGCCCCAATCCTCCCCTTTGATCAACTGGCTCGCAAGAGCAAAGTTTTCGATGATCGGCGCGGTCACCGAAGATCCTGACACGAACGCTGGTCATTTCCCTGGGAGATGATGGTTAATTCCTCGTGGGACGATGGTCATTTCTCCGTGGGAAGATGGTCATTTTTTCATGAGACGATGGTCGTTTCTCCGTAGAAGGAGGATCGTTTTGGAGCGGGGTGGGGTACGGCGGGGTGAGGGACCACTCCAAGCGCCCCGTTTGGCAGCAGCGTAGGTGAGCTGCTGTCGGCCATTTTCTGAACTGGCCCGTTTTTTAGTGCGAAAATCCCGCTCCAACGGCTCACCGAAATGCACCGTGCCCTGCAATCAATAAATAATAAATCACAAACGGCACAGCGGACTCCGACATCCGGCGAACCCCACTTTGATTCGAACGCCAACTTACTCACTCGGCTCGATTTTGCCAAACCAACGTTGATTCACCCATCATATTCGACATCGAAGACTTTTTTTGTTCAGCGTTCAAGGGGGAACTCTGTACGCTCCAACTGATAACTATTATCTTTTGTGTACAATTTCACCGATGACTAATTGTACACTATTCTTTCTTCTTTTAATCTCGCTTACATTACGTACATGTTGACCTACATGCGGCTCGACACATGACCGGCTTGTAAGTTCCCGCGCTAACGTGCTGCTCATGTCTCGCTTCATCCGTTCTCGTCTTCTTATAGCCTATCGAATACAGTCCTCTGTGTCCGACT
>OX104064.1:180397953-180417916 GCA_944474145.2 Dicrocoelium dendriticum
CACAGACTGTGAGTGTTTACCTACTGATAGTGTTTGGAAACTGCTGAGTATAGTAACTAGTGCTCAGACTTAAGGAAAAAGCTTCAATTAGGGCCCGCTGGCAACCGACATCTAGGAAGACACATAAAGGTTCATTTAAAGCCGGCATTTAGACGATTTTGGACAATTCTAACGCTACGCTTAGGTACATCTGCATCAGAAAACGTTTTCAACATTCTATGCAAGGCTTAGGCCTGGTAGCATGCCTTTACTAGGGGTACCATAGAGGTCATAAGCCTAATACTTTTTAAACGGATCCAGTGGTCAAGAGGTTGGAAGTGATAAAAGTCTGAGGAGAAGAGATGAAGATGTAGATAAGAAATAAGGATTGAAAGAAGAGGTCGCTGAAGAATAAGATCATCTTGTATTCAGTTTGCTATTCTTAAACCCTGGAAAATGGGTGCGACGGATACCGTTAAAGTCTCTTAGGTGCTAGAACGGTAACCACAATGAATGTGGAGGAGTTTTGAGCTGAAGGTGCTTAGATGTCTTGCACTACATCGTGGGCGTCCTCAAGCAATATCAGGGCCAGTTTCAAAGAAGTGGTCTTGCGAATCGCAGAAATGGAAGATGCTGTTTAGATTGCCAAAACATAGGAATTTTTGTATCTCCTTCCTGAAGACCTGCAAATTTTGGATTTCTCTTATTCTGGGAGGCAACCGGTTCCATATGTTCACGTAGACAACTAAGAAGAAACGAGACCGCAGTCTCTTCTTTGCCTTTAGCGGAGTAATGGCTGTAATTTCTCTCGGCCTTTTTAAGCGTTCTGACGGATTGGGCTATTGCTTTCTGAGACCCATCAGTGTACGCGTGTGTTATTACTGCACCAATCCCATGACTTGATGCACCTGCGCCTAAGACAATTTTTGGAGTGATCAAAATGTGTTAAAAGCAAGTTTGAGGACAGCGGTGACTTGACCCGTTCGAAGGCATTCTGGCATCTGATTTCCAGATCCATCTTTGACCTTTGGTTAGTGGCTTGTTTAACGGGTCAAGCAGGCGGTGCATCTCAGGCAACAGGGCGCTTTACTGGTTGATGAGCTTACAAAAGGTACGCAAGGGCTGCAGATCTATTGGCGGAGGCAATTTTCTAATAGCTTCTATGTTTTCCGGATCTGGTCGACGTCCATGCTTGTCGAGGATAAACCCGAGGTATTTGATAAGCGGCGCGGAAAATGTGCATTTATCTTCACGGATTCGGAAACAGTACGATAGTATACAACCAAGCACTTCCTCCAGGCGGTTGAATAGTTCCTTTGGTGTTCGACCCATCACTATAATATTATCCAAATAGGCAGCGGTTCCAGAAAAGCCCGCTAGCGTGGTATCCATCAACCGTTGGAGGATGGTTGGCGCCGGTTTCACACCAAATGCCAAGCGGTTGTACTGGAATAGCCCACGATGAGTGTTGCTCATCAACAACTCCCTCGAGACTTTGTCAACATCCACTTGAAGCTAAGCATCGGATAGAGCAAGCTTAACAAACTACTTACCACCATTCATCTTTGCAGCGATATCTTCCGGTACAGGTAATGGGTACTGGTGGTCGTCCAGCCCGGCGTTGAGGCCAGTTGAAAAGTCAGCGCAGACGCGTACGTTGCCATTTGCTTTCTTCACTGCGACAATAAGCGTGGCCCATGAAGAGTAGTTGGCGGCTGTGATGACTCCGGCAGATTCCAGTCGATGGATTTCTTGATCCACTGTTTACATGGCTGCGAATGGGATCGGTCTTTTAGCACCTGGTCGCAAGTTCATTGTTGCTTAGAATTTCGTACAATGGCCCAAGCCATAGGAAAAGACAGAAGCAGATTTTTGCTTCAGGGTACGTGTCATGGCTTCGACGGACTTTGCTGATAGGTCCGGACTTGCTCGGACGCGGTTGCAAATCTGATTCAAGGGAACATCGAAGAGATCCAACTTTTCAATCCAGTCGAGGCCAAGAAGATTCAAATTCGGCCGGTCTGAAAGGTAGCATGTTCCCGACTTTTCCACACCTTGGAAAGCCATCTTGCAATTGTGTTCTCCCACTATGTTTAGCAAAACGCCGGATGCATTATGTGCAACTTTCTGAGACCCGACCATCTTCTGCCGCTTTCTGTGATTCAATGTGCTCCTGGAAATAATCGTGGTGTCTGAGGTCTTGTCAACTTGCAGTTTCGTTGGGATCCCATTGATCAAAACACTGAAAAACCGTTGCCTCGTTTTATGTTTGCTTTGGAATGCGACAACTATGGAGACAGACTCGGTGCCATCATTGCTAGAATTCCCCTTTCGATAAGACTTCACTTTCTTCGACCGGACCTGATTGCAGAATTCCTCTTTATGCCCACGCTTATGGCACGTTTAAAACATATGATGTTTGAAGGGACAAAAGCGCGCGAAATGCCATTCGTCGCATGACCAGCATACTGTGGGCGGTTGGTTCGTAGGCCTTTTGAAGGGTCTGCTTCGGTTGCCGGTCCTGGCCTTTTTCTCCAGTTGCACGGTATCTGGTGGTGCGGGACCACTCCCTTCGACCACGGCAGTGTTCTGTTTTAGAGTGAGCAGCCGTTTGCATTCACTTCCGAAGGCCTTCAGTGTCGGATCAGGATCCTGCTTCAGCCTAGCCAAAAGCCGCGTGCGGCTCTCAGCGTCACTGTCGATTGTAGAGCTCTGACAAAAATGAGACACTTATACTGCTCGTCCGTTAAAGAGCGTAGTTTTAAACGTTCACACTCACGGTTAATCATGTCTCCTAGGGCCCCAAACTCGTCAGATTCCTGTTTGACAAATTTTAGGCATTGATAACGTATACTAAACAAAGACACCGACTCACCAAACGTTTCCTTCAGATGCGACACTACTTCGTCAAAAGTCAGATCTTTCGGCTGTTTGGGCAAACTGTGGTCAATGAACCTTGAATGTTCACTTATTCCGAGCTTGCGGAGTAGCATGCGCAACTTACAGGTGTCATCTTGACGAATGAAATCCGCCTGGAAAATGTCTTCCCAGCGCTTGAATCACGCTTCGAAGGTGCATCAAGCATCTGCAGCGTAATTGAATTCAAGGATGGCGTTGGTGATAAGATCAACAGAACTCGCTTGCTTTTCCCGCGCAGCTGCTCCTGTCGTCTGCAAACTCAAGCAGTACGTCAGACTTTCAACTATTTTCATTTGTGCCTCCATTTGAGATTGCTATTGTAAAAGCAGAACTTGAAATTCTTCACCTGAGAAGTTCATCACATTTCCAAAATTCTCCGTCGCCACTTGCTAAAACTTCCCACTAAACGCAATTTTAAAAATACCAGTTTCCTGCTCCATAAAACTTCTAACCCAACCGAAGGAAAAAAGAAAACGCATATGACCTTGACAAAATAACGTATTATTCGACGCCAAAGAACAATGCACAACAACTGCGGACCTTGGCCGTATTTCTAGGTCTACTAACCCTCGACTTCTAGAACTGGAAGAGCAGCTGCCAAGGTTAGTGGTGTCCCATATCTTTTGCCGAGGCGTCAGGTGGATTACAATCACGTGCAGAAGTAGAACATGCCGAAACGTCGGAAATCGATGCGATAATAGTTAATAAGCGATTAATCACTAAAATAGTGGCTTTTCAAGGCAATTATTACTTTCCTTCGCACAGGAACAATAGGATAATCCCGTTAAGGCCCATCGTTTTGCATATCCTCGGATCGGGAATTGGGTAGTCTGCTTGAGATGTTGAAAAGCCTAAATCAGAGACCGTATCACACCCTGTCCAACCTATTACTGTCCACATTTTCCTGCCCAGCAGTCCCGGCCAGGCCGGTATAGGTGCAATAAGAGTGACGGAGAAGCTATGAAAACAGGAGGAGGAATGTCCGCTAAATCCGTTATACCAAGGTGTGGGAAGAAATTAAAAAACGAAGGGAAAGTTGGAGATACAAGTCGGTTAGGAGAAGGAAAGCTTTGGTACCGCCACGCAAGAGCATCTAACTGACACTCGAACCCCTCTACTGTAGACTCCCTAACGACGTGCTGCGAAAGCGAGTTCCAACTTTCAATAACTCGGCGCGACAAGCGAGTCTGCGTCCTTACCCGGTCAGAACGCAGTTCGTGCAGCCGACTGACGCATTGTTGGGAGGCCGAGAGTAAATATTAGGTCATGGAGATGTTTGGCCATGGTTGGAGCAGCTACATATTTGGTTCAGCCCGGGCAAAGTGATACATGCAAGTAGACCTGCATGCTTCGTTGCTGCAGCAGGTGGGAACCAGTGTAACCTAGGCAGGTTGAAACTTCCTGCAACGAGTTTGTGTCCTCACGAAAAGTTTGACGCCTGCGCAAAAGTAACCATAAGTGCTTTTTCACTCTTAATTGAGTTATCGGGTGGTCTATACACATGCCCAAATAATATGTTGATTCCAGGATATCAGCCGTTATCCTTACTGTAGCTATCGCCACCACCGGGTTCATGATTTCGGACATTTTTGCCGGATATGTATTTTTAACCCAAATGGCGCACCGGCCCCCTCGTTTATGCACACTAGATGACATAAACAGGTAATAGTCAGGAAGTGGGGAACCTTCTCTGAAGCATAAGGAAAAGACCATGGTTCCGTGAAAAATATTGCATCGGGTACGGTGAGAAGAGAGGACGCAGGATATGCAGGTTATTGTTTATGGCCCTAATATTATAAGTAGTTCAGAAAGAACACTTGGGGTCTGCTAGCCTTACGGATGAGGAAATGAAGCCGTTGATATTTACATCGCTATATGCAGTAGTTGTAGGAAGTGAGTGCGAGGACATTGCAGTGCGTATTTGGGCGATGAGGTGCTTGGTACCCGGATGAAACTGTCGCAGCTGCTCCCCACCTGGTCTAAATAGATGCGCATGTTGAGAAGTAAGAAGCAGTGAACCAGTTGGCCTATGCAGGTGGACCGTCGGCATAACTCTGAGGGATGTAGCAGGTGCGCAGCAACCTGGATGTGCATGAAGTTGAGCGGAGCTGTGCAGCTTACCAAATGTAGTGCTTGCCGTAGGTGAATTGGTTGCGGTGGTGGAACGCGGTGCAGTCGCACAAGCAGCTGGGGTATGATTGGGTATAGACCGTCTTGGTGGGCCGAAACACAGTTGCATCAACCTGGAATTCTTGCTGAGTCGTTGACAATTCATTATTATGGCGCGCAAGATAGTACTATCCACTGTTCTCAGTTTGCTTGGGCTTGGAATTTGCTGATCCTTTTGGCCGTCCTATCAACGTGATCCGAGTTTTCCGCAGTACGGTTAAGTTTAACGATTGTATGCTTAAACTCGCCAGTCAATATGCCATCTGGAACATTAAATGCAAGTACGCTGAACCTCGAATTGTCTCAACCAGGCTGCGGCGACTGCTTGTCTACGGATCCTGGTATATTTAAGTCATATGTCGTCAACATTACCATCCTAGGTAAATGTCTGGGTATGTTCCATCCGCAATCCCGTTTGGCACTATGATCCTTCGTAGTTTTAGACACGGAGCTGTCTAAACCGTTAACTGTCGCCTGTGGCTTTTTCGCTGGCTGCGCTGCGCCCTCGTTGACTAAAGCCCGTTTTGACGTCAGGATTTGTCGTAGCCCAACGTATGCTTCTTTTCAGCTGCACGAAATTAAGCTGGCTCAGCCTTGTTGCATTGCGAATTTGTTCACCGTCAGCTATTAGAGTACGCAATACTGCCTCACTTTAAATTCCGGTTGATGGAAGTCGCAAATTTGGTTACATATTTAGCCAGTCCTTGAACCCGCGGTACATTCTCTGCAATGCCATTAACCACAATGATTGCACGTCTAAACGCGTCCACTGATATATCCGCTGGAACCGTGTACACTGGTACGCTACACAATCTATTCCCGCACGCAGCCGTATGGTGCTAGGGTCTCCGCCTTCCTTATTTTCAAACTTGGTGTCCTTGAGCCCAGCGACTCAGGTGAACTCGGTGGTGTAGTATGCGCAGGGGTCTTTTGGCTGAATGCACCGGCGGCTCTGTTTTTTGAGTGTAGGTTATGTTTGGCTAGCTTCGCTCATCGTAGAAGGTCCAGCATTTCCGAGTTAACTGGCTAGTTAGAGATTGCCTTAGGGTATCCCCAAACATTGACCTTTCCGGTATAACTGATCGAATTGTATCAGCAGCCGAACACGGTAATAAGTGAGGCGTTTCCAATATTGTGCTCAGGTTGGCTGAGTTGATATATGTATGCTGCGGCCTTATGTATAGTACTGGTCCCAGGGTTTGCAGATTCTTGCGAGGAAGCAAGCAATTCAGTAACCATATCAGACGAAAAGTCGCGATCTACAGTAGGTGAGCCACTTAGGATTTTTGGCATCGGACAGTTGTCACAATTCGCCTGGACGCATCTGCTCTGTGCGGAACTCTCTTAGACTATCGTAACGGCGTTGCAAAGCCGTTCTGGCTGGTACTAACTTTAAGCCAAAGAGCGTGGTGCGCTTTCTAAATTCGCTTTGATAGGAGAGCAACTTGAGAGCCTGGCTGTCATTATCGAAATTGACTAAAGGGGCATTGGTTTTCTGTAGCCGTTTTTCTCAGTCTTGTACAGCTCAGAAGATTGTGCTTTAAGCCACAGGCTGTCAACAGTATTTTGCGAATGGCCTACAGTTTCAGGCGGCCTGGAACATTATACACCACTACCTCATTAAGATATTTCAGCCGATCCATCAGCTTGGTGCAAATCATGTTAAGGAACCTTCCAGCCAACTCTGCTCGCTTAACCTCCATACACTCGTTGGGGTGCATCCTAGTCGCTATGGGTTCCAGTCTCTCAGTAAAAGGTTCTATTGTGTTACAGACCATTTTGAGGTACCCCACGTTGTTTTGCAGCTCATGCGTTTGGGAACTCCGAGAAAAGATGCCCGCTAATTTAACGGTGCATGGTATAGTTGTGCCAGATAAGTTCTTGCCGATAGTTTTAGATTTGGCCGGGGTACGCCCTACTGGTCTCAGACCCAGGATATTGACGTTAAGATGACGTTTACTGACGATGTCCAAAGGAAGCTATGATAGAACGGAAAAGCTAACGGCAGCAAAACGATACCTTTAACCAAAAAGGATAGGGAAAATCGTGGTAAAATACACTATAGAGACACGAAACTTCTTTAAAAGCCTGGACAATTTGACAGCGAGCGAAAACGTACTTCGTTATCAGGTACAGCTCATACAATCGGTCCCAGATCTAAACGCTTTCCTTCATCTCATCTAAAGTTTTATGCGGCGTGGTGCCCAATTGTAACTACCTGCACAATGCGTTCACCAGTTCGGCCTTTTTTGCATTTTCAGTAGGTTGCTCTCCTCTGCTGTGGCCGCACACGCCAGTATTGCCGCGCCTGATACGCTGTCATCCTTCAGCGGCCGCGACAGCATGTCAGATAGTACCTTCTGCGTCCCATCTACGTGCCCGATAGTGAAGGTAAATGCTTTGGGTCGAAATGCCCATCCCGCAGGACGACCTCGCGGTTCGCTCGTTGTCATCAACTACGACAGCGGCCTGTGGTCCGGCATAACGTGGGATTCCTTAGCAGAGGTTGGTTCTCCAAGTACCCAAGGCTCAAACCATAATAAGGAGTTCCTTTCCCGTCGTGGAGTATTTTTGCTCCGCACTCGTCAGCACTCTACTGACATATTTTACTACATCCGATGGTTGGGAAGGCACTGCACCACTGTAAACTTTTCCACTGGACTGGGTATCCCTAAGCGCTTTGGGGATTCTGTTCCGTATATCCTTAGGTGGTTGTAAGTCACCTCTTCTTCTGCTGTCCAGACCAGTGGCTGGTCTTTGTGCAGCAACCTCAGTAATGGGCAAACATTTTCCGCGAAAGAAGGGACGAATTTTGCATCATATTCCACTACTCAGGGGAAAGAACGAAGCTGACGTTTGGACTTCGGGATCGGGAAAATTTGGATCGTCTCCAAGTTCCCTAACAGCCGCGTATTTGACCGTTACACACGATGTAACCTAAGCACACAATCGACCCGTGGCTATGTGTGGTTTCTAGCGGCTTAGCTTCAATCCAGCTTGCTCTAACCGTTACAGTACGGCCGCGATTCTGATATATTGCTCCGCTTCTAGCGCGGAGATTATGACAATGGATAGTCCGTAAACCACCACAACTTGGAGGCTTTCCAGTATCATTACTAACAGTTGTTTAAACGTAGCGGATGCATTACACATTGTACATGGCACCCTCGAAAATTCTTACTGCTCTCCGTTCACACTGAAAACTGTTTTGAGGCGATCGTCTTCTGCGATTGGTAGCGGTCAATATCCTGGGCGGGGGTCAATCAACGAGGTGCACTTCGCAATATGTAGACTGGAAATAGTTCTTCTACCTGGCATGTAGGATGCATCCTTCACCATCACTTTGTTCAGTTCCCTGAAACCAGTGCAGCCTCGGTAGGTGCTGTCCTCCTTTCACCTCAGCAACACTGGTAAGGAATAATGGGCCGTCTGCGCGCCGGTAATCCCTTTCGTTTCCATCTCCGCAACTTTGTTTGTATCTCAGGTAAGATTTTTAGCGCTATCCACCGGAATATTGGTTTGTAGCGCCCTCTTGGGATCTGCGGTATCCGGTGTTCTATCAAGTTACAGAACCCATACTCGGCAGTTGCGTCAGTGAGCAAATGCCCATATTTTTCCAACTTGTCTCTTATTGCACTACTTGGACAATAAGGCTGAACAGTCAGGACACACAGTAGGCTGGTTATTCCTGCTGCATGGCTGATTGTCTCGCTACACAGACTTAGCACGTCCTATCCCAGATCCTTTCTATAGACTAGCCGCTTAAGTCTATCCTTGCCCAGTATAGTTTCCGTTGCCCCATCCGCAACGAACATCGAATGACTGATGCACATCTCCTTAATGCACAATCTTAACCGTTGCACACCTGCTACATTTAGCGTTCGGCCCCAAGCGTTTGTACTGAGAGCGACGATTCAGCTAACGTAACCCCATTGACTTTCTTGTAATTGAGGCTCCGGCCCCTGTGTCGACCACAGCACGCCCGCAGCCCTTCAATGTTGTCTTCTGGTACCGGGACCCACCACTTGCCAGGTATGTATAAGGAAAAACAGTGCACACGACTTTGTTTGGTACAGTATCTGGTCAAATGGTATATGCGGTTGCACCGAAAACAGCGGCCGGCAAGTCGTTTTCCGTATTCGTTCTGTTATACGCCTCTCCTCGACGTTATGTTGTATAGCGTCGCTGTTTATTGGTCAGGCTTGGATTACATTTCCTATGTATATCTCCTTCGCACGGTCACTGGCTCCAAAAGCCCTAGAGCTACCGTCACGGGTTTCTGCGCGTAGGTCACTCCAACTATTGATGCCAGCTTTACTTTGCCATGGAGGGGTTTGGGTAGGCTCCGGATGAATTGTCCTTTAAGGAATCGTTGCTTCGTGGCGAAGTCTAACTCAGGCATCCCGACTTCCAAGTTTCTATCCAGCCTCTGGAAGAACACCATCAAGTCTTTCTGCTGCTTCCAGTTTGCCGGAATGAAATGGTTCCGGTGCCTGTCGTTGAGCAATTTCCATCCCGAACTCCGCTTGAAATGCCGCCTTCACTTCGCTTTGGCCCCCTGTGTGGGTATCTACATCGCTCTTGCTCTGTCTGTTAACAACATGTCCAATTCCTTGAGCAAGTTGGCATCACCCATGCCTCATTTGCAGCGGCAGTTACCTCGAACTCTCCAAGCCACTCCACCGCATTTCTCTCCGCAAATTGTGTCGGCCAGTGTAACTTCATCCCGATTGGTCACGGCACTAATGTAGCGAGAACAACGGTGGAGGCACACAGTCTTTATGGCCAACGCTCAACTGGTTCACCTGACAGTACACAGTGCGCACTTTAATAGGACAGTCCCCGAGCACCACACAGCACGTATTGTCATTTAGCTCGGCGTCGCGTTCATGCTCCGACCTCCTCCAACCGATACGTCGGCGTCCGTCGAGTTGCACTGTTATCGTCGCTTCCGCACGTCCTAAACTAACCACGCTGGATGCGTTCCACTTCACTTGATTTGCTTAACCGATTTTGTATCGCTCTTCTCGTGGTTATTTCTGGAGGAGCGGCCGAAAGCCTACCTCGCCTGAAATTCGGGCTATTCACCAATGCGTTCCCCTCTTTTCACGGCCATGGCCTAACATCGTTTGTCTTTCGTTGCACTATTCCAACTTGCCCCACAGGTCTCGAGCTGCATTGTCGACTTCCGTCCTTGGTGTCCTCGTTACTTTTCATTCTCCTTCGCTTTTGCTGCTTGTCCGTTCTGCCAGTGATTCTAGCCTTTGTGCCACAACAATACCGTGTAAATGACAATATGGAACCAGAGAGGGTATTGCCAGTTTGTACAAAAGTCTTACGAGATGTACGGGTGCAAACCTATTCCGATATGTTTTTCTTAGCTTGAGGTTGTACACAATACGCTACAGAAGATTTAGACGGGACTTAATCGTCGAGTACCGTGTGCTAACAAATAAGGTTGGGCAAAGCTTTTTCTGTCTATTTAATTCCCCTAAGCTAGCTAAACTTCAAAGACAAAATTTGAAGATTCACTTACTGCATTCTGAATGTGTTAGAACGGCATCTATTAAACAAATAATTATGAATAAACATTTTATTCTCGATAACGCGTGGCACACCTTTACAAGCATGGTCATGTTAATAAAACCCATCTAGTCAAAATTGTACGAAAAAACTAGTTTTCTATGTCGATTAATGTGTGCAGGGTTGTATATACGTAGGTAGTATTGTATATATCTAGCTACGTTATTTGGGAGTGTACATGTGCCGCTGCTTTTTGAATGTTTGATGTTGTAGGGAAGGTGAGAATGGAACTTTGGTGTCTGTGGGCTAGGTAACCTCATCCGGATATCCAAAGGGTAGTGACTTAGCTTTTGGCGATTCACGTTGGTCACGTCCTTGATAAGCAGAAATCTGTCGCTTTTCGTAAGGAGAACGCTTGCCAGGCGAAGACCCACCACATCCTGGTACACTAGCGCCGAACTATTTACTGGACCGGGTTAAACCCGAACCACTCAGCTGGCACCATTAGGAGTTTGTTCAGCACGCCGTGCCGTTACCGGACGCCGTTGCCTGCTTCCTCAGCATGTCGTTATGAAAACTACGTTTAGCGTTTCGAGCGCTAACTAGGTGCCCTTTGGTGGCAATACCAAACTAACCCGTTCTCCCAAGCGGCTTGTATAGTGAGCACTTGGTTTGTATTACCCGTGCTTCTCTTTTGATATTCCTCCACTTGTTTTCTTAGCTTATCATGCACTCTTACTTCTTACAACGTGGTCTAGTAGGGTCTGCTAGGTAGACAAGGTCAGCACTTATCATTAAGTCAGGGTGTGCTGCGGCTTTTGGAGAGGTTTGTAACACCATCCAGCGACCTACCCGTTCCCGCTTCAAAGATGGAAGGAAAAAGCAACGTTCATTAGACTACCCGGTGGTTCCTGAACTCAGTTAACTAGGATATGAAGCGTAAATGAATGTGACTGTCGGAGTAGTGCCATCTTGGAACAGTCTTGATGGCAGTTGATAAGTTTTTCAAGTGTATGCTCGAAGTGATTTGGAATATTGGTATCTTGGGAGGCGTGCTGAGTCGTTGTGGAGCCCACCGAGCTGAACAACTTTAGTGCAAACGCCTCGCTACCATTCGATGTGACAGCTTCGGTGCGAGATTGATAACAGTTACTTAGCAATAGCTGATAGAAAGCCAACTCAATCATAGATACCGGCAGCAACCACAACGTTCCTTATGTAGATACGGGGCTAGCAATTTTACCTTGTACTAATTGCTGCATCACTGTGTTCAGTGATCGTGCTCGAGTCATTTTCATTGGCTGCGAAAATGTTGTTGCGACGTGGTTCGAAGTACCCCACATGGGGTGGTGTAATGGATGTGTGTGAGTAGTCTGGGCTCACGTTGGCATGCTGCTGTAACCGTAACCTTAGCGATATAAGCTGTTCTTAACCCTGTTGGGTGGAGCCTGGGATAGTAGTCAATATTCAATGACACGTAAGTGCCTTGTCAAATACTGGACAGTATAGAAGGTAGAGGCGACTAAACCCAAAGTGCATTATGCAGACGACAAACGTAGGAAGCGTAACCACCAGAGCGAGGAATGGGGCAACAATGTACGTACCAAAACAATGTGTCCACGGACGTGCAGTCAAGGAAACAAGTAGACGCTATGAAGCTTAACACAAGTAAACTCCAATTTTCCAAAATACTGAAGGTGCGTGTTTTCCGGTAGACTACGCGGACCTACCCCTAGAAAGCTGAATGACGAAAGCCGGAGGTGGAGCTGTGAGGGGGGAAACGGGAGGTGAGGATGTGTGTGAATAGTTGCGTAGGCTTGAATAATGCTTCCAGGATGGGTGGTTTAGCAGGATTCGCTTGGTCCAAGCTCTTGTTACTTAGTATGCATCGTGATCGTGTGGACCGTATTGTGTTACCGGTGGACCGGCAAAGCAGGCAGGTTAGGCTGCAATATACGGGTTAGTAAAGAAAACATGGCCGAAAGCACATACCCTCCGCTACAGACACGACAGTGCACTCGGGAGGTTTAACACACTCACCACACTCCACTCCAGGGTAATCGTCCTACGAACAAATTCGGATGTCATCATCCCACCTGGAAATTCCGGCTTACTTATCGGCAACGCCTAGCCAAGCGTTTGTTGTTCAACCCGGTATGTGGCCATCTGCGGCTGAGGGCCACAGGCTGTTCCTTGGGTCAGGAAGGGCGCCCTGGGCCGGCTGGCGAGTCACCACGGGATTGCATCGAGCAGGTTGGCAAGTCAATCGAGGGTTCTTTTGCAGTTCCGGCGGTTGAGTTTCTGGAAGTTAGAGCGCAGAAGAGGTGAGCAGGCGTCGGGGAAAGTGGCATGAGGTCGGCGAAGAAACATAGCATGCAGGAAAACAGCCAATATGCTTGTGAAGTGTACAGAATGTTTTGGGCTTTCTGCCGACCTTGCAAAACGTTTGTGGACGGGACGCACGGGTACCATTAAAGACGAGAAAGGCGTATTAATGGAAATAGGAACAGTTTACGAACTGCAAAATGGACCGGAAGATTGTCCAGTCAACGGCGTCATTCTGTTGCATGGGAGAAGGCGGGGTTGTTGAGGGTGAAGTGGAACGGAATTTTTGGAACATCCGGTGTTCGGGATGGCACCGTAGCTGCGGGTGCGTATGGTTGCGTTGCAAGTGGTTGGTCAGAACACCACCTTGAGGCGGTCGATGGACACGGTTGTGCAGTGATCATTCTGGTCTAAAGTGAAATGTTTCGGAGTCCATCGCAGGAATTTGAAATTGCTAGTGCCGGGAGGTTGGAGAGGGCGCCGCACTGCGTTGTTGCGGAGGAAGACATGAGAGCACATAGTGTTCGTTGTGCAGATGCACATCTCTAGTCTGCCCACGGGGTGTAATCGGGCGTGGTGAATGCATTCTTTGAGCTAGGGAGGACGTAGTTAGGCGGTGGCATACCCGACAGTGAGGGAGGCGAAACGAATTATTCTGGCAGCTTGAACCTTGTGCCTTTAAACCAGTTCTTCGGATGCACCTTGCAAGTTAGGCCTGACGTTGCTGCGAATGTCTAAGATTGCGAGCGAAACGTTATTGCTCCAGCTATGTTGGGAGGTGGCGCTGAGCGAGGCTTTCAGCTGTCTATGGAAGTGCCAACTAAACCGTTGGCTGCTGGCTGATGCGCTGCTGTGTGAATGCGGCGACAGCCTAAAAGTTGCAGAAGTGATCGAACTGTGAACATTCGAAAAGCCTTCCTCGGGACGTAGCAATGGTGGATGGGCATCCGTAGTGGAAGGCCCACCAACCTTAGGATGCCCACATAAGGTGCTCAGCTGCGCAGTCTGTTACGGCAATGGCTTCTGATCATCAGGTAAAGCGGTCCACACATGTACGAATATATACGAATCCGTGTGTAGGAGGCGTGACCTACCAGATCTATGTATACATGTCAGAACCCAGCGTCCGTGGCGGGAAATGAACCAAGAGGACTGCGGGTGTGCCGATACATTTTGCAGCATTTGCATTGACCTCAGGCTCGAGCCCACGTAGGTACGTCATTGTTTAGGCGTGGCCAAAGGCAAAGTTCGGTGACCAGTTTCCAAGCTGCACGGATAGCGTGATGTGATAGTGCGTGCAGTGAGTCAAAGTCTGTGCGTCTGAAGGAGACGGGCATGAGGGGTCTAGGACAAACTATGGAAGGGTCACAGAAAATGCTTTCTTCCGTGGTTTGGAGAGGAACAGTTTGTACATACAGCAATGTGGACTGCAGGGTGCGTTGTAAGTCTTCATCTTGAGCCTGAGATGATGCCATGGCGGCAAGGTCGACGGTAGGCGAAAGCTGGAAAGTAAGGCTGACGCGTGGGAGAGCGTCCTGGAAGGGATAGTCAACCCTGTGGCATGATGTATAACAGCAGTGAACTGCGTGACAAAGTCTAAGTGTCTTGCTTCCCTTGTTGCATATTTGTCGCAATCAGAGCTGAAGACGCTAAACGGCTTGTAGTCAGTGTAGGTCGTGGAAGCGCGGCCTTTGAGTGCGTGCTTGTAGGGACGTAAGTTAGGTAAAGGGAAGGAATTCCCTGCCAAAGTGCCGTAGCGCGATTCCGCTATCTGCTGCGCTCTCGGGCCCCTAACTAAGGACGACAGATCTCTACCCTAAAGATTAGGCCCAACGACACTTCCAGTGACGCAAGCATTTATGGGAAATCCTCAGCTCACTCTTCAAAGGATCGCAGTGTTTAGAACTAGGTTCAACCTAATAGGCTTTGCAAGTGTCTGGTAACCTGTCCCGGTACTCTGTACAGTTGGACATAAATAGGGTCCGTTCTGCGACTTCAACTACGAAGACATCCTCGAACCCTGGTCCAGAGGGAATACTGCCCAGTCTAATTAAGAATTGTTGCGATGATAACCCCATTCCTCTTTCGAAACTCTCTACTTTTCAATGCAGGAATGTCAATACCCGACCTCTTAGAAACATTCCATCATTATGCCGCGGCGTAAGGGTGGAAACCTACAGGAACTTGATAGCCATAGCTAGTAACCACATTCCTATTAACTTGCGCGTGCTGCAGCAGTTGGAAAGAAGCGCTCCCATGAGTTAACTTTATGCATGCAAGCACATAAATGAAGCACAGCACGGATTTCTAAGTGCACGATCTTGTGCAACCTGGCAGCTGCAAATACTCAATTCAGTCACGTGGCCATTGATTCTAACCTTTCAATTGTCACGCTTTAGCTCGAGTTGCAAAAGGCGTTTCACAGGGTACCACCCATGCGCCCGATGAGGGAGATAAAGGCTGACGTGGCAGACAGGCCTCTAGTAGACTGGCTATGTTCCTATCTAAAGGACGTAAGCAGTCTTTTAAGCTTGAGTAAACAGAATCCGCCCCGACCTCCGTCCCCAGTGGCTTGGTGCAGGGGAGCCTTTTGGTCGTACCCCATTTTTGCTTTATCTCAATGACCTCTGCACGAGTTTGCAGCACGGTCGCTCCTTCATCTTCGCTGACCACGTATACTATGCTTGTCTTTTCCCTGGTATTGAGATATCTGACAATAATAATTGTTACTCGTACTACCCATGTCATCACTTTTCAGCTGCAGCGAGTCCATGTAGGTAGAATCCATCATCGCGCTAGGAGTCACTCATTAGCTCTCCAACACTTACTCCCTTGAATGGTTTGCATCACATACCTACGCATGCCTGTTGACCCTCCTGCCACTGTAAGTATCCACTAAGAACTAGAAGGCTCAATGCGAATTCAGTTGCTGTCCACGGGTGCTCTCTTTTAGCACTATTATCCTTCGTTCCTCTTATCTTCATCACGTTTTCCTCAATGTTTCGTTGTAGGCTCCATACATCTTTGCGCATACCCAACGCTACTAGGAGAAATTCCGTGATTCTCCATCCTGTAATCTTTTAGAATGCCTGTATCACTTACCTTTGATGGCTTGCTGATGTATTCTGCAGACACTATGAATCCACTAGTGACCAATCTGCTTAATAGGATGGTTATATCTGACCGCCGAAAGATTTTCATAGCGCCATAATCTGTCGATCATATCAACCTCAACATCTCTATTTAGTAGCAACTTGTGGTCGTAGGCTCCAAGCATCTCCGGAGCTTGCTCGGAGTCACTCTCTTCTATCTCCAACCTTCATCCTTTGAGACTGCCTGCTTCACACACATTTGCTGTCTGCTGACTTATTCTGGGACACCTTAGGTATCCACTAGCAACTAGAAGGCTTCAACCCAATACCATTGCTAGCCGTCGATATTCTCTCTCCCTCAGTACCATTATCAGTTCTTCGTATTACCTTGCGCACCTCTGTTTAGCAGGAGCCATCCTTATAAGGCTCCAACTATCTCTGCGCATATCCGAAGCTTTCAAATAGCCATTTTTCTACTCCTCTCTGGGACTGCGTGCGTCACATACATTTGCAGTCTGTTGACTTATTCTGTGATACTTTAGATATCCACAAGCAAATTTAAGGCTTCAACGCAATGCCATTGCCAGCCGTTGATACTCTCTCCCTTAGTGCCATTATCAGTTCTTCCTATTACCTATGTCACCACTTGCAGCTGCAACGAGTCATTGTTGGTAACATTGCTCTTTGCGCCAGGAGTCACTCCTTATCTCTCTAACACTTACTCTCTTGAATTGTTTGCATCACATCTTCGCTGGTTTGTTGACTTCTTCTGTAACTGTAGGTATCCATTGGTTCTCAGTAAGTTTAACCCGAATGCCTTTGCTGGCCACTGCTACTCTCTATCCTAGCGCCACCATTTGCCGCTCTTCTTATCTTCCTCATTACTACAGCAATTCGCCGTATGCTCCATGTCCCTTCTGAGCAGATCTTCAGCTTGCTTGGATACACTCCTTGTCCGGATCAGGGCGGAAACTCGGTTATCGCGTAGCGTTGTCGAGCGCTGAAACTCGCTTCCAGGAAGTGTAGTCAGTGAACCTACGGTTAAGGGTTTCGAGCGTCAGTTAGACGCTCTTGGGTGGCAACACGAAACCTTTCCCGTCTCCTGACCATATCCATCTACAAGCTTTTAGTTCTTATTCTGTCATTCTCTTCACTCTTTGGTGTTATCCTTCATTTACATGACTTTCATTCCCCTTTATCTTCCATATACTTTCTACTTCTTTCTTACTTCACGTAACCTACACAGCGCGGACTGCTAGTGCAGGGAAAGTGGGCAGTAATTGGTTGACCAGGGTGTTTCGGGTGTTCCGTTTTATATCTATCAAGAACTAGCACCATATCAATTCTTGGATAAACGATTTGCTCAAGTAGGAAAACTCAAGGGATTTTCCTATCCTTCCAGTCCATCTGAATCTGAACCTGAATCTGAATACATTCCGCTGGAATGTCTATCACTTTCCTTCACTGGCCTGTTGATACACTCAGCGACCCTATAGGCATACACTAGGGACCAAGCGTCTGATTGCAATGGCTACATCTGGCCACTGAGTCTCTCCTAGCGCCACCATCTGTCGGTCGTCGTAAATTCGGCATCTCTGTTCAGAAGTAGCTAGTGGCCATTGGCCCCATGCATATGCGATGCTTCAGTGCTTGTTAGGAGCCACTCCGTATCTCAATAACATTTATTCCTTTAGAATATCTGCATCCATTCTTTCCGCTGCCCTGCCATCAATTGATCTTTAGGTCTCTCTTGCGGCAACCTATGTGTTTTCACTTATTCTGCGCTCCCTCTCGGATTACGCTAACTACGTGCTGTTCATGCACCTGACAGTCACTACCAATATTCTAACTCTCTTTGCTCTATCCCCACGCAATTATTGGCTCATACTAAACCGATACTTCGTACTTTACTTACTGGTACAACGCTCTTGTCTCTACGCAGGCGTTAGCAATCCACCCATACGGCTAATGATTCTATAGGATATTCAAAAGACATTTTCAGCATAATTATTGCTGCACAGTGTACATGCTTTTGTCTCAAGCCTAAATGTTGTAACACAAGACATTAACAATGTTCAACTCCATGCCTGTTCTTGCGGCCTTCTCTCGGTTGTCCCTCACTTTCCCTTTTCTCTGAGGTCCGGGACTTCTTGGAGATCTGGGATTGGACTGAGGAACAGTTTTGGCCCAAGACGGACGTAACAACACACAAGGACTTACATGGAGCATGGTAGAACTCCGAAAGGACCGAACTACAATCACCATAACCCTTGTCCAGTATGGATAACTGGACATATCCTCATACTCCCATACATTATACATCTGAAAAATCTGGACAGCGGAAAAGTTGAACTTTTGCTCACCTAGACATACAACAAGAAGAATAATCGCGATGTCCCTCTCATCCACCGACCTCAAAAATCATGGCGACCCCGATCAAATTACCTGTACAACTAACAGAGGAAATTAGAAGCCATTACTCTGCGTAAAACCGAAGGTAAAACCAGTCGTCAAGCGGCTATGCCAGTTCAACATTAATGTTCAGAATGCTTTACGGCAGTGTTGCAGGATGTGGTGGGTTTTCGCCTGGCAAGCGTTCTCCCTATAAAAAGCCACAAATGTCTGTTTAACAACACTGTGACGTGGCGGATGTGACTCGCCACTGAATAAAGTCACAGCCCACAACTACATACTGGCAAGTCGACTAGACTCACATATCAACTCTTCTTGACACCGTTTCAACCACACACGATTGAACCCGATGTATCGTCGTGATACACATCTGTTTTTAAACCTTGATCATGCCTGAGTTGGTGTGTCTCTATGAAACTGAGAATAAACTATTTATTTATTTATTTAGTATTTGTGCGGATCTTAATGTACTTGAACAGTGTTACAAACGCTGACAAATGACGTACTTTGCTCAAAAATCTAATGTCAGGTCCCACGACGTTTGTATACCCGCTGGGGCCATAACAATGAATGACCCCATTATCAACCGGAATGCCATGACAACGGGTCTCGGCTTGTGCTACACCACGATTCTCAACTTTGTAGAGAAAGTTCATTCACAAGTAGCAAGAGGAAAGGGACCATTATTTCACCCATGCCGTTATATAAAAACCGCAGAGGTATTGCTAGAGCTTTATAAGAGCCCCTCCGTCCACAACTGGCATATAAATAAGTAAATAAATAAATATTTATTCTCGACTATGCGAGGCACACCCATGGAGGCATGATCAGGTATGTGTAACTGTACAGACATATTATAAATAAATTCTCAGTTTCATAGAGACACACCAACTCAGGCATGATCAAGGTTTAAAAACAGATGTGTATCACGACGGTACATCGGGTTCAATCGTGTGTGGTTGAAACGGTGTCGGGAAGAGTTGATATGTGAGTCTAGTCGACTTGCCAGTATGTAGTTGTGGGCAGTGACTTTATTCAGTGGCGAGTCACATCCGCCACGTCACAGTGTTGTTAAACAGACATTTGTGGCTTTTTATAGGGAGAACGCTTGCCAGGCGAAAACCCACCACATCCTGCAACACTGCCGTAAAGCATTCTGAACATTAATGTTGAACTGGCATAGCCGCTTGACGACTGGTTTTACCTTCGGTTTTACGCAGAGTAATGGCTTCCAATTTCCTCTGTTAGTTGTACAGGTAATTTGATCGGGGTCGCCATGATTTTTGAGGTCGGTGGATGAGAGGGACATCGCGATTATTATTCTTGTTGTATGTCTAGGTGAGCAAAAGGCTCAATTTTTCCGCTGTCCAGAATTTTCAGATGTATAATTTTTGGGAGTATGTGGATATGTCCATTTCTCCATACTGGACAAGGGTTATGGTGATTGCAGTCAAATAAATAAATAAATAATTTATTCTCAGTTTCATAGAGACACACCAACGCAGGCATGATCAAGGTTTAAAAACATATGTGTATCACGACGA